>CAWUFW010003047.1:1200000-1800000 GCA_963921515.1 Calotriton arnoldi
CTCACTGATATTACTTACTACTACCACTATCTTAGTGACAAGACAGAGGAGTCTGCATGGCTTCTTAATAATCAGCCAAAGCGAGCACCGGCGAGTATGATTAGGTAGCACTGAGCACCTTGCTAGCTCAACCTGGATCACGTAATATTTGTAATGTAAACTTAACTAACCTCTGAGTGTGAGCAGTGTGCTATTTGAAAAAATAAATATTAGCATTGTTGAACACAACACAACAGATAAATAATTACTCACTGAGCCCCACAACCTCGACACCCAGCAGGTTGAGCAGGTCCTGCTCCCGTGCCAGTATGTCCGTCCAACAGTGTGTCAACTGCTATTGGGTGCGCTGGACCCCACTGTTCCGACTGACACACCAGCACACATTTCCCCACAGCAGCTTATGCTCCTGCAAGGCATACCTGTTCCCAGGTCTGCCACCTGCTGCCAGCATGGAGAGGAGGCAGCGTTGCATGTAAAAAACAAATGTGGCCACCTCGACCATTAAAAAAATGGGTGGGGCTGCATCCCTTGGCGTTGCCGGTGACAGCAAGTAGCAGCCACACTGGCACCGCCACTCGCTGCCATGCCCTGCTCTTTCATTGTGCTGGGTAGGAAAAAAGAAGAAATAGGAAAGGAAGGAAGTTAGAAGAAAGAAAAGAGCAGAGGAAGTAAAGGAAAAACCAAAAAAGTGCACAAAATTCACAGAAAAAGAAAAAAAGACAAAAAAATAAAATACACTAAGACACACACTAATACAATAAAGGTAAATGAGAGGTGGATGAGTGGGATGGGGAGGATTGCAAAGACTTAATTTAGATACAAAAAAAAACAGGCCCAGCACATGCACAGAAAAGGAAAGCAGGTAAAACAAAAAGGCTGCACCCATGCAAACCGCGCGGTGCCGTTCCCGCTTGTTTTGCAGTGAATAAGTACACATCAAGCTCCTTACACATAAAAAACAGTTTTTGGAGCACTCCACGGAATTCTGCGGAGCTACCTCCACGAGTTCAGTCCATCCCTAAAAGGTTCTCACCAATAGATTGAATACCCCACTAGCCCCAGCCACGTACTGCCACAGATACTTGTAGGTGCATGCTATGACTTACACAGCACTGGGAAGCCTTCAGGTAGCTAAGAGCTTTATAAATCTGCATAGCATAGCATGCATATCACAACTTGTACAAAAGGAACAAGTAGGGTTTGTCCAGGTAGATCTTGTGCCAACCACCTTACAATGCTCCTGCATCTCCTTTGGCAAAACAAAATGGCAAAGAGGATCAACTGATGATTTCATAAGATATTGAAAAAGCTTTCAACCACATAGAATGTTCATACTTATTCTATAGGTGAAATATGTGAAAAAACTTGACTCTGTCACAACTTTATTAAAAAAAAAGTGAAAAACTTTATACCAACAGTACAGCAAGAATAAACTGTGGTGGCTACTTGTCCACAAAGATAAACATTAAAATGGAATTGCGACAGGGATGCCCTAATCACCTTTGTAATTCCTACTAACGATTGAATGCCAGGTGCCGGTCATTCACACAGAACAAAAGATCAATGGTATTCACACCAATGCAGGAACCACAAAGTCCAAACAACCCTTATGATGTATGAGGGCAAAGATAACCTTTAGAAAGCTATCCTAGTGGTAGCTGTGGAGAGCAGCCTTCAGGCTTAATCTTGAAGGAATGTAAAGCAGCTTGTTTTACCAGAATATCACCTTTAGTATGAACTAAATGAAAGAAGAACCACACAGTAGTTATAAAAATATGTATTTATTTATATAATACTCTCTAGTATCCTCTACACGAGGATACAACACAGGGCACACAATTCTTTAGCAAAGAAACAGTTGTAAATAGCACAATAAACAGTGGGCTCCAGGGGGAGACCAAACCATATACTGAAATAGTGGTATAAGAACCATGACTGGAGTCGAGACAGTGTCTAGAACACGTAGAATCGCTGGGACCCCAAGGAACCACCCAAGGTGAGTAGAAAGGGACCCCACGGAGGACGGGTGCAGTGTGCTAACACGACTGCGAGCTCCGTACAATTCTATGGGGAAGTCGCGGTTACAATTTTACAGTTTAAGGACCCTTCTCGTGGACTTCGAGGAAACCCTTTGGCACTTAGGAGGTTGGAGAGCCACCCCACCCGTGGATACCGGAGTACCCAAGTTACCTATCCCAGAGGAGCCGGGTGCATAGTTCTGGAGTGGTGTCGGAAACCGCTGTCGTTTTCAATGGAGGGTTGCAAAGAAGAGCTGCTGCCGGGAAGGAAGAAAGTGTCCGTAGGAATCCAAGGGTGGATTCGGGATGGAAGGAACCTGAAAGCAGAGGGGACAGAGGCTGGGTCACTTCAGGGTGACCAGGGGCTCGGTAGACGAATGCCCACCGATGTCGGTTGCTGCAGGTGTGAAGAAGGGATGCTTGACTCTGCAGCCACGAGGTCCAGGAAATCTTGAGGATGACCAGGAGCTGGATGCAAGCTGTCCCACAAAGGATGTCGAGTGCTGAGGGGTCAGTTTCTGGCTGGAGCTCCAACAAGCCTTGGCAACAGCAACCCACACAGGAAGGTAAAGCAGGTTACGGTGTGGACCAGCAAGGTCCAGGGGACTCACAAAGCACTGGGAAGTCAGGGCACATCTGGCGCAACCATGGAAGCCCAACAGAATTCAATATGACCCTCAGGAGGACCCACAGACCAAATGACCAGGAGTTGCGAGGGGACCTCAAGCAATATCACAAAGTGCCAGCCCACGAAGCACTCAGTGTGAGGAGGTTGGAGTTCTTTAGTGGAAATACTGGTTGGAGTCAGGACTACAAGGAGTCCAATGCACAAGCTCGGGAATTTCCAACAAGCATATGCACTTGCAAATGTACGCGGAACACAGGCGTTCAGGTTATGCAGTCCCCACAAAGGATACTGGCCTCAAACGTGGTGAGAGGGCAGTTCAACCTCAAGTAACTTCGGAACCCACCTCCTGTGTTGCTGGAGCCTTCAGAGTCTACAGGAGCTCAGGATAAGCAGACCGGTCAGTTGCTTTGCGGTGCCTGCGAATGCAGGGGAGTGACTCCTTCACCCCAAGGGAGATTCTTCAGTTGTAATTAGTGCTCCACAGGTCCTGCATGGAGCCTCTATGGTGCAAGGGCACAGACGATGCTTTGGACAGAGAGGGAGATGAAGTCGGGCCCAGTTGAAGTCCAGCGAAGTCCAGAGTGTCCAGACGGTCGAAGGTCAGTGGTTTCTTGTTCAGAATCTTGTCCATATCAAATCTAGAGTCTTACAGCCAGGTAAGCCCTTATGTACCCACGGGAGAGGGTTGGACAGATTCAGGGGACCCTCCTGGGGGAGGGTCAGGACATAGGGGAGGTTACTCCCATGTCCTTTGTCCAGTTTCACGCCAGAGCAGGAGCCAATGGCTCCCAGAACTAGTTTGATCTGGACTATGCACAGGGACATCAAATGCGCCCCAGGTACAGACTTTCAGGCACTGTGGAAGTGCACCCACGCAGCCCCAATACACTAACTCCTGTCTGGGAGGTGGTCACACCTCCCTGTGACAGGATGTCTATTGTGCTGCCTTCCTCTGCTCGAGCTTGGCTCAGCAGCAGGAGGGAAGAAATGTGTCTCTGGTCGGCAGCATCCATTTTGTACTGTCCGGGTCGAGAAGGCTGGTACCAGAAAGACCAGTGACCCCACGAAGCTCGCTTCAGAAGGGTGGAATCATACCTATGATTCCAAGGTGTTTGATACCAAACACGACATGTTTTATTTCAGCTGTTTTCGAGATAGCATTTACCGCAAGATTATAATGCACCTCTACCTATATGTCTGGCTGAGTCACAGACAACCCGGGAGAATGGTCTCCGAAGGCTGCAGAGGGGCTCTGCTCATGCAGGGGCACCCTGTCTTGTAAAACCCAGCACCCTGCCTTCAGGATTGTTAAGGCCTGCTATAGGGGTGACTTATAAGTTTTAAGTGTAGTGACCTATAGATATAGTGAACCTATATCTAAAGTAAGTGATGCAAGCACCAGCTTACACAGGTTGCAATGGCAGACCTGTAGTTCCATTTTGCATGGCCTCTCATGGGTGGCATAATACATGCTTCAGCCCATGGGAGCCTCTGGGGTACCTATGCCCTGGGTACATGGGTGCCATATACTAGGAACTTATAAGGGTACCCCAGTATCCAAACTGGAGTGTACCAAAGTACATTGCATAACTTTTTTAGGAGAAAGCAGATAGACTGGGGTCCTGATTAGCAGGATCCCAGTCAGAATAGTCAAAACAGTGTAACATCAAGCAAAAAGTGGGGGTAACCATAAGAAGCAGATCCTACTTTCCTACAAGCGTTACCAACCATGCCGATCTACTTTAGTAGATGGCTAGCCATGGCATTAGCAGTAGCCAAAATGGGCATTCTACACCTTTAGGGAAATCAAAAAAAGCTCCTAATTATGAAAGTTGCTATGATGAGATACATACCCTGGCCTCATTTGAACATTCAATAAACAAATCAAATTACAGACTGGTACAGTTTGAGGTTTGGAGCACATTCTTGAATATGTCTAGTTAAGAGATTACCAATAACGTTCAGAGTCAAATTCCAGACACTAGCTCTTGGAATAGAATACCTCATGGGGAGGATGTCTGGTAACTCATACGTTGGTTGGTTATATGTGAAGAATTTATCTCGGGAATGATCATTCAGGGTCATATTGATAAAATATTTACAAAACGCAACGCAGTAAGCCACCTTGCTGTGCTGCATTGGTTGAAAGGGTATGGGCAGGAATGTGCTGTATTTACCATTATAAGGAGCATTCCTGTCCTTTCCTAGTGCTGGTGCACTTTTATCTGCATCATGTTACAAGGGAGCCAGCATTGTAGACAGTATTGTTTTTGTGCAGGAAGGGACACATTTCTGCACAAAAACAACCCTCAGAGGCATTTTCAGAAAAATAAAGATGTTTCTCCTCGGTGCTCCTCTGGTAGGGAGGCATACAATTCTGACTCAAGCCCAGGTCTACCAATGTTGGTTTATCTGGGAATGTGTCGGAACCCATGGATGGGTGTGTAGGAACACCCACGCTCCACCCAAAGCATGCCTCCCTGCCACAGAGTAACGCAAGGCAGCAATTTGCACTGCCTTGCATTACTCTAGATTTATCAAGCCACTCAGGGCCACGCAAGGTGACCTTGAGTGGCTTGATAAATCTCATTGAGGTTGTGCATTGCCCATGTGTCCCCTGGCATGGTACAAGAGTGGTGCAAAACCTTCGTAAACATGCCTCTCAATGTATAATGTGCTGAGGATTTAAAAGATAGTATAGGCATGTTGTATCACCTATTTCACAGTGGTATTTTAAGGAGCATACACTTTAGACATGTTGCAGTATTCTTTGAAATGTTTCTAGTTCACCCCTAGAGATATGTGTATTTATACATTTTTTATCACCATTACAATTTAATAATATTATAAAAAATAAAAAAGACACAGTGTGGACAGAGGAGAGGAAGTCAAGGACAGGAAGCTGCTCCTTTATTTGAAAGTGCATCTTTTTCACAGTTTAGTAATCTATACAGCTCATCATGTTCTTCTTCCTGCATTTTACTTTATCTGTATTTCTTTAGTATTAAGGTACTGTCCTGCAAAGGTGATTTATGCATGATGTGTTTGCATTGAAACACAATTGGAAGTAGAAACCTGGTTATAATATTCATAGGCTATCTGGATTGCAAACAATAGATTTTACCTCTGAAAAATGTCTCTTTAATGTAAAACCATTTTGGCATCCTTGGGAAAAAAGTGTTCTTCCAGTCTTTCAGGTATTGTCCATGCTATATGAAACTCAAAATTAATGCATTTATAAACTGGGACTGGAGATGAGACAATGTGAAGATGAGAGAGGATCCTGCATAGCAATCTATGTGGCAAAACATGTGGAAGTGATATTTGAAAGCTGCTTATCTAGAGCCATCATGTCACCTATGTTTTTCCTTAGATTTTTATTTCAACTCAGTCAACCTGCATTAAAATGAAATTGCTCAGGAAGTCAAGTAACTGTGGATCAATAAAACCTAAATTCCAGCAAAGTTCAACTTAAAACACTTTTGACATCCACTAATAGATGTTTGATGGATGGGGGAAAAGCAAACTGTTCCGAACTACTTCTAGTTCCTTACTTGGTAGCTTAAAGACAAACTATGTGCCAGCCGTGAAAATGTAGAACCAGACAACATTTAAATTGAGTTTTACAAAAAACTAAAATATTTCTGGCTAAATTCTCTTGAAGTGTAGTGGGAGAGCTAGTTGAAGGATTTGTGAAAAGCTTATATTAACAATGGCCCTAACCAATTCATTGAATGTATTTGTTGGTAGTGAAGATACACTGAATAATACACTGGTTTTCAAAGCATGGGAAATAAAGATTTGCCTGTCTTGCTCCTTCAGGGGGACTCTAAATGAAGAAATCTGTCTTGTAGTACATGACAAAAGCTAGTAGGGGGTTGTACGTTTAGATGTTACTCCTTTGACCATTTGAATCTTTTATCTTAGGCAACAACAAGCACAGGCTTGACTGAAGTGATTCTGTTATTTCAAACTGGATAGGTTATCAAAGTTGGGACTCAGATCTGTTACCTATAAATCATCTTCATCATCCCAGTCCTTGCATAACATGGGCCATCTCATAAGACAGGTATCGTGCTGCCCACATTGCCCTATTAAAGCTTAGCTTACAGGTGAAGCTTAATCAGGGATAAGTGGGTCTACTATATGAAGATGTCTTCACATAGGCCATGCCTCTATTAAACATAAAAAGTGAAGGGTTGATTTGGATAATGCTTCGGATCAGGTTTAAACTTCTCTAGATCAACTGTGTCATGATACAACATTACTCATTCACATTCCACAAGTAAAAAAAACAGTCTTAGGAGAGGTATATATGTAGACCCAAACAGCATTTCTTGTTTGTAGGAGTCATATATGAACAAGAGGAGACCATGTTGTTTTCACAATGAAATGGTATTATTAATCGTAGAAGATGATGATCCAAGGGACAGCTACATGTTCTAGGGAAGGGGGCGTTGTCAGAAGTAAAAATGTAAAAATGAAAATGTCTGGGAAGAAGAATTAGAAAGAGGGTGATTCCTGCATATCCATTCACTCATTAGACTCCTCTGTGAGCTTATCTTAAACCTCATCCTAGTCCTCACCAAAATGCATCTTTGAAAAGGATGAGGGAGTAATAATAATATACAGACACAGACACCAAAGCCAAATGCATCAAGACAGATATGATTGCATGGTTAGCCCACCATAATGCTTCCTATCTGAGAAATCCAACACAGTACAACGTGGGGCTTCTTTGATCAATTTTAGTATCATTTAACATTCTATCTGTTCATGGTTTCATTAGTTAAAAGTCTTACTCTACAAGAATGAGAAGACATTCATAAAATGAATATTAAAAAATGCATGACGAGCATGTTACCCCATTTAGTTATAGGAAGAGAATAAGCCAATCTGTCTTTCCTGGTAAGGGGTTCATCATGAACGATGTGATACTTTACCAGCAGACCTACTGGGTCTCAATGTGGATGCAGCATTGTACATAGCATATATAGTTCACTCTCTCACCAAGGGAGCACAGGCATAATTTAATTATGCTCTTAAGAAATGATGTTTTCCAAAAATTATTCACAGGCTGAAAGGGGGTGTGGATCTTACAGAGCTCACTGTCAAAATCAAGTTCTAGATTTTCATTTTGTCTTAATGAAAGCATCCTTTTCTGGAAGAGTGATTGATCATGTCTGTACATTATATGTGGATTTATGACTACAATGCAGAGGATGTCTGAAAATCAAATATATTCAAACTTTCTCAACATAATACCATTGAATACTATGAATTAAAACTTTTCAAAGCTCATGGGCCGTATTACACAAGTTGCCCAGGGGGTGCAGTGGGCATTTGCTCCCGCTTTGCTCACCCCTAGGGCAATTTGGTATTACAGAAGGGACCGCAGAAGCTTGTGCGGCCACTTCTGTAATACTGATAGCGCTGGTGCACATAAAGCACCAGTGATATCTTCAGGGGGCATTCGCTGATTTGCATGGGGTCGTGCCACATGCAAATGAGGGAATCCCTTTGCCTCTGCACCCGCACCGTATTACAGACATGGGCGCAGAGGTAAAGAAGCTCTCAGGAGGCACACTGACAGTGACCCACATAAAAGGTGGGGCACTGTCAGTGCGTCCCTGAGAGCAGCCCTCTGGAGGGGGGAAAGGGAGTCCTATGGACCTCCCAGACAACCCCTTGCAGGCGGGTGCAGTCACTGACTGCACCAGCCTGCAAAGCAATGTCTAATCCCCCTTCAAAGTGCAGGTGGGTTGCAGCATGCACTGTGAAAACATGGAGCGGCTATTAAGCAGACCCTCATTTTTTCACATGAATCACTGCCCCCAGGGTAGGGCGAGTTTGCGGCTGCTGTGAGGGCAGTGCATTAATCATAATATGGCTCATTTTCCTTCATTGTGCTGGGTGAACCTTTTTAAAGGTGCGTCCAGTGCAATGAAGAAAGATTCAGCCCCTGATGTTGTTGAACCTATTGAAAGCTTCAGGCACATATTAACATGTAAATACAGTTGGAAGTATTGAACTTCGAGAAGGATGTAATCATCAACTTGGATTTTTAGCGGCATCTTTAAAGCATTTTATAGTGTCCACTACTAACTCACAACAAATACAATTTCCACATTTATAACATCCCTTGTGTAGCTCAGAAAACTAGCTAGATTGATTTGAGGATGCTAAATCAATTTTTTTATATTTAAAAGTTTCACCTGGGCTTAAGATCACTCTTGCAGTGGGTGTTCTCCTGTATGTGATAATGGCTTTTCCAGGTAAGTCGTTAGTAATCTCTGGATCAAACTTTTAAACATAATGTTGTACTCATTACCGTAAGTTGTGATAAATATCATCTCATCATTAATGTCAGAGCTGTTTTTAAACTTTCTCTCTCATAATAGATCTTCTCTCTTAATTGTATTACTCCTGTGTTTTGCTGCCTCAAAGATGTTCTTATCATCACCTCTCTTTAAAACTATGTCTGCAACATTAAAAACGTTGTTTTCACATTCAGGATTCAAAATGCAGCTCTGTTTAGCTCTCAAACATTCTTCAAAGAGAATTGTATTCTTCTGTTTTTGGGATGCCCAGATTTGGCATCATTCTCAATATTAACTTGCCATTGTCAACATACAATTTCAAATGTAAAAGCATATATTATTCTAACTATATTCAAGGCTAGGCATGACATTAAACAAGTTATCTTTCAAATATGTGTGATGCGTGACAATCTTTAAGTTCAACTAAAGTTCCTTCCCAAGTTATAAGAATGCCATCTATATAATGCCCCCAGTAAAAAAATTCTCATTGTTATATAAACGACCTGTCCATGCTTGTTTCCTATCATAGAGAGCCACAAATAGGTTTGCATAAGAGGGAGCAAACCTAAAACCCACTGCCATTTCCCCTTATGATATAAGGCTTTCTGATAAAGGAAATTATAATTCTTTAAAGAAGATTTAATCAAATCAATAATCATATAAGAATTTTGTTAAAAAAGCCTGGCTGATTTGATAAAGACCCTCAAGATTCTTTTGATGGTCTATGCAAGTACAAAGGCTGCTTCCATCCATAGTTACCAAAATGTTTCTGAGTCACAAGGTAGATCAACCAATTGAAATAACAGATCTTTAGTTTCATTAATAAAGGAAGGTAATGTTTTGACAAACAGGGATCTCAATCTCCACAACCGTTCATCCTATTTATACTTGCAATCATTTTGCTAAGGAAGAGCACTGGAACAACCAGACTCAAAACATAATCCAATTTGGACTTTTGGGAATAGAGAAAAAAATCCAAATCCACATAGATTTCTTATCTTGTCTACATAAACATCCTCTTTTTCACAGAATCCTCTGCTACCAAAAACTGAGGGTGCACAGGGCCATAAGAAACGTCCATGAAAAAGAGTGCACAAACATTGGGTGGATCAAGGACGGTGTCAAACTCAAAATCTATGAGGCAATGTATCCCTAGAGGAAGGCTATTGAATGCAGATCAAAATGAGAGATATGCTAAGTCACAAGTAATTTGCAAAATCTATAAGAAATTGGACATAATCCCTCGTAGAGGCCAAAAGAATCTGTCTCACTCCCAAAATTTAAGGGTTTAAATACAATTTTGTCAGTATACTGTGATCAATGCTACAACAAATCACATTTTCACATTTTAGAATGTCACATAACCCTATCACCTTAGCACTAACCCACTCTCTCAATATTTATTCTTCCCTTCTGATCTATTATCATCCAGAGGTGTTAAAACAAAATAGTTAACTGAACAACTGTGAACCATTGTGAATGAATGCAATATAGTGTATAGCGAGAAAAGGCCTTAGATATTGTGGTGAAAGGGCTGCCACTAGAGGGATTGTCAAGATTAGTATCATACAGAAATAAACAATCCACATCTTGTTGTATGTAGTGTCAGACAAGATGTATAAACACAATGAACATCTTGAAATGATGTCCATTTTTAGCAAGATAATGTCAATGCTTACCTGAAGCTGAGTTATCCTAATCAAGAAAAGCATACTCTAACACACAATGTAATAACTCCATGTTAGTATATACATATGAATTAAGGTGCATAGCAAGCAACTCATAATAATAAACATTTTGGTTTAAACGCACAAAAGCTCCCTCACTCTTCACAGATATGTAGAAATGGAAACAAGAATACCATGCAACCCAGCACTCCAGATCCAATTAAAGATGACTGTAACTAGAATTAATGTGATTGTAACTAGATTAGAACTTGGCTTGTAACCTTATCAAATGGGAACTAAAGATAATTTTACTGTGGTGTTTAATAAAGTGCATCATTCAAAATGATCAGCACCAAGGGCATGTCACAGTTACACTACTGAAGAGTTAGTCGAGCCCAAGCATACGCTTTACACAATGTTTCAAAACACTTTACCTCCTTCATGCCACCCCATCTTTCTCTAAAGGCCTACATGGTTTCTGGTTGAACTTGTGGGATGAAGGAGCACAGATCCAACTGAACTGCTTGCTGAAGAAATTCAAGCTCCTACATTAGATTCTAATACTATCTCTGCAGATTCTTAATCTTGCACTAAACTCTGAAGAAGAGAAATTGTCAGTCATGTGATGAAAGTGAAATTTAAAATCTGTAAGATTGCACCAACACCTACAGGGTCTTGAGGAGTCACTGATAGCCATTGTTATCTCTTTAAGGATGCTGGATTAAACTTTAGCAATCTAATGGCAATCTCATCAATGGACTGGTCCCCTCCCTGCACAGCTCCGACTGGTAGCTGCTGCCCCGAGCTCCCTTCTGCTGACCATCTGACCCTCTGGTCAGTGGTTCAAGGCCCTCCTCCACCTGCAGGCTCCCATCTGTGCCTCACCCCTGGTGGTCTAGTAGTAGAGCGTCTCTGAATCTTTCTGTCCTTTCACCTCTTTCACTTTTTTCCTTTTTGCACCTTTTGCCACATTGCCGCTTTGCCCTAGCCGCTGTGATATCCCTCAGCCCGCCCCCTTCCAGTGTCACTTTACTGCTCCCCACATTTCCCACCTCCCAGCTGTCCAGTCCCCACCACACACTACTTAATGGCAGCTGCTGCACGTGAAGGTGATTCAATGATCTCATCTGTGGACTGATCCCTTCCCTACACAACTCCACCTGGGAGCTGCTGCCCCTGAACTCCCTGCTTCTGACCATCTGACCCTCTGGTCAGTAATTTGAGGCACTCCTCTACCCTCAGGCTCCTGCCTGCACCTCATCCCTGGTGGTCTAGTGGTAGAGCATCTCTGCTCTGCTGCTGCGCTGCCATGTCTCTCTCTTCTGCCTTTCTCTGAATCTTTTCTATCCTTTCACCTTTCACCTTGCTTTGTACCTTTTTTCCTTTTTTCACCTTTTGTCACTTTGCTGTTTTGCCCCTGCCTCTGCAATCCCCCGTGGCTCTGCCCCACTCCAGTGCCACTTTCCCACTCTCCGTGTTTCCCATATCCCAGCTTCCCAGCCCCCCTGCACACTACTTAATGGCGGCCAATTCATGGGGAAGGTGGAATCCACTGATATCATCAGTGGACTGCTCCCTTTCCTGCACAACTCCGCCTGGTAGCTGCTGCCCCCGAGCTCCCTGCTGCTGACCATCTGACCCTCTGGTCAGTGGCTCGAGGCCCTCCTCCACCCACAGGCTCCCGCCTGTGCCTCATCCCTGGTGTTCTAGTGGTAGAGCATCTCTGCTCTGCTGCGCTGCCTTCTGTCTCTCTCTTCTGCCTTTCTCTGAATCTTTTCTGTCCTTTCACCTCTTTCAACTTTTTTTGCTCTTTTTTACTTTTTACCACCTTTTGCCACATAGACACTTTGCCCCTGTCGCTGTGATCTCCTGCTGCCCTGCCCAACTTAAGGGCCATTCTCCTGCTCCCAGCATTTCCTGCCTCCAACCTGTCCAGTCCCTGAACATTGATTATTAGCAGGCCACTAATCGGCCACGCCTATAGTGCGCTTCTGTGCCCATCCGTATCTGGAGCGCACCCAGCACCATGGACCCTGGTCATCGGGGATGCCACTGATATGATGCCTGCATCCACCATACCCTCAATCCTGGACACAACACAACCTGCAGTCTCACGACACCAAACAACACCCATGGCTCTTTCCTTGCCACCACTGCCGCCCCACCCTCACCCACCTCCACACTCCAGCTCCTCCCACCACTGGGTTTACCCACAGTGTACCCAACCATTTCAGCTGCATCCTCGTCAACACTCGCTCCCTCCACAAACATGCAGCAGAAATCTGGGACCTCCTCGACTCTGTCTCTCCTGACATCGCCTTCCTCACGGAAACCTGGATGACCCCCAGCTCAGCCCTGGACATCGCCACCGCCATCCCTGACAGATATCAAATCATCTGCAAGGACCGCACGAACCAACCAGAAGGAGGCATCATCATCTACAAAAACACCCTCCGCCTAACGACCCAACGACAAGTATGGAATTCTTCCACTTCCACTTCCAGGTCCAGACCAACCCCAACACCACCAAACGTGACTCCCTCATCTACTGACCTCCTGGCCCCCACCCTTCACCAACACCATCATTGACTTCATCACACCCCAGGCTCTTGCATCCACCAACTACATCCTACTCGACAACCTCAATTTTCACATGGAGAACCCCAACGAAGAGAACACTGCATCCCTTCTGTAGAACCTCACCAGCATAGGACTCAAGCAGCTAGTCACCTCTCCAACCCACTCAGCAGGACACACGCTCCACCCCATCTTCTCCACCAGTGAAAACATCACCTTCATCAACACCTCCGAACTCCTCTGGACCAGCCACCACTGCATCCATTTCGCTTTCACCAAACCCACCGTACACCACAGCACCCACCACCTCCCCCACAGAAGCTAGAACAAGGTCACCAAAGAATATCTCACTGCGTCCCTCAGCACAACCCAACAACTCACATCCACAGATGCCAACAATTCAGCACGTAACTACCACTGATGGATCTCCAACTGCTCCAACACTCTGGCGCCCCTCAAGAATGTCCCCAGCAAGCAACACTCCAAGAAAGCCAGCTGGTTCACTCGCACCCTTCAGGAGTCCAGATGCCCTTGTAGATGTCTCAAGAAGAGATTAAGGAACAACAAAACCCTGGAAGCCCACACAGCCTTCAAAGCCACTGTCACCACACACCACCTCCTCCTCAAAACTACAAAGAAACATACCTCCAAGACAGAATCAACATCAACGCACACAACAGCAAAGAACTCTTCACCATAATCAAGGAGTTTGCCAGACCCAACAGTGAGACCACAAACTTCCCACCCTCCGGAGACCTCTGCAATAAACTCGCCACCTGTTTCCACTACAAGATCAAGCAGATCTATGAGAGCTTTGACACCCAACACCCTCCCACCACGTCCGATGCCACCCCCAACAGATCCTGCTCAAATGGACCCCACTCACCATGGACAACACTCTCAAAACCATGAAGTGCATCCACTCCGGAGCCCCCTCGGATCCCTGCCCGCACCACATCTTCCACAGAGCCGCCACCTCCATTGCCCCCGAGCTATGCCACATCATCAACTGCTCCATCGAGACCACCCCCTTTCCTGATGACTGGAAACATGCCAAGATCAACCCCTTGCTGAAGAAGCCATCCGCTGACCCAACAGACCTTAAGAACTTCAGACCTATCTTCCTGCTCCCCTTGCCAGCCAAGAACACAGAGAAGGCCATCAACGCCCAACTCTCTGAGTTCATTGAGTACAACCATGTCCTGGACCTCTCCCAATATGGCTTTCGAAGCAAACACAGCACCGAGTCTACCCTCTTTGCTTACACCAAGCACATCTGCAAGCCTCCTCGACCGGGACAAAACAGCAGCCCCCATTCTCCTGGACCTCTCAGCCACCTTTGACACTTCTCCCAGCCCACACCCTCAGCAAGAGACTCCACGATGCCGGCATCCATGACAAAACCCGGGACTGGATCTGTTCCTTCCTCAACGGTCGAACCCAGCAAGACAGACTACCACCGTTCCTCTCAGAACCCACAGAGATCAGCTGCAGAGTGCCCCAGGGCTCCTCCCTGAGCCCCACCCTCTTCAACGTCTTCATGACCCCATTCATAGTCATCATCAGGAGCCACGGACTTAACATTGTCTCCTACGAAGATAACACCCAGCTGATCCTTACCCTCACCAATGAACCCACAGCTGCCAGAAACAGCTTCCACAACAGAATTAGGGCCGTCACCACTCGGATGAGAGACAGCTGCCTCAAACTCAACTCAGACAAGACTGAAGTCCTCATCCTGGGACCCATTCCCTCCACTTGGTCCACTACGCAAGGAACACCCCCCACACCCACAAACCATGCATGAAACCTCAGCATCATACTGGACTCCTCACTCACAATGAGCCTCCAGATCAAAGCTGTCTCCTCATCATGCTTCTACACGCTTTGCCTCATTTGAAAGACCTTCAGATGGATTCCCACCGAATCTAGAAAGACAGTCACCCACGCACTCATCAGCAGTGGACCTGACTATGGCAACAAACTCTATGCCAGCATCACCCAGAAACTCCTTAGCTACAGAATGTTCAAAACGCCGCAGCCAGACTGGTCCTCAACATCCCCCACTGCAGTCACATCACCGAACACCTTCAATAACTCCACTGGCTACCAGTCAACAAAAGAGTCACATTCAAGCTCCTCACACATGCCTACAAAGTCCTCTCTGACGCAGGGCCAGCATATCTGAACCACTGCCTCTCATTCAACATACCCACCAGACAACTCCGCTCCACCCAACTGAACCTGGCCACTGTCTGACGGATCCACAAGACCAGGACAGGAGAAAGATCCTTCTCCTACATCGCTGCCAAGACCTGGAATACCCTGCCTCTCTACCTCAGGCAAGCCTCGTCGCAGACCCAATTCAGAAAGGCTCCCAAGACCTGGCTCTTCGACTGAACCCCAGCGCCCATATGGATCAGCAGCACCCCATTCCCCCCTCAGTGCCTTGAGACCCTCACGGGTGAGTAGTAACACTATACAAAATTCGATTGATTGAATGGAGACAATATGCTGTTGAGTCAATGAACTGTTTCAAAAGAAGAACAACCACTTCTACGTTCAGTAGGTCACAGTCAGGGGGATATTTTCTACTTACCTACTGATCATGACCAGGGACACAGAATGGAAGGGGCGCTTAGTGCAATGACTTTGCCCATAGCTGGAGGGGTACATGCACCCCATATGCTCACATCGCCATAAATCTAGAATCAAACAAAATAGACAAGGTATAACAGTGCGTACAGGACTCAAATGTCTGTACACTATGGCACAAGTTTCCAGGGTGAGATAAAAGTCTTCAGAGGAGAAATAAATTCTGCTCAATATGATTTCTTTCTTTTCAGAATACTTGGTATTTGTTGTGCCCATGCCCTAATTGGGTTCACATGCCTGTTCAGTTTAGCCCTGCAGATAGTCCTGTCAATCAAAGCAGCAATTCCGTCAGCAATTCCGTGTCTATGGACTGACATTTCAAAGATTTGAAGGTCAAATAGTACTGTGGCAATTACCTGCAAGGATTGGATGTGCATGCTGAATATCAAAGTCAGAATATTGATGGTACGAGATGTCAAGGACAAAATATATGAAAAAACAGATGAGCAAGTCTATATTTTCTATACCTAACTCTAGATATATGTTCCCTAGTGGTGCATATATCTTCAAGGTAAGTAGATTAGTTCGGAATAGTATATCTATACAGCCCTATATGCACTTACCTTTCAATAATTTGTCCCTCGATATTCCTGTATGTTGATAGTCTTCATGTCAGAATTCAGTAGAACAATCAAAGTATTGGCTGTCTTACACCTGAGACCAATGACCCTGAAATGACATAGGCACCAGGGTAGCTTTCCAGCACTATCCTATTGTTCTCCATCTTCAGAATCGTTGGAGGGTAAAGGAATGTTAAAGTTCTACAGGAAAGGTATAGCACAAATCAAGATTTCTTGTCTTATCTGACAGTAGTGTGGAATATGTACTTAGTAGAGTTTGTAATCTACTTAATTGCCTGGGAAATGCCTGTCCTTAGCTACTAGATGAAGGCTTAGTCAGGGGACCCCCAAAATTCTAGCCACCTTGAAGACCCAAAAGTGTTTGTCTCTGTCTTCTCCACCCACCAACAATATATGCAATCTCACTCCTCCAAATCACATCTACACGCTGCCTCAAATTGTGTTCCACAGCACAATAATCTAGGCATGTTACCATCCTCTTTATTGTGTAGCCCCTTAGTATGCTCTTAGACACATTTGATATCGCAC
Organism: Calotriton arnoldi; assembly: GCA_963921515.1. Taxonomy (NCBI): domain Eukaryota; kingdom Metazoa; phylum Chordata; class Amphibia; order Caudata; family Salamandridae; genus Calotriton; species Calotriton arnoldi. Next base: position 1,216,975 of record CAWUFW010003047.1, read on the forward strand.
TTCACCAATGTACTGATGACTTACAACTTTACCTAAATTTCACATCTGCAGCAGACATGCACTACTTCAAATCACTCTTCTAACCCTATGACAGCATGCAAACACAAATACCAAACAGCCTCCTTTGAACAGAGCCTTCTCTGCAAAATCAAATGCTCCATTTCCCTGCTTGCTTCAAAATTATGATGTTAACCTTGTACTCCTCCATACTGATAATGCCACGTTAAACAACATCCGTGTGGGACACTGGGTTGTTGATTGAGGGGGGTATGAGTCCTTCTCTAAGCAACAGCCACAATAACTTTCAGGGTGAACCACAAACATTCAATAATGTAACCTTTGCTTAACCATCTGGTGTCTTGGCACAAAGCTGTCAGGCTTAACTTAGACACAACTTGTGAAGTATTTATGGAGCAATCAAAGAGTAACAAAGTATACACACATACCAAGACAAATCTCACACCAATTTATAAGAATAGAGTAAATTGTAATAATTTATTTGACACCTAAGCTCCAAAAATTAGGTCAGTAGAACTGAAGTTATGAATTTTCTAAAGTTTAAAGTGAAAACTAGTGCCTAAAAGATCAAGGTGCCATCCGTGGGCATCTAGTCGCATGAGACCATGGCAAACTTGAAAGTTATGGCCGACCACAATGGAGAGTTTTTCGGATACACAAAGCGGATTTAGCCCTGTCTCCATTTACCTTCGGACTTAGAAGAAAATTCAAGTAAAACTGTCTGAGAAGGTAAAGTTCAGTGGGGCAAGGCAGCTGGAAGTGTCTTAGGAGAAGATGTTGTTGTCAGGGAGCCGCTGAACGAGATCACAGTGAAGATTCCTACGTTCGGACTTAGTGTTTGTCAAAAATCTCCAGTTGGACAACGCTGCAGTCTGTAGCATACAAGGGATCCATGAGGCCTGATTGCTCTTTTGTGAAGAGCCACCAAAAGGGATTTGCTGCTGCGGAGAAGAACGTAGCAGAAGATACCATGAAGTCAGGCCGACCGGCGATACACCTCGGCAGATCAACAAGCAGGTAGGTTCTGGTCTCCTCTCGGTTCTAAGAACACTTTTTGGCAGAAATCTTTCTAAGTCCTAAGTTTTGGATTTGGGCTATCTTGGCACCTTCAACACTACTGCCAAGACTCCAGAACTGGAGAGGCTCCACTTGGAGGGTTAGGACTCACACAGGCTTTGTTGGTGTGTGGATTCAAGATGGTTGGAGCCTTTTCTGTCCCTGAGGCCCTGATCAGGATTGGTAAATTCTGCTCCACCAGTGGAGTTCACAGAGTTTTGAGCACTTAGAGTTCTGACCAAACTCCTCTAACTGCCACGTGGCAGAATTTTTTCTCGTGCACGGCTCGCCAATTGGTAAGTTGGTATAGTGAGAATTGGCATCCCCTAGTGCCATTCCAGGCAGTAAGTGGGCACCTGGTGAGATTTTCTGAACATGGTCAGTTGTGTGTGGTCACAACGATTTGCGGTGAGAAAGCTGAAACTTGAGTAGTAAATCTAATCGAGCAGCAGCAAAAAATCAGCACCCTCTGACACACCCAGTGGTTTGATTTGTGCTGAGTTTTGCATCTTGGAACAGGCTCCTGGTGCTAAAAATCAGCACGAGCAGCGCAGCATGTGGATTTCTGCTTGCTCGCAGAACTCCGCGGAATCTCATGGAGTTTTCATGTAACGCCACGGTATTCCGCAGAGTGAAACTCTTTGAGTTCTGCCCACCACTAATCAGGAGGCCAGCTAACTAGTTATTGGAATCACTCTGGAAGCCCTGGGTGCAAGATGAAGTGCAGGGCTCAACAAGCAGGGCAGATATCTGGGGGTGCAAAGCAGGCTTTAGGCAGCAGAGCAGTCATTCATGGTGGATAACAGACATATTCTGAAGCACACAGCAGGCGACACCATCAGGCAGTCTTCTGAGAGTCCTTCCACATGTCCAGAAAATGAACTGAAGAGTGGGTCTGATTGTCCCCTTTTTATATCTGGTTCCTTCTTTGCAGTGAGAGAAACATCTGGATGTTCCTCCCACATAAGTGTCTGGAAATTCCTGCCTCCCTCCCCTGGCTCTACCCTGTCTACAGGCACAAAAGGCTGGTGTAAAGTTCCTTGTGTGAGAGCAGGGCACAGCCCATTGAAGTGCAAGTGAGGTTGTGCAAAGCTCCGCCCGTCATTCTGCTTCAGATGGCCCATCCAGGCACACCTAATCCCCCTATTGTGTGGCTGTCTTGGAAGAATATACAAAGGACAACTGCCACTCACACCTATTGACCCAGGAACAGACTGCAGGCACTAAATGGTTAAGGCAAAAAAGACCAACATTCGAAAAGTGGCATTTTTGAGTGGTGACTTAAAAGCAGGCTTTACCATTAAAGAAGATTTTACATTACAATTCCTCAAACACCAAACATGATTTTCCTACCTGCTCTCAATGAAAAGCTAACAATTATTATATATAATACGGTAACCCAATGCTATCCCATGGGAGAGTTAGGCCTCACAGTAGTGAAAAATGAATTTGTTAGTTTTCCACTACCAGGACATGTAGAACTTATCGGTACATGTACAAATTTTTTATTATAATGCACCCTACCCTAGGGGCTGCTAGGGGTGACATATATGTATTAAAAAAGGGAGTTATAGGCTTGGCAAAGGCTTTATTATGCCAAGTCAAATTGGCAGTTTTAAACAGCTGGCAGGCTATAATGGCAGGCCTGAGCCATGTTTTATAGGGCTACCTAAGTGGGTGGCACAATACATGGTGCAAGCCCACTAGTAGTATTTAATGGGTATATGGTCAACCACTTTACTAGGGAGTTATAGGTAAATTAAAAATGCCAATCAGGTGTACGCCAATTTTAACATGTTTTAGAGAGTGAGCACAAGTGCTTTAGCACTGGTTGGCAGTGGCAAAGTGCACAATGTACAAAGTCCAACAAAAAATAATTCAGAAAAATAGAAGGGGTGAAGGCAAAAATGTTTTGGGGAAGACCAACCTAAGGCTGATAGGTCTAACAATTCCTTACACTACTTTACTTCCTCTCAAGGATGCCTTCCAAAAAGCATCTCATCTTGTTACCAGTGAGGATAAGTTCTTCAACACATCACACTCACCTTTGAAATCTTCACAGGCTTCTCCTCCAAGCCCTCACCGAAATGAACTTCCACTTTATGAATAATTAAATGTTATCTTCTCATAAACTGACCTAATATTTGATAAACTCTCTTTAGAGGAGTTGTGTTGATGTCATTCAAAAGATAAATGTTTACCCAAGTCAAAAAATAAGGAAGTAAAAAAGCAGGCCTTCTCTTATTAAGTTCTCTCTATCCTGAACAACCCATGTGTCACACAATATTAAAATATTACCACAATTCACTGAAGTATAATCTTAAATCTTATTTCCTCAGTTAAATGCTCTCCACCAATGTAGCCACGCGCTTCTCCCAGTTCTGCAAGCATCTGATTTATTTCTCCAACTTATTGTAAATTTCTGTTTCAGTTTTTTGTGTCCAAATAAATGGAAAGTTGTGTTTGAGGGATTCATTTGTACATTTTTATATTTTGTAAAAGTCACTGCTTTCTACACTGTTGTAATGTGTTGATATTCATGAAGAAGACATGAACTATCTGTCCTCCTTTCCCTTAACCCTTATGTTTTTCCACTTCCATCCCTCCCTTTATTATTCAGCTTTTTTAAATTACCATCTGTGAACTTCCCTGTATCATGCTAGGTTATATTTGTTCTTGTACCATCTTAAGCATTGTTCTGCCCTCAGTTCTAGGTCTGTTATAAAGATACTCAAAAGAAAATGATATAAAATGGTATACTCCTTTGGGACTATTGGGGATGACCTCAGTACACCACTTTCAAATGGCTTATAGCACTTATAATGTTTCCCTTAACCTAAGCCAAAAGCAAGCATCAGTCGTAGTTTTTGAAGTAACATTGTGAGATGCAATTCTAGTTTCATAGCTCTTTTCTCTAGAAGAAGCATCAAACTAATATCCTTTCAAATTCGTACACCAATTCATAAAAATTCTTGACAGCAAACCCATGTTAAGTCCTACAATGTTAGTTTCAGACAGATCACTTGAATAATTCAACCTTCTAATACAGGTGTTTTGAGTTAAAACTGTTTAGAATACTGTAAGCCATGTGTGCCTAGACTGCTTTAAAGTACACTCTTGCGGGCTTTAACTCTCAAATGAAGTTGTGGTATAATGACATGTTGGAAGAGTAATGTACCTAGGAATCATGGGGTTTAACAATTGTTTTGAATTCCATATCCCTTCTGCAACAGGTAGGCACGGGAGTACACTGCTTCTCTCCTGTCTTAACACAATACCCAGATGGTGACACACTTTCTCAGTAAGTCAGTCATTCTTTTTTGAACACCTGCTTTCTTCTGTAAATCTGACAGCCAATGAGGTTGCAATGATGTTTGGCAGGCTCACCAAAATCTTTATTCTCTAGAGCGTCATGACTTTATTTTTGCACACAAGCAGCCTGGATCAAACAAAACCCTCTCCATCCTCACAGACATTTCTACATCTGTAGCGCTGTCAGCCATATTTGAGCTGTTATGTGTAGGAGGAAACTTCAGGAATTCCAAGATGGATGTTTGTCATCTAGAATTTGGCCTTTTAGCAGTTTTTAAATAATATCTACTTGCTGCAGGATGGATTATTTTTACTGCTATGATGCAACAAAACCCATTAATGATGACACTAATGAAGACATTATTTTCCTTGATAAGAAAAGGATTGCATGCTTAACGATCTTAAAAGTGCTATTGATTATCTCAGGGATTGTTGAATATATTTGCCTTTCAGACTGCTCTGCATGTAGTCATTAATCCACATTTGTTGTACGGCGACTGTACCGTAAACAAGAAGAATTCAATATGTTCGACAATAAGGAAAGTGAAAGAATGATGGAGAGAACACATCAGAGCTTTGAAAAAATTAGATTCAAAGTATTCAATGTCAGAACATTTTAAAGGAATAGCTTTGACATCAAGGAAACTGAAGGAAAGATGGAGAGAAGACATCAGAGCTTTTGTCAGAATTTGGATTCAAAGTATTCAATGGCGGTTCTTTTTAAGATGGTACATGTTATGGAAGAGATTGGTAAAATCAGGTGTGTGAGCATTAAACATTTATTACATAGTAGAAGTGGAGGAAACCTTAAAACTGAGATTAAGAGCCATGAAAACATTTTGGATCAATAGATTGAGAATGGTTCAACTTGGTTTAAACGCAGACATGGAGCGCTACCAGTTACTTTGAGGTCATACTTTTTCACTAGTGCTGACTTCTTTGATAGGTCTGAAGTAGAGCATGTTTGGTGTATGGTGACATATGTTTAACAATTCTGATGTCTTATGTTAGATTCAGAAAAAGAGATTAAGTTTAAAGATGCAAACAAACCAAAATGTACTTTATAATGTTGGTAGTACTATCACTATTTTATTGAATATGATCAAAAATATAGTGGTGAAGGGGGAGAAGGAGTATTAATATGGAAATTAAAACCAAATGATAACCAGAAACAAAGAAGCAATGTGGCTAAATGTTCAAATTGATACTGGTGAAATTCAGAGTTTGAATCTTGATGAAGTATTATTATTTACAATAATAATTATTATAATTCATAATGTAAGTTCATAAATTATTATAACTTTAAGGGGATTTATTTATTGTATTTGTAGACACTATCACTTTGAGTGATTGTACATTGGAAAAATCGACCCCATATTGGCAGTTTTTAGTTGAATCCTGGTGTGTTGCATTTAAATAGATAACTGGAATTTTTGACTCATAAGGGAGTCTCCACAACAATTGCGTAAGTAAATATATATTGTTTTATAGTGTGAGGATATGAGGTTCTATTCTTGTCTAGGGAGTTTGATTAAAATTGTTTAGATTTTTTCCTCATTAACGTATATAGTAAATATTGGCTAATTGGTGTATTTTTAATAAATCCTTTGTATCAAAAATCAGTTTGGGATTTACAGAGGTGGTTTGTTAAAATGTAGTATTTGATGTTTCATGTTAATCTCAGTCATGTTCATGAGATCTTGAACAAAGAAGTGATTTGTTTCAATTCTGAGGTCTGGCTGTGTATTAGATACTTGGCAGGCAATACAAATCGCCATATAACGTACCACCAAAATCGCAGCCCTTTAAAATGTATCATGGTCCCATTCGGACCCAGTGGTTCATTGCGTTATCCTTATCAGGTACGTTAAGGAACATGTTAGATGGTGATGTGACGAAGTCCACATTTTACTTCTGAGAATCATTTCAAATTAGGTTTTCATTGAACTTTGTTTTTAGGTTAACTTATCAAAGATTATTGACTAGCTAAAATCATACTGAATTAAAGATGGTGTTCTAAGATTTTACAATAAATAGTGAACTTATTTGATTTTGGTCCAAAAACATATTGGGCCTGATTCACAAAGGTAAACATACACTTTGTGTATGTATACCATTTTTTTGTATTCATAAATTACAAGTTGAATTACTTTTAGTAAAATTAGAATTGTAGTTTGTGAATACAAATTAAATAATACACTTACACAAAAGGGTAAGTTTACCTTTGTGAACCAGGACCATTTAGAGTTTTTGATTGTAGGACTCAGGGAGTTTGTGAGTTTTCATGATGGTTATTGAATAATGTGATAGATCAAGTTTTTCTTCATAAATATTTTTATAGTATTCTCACCAGACAATGATATATAACTGTAAGTGATAACATATCATAGAGTTAATATCTATATTGTGAGCATATTGGGATATACATCTTTTGTGTACATTAATATTGAACAAGGACATTGAAGTATTTTCTCAATAAATAATCATGTTATTTTGAAATAGCATTCTTTATAGAGATGCAATTTTATTTGAAAACTGATAGAATAATAACTAATAAAGACATCACAAAATAAAAGTGGATTACTATCTAAATATTTGATTGGAGTAAATTTACTCAATGCAATATTTGCATTGTATTATATTATGTATCAACTGAATGATGGCATATAACAGTTATTCAAATTGGGATTATGACATTAATATATAAATTAAGATATTTGGCATGAACAATGTACTATGGTGGAAATGAGAGGTAATATTTGAAAATGAAACAATTCACATGAATTAGATTTATTCATACAGTACATCACACATTGCCGTCATGAAGTATATCTCGTTGGATATTGTAAAGGATATGTTGTTCAAGATTGGGATCTGACAATAGTATAATGGTATGGTTGGAAAGGATTGACATTATGTTAATAATTTGGGGCCCTGTTTTGCTTTTTGAAATATGTTACAACTGTAAAAAACAAGTTCACAGAGGTTAAGTTTTGAAGTATTCATTATCGTTGTTACAAGTATATGTGTTTTCTTTGAGTTTAATGTTACCTTTTGTATTTTTTTTTTTTTAAATGGTTATTGTTTTAATAATCCTAAGAAGCGTATCACAAAACACGTGTTGGCTGTTGTTTTAATGTTATATGGGAAATTGCAACATTGTTTTCGAATGTGATATATGTCTGACATATTGATGCTTAATGAGAACTTTACAACAATGTTTCCAGTGTAATTTTGCGAATCACCTTCAATTTTACTGCCAAGATGAAATGATGGGAATATTGCTTTACCTTCTGTACAGAGAATATATGGACTTTCTACATTAAGAAGAATGCTTCATAAATTTGGGTACAGACATTTCTATATTTTGCCCTCAGAGAGATTTTTATTATTAATCTATGGGCATAAAAAACAAACTGGTGGATAACCAGTGTTCCTGGAGTTCAATGCTGGGCGATAACACCTGTTACACACTCTCTATTATTATCAAGATTGAGGGTGTATTGGTGTGTTAATGATGCATTGCAGGATGCGAAGAATGCAGGTTTATGTTGAGTCATGAATTGTTATACTGTGTTTGAGATTTTTGATTTTGTGTTGTTGATTCCTGGTACAGTAGTTTGTTTAATTGTTGGAATTTTGGATGTATTTGTAATGTTTGTCAAGTTGGTTGAAAAAGTTTTAGTTTTCTTTGTTGGTTAAGGCAATTGGATTGGTTGTAATCTAAGATCTTGACATATTGTTGATGGAGGTGCTGCATTCACACTGATTAATAGTTTTCTGAATTAACCAAAAGTTTCCTTTCAGGGGTTGTGTGTATTAACCCCTTTGCTGCTAGGCCTGCCACAGTGCTAAGCCTTTCTTTGGCTATTTGGGGTAGTTCACACTTAGGCCCCCATAACATTTTGTCCACATAAGGAATCCACACCAACTTTGTGTCCTTTTTTGCCAGCCTCTTGAGGTTTTAAAGGTATGGAGGAGACTGAGAAATTAGCCAAAATAGCAAAAGTTTGTTTGTTTGGGGACAAATGGGAAAAAAGTACTACAGATGAAAGTGTCTGTTTTTTTCCCTGCAAATGGTATCAATTAAGGGTTTATGGTGTTAAAATCACCTTATTCCCAGCTTTCAGGAATAGGCAGACTTTTGTCAGAAAACTAAGGGGGTCATTATGATGTTGGGCGGATCGCCACCGCCCGACCGGCGTTGGCGAACCGCCTGACATCTTTCCCCGCCCGCCCTCCATTTACCCCCGCCATATTACAATGGCGGGGGGACAGCGGCGGACGGAAAGACCGTACGCCGCATTTACGCAGGCAGGCAATCGTTCCGATTGCCTGCCGGGCGGAACTCAGGCCTAATATGGTGGAGGTGTCTGGAAGACACCGCCATCCATATTAGGATGCCTGGCGGTGAAGGCCTTTCCATGGCGGCATCGCCCCCATGGAAAGGCATGCAGGAATTGCTTTGGGAGCCTGTTACGGGCCCCCGGGGGGGTTGGGGGGGTGGGTGGCTGCACTTGGGGGGTACTACATAGGCATGCACAAAGTGGCAGGCACCGCGCGGTGCCTGTCACGTTGTGCATGCCAATGCACTGCATGCATTTTTCACATTGCGGCGGGTGCTGCTGACAGCACCGCCCGCCGCAATGTAAACAATGCGGGATGCGACCGCCACGGTGGCGGTCGCATCCTAATGGGCACAGCGGGACCGCCGCACTTCTGGCGGTCAGTCCCGTTTACCGTTACGGTGGCGGGCGGACTTTGTCCGCCCGCCATCGTAATGGGCCCCAAAGTTTTTCTAAACAGTTTTGGAATTTTACTGGGAAATAGCCTATTTTTCCTATGTTTTGTGCTTTCAACCTCCTTCCAGTTAGTGGTAGAAATGGGTGTGAAACCAATAACGGATCCTGGAAAGCTATACATTTCTGCAAAGAAGACAACATTCTAAATTCAGCAAGGTGTGATTTGTGTAGATCTTTCAAGGTTTTTCTATAGAAAGAAACAGTTGAATTAAAAAAAATATTGAAATTGAGTTAAAAAAAACAGCCATTTGGTCCTACATTTCATCTAGTAACATCTCCTAACATGCCAGATTTTTTAAAGCAATATACTGTTATGTCCGCTGGACGCTTGTAGTTGCAGGAATATATAGGGTTGTAGGTAGGGGTGGGCGGAATTTGCATAGTCGCGCTACGCAAAGCTCCGCGAAACGGTAAAAAAATCTCCTCGAGCACGCAAAAGTTCCGCGAACACGCGGAATTGGTTGTTCCGCCCATTCGCGATGCTTTTTTTCCTGTTCGCGAATGCTGTTTGCGTGCTCGGGGAGAAATATCTCGCGAACATGCATTTTGAAAGTGCGAACAAGCAAAAAATTCCGCGAAGCCGCGGATCGCGGAATTTTTGGTAATTTCGCGTTATCCCAGGAACGCGAAATTACCCAAATTCCGCAAGTTCCGCGAGCGGAACGGAATTTACTGCCCAGGCCTAGTTGTAGGTTCTCCAAGAACCCGAGGTACTCAGAGCCAATAGCTCAGATGTAGCTTACAATGATTTTTCATTGTGTACTGGGTATACAGCAATTCATTTGGTAAAATACAAACAGTGAAAAATCGTTATCAAGGAAATGTATGTATTTTCAAAATGAGAAAAAGATATGAAGTTTAGAATCAGTGGTTATTTGCACATCTTTGATTTTGTGGATACCTATACTAACTTGTAAATTAGAGGGTATTTTTCAAAATGACTTCTTTTTTTACAAACCTTCTTACATTTGGAAGGCACAAATGCAATGTAAGACAATTGGTAGTAACAGTTGTTCTACTATTTTGTGTTCCCCTAAGTCTCCTGAAAAAAATGGTGCTCACTTGTGTGGGTAGGCCTAGTGCCCGCAACAGCAATCGGCCCAAAACGCAATGTGGACACATCACATTTTTCCACTGAAAACTGATCCTTTTTTTGCAATGTGCATAGCTGTGGATTTTGGGCCTTAGCTCAGCCAGCATCTAGGGACACCTAGCAAAACTGTACAATTTTGAAACTAGACACCTTGGGGAATCCTGGGTGGCTGACCTGCTTGGCTCTCTCCATGTTTTTTTTTACCCCAAATCCCTGGTAAGCCTCAAAACCTGTCTAAAAAAGCACATTTCCCTCAAATTTCTGTGATGGAAAGTTCTGGACTCTGCGGGTAGTCACAAACTTCCTTCCACCTAGCATTCCCCCAAGTCTCCCAATAAAAGTGATACCTCACTTGTGTGGATACGCTTAGTGCCCGTGACAGGAAACAGCCCAAAAACGCAACGTGGACATTTTTCCACAGAGAACTGACCCTTGTTTTGCAATATGCCTAGCTGTGGATTGTGGGCCCTATCTCAGCCGGAACCTAGGGAAACCTAGTAAACATGTACATTTTTTAAAACTAGATACCCAGGGGAATCCAGGATGAGGTGACTTGTGTGGCTCTCATCAGGTTCTGTTGCCCATAATTCCTTACAAACCTAAAAATATGTCAACAAATCACATTTTCCTCACATTTCTGTGATGGAAAGTTCAGGAATTTGCGGGCAGCCACAAACTTCCTTCCACCCAGCATTCCTCAAAGTCTCCTGATAAAAATGGTACCACACATGTGTGGTTAGGCCTGGTGCCCGTGACAAAAAATGGCCCAAAATGCAACATGGACACATCACATTTTCCACTGAAAACTGACCTTTTTTTTGCAACGTGCCAAGCTGTGGATTTTGGGCCCTAGCTCAGCCGGCACCTAGGGAAACCAAGAAAACCTGTACATGTTTTTAAACTAGACATCTTGAGGAATTTAGGATGTGGTGAATTGTGTCTTTCTCATCATGTTCTGTTACCCAGAATCCCTTGCAAACCTCAAAGTTTGTCTAATAAAACACATTTTCCTCACATTTCTGTGATGGAAAGTACTGGAATCGGTTGAGAGCCACAAACTTCCTTCCACCCAGCATTCCCCTAAGGCTTCCAATAAAAATGGTACCTTACTTGAATGGGTAGGCCTAGTGTCCTTCACAGGAAACAGCCCAAAAAGCAACGCTGACACATCACATTTTTCCACTGAAAACTGACACTTTTTGTGAAATGTGCCTAGCGGTGGATTTTTGGGCCCTAGCTCAGCTAGCAGCTACAGAAACCTAGCAGGCCTGTACATTTTTGAAAACTAGACACCTAGGGTCATCCAGGGTGGGCTGACTCCCATTGCTGTCACCATGTTTTTTTACCCAGAGTCCCTTGCAAACCTCAAACTTTGACTAAAAAAAACCTTTTTCCTCACATTTCTGTGATGGAAAGTTCAGGAATCATTGAGGAGCCATAAAATTCCATCCACCTGGCATTCCACAAAGTCTCCTGATAAAAATGGTACCTCACTTGTGTGGTTAGGCCTAGTGCCTGCGACAAGAAATGGCCCAAAATGCAACATGGATACATCACATTTTCCCCTGAAAACTGACCCTTTTTTGCAATGTGCCAAGCTGTGGATTTTGGGCCCTAGCTCAGTGGGCACCTAGGGAAACCAAGCAAACATGCAAATTTTTGAAAACTAGACATCAAGGGGAATTTAGGATGCAGTGAATTGTGTCTTTCTCACCACGCTCTGTTACCCAGAATCTCTTGCAAACCTCAATGTTTGTCTAATAAAAAACATTTTCCTCACATTTCTGTGATGGAAAGTTCTGGAATCGGTGGGGAGCCACAAACTTCCTTACACCCAGCATTCCCCTAAGTCTTCCAATAAAAATTGTACCTTACTTGTGTGGGTAGGCCTAGTGCCCTTGACAGAAAACAGCCCAAAACGCAACGCTGACACACCACATTTTTCTACTGAAAACTGACCCTTTTTGTGAAATGTGCCTGTTAGAACTGGGGGTCTCTAGTTGGCAGAGGTAGGTACCTTTGCCCAAATAGGGACCCTTGCTTCTAGTCAGGGTAAGGGGGATACACTACTAAAATAACCCCTGCTCACCCCCTTGGTAGCTTGGCACGAGCAGGCAGGCTTATCTCAGAGGCAGTGTGTAAAGCATTTGTGAACACATACAGTAACCCAGTGACAACACTACAGATGGACACCACACAGGTTGTAGTATAAAAATAAGTATTTTTATATAGACTTAACACAAGACCCAAACGACAAAAATCCACAATACAATACGAAAAATATGACTGTCAAATGGTAGAAAATAGCTCAGTTCCATAAAGATGATAAATGCAACACTTTACTCTCAATGTACCTTTGGATGCGTAACACAAAACAAACAAATGGGTCGCAGGGAAGGTGATGCTTCGATTCCTTACACGCCGAAAGGAGAATGCGTCGGTTTCTTACTGCGGCCCGGTTCTGATGCGATGATGATCCGGTGCGATGCGAGAAAATGGCGTCTTGCTTACGGTGCGACAACGTAGACGGAATGCGTGCACGCCCGACGGCCGTGCGGCAACTCTGCGATCTTCTGAGCCGCGACAGGCCCTGCGCCACGCTTCTCCGGTGATGCGCCGGCGTCCTCTGTGGCGGCGGCACGCTTCTCCGGTGATGCGAGGCGCTTCGGTGATGCGATGGCGGCAGCGACGGCACGCTTACTCCGTGATGCGACGACAACTGCTGCGGCGGCGACATGCTTCCTCTTCGTTGCGTTGCGCTTCCAGCTCCCAGCAAAACGCAGTCTCTCAGAAGGCCCAACAGCATTAGGCACTTCAATTTCCAGCAAGGGAATTCAGGAGGGGAGCTGGGGGTGAAGTCTTGTATCCCTGAGACTTCAGGTAGGAGGCAAACTCAATGTTCAAGCCCTTGGAGATCTTCTTCAAGATAATGAAAGCACACTCAGTCCTTTTCTCCTTTCTTTGGCAATAAAGTAACCACTGCAGGCCAACCCCAACAACACGCAGCATAGGGGTAGTCTCCTCCTTCAGCTTCCTGGTTCTTCTCCTCAGCAAAGGTTCGTCTTGATTCCCAGAAGTGATCTAAAATCTTGGGGTCTGGGCCCCAATATTTACACTAGCAAATCCTTTGTCCTCTGAAGACAGAGGGTCCTGTACCTAGTCCAAACCACTTCTGGGTGCATTCTGCCAGTGCACACCTTCTTCCTTTGTCAATGTGGGCCAGGGACATCAGACGCACCACAGGAGGTGTAGCCAGCATTGTGGAAGGCAGGCACAGCCCTATTCAGGCCCAGGTGGTACTCCTCCCACCACTCTACATGCAGATAGGTCTATTCAGCCCTGTGCTGACTCACCCTGTCTCCTAGAGTCCCCCAGCCCCTGTCACTCACAAACCCAGACATACAATACACAAGCTAGCAGAGGCAGGCTGGATGGTTAGGCAAGAAAATACCTACCTTCTAAAAGTGGTATTTTCAAACACAGAATGTTAAAACCAACTTCACTAAAAGATGTATTTTATCATTCTGAGTTCAGGCATACTAAATTCGTTTTTCTACCATGTTCCCTGGGTCAGTTAGGATCATAAGATGTTATAATCAAACTGCCCATTCTGGCCTATGGGGACAGGTAGCCTTGCAATAGTGAAAAACTAAATTGGCTGTAATTCACTATCAGGACATGCCACACACGTCAGGGCATGTCCTACCTCTTACATCCAATGCACCCTGCCCGCAGGCCTACTTTAGGGGTGACTAACATGCAGAAAAGGGAAGGTTTGGGGACTGGTAAGTGGGTGTACTTACCAAGTTGACATGGCAGTACCAGACTGCACACAGGCTCTGCAATGGCAGGCCTGAGACACGCTTTCCAAGCTGCTCTGGTGGGTGGCACAACCAATGCTGCAAGCCCACCAGCAGCATTTTATTTACAGGCCCTGGGCACATGCGGTGCACTATACTAGGGTCTGACAGTAAATCAAATAAGCCAATCATGGAGTCACTAATCCATACATCAATTTATCATAGGGAGCACTTGCACTTTGGCACTGATTAGCAGTGGCAAAGTGCCCAAAGCATCTAAACCAGCAAAAACATGTCAACAACAGAGGAGGCATAGCGAAAAAATGGAAGGGAGACCCACGCCAATGGTACCAGGTCTAACAGTGCCTATCTGTGGATTTTTGGGCCCTAGCTCAGCTGGCACCTAAGGAAACCTAGCAAACCTGTACATTTTTGAAAACTAGACACCTAGGGGCATCCAGGGTGGGCTGACTTCCATTGCTGTCACTATGTTTTTTTACCCATAATCCCTTGCAAACCTCAAACTTTGACTAAACAAATACATTTTCACACACATTTCTGTGATGGAAAGTTCAGGAATCATTGAGGAGCCACAAACTTCCATCCACCTGGCATTCCCCCAAGTATCTTGAAAAAAATGGCAGCTCACTTGTGTTGATAGGCCTACTGCCCATGACAGGAAATGGCCCAAAACATATTGTGTAGACATCAAAACTATCTATTACAAACAACCTTGTTTTGCAAGAGGTTAACTTGCATTTTTGGTCCCGGGCTCGGCTGCCATCTAGAGAAATCTACCAAATGCAGACATTTCTAAAAACTAGACACCCGGGGAAGTCCAGGGAGGAGTGGCTTGCATGGATACCCCAATGTTTTTTTACCCACAATTCCCTGCAATCCTCAAATTTAGCTAAATAGATCAAATTGTCCTCACATTCCTGTATGATAAAGTTGTGGGATCACCATGCTGACACAAATTTCCTACCACCTGAGTTCCCCCCGGTCTCCCAATAAAAATTCTATCTCACTCAATGATACCTCTCCAGTGTGTTTCGGTGATTGGGCACTGAGAAAGACCCACGAGCACCAAAGCAGTGAAAGTTAAATGAGCTGGTCAGCTCCTTTTACTTTCACTGTCAATGTACAGTGTGCCATGTGCACAGATCGTCATTGCACTGAATAAATAAAAGCCTTGGGCAGCTGTGGAAGCTGTTCCCCAGCTAACGAGTCTGAGAAATAAAAATGGAAACCACTCTGCTGTAAACAGCAGAGGAATTTCCTGGTCATTTGCAGAGGACGAAATGGTTCCAACCTCAGCACACGACCACCGTGGCTGAGGACAGAACCTTTCCCTCCTCAGCACCGAATCGGGTAACTGTATTGGTATCATTTGCTCTTTAGTGTACAAGAGTAAAAGTGCTAATCAAGGGTAGACTACCACTGAACGAGAATCTGCCTACTGTGATTTGCAAACCAGTACCTCCAAACTACTAGTTCTGTTCCCTATTGTCTCAATCACATGATTGTGTTAATCTACCTTTTGGATTCTTCTCTTTGTTTGGGTTGAGAAAACAAGATTGTAATTGTTTATTTTGTGTGCTTTATGGCTATGGGCATTTGTGTCAATTGGCAGTTGGTTAACTGATACTGGGAGCTGCACTAGGATTGTTGAGACGTCAACACAAGTCACGCTTTTATTGAATGGTTGCCGCTGTAGTTGTGCATTGATTGGTTGACCTTTGCCATAGCCGCGCTGAGAATAGTTGATTGTTCATGTATTTTTTTTGTGAGTTTTGCATTAATTTTGAGTGAGATTAATCAGTGCAGTATTGAAGATTCCTCCCAAAAGTTTTCCTGTATTCAAAATGATGATAGACCTTGGATTATACATGCATGTGGTAGAAACATTGCATAAGCATACTTCTGGTGACAGGGACATACAATTTTGTTGAAAGGGTACCTTTAATACCAGAAAGCTTGATTTCCTGAGAAATGCATTGTGTGAGAGAAAGCAGTAACCTTGATCTACAAAATATGAGGCCCTAAATGAATAAGATCAGATGACTACAGAGAAAGAGAGAAGCAAGATGAAGAGGAAGTTTAAAATTTAAATGATCCATTGGTTGGAATCGAAATGGCAAAAACAGAAAATGACATGGAGAGAGGATACAATGCAGGGTGTCAGGGTTTTTCCTGCAATGGTTAACAAATCAGTTAAAAAGAGAGTTTATCAATCCAAGCTGAAAATCAAAATAGAAATGAGGAATTTGATTCAGGTGAGGAGGATAGTTTAATAAATGACCTGCTGAGTTTTAGAACTGATCCGTACACAGACACAGGGACAGAGGCTGCCAGTGCCTGATATGGGTGTGGGCAAAACATAACATCATTCTTTGCAAAGGGAATGTTCACTCAGAAAGGGTATTTTGGCACTGAATAACAGGTGTTTATTGTTACCCAACGATACTCATTTTGTCGACCTCAGATGGATGAAATGCTGAGTGGACTCCTGGAGATTTGAACCTGTGACCATGAGGTTGAAGACAAGCCTCTACAGTGAACACATTAGTCCACTAAGCCACCAGACCCAGCTGGAACACACAAGAAATAACGACACTTGGTGCTGCAATTGCAACTCCCCCACGCTAGAGTGCATTGACAACATTACCTGGTCTTAGTGGGATTACAGCTGCTGTGGATACAGTTGCTACTGCTGTTGAAGAAGTGGTTACTACACTTTCTGAAAATATAGAAATTAATATTGCTAACTTGAAAATTGAATTTGGAGAGATTTTACAGGGAACAATTTATGTAAATAGGTTACTTTTATATAATGCTGAAGCGACGAGGTGTGAAAATGAGGCTCGTAATAATCTTGAAGGTGTAGCAGAAGAATGTGGAGTGGATTTACACATAAAGATTAGCTTGCGTAAAAATTACAATATGGAATTGAGTGTGAAGCAGAAATACCGAATATGGGTCTAATGAGTCTGCAAGCTCATATCATAGATTTAGTCGAGAATGTAAAGGACTGGGGTGACATGAGAAAATACAAGAACTACAGGAAGATGAATGCTAATTATAAAAAGAAGAACATTGACACAAGAAAGAAAGTGAATGTGGTTTTGAGTGAGCCTGTGTTGTCAACTTGTGACTTCCAGTGCTGAGACCCCTTTCATTTCAGCATGGAAACGTATTATTGAACACGCAATAAGTCATGTACTATGATTCCATCAAACACATATTTCTAGCATATGCTTCTGTTCTTTACATGTGACATGAAGTTATGCTAAGCAAGATTACACAATAACATACTCAGTGACTGTTAAATTAAGAAGTTATTCCAGCGATGTTGTAAATACTATGATCGTTCCCCTTCATCATTCTATTATTTTATGTATTTTAGTCACTCGCTTGTAGGCTTCTTTATTTTAAATTTGATTGAAGGTTTGAGGTTTCTAAACACATGCAGGAAAGGTTGCATTTTGGCAACAGTTTCCATTTTAGTTAGCCTATTTGCACTTTACTTCACAGTCAGCATCTTTGTCACCTTTCTAAGAACTTGTGAAAGTGGTATTCATATCTTAACATACTTCTGTCTCAATTGTTAGAGAATCAGGCACCCCATGTCTAGTTCATACTCTTGATATCTACATCTCAAAGTTTTAGAAGTAGACACCTAAAGTAAACATGAGCTAAAGATGACACAAATGCTTATGTTCTTTTTACATAGGTGACATAGTTTGCAACCCACTGGTTTATTCCTGTTAGATCTAGTGTCTCAATATCCCCATTTGATTCTGAAAAAGATAAGATTCAGTGGTCAATGTCCTATATAAACCCTGGCAACTGACTTTTGATTGAGAGAGAAACTTCACCATAGATCCAGATGCAGATCCAGACAGGCACATCAACTAATTCCATTGCCTTAACTGAAGCTGGCACACTGTTGCATGGCTCTGGTTGCACTGCCCGAGGCCAGGATTGTGTTCTCAAACAGACTCAATCTCCTTGGCCTTGTGCTTGAAATTAGCTGCCAATCTATTCCAAACAGACAACAAACCTTGATGCAGGAATGAGCACCATCTCTGAAACTCAAGAAAAAGACTTATTAATTACTGATTCTGCTAGAACTAGCTTGGTGCCTGGAGATAGCAGAGCAAGGTGTTAGGGCTACAAATTGTGATGTAACAATTTGTCCGTGTTGTTTTCAGTGTTCATAAAATCTTAGGTGCTTCAAATTTTTATCTTCTGGGAAGCTGCCATAAAATATAGTACATGCATATTAGGTTTCTAGTGATCCTTGAGTGTACAACTCATTGACTAAAGACAGTTTGGATTACCAAAGAGTCCCAAAACGATTTAAGGGACCTTTAGTAACCCAGAAAGCAGAAACACAACAACTGCAGAAATGCTCAGCGGGTTGTTTGGAACCACAATAACCTGAATTTCTTTACAAGGTAATGGTGCACTGAACTAAGGGCCATATTTACGAGTTTTGTGGTGCAGTGCAGCAATTCACCTTGCTGCTCTGCCCTGTGTCACAGGGAGAGGGCAGAAATGTGCCGTATTTATCCAATACAGTGCATTCCTGTCCTTTTCCCTTGCACTGGTGCCGTTTTGGCAGGCACCATGGTGCAAAGGTGCCTGCACTATAGGCAAGATTGTTTTTGTGCAGCAAGGGGCACCTTCAAGTACACAAACAATCCTGAGAGAGTTTTTCCTCTTTCCAAAAGTGCTGCGGAATAAACATATTTCTCCTTGTTACGCCTCCACTGGGGAATGCATCAAATACCATGGGAGTTGTGTGGGAACACCCACGCAATTCCTATGAAATATCTACCCAGGGCAGAGTAATACAACACAGCGATTTGTGCTGCGTTGCGTTACTCCTTTTTTTTAGCCACTCAGAGCCACACAAAGTGGCTTTGCGTGGCTTCAAAAATATGACTTAAGGTTTGTGTCGCTCTTGCACCACATTGCGAGGTGCAAGAGCAACGCAAACCAGGTCATAAAACTGGGCCATATTTATGGGCAAGTCACACAGTGTAGTTCAGCAAGTCACCTTGGTGCGCTGCACTGTGTGACAGGGAAAGGGCAGGAATGCACCGTATTTAACTCAATACGGTGCATTCCTGCATTTTTCCCTGTGCTGTTGCCCTTTTGTCTGCTTGGCACCAATGAAGGCACTCTTGCACCACAATTCAAGGGTGCCTGCGTTATGTGGAGGATTGTTTTTGTGCAGGAAGGCAGCTTCCTGAACAGAAACAATCCCCTGAGGCTTTCTCCTCTTTCTATGTGTGGTGCAGAATGCAGCACACATAGGAAGAGGAAAAAACAAGGAGAAAAAAATATATTTCTCCTTGTTACTCCTCAGCTCGGAAGTCGTAGATTTTTGGCACATTCCCAGGTCTGAGATGCGTCAAAATACATGGATGTTGTGTGGGAACAATCAAGGCCTTATAGTATCTTGCAGTTATACAATGAACAGTCATCTTTTTCTGGTTTTTAAAACCTGACTACCACATGAAATACCCTTATACTATATAATTTCAAACATGCATACACACATGTATGTCTGCTTGCACCACACTATCAATATATAACCTAGGCCAGATGTACAACCATATTTTGCGCTCGCAAACAGGAAATTGGCCATTTGCGACCGCAAAATAGGTCTGCCCTAATTACAAACCCTATTTTGTGAGTTGGTATCCTATTACTGACTCGCAAAATATGGTTTGAGTCTCGCTATTAGGAAGGGGCATGCAAAGGGCGTCCCTTCCTAATAGCGACTCAACCTTAAATGTAAGATTGTTTTGTGGCCGCAAAACACTTGCAGTTTACCACCCATTTCAAATGGGTGGTAAGCCATTCACAAACAGGAAGTGGTCTCCAGGGGACCACAGCAGGTCACCATCCCTGGGAGTACTAGCCATTCCTTTTTTTTTTTAAAAACATACATTATTAATTTTGGGATATAGGCCAGCATACGCCCCTTGCTCCAGATTAGTTCAGAAAGCATTGTGTTTAGTGTTTGGAATATCAGCGCTGGGATCAATATCGGTAGATTGGTAAACTAGTACAATAATCTGGGCAACCTGACCATTTTGGAGATAGCCACTCTTCCTGCTACAGAGAGAGGTAGTGAGGTCCAAAACGCTATCTGGGATTTAAGTGCCTTGATCGTGCGCCCCAAGTTACCATCTAACATATCCTGTGGATCCCTATATATTTGTATGCCGAGATATTTAAATGTAGTAGGTGCCACAGGAAACGTCCACTGTGCAAAAGAAACAGGGTCAGTGCGGGCCAAGTCCTTGATGTAATAAGAATATGATTTGGATTCATTGATCGACAGGCCAGAGAGTGTCTGGAATTGTCTGAACACCGTGGGGAGAGGCTCATTAGGACCCCGGAGATTATTAAGATAAAGTATGATGTCATCCGCATACGCGGAGATGGTGTGAGTCATGGTTTTTAGCGTGATGCCCCTTCCTGTCGCCACCTTACGCGCCAATACAAATAGCAGGGGCGAAAGAGGGCATCCTTGTCGTGTGCCTCTGGCTATAGGATAGGGTGGGGATATATGGGCTCCTGTTCTAGCCCCAGCCTTTGGGTCCGTATATAGTAACCTGACCCAATTTACATATTCCTCTGGTATCCCGAATAGTGGTAAGGCTCTTAACATATAGCACCAGTGTAATGTATCGAATGCCTGTCTCATATCCAGGGAGATACAGCCTGCGTCTGTATCGTCTGCTGGTGTCAATGTAAGTATCTGATGCAGTCGCCTAATGTTTAGTGACGTACTCCTACCTGGTACAAAGCTGCACTGGTCTACGTGTATCAGTTGTGCGAGGTATGGTTGTAGCCTACGGGGCAGAATTTTGCTGAGGATTTTATAATCCGTATTCAGAAGAGAAAGGGGGTGGTAACTTGACATATCGCTCGGATCTCTGCCTGGTTTTAATAGAGATGCAACTAAAGCCTGTCGTGTGGTGGGGGGTAGTGATCCTGTCTCGAACGCAGCACTATATAGTTTTTCTAGGTGTGGGATCAACTGTGTTGAGAATACCTCTTGGAACTCCACAGGTAGGCCATCAAGCCCTGGGGTCTTGTTTCGTGGGAGATCTTTTATTGCCGAACGGATTTCTGATCGTGTTATGGGCTTTGCTAGCTCTTTTTTCTGGGCATCCGAAAACTGTGGGGCATTCAGCCCGTCAAGGAAATCTAGCAGTTCTTCTTCCAGTATTTCTACTGGCGCTGTGTACAGCCTTTCATAGTATTGGCAAAATGCCATATTAATTCCTAGTTTTGTGGTTGCCGTACCCCGCCTGGTATATGCACCTCTTGCGTCGGGGTGTTAGCTGGTATATCCCATATGATTCTAGCTAGTAGCGGGCCAGCCCTATCTGCTTCGGCCTGCTGTTTGTGTGTATACACTATGTAATCAATTGTGCGCAACTGTTTTAAGAGTTCTGCATATTTTATATTTGCTTCCTGTAATGCCGCCTTTTTTGTGTCGTCTTGCATTGCCACCCATTGAAGCCCACCTAATTGTTCCTCAACGTCCTGCAGCTCTCTGTGCACTATGGCCCGGGCTCCCACCCTAGTGCTTATGGCCACCCCCCGGATTACCATCTTGAAAGCCTCCTATTCTACCTGTGGGGACCCTGCAGTACCAGTATTTTCTGTAAAGTAATGGGATATAGCCGTAGAGAGGGCATCCCGGAACACTGAATCCTCAAGGGCTACCGACTGTAGCCACCATGTTGGCACTGGCGTTAGGATTTTCCCCCACTCAAGCTCTACCTCCAGAGAATTATGATCTGACAGCGTTTTTTCCAGGTAAGTAATGTGGGTGATTTTGGCTATTAACGGCATAGTAAAGAATATCCTATCAATCCGTGTATGTACCATATGTGGAGGTGAGTAAAATGAATACTCCAGATTTGTCGGGTTGCGTATTCGCCAGGCGTCCCCCAGCGACCACCCAGCCGCCCAGTTTTCCAGTGCTTCTGCTTGTTTCCTGCTGCTAGTCCCCGACATAGGAGGATGGGAGTGATCCAGGTCTGTATTCAGTACTGCATTGCAATCTCCACCCACCATCCAGGGATATCACTCCCAGTCTGCCAAGACCGTATTTAGTGCTTTCCAGAACTTATCCTGGTCCGTATTGGAGGCATATATGCTACAGAGTTCTAGATGTTCCCCATCTGAGTACTAGCCATTCTTAATGGGGTCGCAAATAGCACCTGCCTCATGAAGATTAATGAGGCAGGCAAATTGGGACCCCATTAGGAATCGCAAACAGTGTCTGAGACACTGATGTACATTCCTATTTGAGAGCCGCAAATTGCAAGTCGCAAAACGACGCAGTTTGTGACTCGCAAATTGGTAGGGTCGTGCATCTGGCCCCTAGTGCAAAAAATATAGGTATAAAATAACCCTGGACTTTTCCAATAGGGTTTTCAGCTAAAACAT
The DNA here is from genome assembly GCA_963921515.1 of Calotriton arnoldi. Lineage (NCBI taxonomy): Eukaryota > Metazoa > Chordata > Amphibia > Caudata > Salamandridae > Calotriton > Calotriton arnoldi. The sequence continues at coordinate 1,239,543 of CAWUFW010003047.1, forward strand.
AATGCCGAAAATCCAGTACTGCACCATTTTTTCGATCTCAAAGTTTCAGTATTTTTTTATTCCTATATATTATTATTTACAGGCAATTAACTATCCTGGTTTATTTACAGTAACATAATGGGGAGCTCACAGAAAGATCCATCCCAAGCCCCTATCTTACATTACAATCATTTACATCACAAATGATGACTTGACTTTTCTAAACACCTGACTAGGGTGAACAGGAGTATAACAGTACCAACCACACACAGTTACAAAAATTAACTCTTAAAAATTTACATATGCACATTTAAATATAATTTTGCTTGGTAGTGATTTGTCCACAAGATTAAATATGTCCAGGCAGACAATTCTGGCGAGCCAAGCCAAAAAATGCAGATTCCTACATACATGTGCACTCTCGTCTGACTGACATTACTAATGCAATATATGATCTACAACCTTTATAATAATTGTTGAAGGAAAGGATAGACAAGTTCCTATAGTCCATACCAATCTCCCTATCATTCTTTTGTTCCCGAATCTCCGCTTATTTACCACACATGCAGTAACACTGACAGGGATTTCTAAGATTTATCCAATCACATCCAAACTAAAATAGGAGGGTTACAAAAATTGACTGGTGAAGTATGACTGAACTGAAAGAATTAGGTTCCTGAATTTATTAAATTGTTCATCTAATGTAAAGACAAACAGGTCTCTTTGGCCAGTCCTGCATTCATAACCATAATCAACAATAGCATAGCAATGATGTTTATTTGTTTGATGACACCAGCTTGGGTTTTGAGCTATGTTGTGAAATCATTCCCCCGATGGACCTTTTAAACCATTTCACTCAATGAAGTGCCTGATATCAAAAACATACACTTGAGCAACCGGAAGCACAAATAGCATATTGTCATCTTTTACGAAATTTTTTAAGGATATTAGTGTTTTGTGTTAAAATATTAATTGTAGGAAACAGTATGTAAGGGATAAAAATGTGATAAATATAGAGGTGTTGAAAAATAAATGAAGCAGATAAAAAAAAAAATGAATCACATGAAAACAAAACAAATAATAGAAAGACAACCGTGTGATGAGCAGGATAAAGGTGGAAGAAAAAGCACCACTCAACCATGTCCACACTTGCATATTCATATCTGATCAATTATTCAGAATATTGTTGAGTGATAATCAGCTCATGCATGAAGCAACCTTTGCACAGACTGACATTTCTTTCATTCCATCACCTCAGTGTAATTGGAAAAAATAACTTTATCTATGACACAATCCTCACAGAACCTACAATTAGGCCAATAACCCAAAATAACCTTTAATTATTCAAAGCCTGGTTGTAATTATGCAATAAGACATTGTCAAGTGGCCATGATCACCTCAAAATTAATGTTTTGATTGCACATGCAATTAATCAAAGTGATAATCATGTCTGGAATATGTTCATCTGTGAAGCAGATTTTTTAAAAGCCCAGATTTAAAGAAACAAAACTATAGGAAAAACAGCAGAACAATTAGTGTAAGGCAAATTTAATTATGATTATATTTATTTATTTTCATTCACTACTACATATCTGTGTTCTCTTGAGAAACAAAACAAAACCACTACTGGTGGAGCGAGAAGAACGCCAGAAAGTATTGCATCGAATAGATGAAAAAAACTCCCATAAAGATGAGAGACTTGGGGAAATAAAATACAATATCCTAAGATCTGTAAGAGAAACCATAATTAAAGACATTCCTTTATGTAAGAACAGACACTAAGGGGCATATTTACTAAGGACTTATGTTATTCTTTCCTGTTGTAAGACGCTGCAAGGCAATGAAAGTACTAAACTGGGATGTACTAAGCCATGCACAGCCACTTTGCATGGCTTTGCATGGTTTAGTAAATACAAAGTAATGCAACACAGCTGAGGGTGTGGCCTGACCAGTGACTTTAATAGCCGCTCGGAACTGAAGCTCCGTGGAAACCCTGCACACAATGAATCAAACGCGGTGTTAAACCGCGCTAATGCCCAGGAAAAGCTGTGTCCCGTAAGGCGGAACAATCAGAGCGCCTGAAGATCATGCCGCCGCTCTGTGGACCTTCCACTGGGCTTGATTATCGACCGGAGCGACTCACAGTGGCTGTGAACAACATGGCGCCCAGGGCGTGGTGACCCACTTCCCAACACTACATCAACTGGGCCGCGGTGACGAGCGCCGAGTCTCAGGAGGCCGCTGAGCCCATCAAGTAAGCGGGCCCTCTCCCTCCCCCGTTTCCATTGTATGAACTGCGTCGCACTTGTGGACCGGAGACCACTTGCTGGGACCTGGGCTGCGGGAGTGAGGGAGGCAATGGCCTGAATGGCGGCGCTCTAAGGGAGTGCATCGGGAGTGGAGCCGAGACGAGACCCTAAAGCGAGCGCGAACACTGGCCTGCCGCTGAGCTTGATCACCGACTGGAGCGACTCACCACAGCTAGAAGTTACATGTCACCAGGGGCGTGATGAGCCCCCTCCCAAGGTCTACATCGACTGGGCCGCAGTGACGAACACCGTGCTTCTGGAGGCCGCCGAGACAGAGTAGTAGGCGGGCCTTCTACCTCCCCCTCCTCCCGATGTATGAACTGCCACACACTTGTGGACGGGGGATCACTTGTTGAGACCCGAGCTAGGGGGTCTGCGGCAGTGAGGGAGACTGCGGCCCATGAGAAGATGTCCTAAGTGAGTGTATCAGGAATGGAGTGGAGACGCGACCTTACAGCAAGCGCGATCGTCGCCTTCCACATACTGAGCTGTGACTTGCTGAACAGAGAAATACCTGCTGGGCCTCGAGGTTAGTGAACAGTCGACTCTGCTGCTGCGCAACGGCTAGTGCTCAGAGAAAGACATACGGCACCCGTACACTGAGACCTGGCCTGTTGGGGAAGACCTGTACCCGAAGGGGATGACGCGCAGGGACCCCAAGCAGCGGCAATTACAATTTGGTGCACCAAAGACCCTGGAGGTCCGGCAGACTAGCGCGATGGCGGAGGGGACGTCTGCTGGCATGGCGGGTGGGAATGCCCCCCCAGACACTAATGCTCTGTTGCTAGAACTACGATCAGGGTTCAAGGCGCTAGACACTCGATTTGATGCACTAGACAAATGGCTTGATGGACTGGGCAAGCGCATAGACCGCCACGAGACCGGGATGGACATGGCTGAAGGGCGTATATCGGACCTGGAGGCCTGCACGGCCCAAACTACTAAACGGATGGAACGCATAGAATGAATCATGAAAACAGTTGCAACTAAGAATGAGGACTTGTAAGCCAGAAGCCGTCATAACAATGTGCGTTTAATGGGAGTGCCGGAATCCACCAACACAGGGCGGCTAGATCCATTCATCGAGCGCCTACTGACTGACTTATTTTGACCTGAGTAATTTACATCTACATTCGTGGTGGAGCGAGCGCATAGAACTCTGGGGCCGAGACCAAACCCTGGATGCCCACCTAGACCCATAATGGCAAGACTCCTGAATTTTAAGGAGCGGGACACAGTACTGCGCCTCAGCAGGGAAGCTGGGAGCTTGACCTGGCAGGGGTCAACCATCTCCATATACCCAGATTTCACTGCGCTGGTGTAGGAAGCCAGGCGCAAGTTTGCAGGAGTGAAGGCCATGTTAGGAAAAATGGGCCTGCAATATCCCTGCGAGACTCAAAGTCGACAAGAATGGGAAAACAAAGGTGTTCGACAATCCTGAGGGTGTCCAGAACTTTTGCAGACAACAAGCTGGAGCAAGTGCTTCGAATGGCTTAACCTCCCCGGGTCAAGCATCACAGGGTGCCCAATCGGGAACAAGTGCAGATCTATTCACAGCTAGCTAAAGGCCATCATCGGTGGAACTGAGGGCTGAGGCTGGAGTAGCAGACGCGGACGCTGAACTGCACCAGAACTGTACATTGATAACCAAAGACATGGTGAACATGTATGAGTAAGCTCAGTTGGGGACGCAGTTGGGCTAGACTTAAGAGCAGAAGTGGTGCGCGGGGGAACCACGTGGCGTTGCCGCCACCCAGTGGTTTCACAATGGTACTAGAATGGGGATGTTCGCCACGTTGGCGCTGTAAGAATCAGCAGTTAATCCTAGGGAGAAAAGGGATTGCACCTAGCAGACAGCTACTAGGTGGGGGTGAGGGGAGGGGGATGGGTACAGTAAAAATAAGAATGTCAACAGTTATAGTTTTGTTTTATATGTCGACAATTGCATGCACCATAAACGACTTGCAGATATATCATCGTACACTAGTACACCAACAATAGCACACAAGGTAGATATCCGCCATTGCATGAACATCACCCTATTGACGTGGAACATACGGGGTCTAAATAATCAGAAGAAGTCTAGACAGGTGCTTCAATACATGCGACAACATAATGCTGACATTGTTTACCTACAAGAAACACATCTGTCACCAACTAACCTGCCCAGATTTGCAGCTGCCTGGGGACCCCAGTATTGATAAATAAAAAACTGCCCTTCGCACATACCGCTACAGTCACTGACCCAGAGGGACGCTTTCTTTTGGTGGCAGGGAAACTGGCGGGACACGAGTTCCTACTAGTTAATGTTTACTCCCCGAACATAGACGATCCAACCTTTTTTGAATGGCTGCAGCCACAGATAGACTCTCTGGAGGCTGCCTACGCCTTCCTGGGAGGAGACATGAATATCCTGTTAGATCCCAGACTTGACAGTACCACCGCATCTCCAGTTAACATGCCCCGATCTCACAAAATACTAAAAGAAATATCCCAAACCTGGGAACTAACAGACGCTTGGAGGCACCTAAATCCTCAGGGCAGAGTATACCCACTATGCACAGCAATATAACACCTGGACAAGACTAGATTATTGGCTACTGTCCAGCTCAGCGATACCACGTGTCCAATCAGCCACACATTTACCCCGCACCCTATCCGACCATTCCCCAGAGCTCCTATCAATACAACTCCCGGGTGAGGAGGGCTTTGAAAGGCAGTGGCGATTCCCTTCAATGGCACTGCAGGATGCAGTCTTCAAGGCGGAATTGCGCACAGCGATAGTGGAATACTTTGCTCGCAACACAGGGTCAGTTTCAACACAGGGTGTCTTATGGGAGGCCTTTAAGGCGTGTATCAGAGGGGTATGCATTTCCACACACACAGGGGTCCTGAGAGACCTGAGACGCAGTCTTTCTAAATTAGAGGATGAGCTCGCAAAACTAGATAGGGAGAACATGAAAGGAAGGGATCGGGACAGCCCGGCATACATGAGCAGAAGAACGGAGTTACTGGCTGAGTACACTGAGGCAGCAGAGCGTGAAACCCACTATCTGGGGAAATATGCGAAGCCCCGGAGATATGGAGAGGGGGTACGCCAGTGACGCACCCTTGCGCGACTACTCCGACCGCACCCCAACCAGGGCTACACCACTAAACTACAGGGGCAAGAAGGTGCGGCGACCATTGGCACGACACTCATTGGACAGGCCCTATTGCAATATTACACTGATCTTTATACCACTAGAGCCACTAACAGCTTAGACGATATCAAGTCGTATTCAAACGAGATAGCTATGGTCTGGCTCCCCGACGCCCACAGACAATTTTTAAGTGAACCCTTCTCCACTGATGAGATAGAACAGGCCATTGAGGACATGGATGGCTCCAAAGCCCCGAGCCTCGATGGATTCTCCGGAGCCTTTTATGAAGCCTACAAGCGCTTACTGGCCCCCCACCTCCTGGAGGTATATGCAGAAGCATTAGAAGAGGGAACCCTGCCCCCCTCGTTCAGAGAGGCGGTTATTACCCTAATACCGAAACCCGGAAAGGATCCGGAAAAGTGCGGTTCATATTGCCCGCTTTCATCGCTCAACTTTGACTACAAAATATTAGCAAAGATGCTGGGAACTCATTTGGCCCTACTCATGGAACAGTTTATAGCACCAGCCCAGACTGGATTGATAAGGCACAGATCCACAGCATTAAACTTAAGGACCTTCTTTACTGTAGTCAATAGAATAGGCCCAAAAGTTTGGGCAGTAGCAACTTTTTGGGATGCAGAAAAATTCCGTGGAGTGGCCCTTCCTGCATGCAGTGCTGGACAAGATGGGCATTCCAAAGGGCTTCTCTGCACTGGTCAAATTATTGTACATTGCGCTGTCAGCCCGCATCCAGTTTATTGGCACAATCACGGAGCCCTTTCCTATATCTCGAGGCACCAGGCAGGGATGCCCATTATCTCCGTTGCTATTCATAATTGCAATGGACCCATTGATACGCTATTTCCAAAAAGACCACATGCATAGAGAGCTTCAGTTCAAAAATGGACCGTTATTGGTAACTTTATATGCTGATGACGTGGTGCTCTATGTGAGGATGCCTTCCATTAACCTCCAGCCGACACTAGTGGAAATCGAGCGATTTGGAGCCTTATCTGGACTCTGCATTAATTGTGGCAAGTCAGAGGTGTTCCCCGTGACGGAAGTGCAGGACAGGTCCTGTGGAGAATTTCCAATTCAGTGGTTTGAGTCTGATATTAAGTATTTAGGAATATACCTCCATAGGGGCAAAGAGCAGATACTGAGACTAAACTATGGCCCGGCGGTGGACAAACTGCATGGCTGGGCAGATAGCCATTATTAAAATGGTGGTGCTGCCCGGGTTGCTCTATCTCTTTCAAAATATCCCCATCACGCTCACGAACGCTTTCTTTAAACGATTCGTACATTATTAATAAAACTGGTATGGGGGAAGCAGCCAAGAGTAGTCTGGAACGCGCTAACCCTGCCCTACGACAGGGGAGGATTCGGGGTGCCAGACGTACAATTGTATTACCTAGTGGCGCAGTGTGGCTACACTTGCACTGGTACCTCCCTGACGCACGAGTGCCTTATGCTAAGCCAGAGAGAGATCTAGCCGACCCCACCACATTGAACGCACTTTTGCAGTTTGGGATACCACAAGACCCCCATGACATCCAACCACTGTCCACCACATGCTGGGCATGGCAAAAATTACTCAGGAAAACAGAAGGGGCGACACTATATTCCCCAGCACTGCCAATATCTGCCAACCCATGGCTCCCCCCGGCTCTGGATACCCTGACAAAACACACTCTGCACCGCTTGGATATAAGTGATATAGGAGATCTGTTCCCTAATGGGCATGCATTTTTCTGTACAGAAGATTCCCGGTTTTCGACAGCCACGTTCATGGATCACTTTGTTCTGACTCGTTTACAGAGTGCACTAAGAGACGTAATACCCACTTATCCCATTGAGCCTAAGGAGTTCACACCACTTACATTAGTAATCACAGACCACAGTGGAATGCACATTACATCCCGATTATACAAAGCATGCCTGGCGCTTATGCCACACCACAACACTAAAGTTAGGGACGATTGGACATCTGATCTGGGGCAACCTATTAGGGATAGGATGTGGAAAAGATGTTGCACACAAACCAAACTAGTTTCATGTAACCATAGGCACAAATTGCTTCAGTTTAAGTTCCTAAGACGGGCCTATGTAACGCCACAGCAGATGGTTCGTATGAACAATGCCAGGTTTGCACGATGCCCCAAATGAAACGCACATGCGGCCCCCTTTGTACACATGACATGAACATGTAATATAATAGCTTCCTATTGGCAAGACATATTTAGGGAAGTACAACAGATGACCGGATTACAACTGAACCTCTCCCCATTGCTAGCACTACTGGGCTATGTAGATGAACTTCCTAAGAGCAGTCGCAGGTTTGTAGCAATGGCAATGCTCCTGGCAAAACGCAAAATAGTTATGCGCTGGGGCAGCAGACAGAAGCCCACGGTTAAAAGCTGGATCAAGAGTATGACTTACTGTGACACCACAAGTGAGCTGTACGCAGAGCTCCAGCCCCCGACATCTTACCCAGAGGACATATGGCAGCCGCTGAGGGAATATCTAAGGCAACAGGGGGAACACGACACACAATCCAGTCAGGGGGGACGATCTACAGACCATGATACATGAATACTTTTACACTGGGTATATATGACACGCACGTGTGCTACATGACGCAGTCTGTGTTGGGTATTGAAACATACTGCATAAGGCGGGTAACTCAATGGGGGGGTGACAAAATGTAACATGCATAAGTTGTACAGCGTAAATGTACAGAGATGTTTTCTAAATGAGCCGAATAGTAGACAGTTGCGGGCGTGATGTGTGGCATGTAATTGTATTTTCAATGTTTTTGAAAAATGACAAAGAAAGTTTAAAAAAAAAAAGTAATGCAACACAGCTCACTGTGTTTCTGTGCATCAGGTAGGCTTTACATGGGAAGAGCATGGGCGTTCCCATGCATCCACCCATGTATTTTCACACTATTGGACCTGCCATCTTGATGTGATATTCTCCCACCTTTTTGTCTTGTCTGTGCATTTTACCATTGTTAACCCGAGCTAAAAAATCTCCATAAAACATAATAAAATTGGCCTACACTTGATTGGCCCACTTAAATGACTTATAAGTCCCTAGTATATGGTACTACATGTACCTAGGACCAGTAAATTAAATGCTACTAGTGGGCCTGCAGCACTCATTGTGCCAGACAAGTGGTACTTTACTCAGGAAACAGCCTTTACAACGCAGGCATAGCCAGGCATGCCGTTTCCCCGCAAGATTAACCACGCATGCCTTAACCACGCATATGCCTTAACCATGTATATATGTGGTTAAGGCAGGGCGCGGTCTAGATGCTGGGATGGGTGGGCCCAAGAACAGGAAGGATTGAGAGACGATGCGGTGAGGTAAGTGAGGCTGGGACCGTGTTTTCGGGGGTAAGGGTAGTTTTTTAGGGTTGGGGTAGATTTTAGGGCTCGATGGGGTGGGGCAGTGTTTAGGGCTCGGGGGTCAGAGTAGTGTTTAGGGTCAGTGATTCCGGGTCATTTTTAGGGCTCGGAGGGTCAGGCAGTGTTTAGGGCTCGGGGTCAGCTAGGGTTTAGGGCTTGGGAGGGTCAGGGTAGTGTTTAGGGTTCGGGGTTTGGGTAGTGTTTAGGGCTCGGGCTGGGGTAGTGTTTAGTGGTGAGGGTTGGGTAGTTTCTAGGGCTCAGGGAGGATCAAGGTAGTTTTAGGGCTCAGGGTGGGGGGGTTGTGCTGTGAACTTTACCACACATCCTTTTACCAGTCATGCCTTTACCACAAAATTGTGTAGTAAATGCATGCATGGCAAAGGCATGTGTGGTAAAGGAATGCGTTGTTTAGACTCATTCATTGTTGGGCCCGCGTAGTAGAGGCATGCTTGGTTTAGTCATGTGTGTCTCTGACATACAACCAAAACACTCTACTGTCAGGCCTTCCTCTCCCATAAACTTACATTGGGTTACCTTATTAAATTTAATAAGTGCTAACTTTTGATTGGAAGTAGGTAGGAATATCTTGTTTAGACTCAAATGAATTGTAATGTAAAATCTTCTTTAATAAAGTCAGATTTTAAGTTACAATTCGGAAAATTCCACCTTTAGAAAGTTGGCATTTTCTTGCCCTACCCATTTGTGCCTTCTGCTAGTTTCCAGGGTCACATGATTGTCAATGTAGCTGCTGGTGGACTTTGTGTATTCCTACAAGACAGTGAGACAACAGGGGACCAGTTGTTGGCAGGATGGGCCATCCTGCCAGAATGGCAGGGGGCGGAGCTTTTCCCTGCCCTACTTACACTTTAAAGAGCTTGCCCCCCACACACAAATGACCCTGACACTAGCCTTTTGTCACACTTCTTGGAGCCTTGGTAGGAGAAAGGAAGAAATTTCCAGAACCAGAACCACTTCAAAGGTTTGCACTACGTGTAGCTATTGGACCTTCAGAACAACTCTTCAATACACTCATCGACCCATGGACATTACAGAAGAAGGATTGCCTCCCCCCAGAGGACTGCCCTGATGCTACTAGCAGACTTCCCTGATGATTGGGTACTGCCTTGCTCTCTGTGAAGGAAGACTGGTCCTATTCCCTTCATCCCGGGCTAACCTGAGCAACTCTAAGGATCAGTTATCTGACCTCTTGTCTGAGCTACAGGGATACAAGAAGCTCCAGAAGTATCCCTGCAACTGATGGAGTGAGTTCATGATCCCCAATGGGAGCCTCCTCAGGTCCTAGACCCTTGGTTGTCATCATTTGAGCTCCTCCTGTGATAAAAGGTGGAATCCTGAAGTTTTGGGCCTTTCGGAACCATGAATGGGCACATTTGTGGCAAGACTTTGCCACCTGCATCGACCACCAATGCAAAGCTCGGGTGGACAGAACTCTTTGCACTTCAGTGACATCAATGACAGCCCACGGTGACTACCAGCATGAAGCTCCAGCAATGACCATCTGTAACTCCCCACCGGCTCTTTGTGCCTTGTGACAACAGCCACCATCGTGCTACCACAATGACCTTCCACAACACTCTCCCCACTTCATCGCCGTTGGCCTGAATTTGCTACTTTTACCTGGTCTAGTGTGACCTGATGACCGCGAGAGGCGCTTTGTGCTTTTAGGTTCTATGTTACACTAAAAAACTATTTCAATTCATAACTCTGGTTCTACTGATTGGATGTAAATTGTTTTGGTTTCATTCTATTTATAAAACGTTTCTCATATTGTGTTATCCCTTCATTACTGTTTGTGTGCTACAATAAATTCTTTACACAGTGCCTCTAACTTAAGCCTGACTGCTTTTGTGCCGAGCTACCAGAGGCTTTTAGAACAGGTTAATTTAATGACTTTTGTGGCTCACCCTGACAAGGATTGTGGTTGTTACTTGAGTAGGGTTTTCACCCCCCATCAATAACCCAGTTTCTTAGAGAAACAAACTCAGATTTACAAAGATTTGTAAATCTCTGTTTGCGTCAAAATGGTGTGCCTTCCCGACAGACGCGCAATGAGGAGAAGTATCTTTATTTTTCCTCATTAATTTCTCTGCAGCACACATAGAAAGAGGATTTTGCTTTTAAGGGTTGCTTTTGTCCAGGAAGATGTCCCTTGCTGCACAAAACAAATCTGCCCAGTAATGCAGACACCCTCGCACTATGGTGCACATGTTCCTGTGTTGACGATAGGCACAAGGGGAGAGCAGAAATGCTCCCTATCTTGTAAATATGGAGCATTTCTACCCTTTCTTGCAACACAGTGCAGGAAGTTGCCTTGCTGTGGTTTGTTGCATGAAAGAATGGTACATTTTAGTTTGTGGATATCACTTATACCTACATGTTCACCAGACAGTAATAAAGAAAGTCTAGGCTCCGAAATAAATGGCATTCAAGATTAATTCAGCATTTTGAAAACCCAGGGACTGCAAGACATGCAAATAAAATCATTAATAATAAAGAGAATGTGAGTAAAACATTCAGGAGCTTCACACATTAAGAGTGAAGCTAGTGTATTTGTCACACACAATTGCTCTTACAGATAATGATTGCAAATAACTGCATGTAGGATATATATGTAAAGTCAGGGTCTGTGGAGCTGATAAAGACACAGTAAATGAGAAACATCCCCTAGTTTGTTAGCTGTGGCAATAAATTCTGGCAATCATACAGGAACACTTAAGGTGGTAATTAGGGGTGTACAACATTTGTGCAATTTGATCTTGATTAATAACATGACTTTTGGCAAAATAATGTGAAATGCTAATCCATCATTTCACACTATATTTAGCGTGAAATATGTCCTTGTTTAAATTTTTGGAGTGAGGATGCATTTAAACATAAGCGGCAGAACAACAGCTGCTCTCGTTCTGTTATTCTAGTGCGTTTGTTGCATCATTTTCCATTAATTTTTACCACCAATGGTGTGTAATTACAATAAGTGACTCAATGGTGCAATTTCAGGAATTTTGCGTAAGACGTATAACTTAAAATGACACAATGTATGCCAGCATAATTTACATTTAAAGCTAATGCAACAATGATGAGGCACAGGAAAATTGAACTAAGGAAGAGTTGAGAGGAAGAATGGGACAGGGAAAAGATCAACTACTGAAATAGTGGAGGTTTAAGAAAGAAGGATGAATTAAAGTGCAGGAAAAAATGAAGCACTGTAGTACAGGGCTAGCTCATGTAACAAAGATGTTACTATAGGTTTGGATAGCTAGAATCTTCTGCAAATAGAGCACCAACCAAACAGTAGCACTGCTACAATCACCAAAGATGAACTGAAGAAAAGAGGGGCATACAAATATCAATAATGATTAAATGCCTCAGGTGTCATCAAGCTAGCACTTGTGAGCCACAGTTGTGCTGTTTCCTACGCCATCCCTGGCCTGCAGGGGTGGATACGAAGCAGTGAGGAGGGAATTCTAGGGAGTGGAGATTTTGCCGAGAAAAGTATACAGGCTGCCACAAATCCAACAGGGATTTTGAATGTGAGTGAAATCCAGAATGTTTTTCCAGGAAGCTGTAAATCAATGTTGGTATATGCCATAAGGTCAAGCGCTCTGGAATATGTCGTTTTTGGAAGGTATGTCATGCCTGCTGCCACAAAACCTGACATGCGTACCATATAAGAGATGTTGAGAATATTGTGCATCATATGCAGATAAAGCGCAACTTCATAGAGCTCAGTTGGACCCTGGAAAGTCCACAAGGCATGCCCCTTAATGGTGGTCACAAGAGTGCAGGGAGCAAACCATGACATGTATTTGGGGCCAAATTAAAACTAGCACAACTAGCCACACACAAAAAAATAGGTGGTCACAAATCTTTTCTCAATCAATCAATCAATCACAGAATTTGTAAAGCGCACCACTTACCCGCGAGGGTCTCAAGGCGCTGGGGGAAAAAAAGGGGGGTGCTGCTACTGGTCGAACAGCCAGGTCTTGAGTAGCCTCCTGAAGGTCAGCAGGTCTTGGGTCTGTCGTAGGCTTAGTGGAAGGGTGTTCCAGGTCTTGGCGGCGAGGTGGGAGAAGGATCTGCCGCCGGTGGTAGTTCTTCGAATGCGAGGGACGGTGGCGAGGGAGAGGTCGGCGGAGCGGAGTTGGCGGTTGGGGACGTAGAAGAGGAGTCGTCTGTTGAGGTAGGCTGGGCCAGTCTTGTGGAGTGCCTTGTGTGCGTGGATGAGTTTGAAGGAGATTCTCCTGTCGACGGGGAGCCAGTGCAGGTTCTTCAGGTGGGGGGTGATGTGGCTGTGGCGTGGTAGATCGAGGATCAGGCGTGCAGAGGCGTTTTGTATGCATTGCAGTCGCTTGATGAGCTTGGCCGGGGCTCCCGCATAGAGGGCGTTCCCATAGTCAAGTCTGCTACTGACGAGGGCCTGGGTGACTGTTCTTCTCGTGTCTGTCGGGATCCACCTGTAGATCTTGCAAAGCATGCGGAGGGTGTTGAAGCAGGAGGATGAGACTGCGTTGACTTGCTTGGCCATGGAGAGCGTTGAGTCGAGGATGACTCCCAGGTTGCGTGCGTGGTCGGTGGGTGTCGGGGCTGCTCCCAGCGTCGTTGGCCACCAGGAGTCGTCCCAGGCTGAAGGGTTGGAGCCGAGGATGAGGACCTCTGTCTTCTCTGTGTTCAGTTTTAGTCGGCTGATCTTCATCCAATCGGCGACGGCCTTCATTCCTTCATGGAGTTTGGATTTGGCGGCGTGGGGGTCCTTGGTGAGGGAGAGGATCAGTTGAGTGTCGTCGGCGTAGGAGATTATGTTGAGGTCGTGCTGTCTGGCGATGCGTGCGAGCGGGGCCATGTAGATGTTGAACAGTGTTGGGCTGAGGGACGATCCCTGGGGTACGCCGCAGATGATCTCGGAGGCTTCGGATCGGAATGGTGGGAGGCGGACTCTCTGGGTTCTGCCGGCGAGGAAGGAGGTGGCCCATTCCAGGGCCTTGTCTCGGATCCCTGCGTCGTGGAGGCGTGCGCGTAGAGTGTGGTGGCAGACAGTGTCGAAGGCGGCGGAGAGGTCCAGCAGGATGAGGGCTGCGGTCTCACCGTTGTCCAGCAGGATCCTGATGTCGTCGGTGGCGGCGATGAGAGCAGTCTCATAGCAGATTTCTATGCCAGCAAATTCTATCCAGTTCAGAAGAAAAAGTCACTGATGTAGCAGAAATGCTGTGCTGTTAAATTTAGTATATGGGCCAGAAAGAATTCTGGGGCATATTAGCAAGAACGGCGATAAAATTATCGCCGTTTTAGCGGCAGAAACTGCCGCTAAAGCGGCGATAATGGGCTTGCTAATATGCGTTATAGAATTCCAATAGAAGCCCAGGTTAGATGTCCTGCACATCTAACCTGGGCTTCTATTGGAATTCTATAACGCATATTAGCAAGCCCATTATCGCCGTTTTAGCGGCAGTTTCCTGCCGCTAAAGCGGCGATAATTTTATCGCCGGTCTTGCTAATATGCCCCTCTGTTCCCAGGGTAGGCGGACGGAGTGCTGATTGGTGGTTAGTGAACACCCGCACATTAGTAAATTTTTCGGTATTCACAACCACTCCCAAATATGTTTCACAACTAATTCACACACATAATGCTCAGTCTTTGCTTGTGCTTGTAAAAACTGGGTTAGAGGGTAGGGGTACCCAATCACCCCATAGTCCATGTGGGATTTTGGTTTGGTTTTACTCCACATGTAAATACTACGTGGAGAAAAAAGCCTGTGCATTTCTAACTTGAAAGTAACTACAAACCGTTAAGTTGCCAGGTGCATTGACGTGTTAAATTTCACAATGTGAGTAAAGTTACTAAAGTTCCAAATAATAAAGTCATTTACGAAACCTGAATTTAAGACTGCGGCTGTAAATGGATCAATTTTCACCTGCCCACGAAAGTATACTTGCCAGGAATACACGTTGTAACTACTGTGTAGTTTTCCCCCACACGTTGGCTGAACTTTGAATTAGTAAATATAAATGATGTGGAGTGAGAGGAAGAAGTCGTGGTTTGTGATGTATGTCTGTGAATGTTGTGGGCATTCACAAACATCGCTCCAACCCTTTCTCACCCTGAGTAATGTCCTAGTTTTACTCCACATTGAGCAGGAATTATCCACCTACCGCTTCGAGGGGGAGAAGGGGAATGGATAGTCCCCCCCAAAAAAACACTCAGAATTTTTATGCTAAACATGTTTTACACTTGGAGGAAACAAAAAAGAATATACGTGTATTTCTACTTCGGATTGGCTATGTACAGTTACGCTTTGACGAACTAGAGTCTGTATAGAAATCAAAGTGATATGCATGCTACTGATTAGTGTTGTGAATAAGAAAAAGTCGTGAACATGCACCTGCAGTAGCACATCTAGGAGTAAGGATTTACAATACCCTTTGCACATCGGCCCTATGTTTTCAGGCACAAACCTATGACTAGCCAATCCATTCGGCTCTTTCTGCACCAGCTTCTTTGTTTGTGTTGTGAGTAGTATTTATCAGTAGTTTGTGCAAAGCTCACAAGTTTCCTAGTTCCATGAATGAGTAGATCTTCCAGTTTAATTGTTTATCTTTTCTTGTGGGATTTGTGGCCCTGTTGGTCCCGTTATAAAATCAGGCCTACAGTACCCAGAAAGCAAAGACAAATCCTAAAATGTATGAGCTCTAAAGCATGGACCTGGGGGGGCAGATTTACAAGCCCCTTGCGCCACTTTTGCATCACTTTTCCCATGTTAAAAGTGACGCAAAAGTGGCGCAAGGAGCTTGTAAATCTGCCCCGGGATATTTAAGCGTTCTGAGGTTGTAATAGCTGACTACAGCGCTTTAAGTGGGCCGGGTCTCACCGATGCTGAGCACCTGCAGTTTTTTAAAGGGGGCCTCGAAACGGGTCTCTATCGGGCTCTGTTTTGTGCCCTGGCACAGGCGGTCCGTTTTTTCCGGACTGCAGTGACAGCAGGCACATGATGTGCGCGTGCTCACTTCTCACTAGTGGAGAAGTTACGGCATGACGTCATGCCAGGTGAACGTTGTAGGGGAAGGGGAAATCCTTTAAAGGGAGTCATTTTCTCTCTGGATTTCCCTTCTCTTTTTGAAACTCAGGAGCAGCAACATTGTCGTGGTGTCACCAGGGCTTTAAGTCGAAGCTTTTCAATATTATATACAAGGCATAGTTGCTGCTTATTTATCTTATGCAACTAACAACCGTTGGCAAAGCCAATAGTCCCGACTTGCTGTAGGTATGATGTTACTTGTTGTATCATATATCTGGATGTAATGACAGAAACAGCAAAATACAAGTCGGGCGGCACACCATGCTAAGGACAGATTTTTAGCTTACGTGTTTTTTTAAAGCCACGCCCTTAATTACATTGGCCACGCCCCTTTGAGAGACCCCCCAGTTTTTTAATCCCACTTAAAGCCCTGGCTGACTAGAGGACAGTGACCATGCTTGATAATCATATTTTGCAGAGAGTAATTTGACATGTATAGTTGGTTCCTCCTAGGCACAATGGCGGTGGACAACATGGAAATAGGTAGCTATGGTGATGTTGCCATCTTTTATCTACATTGGTACGAACATTTGAACCTACAGCTGCAGTTTCCACGAAAATCATTTTTGCACTTTTTAAAAAGTGCAAATTTTGCTATAAAAGTGCATCATGCTCTTTAGTATAATCTGTGTAATCTGGATACATCGGTGCAAAATGGTCCCTGCATCGGTCCGAAGTATTGAATTCAAAGCGTGAAGTACCTGCAAGAAATAAAATAAGAACGTCTGTGTCTCATCATGCACAAATTCCACTTTTCGTATTCTCGAAGCAGCAGCCTAATGTACAGGCATTTGCAAACCTTCTGACAAGCAGCTGATATTCACGCCACTCCTCAGATCTCCACGTATTTGCATTACATTGTTTAATGTAAAGCGCCTCCGGACTCCAGATATTAAGCCTAATTTCTCTGAAGTTGTTTTCATCACCCTGGAACTCTTCTGTTTCTGCTGCACCAGGGTTGCATGTGCTCGTTTTATTTCATTTGTAGTGGAAAATGTATCATTTTAAATTATCTAGCAGAAACAACTCTGCTAACGCCTAGATAGCTGCTGCTATTACACAGAGACATCATGTATTTCTCAATGTCATGTCGCTCTGGCCGATGACCACCTGTCACTCCAAAGCCTGATTTTCCTTTTTACTGCTCGTGGACGTTCGTCAGTTATCGTTTCTCCCTTGGGCCATGTCTATTAAATCGTCTGAGTGTGAGAGGGAGGGGGCATTGTTCTCCTTGTCGCTCTCAATTAACTCCTTTGGTGCCCTGCATCTTACTTTCCCCTGTTATTTGCCTGGTTTAAATAGTGGCAAAGTTTAATTGAAAAAATAAATAAACTGACATTCGACTTGCAAACCGCGTTAGAACTGTACCTTTAAAATGCATTTAGAGCTGCTGAGGAAATGTTTTCATTTAAAAATGGCAGGCAGAAAAATGTGCCCATGTTGAGAAAAGAAAAGGAATCGTTCTTAAATGAAAACTAAATACATAATGACTTATTCATTTTTTTGCACCAATGTATTATTCTTTTTTTAAAGTATTTTTTTATTGAAGAATGAAAAAGAAAAAGCAACAATAGTAATACAGAATAAACGTATAACAATACCTATCATGTTTGTATTAGTACAATCATTAAAGAAATAAAAGCAATATAGGAAAATATGAGTGTGCAATTAAAACCTTTCATTTTTTATAAGGAAGAACAGTAGAGAAGATTAAAAGATAGAAAGAAAAAAATGAGAAGGAAGAAAAGAGAGAGAACAGAAGATGTATAGAGGTAAATGGTAACCAGTATAAGTCTGATTTAACCTTTTGACAGATAATGAAGATACATTGGCAATTCTATGTTCATCACAGATTAAATTCCACCATATTGATATAGATATCTTAGAATAATCTTTCCAACAGGAAAGTATAACTTTAAAAGCAAGTGTAATAAAAATTCAAACAACAGAGGTTTAGGTGAAAGATGGCCAAAGTCAGGTGCCATGGATCCAAAAAACCCATTTTGAATAGATAATTGAATATTACATTGAAAGATTAGTAAACATTTACACCAAATATCTTTCGAGAAATTAAACCCCCAAGGACAATAATAGAGTGAATGGGTTAAAGTACCAGGAGTGACAGAGCAAGACCAACATGATGGAGTCAAAGTTGGATCAAATTTTGAGAGAGTTTCAGGGGTCAGAATTGCTCTATTATAAAAAAAAAATAGAGATTGGGTAATACTTGCAGCTTTAGAAGTTTTAAATACAGATGTTGGGAATATTTTAGAATCAGGTTTTTGGAAATAAAGTACAATTGGACATATAAACTACATCAGCAAATGAAAAATCTTTTAATAAAGAGCGTTCAAATACAATCCAAAGTGGTATGGGAGAATCTTGAAAATCATTAGTTAGAGCATAAAATTGTTGAATTAAAAAAGCAGAGTGGTCCAGCTTAAAATCAGGGAAACAAACACCACCTTCAGTCTTTGGGCACTTAGGTTTAGATAAGGCAATGCAAGAGTGTTTGTTATTCCAAAGAAATGTAGTACAAATAGAATTGATCTGAGAATAATAATAAGTGTGTATTTTAAAAGGTAACATAGATATATGAAAGGGACATGTGGTACTATCATCGCCTTAATGGTATCCAGCCTACCCCACCATGATAGATGAATGGGAAACCATAATGAAATTTACTTTTGAATTTTAAGTTTTAAAGTATTAAAGTTATAACTAGGAGTACAGGAAATAGTAGGGGAAAACCAAACACCTAAGTATTTAATTTTAGGGGGGCACCATGTAAAAATTTGTGTAAGTAAACACATATTGATAACAGGAGGAATTTAAGGGTAGGATTTTAGTTTCAGAAAAATATAGTTTGTAACCAGAGACACTAGAATATAAATTAATTTCTCGTAAAAAGGGAGTTCATGAGGTGAGAGGATTAGACATATATATTAAAATATCATCAGCATAAGCTGATAGTTTGGTTTCAAGAAAATTGTGTTTAAAGCCAGATATGAATGTGTTACAGCCAATACGTTCAAGGAAGGGCTCTAAACAAAAAACAAAAAGCAAAGGGGAGAAGGAGAAGCCTTGTCTGTGTCCTCTATGTAATGTAAATTAAAATAAGGGGGGAAAAGTCAATTAACAAACATACTGGCACGGGGGTCTGAATATAATAATTTAAGAAAATAACTAAACTTAGGGCCAAAGCCAAACCACTGAAGAGTGGTGAAGATGTAATGCCAATTGATGCAGTAAAATGCCTGTTTAGCATCAAGAGACAAGGTTGCAAGAGGGGAGTGATATTATTAACTGAATGCAAGAATATTGGAGAACATTGTAACATTGTCTGTGGCAAGGCTACCCTTAATGAAACCAGATTAATCAGATTTGACAAGTAGGGGAAGAATAAAGTCAAGGCAAGATGCTAAAATGCTGACAAATATTTTACAATCATAGTTAATTAATGAAATAGGGTGATAGCTCATCATCATCATCACTTTATTTCGATCAAAAAGATCATAAAAGTACACAGCACAAACAAATACAATAAAAAAGAAATAATCAAGTAAAATAGAGATGGATAGACATAAGAGCAAACAATCTGTAAACATTTTTTTGTCTAAAAACACATAAAATGTATATAAGGATCTATCATAAGGTGCTTTCAGTGCAATTAATTTACAATACATATCAGTTTTTGATCGAATCGGGACCCATCACAGAATGCATTTTGCTAGTTTTATCCACAGTGCACGCCAATATCTGGCAAGCCAAAAACCACAACTCTACGTGTGTCCGTGCTCAAGGTTCGTAATACATCTAAATAGTGACCAGGACCCACTAATTTACAGAGTGGTATTATCCATTTTTCCCTAATAGATTTATAGTTAGGGCAAAAGAATAACAGGTGCACGATGGATTCAGGACTTACTTTACAAGCAGGACAGAGATCTTCACTTAGAACATCATTGCTCCATTTTTTAGAAGAGTTTTGTAGGAAGGGTCTTATACCGAAACTGGAAAAATAGTTTCCGGGCCAAAGGGGGGACAATTTCATCCATGGTGTCCTCAAAACAGGGGACGCATTTAAATTTACAAAATTCGATAGACAAGCAGCCCTCTGCTTTTGCCGGTACTTGTATTAGTATTGCTTCCCAAAAGCTTTCCTTCAGCTTCAGTCTGGATACATTTACCATGCTGTCTGGGTCAGACCAGTACCCCTCCATCCCAAGCCTCCCCAGTAACTCTTTTAATGCTCTGAACCAGGGAATCGAAATGATCTATGGTGACTTTAGTAGCTCGGAGAGGAGCTCCCGATATGGCAGGAGTTCGTCCACAGTCCATAGCCTGTGCCAGAACATCAGGAGTTTGTAGCATACTTTATGTGCCAACTGCCTTTGGGCTAGATCCATATATAGGGGCACAAGAGGGGTGCTAGCAGGTAGATCTACCAGGGATCTAATAAAACGATTTTCTATTGTTGACAAACAGTTTATTAAACCTGTTCCCCACAGTTCAGCCCCATAGAGAGCACCCCCTAGTACTTTTAAGTTATAGATTTCCAGGGCGGGTGCAAGCTGCCTTGATAATGTTTTCCAATGTATTTTGGTAATATTTGCAGTCTGATGTATGAGTTGCATCTTCACCTTTTCTATATGTGGGGCCCTGTTTATTGTAGGGGTCAGGCGGATGCCCAAATAATCAAAGACATCCACACGCTCCAGATTGCTATTACCAGCTATCACAGGTCTTTTGTTGGGCTTAACCACTCCTTTTCTAAAGATCATATATTTCGTTTTTGATTCATTCATTTCCAACCCTCGCTCATTACAGAACATAATAAAATCGTTTAAAAGCTGCTGTAATCCCTGTGGCGATTTTGAAATTAGGAGTGTGTCGTCAGCAAAAAGGAGAGCTGGCACCCTTTTCCTACCAATTTTAGGGGCGTCGCACCCATCTCTATCTAAAAAGTTAAGAACATCATTGATAAAAAGGATAAAAAGTGTGGGGGCAAGGACACAGCCCTGTCTCACTCCTCACTGAACCGAGAACGGATCAGTAAGTTGGTTGCTCTCCCCCCACCTCACTTGTGCTGTGTTTGATGAATGCAATCTGATTAAAATATCTAAAAGGTTTGTTGGTATACCCTGCATCTTTAAAACCCTCCAGAGATTTAACCGTGGAACTAGGTCAAACGCAGACCGTAGATCTACAAAAGCCACATAGAGCTTTCCTCCCTTAACTTGCACTTCCTTCCAATAAATGCACAACAAACAAAAGGTTTGGTCCAAAGTGCTGATTTTGGACCAAAAACCTGCTTGAAGGTCACTCAAGATATTTGACTCAGTGATCCAATCCTGGATCCGGGCTAATATTTGCTTACAGAAAATCTTCTGTACAGAATCAATGAGACTTATTGGCCTATAGCTGGATGGGTTCGCTCTATCCCCCTTTTTGTAAATTGGGACAACCTCAGCGTTTTTCCACGAAGGGGGAATAGGGGTATCACTGAGGATTGAGTTGGTAAGTAAGTTTATATAAGATCCCCAAAGTGCTACGTCCTCCTTATAGAGGTCATTGGGGATTTTATCTGGTCCGGGGGCACGGGACGGGATACAAGAGCGAATTGCTACTTGAGTTTCTTCTAAATAAAAGGAGAGACCTTCACCCTCCTTTCCCTCCTTACTGAGCTCTTCACTGGATCCCAAGAGTTCTTGATAAACTGTGGTATCCCTTGACTCGTAGAGAGAGCCAAAATGTGCTTCCCACTCCTCTGGCTGTACTGTAAATTCTACGGCTCTCCCATTCCCCTTAAGCCAGTAAGCTGCTTTACTCCAAAAGCTCTTTGGATCTTTAGCTATCAGTACATTGCGTAAAGCAGTCCATAGGGAACCCTCCCACTTCTTCTTTGCAGCTTCAATTATCTGTTTGTACCTTGCTCTACTAATCACTATCTCATTTCGTGTTTTTTGCCTTTACAGCCCTTAGGCGAGCCTCCTTACTGAGCCTACATTCCTTGTTATACCAAGCACCCTTATCAGCTAATCTCTGGTGTACACACTTGCTTCCCTTCTTTTTTCCCGGGCGGCCTAGCAATTCCCTTATCTCTTCATATAAAAGCTTGTGTCTGGGGCCTAATGTCTCCAGGACATTCTCATTTGTGGAGGTGGCAAATTCCTCAAGTAACAGGCTAGCCTTCCTCTTAGCTGCATCTAATGCCTCCGGATGAGTCTCCACCCAGTCCCATCTAATTGCCCTTTGATTATTAGTAATTGTTAAAATTCCCAGATCAGGACAGCCAATTCTATCAGGCCCAACAAAGACTTGATTAAACAGATCAAGAACTAAGGCATTGTGGTCACTATCTACCCTTTTGACCACTGCCATATCTGTAACTGAGTACCAATAGTTTAGGGAAACAAGGCAATAATCTATCCTACTTTCGTGGCGTGGCCTGTTAAAAGTGGGATCCCCGTTTGGGTCAGAGGCTTTCCTTCAATTTGTGGCTCTCAAACCATGCTGCATTGTGAGTGCCATCATTTGGGCTCCTCTCTTTGTCCACCTTACTAGGGGAAGCTCCAATTGAGGAATTTGCCACTCTCTGTCCCAGTCGTCGGTAAGGTCTAGAGGGATCGGGGCGAGGGGTTCAAACGTACAATTGAAGTCATCCACCACTAATACAGGAATATTGTCCATGTAACAAGACAGGACATGGTCAAGAGTGCACAAAGTGATAGTGTCATCATGAGCCCTCTGAACTCTATTATAAACATTAAACATCCTAGTCTTTAGGCCGTTATAAGATGTAAGCTCTAATGCAAGTACATCTTGCAAAACCACTTGGAGGAGTTTAACTTTAATCCCCCGGCCAATTTTCACCCAAAATGCTAATCCTCCAGGGGGTCTACCCTGCTCTTTTCTTGTGGCGTCAATGGCATAGGTGGAAAAACCACTTCTGTATGGGCAGTGTAGACTCCAAGCTTCTTGAAAAAAAATTACATCGAAGGAATCTACAAATGAACACCATTCTGGGTCCCCCATTAGCTTGGAGAACCCAGCCACATTCCATACCAATATCCTTAGGGAGCGGTTTTCCAAATTTGAGTGTTTTCCCAAAATTCCCCCTTCTATACCTTCAACAAACCCCAGAGCTGGGACAACCACACCCCCATTTGTCAAAGAAGGAACCATCTCCCTGTTTACCTCCGACTCAGGGGCTGTAGCACATATTGCAGAGATTGTTATTGGGGAAGTGAAAGTGTGTGACAACACTAGGGGGCTAGAGCTATCTCATCTACTTTTAAGTGTCATCTGCGCCTCAGGTAGGGGTCAACTACCCTTTCTCATGGGATCCAGATGTAGCGGGGGCAGTCCTGATGGTCCTGGCCCCTTTATTGGAAGGGTCAATCTGGTGGAGGTTTCAGCAGTATGTGTCAAAAGGGGTCTAAGTGTAACTCCAGCAGGGGGTCTGTATCTAATAGAGATGCAGGAGTTTTCTGGAGGGACAGTACGAGAATCAATCGACAATAAACCAGTAATGATACCAGCATCAAGGTAACCTCGATTGTGTCCCACATGGACCTCTGTATAGGGAGTCTTCTAACTGTTTTAATGTCATCCCTAATGATTGAGTAACATTGTCGAGTAGACCTCAGCCAGTATATAACCTTGTTCTTCAGCGATTCCTGATTTTCAAAGCTCCTTGGGGGGAGTTTAGGGACTTCCGTGAAATAGATCTCTGCAGAGCTTTCCCATGTCCTGGGTTCCACGTAAACACCATCCCAAACAGTCCCCCTAGCTGGGACCCTCTGGTAATCTTGCATATGTGCGTCCCCTTCATCCAAGACCACCTCTCCTCTGTCGATATCCCTACCATGTGGTGGGCTCGGGGGGTTTCTCTGGAGTTGCTTCATGTTAGCTTGGGTGTTTCGATCCCCAGTTTGATGTGTCAAGGGCTGCGTATGTCCTTTTTGCCTAAGTTCTCTGGAAATATCTGCAATTGGTTTTGCCATACTAAGTGCTTCTGCTCCATTTACAGCCTTTTTTAATGATGTTGACTTGGTTTCTATGTCCACAATAGACCCACCATCTGCCCTTTCCAGCAAAGAGGCAACCTTCTCTTTAAGGGAAGATACCTCATCTCTCAGGGATGCTATCAGGTCTTTTAGTGACTGTATTATGCCAATAGTGATTTTGGTAGTTTCTAGCAAATCAATCAATCAATCAATAATAACTTTATTTCGGTCAATTTGACCTTAAAAGTACATCTAAAATTACATACAATTAATTTACTTAAAATCGATATAGATAAAAAGAGATAGAGGAATATTGGATACATACAATAAAAACAGTTGGGTAAAACATACAGAGGAATGGCCTGGCATAAAAATATAAAATGTGGAGCAATCTATTCAAGCAGCTCAACAAGTGGGAAGATCAAGTCATATGAGACAGTACATTGATCAAAGATGGAAACAGTGCTGGCAATTCAAAGTACATGTGCAAGCTATATAAGCAAATGACAAGTCCACATGTGTGAGGTCAGAACTTGATCTTAACCGCTAGATGCAAATTCTCAGGAACAACAAACCACTATACCAGTAAATTCAAAATATAAATGAACACAGCTGATCTCAGTTAAACAGTGAGGGTAGAAGGCCCTATAAAATTCCTCATGTCATTTGTGCGAAGCTATGTTCCTTATTTATTAAAATGATTTTAAAAATGCTCTGCGGGTGCACCACATAGAGAATAGAAAGCCTGCTACCGAATATACTATCGGGAGACTAGAATCGTGTTTCAATATCCTAAAAGCCTCGCAACAGTGCCTGGTACCTAGGTTTCTACAGATCTGGACCAGCCACCGTTTTCTTGCTTTGTGGTAGCCAGGGCAGCTAAAAAACACATGAAGGTCTGATTCTGTGGGGCAGTCACATGCCGGACACCCCAAAATTTGCAAACCCCCCCACCTGTTTGTAAAAGAGCGTAATGACAGGACCCTGTGTCTGAACTGCAAGTACAGCTTTCTTGCGGCTGCCGGCTTGATGTCATTCAATGCCGGTTCTAGGCTATATCTGTCCTTGGTTTCTAGGAAGGCTACAGTCCGCTTACCTGCCAAAGGGTTACTTTGGAGTTTGGCCAGTTTGAACTCCCCGTAGCAGTCCTTTAGCATTTTCCTAGAAATCAAGGCACAGGCAACCTCCGGGTCACCCCAAAGGTTGCTCCGTCCTAGACTCGCTAACGTGTGTTGAATATAGGAAAGCCAGGGTAGTTTGCCCGCCCCGGTAGACTCATCACCTCTCTTAATTCGTCTCTGTATTCTGTGAGTTCTGGGGTAACCCACAGACGCCGCCAGAATAGAAGGGGTCTGAGATTAAATTCTTCGGCAATTGCCCTTACCCCAAGGTCCAGTCTGAGCGGCATGAGAGGGGTACTCCGTGGGAGGCTAAACAGTTGCCTGAGAAAGGTGTTTTCTGTCTGTGTAAGACTCTCAGAGCTGCGATGACCCCATAATTCTGCTCCATACAGCGCCCCTCCCCTGGCTTGGACCGTGTATATTTCTATGGCAGGACTCACAGGTTTATGGCTTGATTTTTGGAAAACCATCATTAAGGCCCCTGAAGATTGTGCCAGTTTTAAGGTTGATTTTTAATTTGGGCCCCCCAGTCCATAGATTCTGTAATGGTGATGCCGAGATAATCAAATGAGGATACTCTCTCTAGGGGTTTGCCATTTAAGGATGGATTTGGTCGAGTGCTTTTGGCAGAGTTGAACGCCATGAATTTAGTTTTTTGAAGGTTAATTTCAAGCCCTCTTTCCCTGCAAAACGCATCAAATCTATTTAGTGCCCTCTGTATCCCCATAGGCGATTTGGATACTAGGAGAGAGTCATCGGCAAACATCATAGCTGGAATTTTGCGTGATGCCAACTTAGGGACGTCCAAGTCTTTCTCGCTGAGCAAGAAGTCGACAAGCCCATTTATATAAAGGCTAAAAAGGGTCGGGGCGAGTACGCATCCCTGGGGGACGCCTCTGTTTACGGGAATGGGGGCCATAAGTTTCCCTTCCTTGCCATATCTGATTTGGGCATAGTTTCCCTCGTGCAACCGTTTCATGACTTGGCACAGGTAAGGCGGAACCCCCATCTCCTGGAGAACTGCCCACAGCTTCTCCCTTGGAACCAGGTCAAACGCAGACCTCAGGTCTACAAATATTAGGTAGAGACTGCCACCCTCCAAGCACACATACTTCCAATATAGGATTTGTAGCCTGAGGATTTGATCCAACATGGAAATTTTTTCTCTGAACCCTGCCTGTAGAGGGGTAAGTATCTTGTGCTCCTCCATCCAACTCTGCAGCCGGAACAACAACACGCATGCGAAAAATGTTTGTGTAATATCTATGAGGCTTATCGGCCTATAATTTGTTGGTAGCAGCGGTGAGCCCTTTTTATATATGGGGATTATTTCGGCTCCGGCCCAGATAGCAGGGATCTTCATACCTTGAAGTATGGCATTGAATAGGACCCAGAGATATGGTGTCCAGACGGTGGGTTCACTGCGGAATAAATCCCCTGGGATCTTATCTAATCCTGGAGCTTTACCCAGGGCTATTTTAGAGAGGGCAGCATTTATCTCATTAAGGGTTATAGTAGGGGTGTCGTCCAAAGATCTATTGATGAACATGGGTTCAATCGAATGATCAATCCCCGCAGAACAGCCCTTAATGGCTGGGTCATCCAATGTCACCACCCTTGAATAGAGAGACTCAAAATGGTCCCTCCATACATCTGCCTCCAGGTTTGGCTCTATTGGTGATTTAGCCCCGGAGCTGCCTGTGTTGGCCACTTTCCAAAAGGTCCTCATGTCACGGGCACCTAGGGAACTTCTCAAGGAGTCCCATTTGTCACTATTTACAGGTCCTCCCGTCCCGGTATTCCTGTTATCTGACTTCTCTCCCATAGCTTTCTTCCTTCTTACCACTGTTTTTGCTTGAAATTTAGGTCTCCCTTTTGTAGTGGGCTGTATAGGTGATTCCACCCTAGTTTGCTCAGAATTGATTGCTTCAGCTATTGAAATTTGGGCCCTGGGCATGTC
Organism: Calotriton arnoldi; assembly: GCA_963921515.1. Lineage (NCBI taxonomy): Eukaryota > Metazoa > Chordata > Amphibia > Caudata > Salamandridae > Calotriton > Calotriton arnoldi. The sequence continues at coordinate 1,266,574 of CAWUFW010003047.1, forward strand.
ATTTATCAAGACTTCTGAGGTTTGAGAGGTGTCAGAATCTGCCAGAGGGATTTCCAAGTTAGGAGTTAGGGATAAACGTCTCTCTGTCGGCTCGATTTCAGTGGCCACTGCTCCTAGGGCTTTTTCCAACATCCTATCTATAGATGTCGGTTTGGTTTTAGATGTAGGCATCGGAGGGGCCTTTTGTTTCTTTTCTATGCACGCTCGTTTACCCATTCTACTTTGGTTATGGCGATTACCTTTTGCACTATAGAATGTTTTAATTTGGGCACTAGTTGACTTAGAACTCAAGGTAAAGGGAGAGCTACTTGGAGACAACTAGCACAAAAAACAAAGTACGTGGGTGCTCAGACATAAGGTACAGAATGCAAATGTAATATGCCAAACAGTGGGCACAAAAATATGAAAAACAATAGTGCAAGTGCGAGAGTGGAGGTGGAAACAGGCCCCAGTAAGAATCTACAAGGGGTTGACAGGGCTACCAGGTAAGAGTGCCTGAGGTAAAAGGCTCTATCTATAACCCGATAATTAGGGGCAATCACCGCTACAGTCAAATTGGTTCAGATCCAATTTAGAATCCAGTGTTCTGGTAGAAGTGAAGTCCGTAGAAATGTTGAATAGCTAAAAAACTAAAATATGGAATCCAATAATTGGTCATTAGCTCTAAGTAAATGGTTAAAAGCACATAACCTTATTTAACAATTTCAATCGTTTGGTCCGCCCTACGCAAGGTTGCCCCCACTAATTTAAACAGTCTATGCAGGTTAATAGCAATATTAACGTGGTTGCAGTCCCCAGGGGAAGTGGCTAGGGAAGCTTGAAATGGGGGAATGAAGATTAAGTCTCACCGCTTTGCCCTCCAGCTGATTGCATTACCAGTTCCGTGGCCTAGGGCTGGGTAGCTTATGTCCCGATGAGACGGTCAGGAGGGGTGGCCCAGCCCAGCCTCTTCCAGTCGCTGACTTGCGCGGACGGGTCCGCCCTTGGCCCGGGCTTTGCCCGCGCGCGCCCGCGCGCGTCCCGCACTGCGGGAGGGCCGCTGTGTTTTTATCGCGCCCCCCAGGCGCAATGTCAGCTTTGCGGGAATGCAAGGGCCTCTGAAAAGTGTAGTTTTTGTTGGGCTGTTCCCCTCACGGCCAGGAATGGAGGAAAGCAGCCATTCACCTCATGGCAAGGAATGGAAGAAAACAGCCGTTCACCTCTCGGCAGCAGCGGGGGCTGCTTGTCAATGCCCCAGTCAGGTATGCGTCCCGTGCTGTGGGAGGGCCGCTGTGTTTTTATCGCGCCCCCCCGGCGCGATGTCAGCTTCGTGGGAATGCAAGGGCGTCTGGGAAGTGGCTAATCTTGATAATCAGCACTGCAAAACGGATAGCTGATGCCATTCTCATTGAGATACAAGTAATGGAGGCACAAATTAAAACTACTATTACGGTTACCCTATATAAAAAGAATCAAGAAGAATCGAATAAATTGAATAAAGAATTCAAGGATTCAATACTTGTATCCAAAATAGAGAAATGTAAGAAAGATCTGGCTAAGTTTAAACATGAGGTGGTTTATCCTTACACTAGCGAGAGCTATATCCCCCCAGAGTTCAACAGGAAAGGCAGAAGATATGGTTCTACATATTCAGGTAGTAGCTCTGAAGACAGTTCAAGTGATTCAGAATTTCCGGAAACAACTAGACAACAGTTCAGAGGTCAAGGGAGAAGAGCTACTTGGAGAGGACAGACAGCACCTCATTTCCAACAATGGTGGCCTCCCACACCATGGGGTTTTCCGCCACAACATTTCCAACCACCAGGAGCTCCTTTTCAGATGTATCCACAAGACTTCAATAATCAGTCTTTTTTAGGGTCTGGCCCAGGAAGATATCGAGGCAGAAGAAAGAATCGGCAACCACAAGTCCATTGGAACCAACCACCAACAGGGTTCCAACAGATGGACACGCGCAGCAAAACCAAGCAGAATCAACCACTACAAGGGAGGAGCGCAGAAGCGACCTAATAGTGAATTTGAGCAATAAGATCTTGACTCAAGATGAGGAAGGAGTCCTCAACAAAGGTCTTGGCTTTGTAGTGACGTCAGATGGAGATGATTTTTTATTGCAATGCGAACTTGCTAGATTTTTTCGCAAGATACGATTGCACTATTTTTTTAAGGACAAGGAATCGATACAGTCCTCGACAGAGATGATGAATACTGGGCTAAAGAAGCGGTCCACTTTCAATCCTCCGTTACATAGTGTACCACCACAAGTACACATATTTGAGAGAACGGTGCAAGAGGAAATTACTGCTCTATGTACTAATAAAAGAAGAAATTACAGTAACTTGCCTAAAGGCGAACAAGTGGCCTTACGAGCACTCACAGAAGACCGTGAGATAACAATTAAGCCCGCGGACAAGGGCGGAGCCATTGTTATCTTAGAAACTGAGGCATATCAAGCCGAATGTTTGAGGCAATTGGGTGATAGGAGATTTTATCGTCCACTCAAAGAAGATCCTACAGAGAGAATCCGGAAAGCCATTACTGAAGTAGTGGAAGAAGCACACAATGAAGGGTGGATTACATCACAGGAAACAGCATTTCTTCAAATTGCTCACCCTGTGATGCCGTACTTTTATACTTTGCCAAAAGTACATAAGAGCCAACGACCACCGCCAGGCAGACCCATAATATCTGGGATAGGTTCAATTTTAGAGCCATTGTCTACTTTTGTAGATTTTTTCTTGAGGCCTTTAGTAAAAAGATGCCGACGTATCTTCAGGATACGAAAGATGTGTTGCGTCTTTTACCTACAGTGGAATTCGACCAGGAGAGAGACCTGTTAGTCTCCTTCGATGTCGAATCATTATATACGTCCATTCCTCAAGATGAGACGTTGGACACAATTGCTTCAATTTTGAATAACACTGATCTGGACTCTATTACACCTGTCCATTTTATTATGACCTTGGCCCATTTGGCCATGAAAGATAATTTCTTCAAGTTCGAAGAAACGATTTACCTCCAAATCTCTGGAACAAGCATGGGGAGTGTTTTTGCGCCGAGTTTGGCGAATCTTTACGTCCACACTTTTGAACAACAACATGTACTAAATGATGATAATCCCTTCCATGAGTCGATAAAACTATGGAAGCGTTATATCGACGACATCTTTGTAGTGTGGCGTGGTGATCTTGAATCGTTATCACAGTTCCACCAATGGCTAAACACACGCAACAATTTCTTAAGATTTACACTTGAGGCTCATAAGACCAGAATAGCTTTTCTTGATCTATCTATTTTTGTTACGCCAACAGGCTTAGCAAGTGAACTCTATCGGAAACCAATGGCTCGGAATTCCCTCCTTAGGTATGACAGTCAACATCCGAAGGCCCTGCGGGATAATTTGCCGTTTGGCCAATTTTTAAGATTGAGAAGGAATTGTTGTTCTTCTGAACAATATAAGCAACATGCCCAGAATCTGTCTCATCAATTGATAGAGAAGAAATATCCTAAAAAACTCATTAAACGGGCATACAAACGCACTACTAATAATCATAGAGAGGCGCTTTTGGAACCCCAGATCAAGAAACCACCTTTGGGACGCCTGACTTTTGTAAATACTTTCAGCACATTGACTAATGGCATCCAGAAGAGTATTCGCAAAAATTGGCAATTGTTGAATAGTTGTCAAGACAAAATACCACTGCCTTTGTTCGCCTTTAAGAGAGGGTATAATCTCCGTGACAAATTGGTGCACACACGACCGAAGGAGCATGGGTCAAAGAAAGTAGGCACACTTTGGGATTTACCGGCAGTTCAGGGCCATTTCCCTTGTGGAGCCTGTGCGATTTGCCCACAAACAAAAAATTCGAAAACAGTTGATATTGGGACTCAGAGACCTTGGGTGCAAAACACTTTCTCTAATTGTAACAGCAACAATTTGATTTATTTGATACAGTGCCCCTGTAAATATCAATATGTGGGCATGACAACTCGCAAAGTGAAGTTTAGAATGCTAAAACATAAAAGCACATTTAGATGTAGAAAAACTAATACTAAACTAACGAAGCATTTTGCTGAGTTTGATCATAAGGCAGATGAATTTACATGGACAGTCTTGGAAAAACCATATATACCATCTCACGTTTCTGATAAAGCCAGATTTCTCTTTAATAAGGAACAGAAGTGGGTGTTTAAACTACATAGTGATACCAAAGGTCTGAATGATGGTATACCTTGGACTGCCTTATAATACTGTAGTTCAGACAAGAGTAGGGCAGTCGAAACCATCAATCATATAGTTTTTACATTCGGTTCTGTAGTAGGTTTGATCGCGTATTGTGATGTATCCATATCATTTAGATTGATTAGCAGTGTGATGGATATGTCAAGATATGTAGATGCATCCTTCTGAAAAAACCGTTTGGATTTCAGACAATGAAAGAATATTAGAGACTCTATCTGTAATGATACCATGGAGTTAAAAGAAAGAGTGCACGTGTGATTTTTGTACATATCCTTATCTTATATATACTTATTAAGGAGTTGTTGCGTCCTGTCATATATTTGGACAAAATAAATGTGTATACAACAGGATGGTAGTGATATGAATATGAATTTAATTTTTCTTCTTTTCCTATTTTTTTACAAAGAACTACAGGTTCCGGTTACCATGACGTCATTCTGTAGTTCAGAGTGATGCCATTTCTAATTGCCGGCAGTCCTGCGTAACGCTATAGTCAGGATTGATAATACTGACGCTAAATCTTAATTCTTAATAAAGAACTACAGTTTCCGGACTTCATGACATCATTCTGTAGTTCAGAGTGACGCCAATCCCAATTAACGGAAGTCACGCGTAACGTACATAGTCAGGATTGAGAAGCACTGACGCACCTCCCATTGACTCAGGAGAGCTCGAGGCACCAACGGAGAGGTAGGATTTTAGATTCTCCCGCGTCGCTATTGCGTGAGTGTATCATACAGCGTTCATGAAAGCAGTATATATCATTAATGTATGCTTGTCAGAACCACGAGATTGGTGTGGTGGTCATTTTCATTTTTATCGCATTTGCAGTTGTAGCAAAAGATCGATATTCTTACCTATTTGTGAATGCGTTTAGTACATCAAGCGTTTTCCTTATTGAGTATAGAGCAGATGCATACACACACATATGTAGTAGATATTTTCACCTGTGTACGAGTACGTTGAGTACATCAAGCGTTTTCCTCACTGGGTATAGACCAGATGTATATACATACTTAGTATGTTCGTGTGTGACAGATGAGTGTTTGAGCTCATGAACTGAGATAGCCTGATGGGTTCCAGGTGCCATACATGTATTGGTGCGCTAATTTAGGAATAAGAGAGACAACTAGTAGTATTTATTGACATTCTCTGGACAATTGTAGCAAAGAGGTACAACTCAGATAGTTGATAAAAGTCAGGCGAAGGTGGTTCTGAACCTTCAGTTTTTAATTTTAATTTTAATTTTAATTTTGGAAATTGTTAGTGTAGGTGTTCCTCTCTTTGTTAGAAACGTTCGTTCCTGAACTGGGAAGTATAAATTATAATACACTAAATAAGGGATAGATGAATGAAACCCCCTTAAAAGTGCCGTTCCTCTATTTTCAGGGCGGGGTCTCCCGTACCTGAGTATTTACCGGGTGAGGTGAGGTTTTGACTTTACACAAGAAAGGTGAGTGCACCGATGATTATATAATAAAAAGGATAAAGCGGTGTAACTTGACTTATTGGCATATGAAGTAACCAATGAAGTCATCCATGTAGACTAATTAATGCAAAGGAGCTTGTGTTATTGTTTTATTATTTCACAATTGTTTATATGTGTTTATGTGTTACAGGTGTGAAGAATTCTCCGTTTGTACGGAAGAATGACCATGTAGAAGGTCGTATTTTATGCCATTTTTATACACATAAATGTTAAATGTTTTATGACCCAATTGGGAATGCAGTAGCGAAAGTAGGTAGTTTAGGTCCTGAAGAAAGCCTGGGCAATTGGCCCATTGGGCTGAAACTAGTTGACCACACTGCAAGCGGCCTATGTGTTCAAAGCTGCTTCTGCACTATTTTTAGAGTAGGAGTGGAAGAGATATTTGTATAAAAATAAAAAATTGTTTTTCTCTATTCCAACTCCTTTTTAACTTCACTCACATGCACTGCACTTAGTTTTTCATCACCCTAAATAAATGAAGATACTGGTGTGAGGCCGGTTACTCAAGGAACATATGGTCTCACCTTTTTCTATCTTTACTTCCTCCTTTTGTGATTTTTGTGACTTGGCCGAAATCCGATCCACATGATTCTCTTCTGTGATTTAGAAGAGTAGTGGTAGGAAGGAAGGATATCCAAATGATGACACTGACCAATCTTGGTAGTTGATGGAAATCCGACAAGGTCATTTATTTGATTTCATGTATTTTGGTATCTAGGGTGTTGGCACTGTTGTGTTAATTTATGATTCAGTATTGGCTCCTTTTAATAGACCACCAGATTCATTTGTTGTTGTTATCAGTTGTATTGGGGATTAAATCTGTAGCCTGGTCGTTAAACTTTCCCTAGGACCCTTTCTCCTGTGGAGTTGTAATTACTGTTCCCCTCACGGCCAGGAATGGAGGAAAGCAGCCGTTCACCTCATGGCAAGGAATGGAAGAAAACAGCCGTTCACCTCACGGCAGCAGCGGAGGCTGCTTGTCAATGCCCCAGTCAGGTATGCGTCCCGTGCTGCGGGAGGGCCGCTGTGTTTTTATCGCGCCCCCCCGGCGCGATGTCAGCTTCGTGGGAATGCAAGGGCGTCTGGGAAGTGTAGTTTTCGTTGGGCCGTTCCCCTCACGGCCAGGAATGGAGGTAAGCAGCCGTTCACCTCACGGCCAAGAATGGAAGAAAACAGCCGTTCACCTCACGGCAGCAGCGGGGGCTGCTTGTCAATGCCCCAGTCAGGTATGCGTCTGGCAAATCTATACAGTCAGCGCTGCCCTCCTTTTCCCCCACCCCTTATTCCTCTACTTCTAGAACCTCGAATCTGTTTTGGCACTCGTTATTGGTGGTCGATAATATACTGTGTGTTCTCCGTGAGTCAACTCCAGGTTGAGTGGCTGTTTCCCTCGACCCTGCTCCAGGCAGGTCAATATCTGGGGCCTTACTGCGCCTTTTATTTTGTTTTTGGGATAGCGATGGAAGCTTTTTTGCTATTTTTTTTACTATGGGCGGTTCAGGTAAGGTAATGCTCATTTGTCCAGGGGGTACAGCATCTAGGCCCTTACTGCATTTTTGTTTTGCTTTTTAAACATCAATGGGATGTGCTTTGCTACTTTTTCACTGGGGGTGGTTCGGTGAGGTAGGAATAGTTAGGCCAGAGATGTTTATAGCACCAATCAAGCTATCACAGGAATGGGAAGGACTTGGTGGGTCAGAGAGGGTGATAGTTCTTACATAGATCGTGCTCTTTGTCAGGTAACATATCAATGATTCCCAAAAAGATCTAGAAGCTTTTGAATCTAAAATAAAGGATAAAAAGATTAAGCAATTTAGGGCAAGGGTGGAAGAAGAAGTGGAGAAAAATTCAATATAAAATCCTTCAGGGCCCGGGGTTTTAGCTTTCTTAAAGGATTTAATAGCGGAAATAATCTCCTGGAGGGTTATATTGGCTTCTAATAAGTCAAATTTATCAGGAATGAGAGGAGGATTTGGGAGATCCTCAAACAAGGTATGTATATCATGCTCCAAATCATTAGTATCTTCAGAATATAATAATTTATAATATTCTTAAAAAGTATTAGAAATATCCACATCAGAGGATGCAATCTTATCCGTAAGTTCATTACGATAGGTCCAATATTTTTACATTCTGGTTTGATTTTTAAATAATTTGCCAGCATTTTGCCTGCATTATTTTGACCACCATGATCTTTCGATTTAACTTTAAATAAGATGTTACATGCATCAGTGGTAGCAAGTTTATTAAGGGCAGACTTGGCCTTAGTCAATTCATGTATTACAGAAGAAGATTTAGGAGAAAAATAATTATGTTCTAGAGTCTTAATTTGTTGCAACAATGTATTGTATTGGAAATTTGCTACCTTTTTTCATTTTTCTGAGTAAGCTCTGATGTAGGGCCGGAATGAAGCTTTGAAAGCATCCCAATTGTTAGAAGTAGAGGTTTGAATAGGACATTTAAATTGATAAAATTCTTTAATATAAGTAGTGGCTTCTGTAATAAAATTAGTATCTGATAGAAGGAAATTATAAAATTTCCATTGACCAGATTTAGAGTTAGGGAGAGATAATTCAGAAAAAGACAAAACCAGGGCATGGTCTGTGATAAAAATAGAGCCAATTTCTGAGGACTGGATGGAAGGAAGGAAGGAAGGAAGGACTTGGAAACTAAAAAAAATCAATTCTAGACATTGTTGGATTTACATTTGAAAAAAATGTAAACTCACAAACATCATGATTAAAAGTTTTCCAGACATCAAATAATGGACAAGTGTCAATAGCTGATTGAAATGCCTTATGAGATCTATCAGGATGTAATTTACAATTGGATTTCCTATCATTAAAGGGATCTAGCCACTGATTGGAATCTCCTGCAACAATAATATTGGGGTTATCAATTGAGGTCAATTTTATTTTAATAATAATCCAAAACTCAGGGTGAGTTTTGACAGGGCCATAGGTATTAAAGAAAGATATCTGTTTCTTCTGAATTGTTACAGTAGTCATTACGCATCATCCATCAGCGTCACATTGAATTGATGGAATCTGAACATCCACCGATTTATGAAAAAGAATTTCAACGCCTCTTTTAAGGTGAATGGCTGGAGAATAAACAACCTGACCAACCCATTGCCTTTTAATTTTAGCGATTCTACATCATTGCAATGAGTTTCCTGCCAAAAAGTAGTACCATGTGAAGTGCATTTTGACAAATGAGAGAGTGCCTTTTGTCATTTAACAGGATGTCCCAAACCATGAACATTCCATGAAACAACGTTAAACATATTGGACTTTAGGAGTAGGGAGACGGGCACAGGAGTGACAAGTTGCAAAAACATGAAGGGAAACAAAAAGACACCATATGTTTACATCTACATAACATGTGAATATTTCAAGCATGATACCAACTGAGAACAGGAATACACTCGCAGAGAAGACATAAGAAAAATATCATGAGTATAGGGAAAAGAGATAGGAGATAGATAGTAAGATGAAGAGACAGATCAAGGAAAGAGATTCAGATCTGAGACAGAGAGCATAGAGAATGAGCATGGGTTGTGCAGCACCAGAAACAAGAGTGACAGCATAGAGAGAAGAACATATAATTTATGGAAATTGCCATATAGGTTAAACATGGAAAAAGAAAGAAAAAAATGCAAGAATAAATTTGCACATAACAGATATCATTAAGAGCTCAGAACAGTAGTGTCGATGGAAGGAGACTAGACATTTTGAATAAATGCTTTCAGTTTAGCAGGGTCATCAAAGGATCGTGAAGTAATTTTACAAAGGCAAGGATAGAGAATACCATAATGAATGGTCAGGTGTCTCATCTGAAGTTGAAGAGAAAGAAATTATTTTCTTCTAGCGTTTGTAGCATTAGAAAGGTCTTGAGAAAGAAAAATATTGTAGCCAGACCAGACAAGACAAGGTTTTTCTTTGGCGGCCCTCAAGACATGCATCAAGTCTGTGAATTCCAGAAAAAGCATTATTATACCCCTAGGTTTTGTCGAGTGAAGATGGAGTTGTCCAAGATGATGCACTCATTTAAGATTCAAAGTAGGAGAACTCTGAAATTCCAGAAGTTCAGGCAAACATTTCTTATGGAAAGTAAAAAGATCAGGACCCTCAAGATTTTCTGGCAGGCCATGTAAATGAAGGTTGTTACGCCTGTTTCTGTTTTCAAGATCATTAGTATGAAGCTTTAGTTTTTTGATTTCCTGTTTCAGTAAAGGAGTCCTATTGGCAACATCTTGGAGATCATTAATACATTGTTCCATGTCAAATATTTTGCTCTCCATAACAATCCAGCGATCTTCAATTTGTTGAAGTTTTTTGTTAGTAGCACTCATAAAGGGTTTCAGGCCCCGCACCTCATCAAATATACTGTCCAAAATAGGACAATGAGAAGACAAAATGGTTGAGGGAGGACCATTTTTGCCCTTTTAGGTTTTGTGCCAGAGGAAGAATGTTTAGAAATAGCAAGAAAATTACTGGCCATCTTAACATAGTGTATAGAGCGATGTGGAATCTTCTGGTGAGAACTAATCTTGCCCATACACAATGATGACAAAGGGTAAACAATATGATGGGAAAATGAAGGAAAGCACAGCAGTAATAACTGGAAATAATTCAGGTCATTAAGATAGACCAGGGACCAAAAAAGGCAACTGGTGGTATTTAATCCAGCACAGCACTATGAGGGCTGAAGTAGATCAATGAGGCAGTTATATATATAAAAAAAAGTGGTGAAAGAAGAAAAAATGCAGCAAATAAAAGTCACTCCATTGTTATATGTATTAGAAAAAGTGCCACAAGAGATGCAGAAATGCAATTAGCATGCCAAGACTAGAAGTAACATGCAGCAGGTAGAATTATGAAGAGCAAGCAGCAAGCATGTAAAATGGTGGCCATTTATATATTTAGGATTAAACAGAGAAGAAATACAAGCTGTTATTGTAGCATGTATATGAGGGCAACTGCAGTGCTAAAAATTAAAGTCCAAAAGTGCATGCTCAAAGCATATGCTGAAATAAGCTTGGCATGCCGTGTCGGAAAAGCCGGTGTTGAGAGCGGCACGCAACTAAAATGGTGGCTGCTTGCGTCTGACAGGAAACGTACCGTCGCGGTGCCAGGTAAAGCAGAGGCTTCATCAACAATGAATATCAGTTCCAAATACTGTATAGGTGTTAGCTGGCATACAGAGAGACTTCAGCAGCAAAACAGTAGCGGAAAGTGGCTATTTTGCATAAAAGAGCTACACGCTGTACCAGAGCTCAGCGAAACACCGCCGTCTTGTCCGGCATGCAAATCACGCCCCCCCCCCAGTCTATTATTCTTAAACGTGTACTTTTTCTTTAGGCCTTAGAAGTGGCTATTCATTTCAACTCTTGCTCAAACATTTGCCTAGCACCAGCATTTGTGTAAGGATTGCTGACTCTTATTGTGTGACTTACTTTGCTTCCTCTCCTCATACTAGATCATTCACTTTAACACAATGACATGCACTGTGTTTTATATATTAAATAATGATTTGGACATTTTATGTGTGCTTCATCAGAAAACATTACTATTTTGCCTCCGCTTTCTAAGCAAGCCTTTGTCCTTACACTGAAACACGCAGAGCATCCTGTAGCTTCAGTAAAGAAGGTTCTGATGAGAACATTCCTCCATGTATCGATATCCACAACAGTGTTATACTAATGTGCTAGCGTAAATGTTTACCATGAGGATCGAAGAAAGAGATGCCGGAAGCTTGCTGACACCATTGAAATGAAGAATATCATTGGATTAGAAGGATCAACTCACTAATAATGTTGTTAAAATATTTCCTGGTTTATAATAATGAGTGTTACTAGCTAGGTAGGGCAGACGGAGCTTTGGAGGACCCCAAATGCTGTACTGATAGATCCACCATCCTTGTCTTTTGACTCTTCTCCTGAAGAGTTTCTTTTGCTTAGTTACTGACGGATACTGCTAAAGGTGACTTATTTTTATTCTTAAATATTTTCTTTAGATCAATACTACTGCAGAGATCATCTTATTACTGACGGTTGCTACTGCAACAGTGGGGGAACTTGGTTGAGTTTCCAGAACAACTCTTCATGGGAAGTTCCGTCTTAGTTCTATTTGCTCTTTCTGAAAGGAACACCTTATACATTCTACTTAATGTAGATTAGGTTCTTTAGATAGTTTAGTGACAATTTCCTTTATGGAACACTGCGTATTGATATATGCTTTCCCTAATCAATCTCTTTATTGATTAAAACTGACTAATCTGAATAAAATGACACAAATGATTACTAATCATTATGAGAAATAAAGGTGTTGAAACCTTTTGAAACTTCTCATCATTGACTAAACATCTAAGGGGCATATTATCAAGCGGCAGCGATAATTATCGCTGGCCGCTCTTAGCGTGAGGAGTTTTATCGCCGGCTATCGCTGGAAATTATCGCCATGCTAGCTCTGTATTAACAACGCATAGCGCAATGGCGATAATTATTCCAGCGATAGCGGTGTTTTCCATGGAACATCACTGGTTTTCCAGCGATGTTCCATGGAAAACAGCGATATCCTTGATGATAGGGCCTGTGGTCTTAGCCACACAATCCACCCCCCATGTTAGGTATGCCTTAGTCAGGAATTTAACAGACGTTAAATTCCTGCGTTAAGGCATACTTAGCGCGATTTCAAATATCGCTACCCCTCCTTGATAATATCGCGAAGCTGCCTTCGCGATATTATCCCATGTTGTTTTCACAGCCACGCCTCCTTTGCATCTCATTAGCGAGGCGAGGCGTGTGAAAAACGGGCCCTAACTCAAGGAATCACGTGCTAGCGTGTCCTTGATGATAATGCGATAAAATTATCGCCGCTTTTCGCCCGAAAACGGACGCTAAAGCGGCGATAATTTTATCGCGTCCCCTTGATAATATGCCCCTAAGATTTATTTATTTTAGTCCTCATTTGCCTCATTTTCACCCTTCTACTAACGATACCAACCCTGGGTTATTCAAACCTCATTTGCTGGGAAATGGAAACTAGGTATAGGCTTTTAGATGAAGCCGTTGGATGTAAGGAAAGAGACCTCCTCCTTAATTTCCAATCCATACACCATTTTCCCACGTCTCCCTGCTCGCACAGGGGAGATTTGACCAGCTGAGGCATATAGAGGCTTAATCATTGGACCCTTGCTCTAGAGTCCCCATTCGTCGATCGTACCACGTCAGAAAGGGAGTCCAAAACTCATATCTCTTTTTCCCCTGAACCGAAAAATCCAACTTAGCAATATATCTCATAGATCCCAACCAGCCATCCTCCATTGGAGGGGCCAGAGATACCCACAATTTGCAAATCTCTCTACGTGCCAAAAGCATAGCATAAAAAACCAGTTTTGCGCTGTCTTTGGTTACAATACAATGCAAATCCAACCTTCCAAATATAAACATTACAGCGCTTACCTTAATCTGTAGGTTTAAAATACTGGACAGGCTATTATTCATGGCCTCCCAGAATGTCTGAATCTTCGGGCAGTATATAAACATGTGCAGATCGTCTTCATTTAAACTGCCACACTTAGGACACACCACCTCTCCTCCAGATCCAAATTTAGATAACCTTTGTGGCGTCCAATAAGCCCTGTGAATAGTAAAAAGATGGTTCCACCTCAGATATGCAAGTTCCACTGTTTTGTAAAGCATAGACATTGATACTTGCCATTGATCTTCCAGCGTAGTCTCCGGCAAGCATCCTCCCCACAGATCCTCCGGCAATTTGAAGGCCCCATCTTCCATCTCTAGGATCAGCCATTACCACATTGCCCCAGACAACAGTTTTTCCTCAAATTCATTAGGGTCTCCTATTTTTTCACCCGACGCAGAATACCAACTTTGAATCTGGAGGAACTTAAACCTTGAAAACCTTTGACCTATTTCCTGTTCGCACCAACCCCAAGAGACCAGCTGACCTTCGGGCAATAACTGCTTCCACCTTAGTATGCCCGCCTCTTTTAAAGGTAATGCCAGTATGTCCTTGGTCCATTCCGGAGAACCTGGCGCATCCCATATCGGAGCCCACTGACAGAAATACGGAATTTTTAAGGTTTTCCTGATTTTATACCACAATTCAGCCAAGCCCTTTAAAATCTTTAACCTAACTTTCTTGAAATATTTCGGATCTGCATATTTGTACATGAACCCCCATTCAGCTCCCTTCTCTTTCCTCAACATTGCCTCAAACATTCTGCCTAGCTCTGATTTTATGGGAGTATCCAGCAACATTCTGCCATTTTTTATAGAAACGCCCAGGAATAAAACAACAAATCAGGTAGTGCTAAACCCCCCTTCACCAACCTCCTCCTAAGTTTCTTCCAGGCTATACGCGGCCCTTTGGACGCCCAAATAAAGGAACAGATCTCACTATGCAATTTCATAAACCACTCAGTTCTAAAAGATAAAGGGATAGAATCAAACAGAAAGGTTAACTTCGGAAGAACAATCATTTTCACTAGGTTAACTCAGCCGTATAACGTTAACGAAAGATGCATCCAACCCCTCAAACTAACACTTACTTCCTTCTTGACTCTCTCGAAATTTAACTTAGTGAGGTCTGCAATATTCTGAGTGATCCTAACTCCTAGGTATCTCATTTCTTCCTTACATTTTATCCCCCGTCTCCATATTCCAAGCCATGACTTCCGTTTTCTCCTTATTAATGTCATAACCTGACACCTTCTCAAAAGCTGTTGTTACTTCCAAGACACACCTCACAGTTTTTTGTAAATTAGTTGTAAAAATTAAAATATCATCCGCATAGAGCCCTATTTTCCTACTCCAGCCATTAAATTCAAAAGGCAGAATATCGGTGTTACCCCTTATTTTCCTAGCTAGCGGCTCAATATAAAGATCAAATAAAAGTGGGGACAGGGGACAGCCCTGCCTAGTACCCCATATGATTTGCACCGGCTCTGTCAGTGCCCCATTAACCAAAACCCTGGCTTCCGGCCCTGAATAGATTCCTCTCAGAACTCTGCAAAAGTTTGGACCCAAATTAAGATGTTTAACCATCATCTGTAGATAGACCCAATTTACACGGTCAAACGCTTTAGCAGCGTCCAGCGCTATTACCGCCAAGGGGAGCTCATATGCCGTAGCCATGTCTATAGAACCAATAAGTGAATACGTCAGCTCTTTCAAGGCCCTTCCTCTAATAAACCCTTTTTGATCTTCATGCACTAACTGTGGCATAACCCCATTTAATCTCCCTGCCATCACTTTTGCAAAGAGCTTATAGTCACAGTTTAAGAGTGAAATGGGCCTATAAGAGTCAACACTTTTTGGGCACTTCCCAGGCTTAGGGATTAAAGTTATAATGGCCTCATTCCAGGATTCGGGCAGTGCAGTATCCATCAAGAGTATTACATTGAAGAGATGCATAAGGATAGGAGTTAGGGTGCTAGCTAGGACTTTATAAACCTCGTGCGGTAGGCCATCCGGCCCTGGGGCCTTCCCTTTTTTACCCCCCCAATAGCTTCCTCTAGTTCACCAATACTGATCTCCTTATTCAACCCTTCCATTTTCTCATCTGCTAATGGCTCTGCTTGGTTTAATCAAGTCAGCACGTCATCCTCCGAGACAACCAGATCTTCCTTATAGACTTTCCCAAAATGTCTATGAAAAGCTTGTCTGATTCCCTGACTCTCACTAAGAACCATACCTGACTCTTCACTTCTAACCTCTTTAATCAGGTTCCTGACTTGATCACTCTTTGCCTTCCAGGCTAGTAATTTACTACAGCTTTCGCCATATTCAAAATGCGCCATCTGACTAGCCTCCAATTTCTCCTTAACTCTGTCCTGAAAAACTCCAGACAGACTCGCCTTTAAGTTTGTTACTTCAGCCAGCTTCTTCTCAAAGCCTTCTAAGTTTCCTGGTTTACTCAGAACCCTTTCCAGCTTACAAATCTGCTCTTCTAGTTCCAGAACCTTTTTATGATACGCTCGCCTTTTCCCTGCCGTTAAAGCACCTAGTCTACCTCTTAAATAGGCCTTGTGTGCGTCCCAGACTACTCCAATCGTACTCCAATCGTAGCTGAACACAGGTTCCTCTAAAAAAACTCCTTTGTTTCTTCTCTTAAGATCTAAGCAGTCTCCGTTCCCAATAAAATCGTGCGATCTAACATCCACCTTGAACCAGCAACCCCTTCCTCTAGTCTCATGTGGAGTAATATGGCCGAGTGATCAGACAGGTGTACCCCTATATGTTTAACCTCCAACACACTATCCTTCAAGACCCTGTCTACAAGAAAGTAGTCAATCCGTGACTGGTGTTTATATTTTTTGTTATAATATGTAAAACCTAACTGCGACCCAGCCTTACATTGCCATACATCGCAGAGTCCCAACTTGGCCATCACTAGTCGCAACCTATCAGACATTTTGGGATTTATTACTGCTCTGCTGTTCAGAGATCTATCCAATTTATGATCTAAAACTGTATTGAAGTCTCCTGCCATAATAATCTGGTCCGGAAAGCCCAGAAGCTGATTGACTACTTCATCCAGTGGGCCTGTGTCATCTTGATTCGGGCCATAGTAGCCCACCAGCGTGTAATACTGCCCAACTTTTTTTAACTTTGCCATGAGCCATCTTCCTGCAATGTTTGAAACACTGCCTTCTACCGAGATATTCATACCCTGTTTTACCAACAATGCTACCCCCTTCGTAACTGCTGACTGCCTCGTGTAGATTGCATGTAAGATCCATCTCTTTGCTTTAAAACACTTTCTGCTTTCTCCCTCTGTAAGATGTGTCTCCTGAAGAATAATAATTTGTGCAGGACAGTCCTTTAAATACTGCATTATCCTCTCTCGCCTTCCCTTCACCCGGAGCCCATTCACATTCCATGATAACACTTTTATTTCATTTGTTCTATTCCCAGCCATCCCCTAAAGAATCCAGCTCTAACCACTGACTTAGTGCAAAACAAGACATTGGGGGAGAACATGGCGGCCGGCTAGTGGGCGGGTCGCGGGTGAGCCGGAGGTGTGCGGCGGAGTTGGTAGCGGAATCGGCAGCAGGTGAAAATGTAACAGAGAGTTGAGTGTTTAGGGGGTTAGAAGAAGCAGAATAAGCAGAACTTACGTGTATTTGCAGAGCTCTGATGCGGCATGGTGGTTTCATCTTTAGTTGGGATTTGTGATTGTTTGAGGCGGGAACCGGAGATCGCAAACACGGCAGAGCAATCGTGGGGGAGAGCAGCGCTGGAACAACGCTGAGGGCGTCGCGCAGCCGCTAGGGTTCTCTTCCGGGGGAGTGGAGGTGGTGGCAGCAAGAAGAGTGAAGGCAGCGAGGAAAGCAGTAAGAGCCCTGACCAAAATTTGATTTCGGACACCGCAGAAGCTCAGATACAGCCATCTGCGCGTCTGGATCAGGAGCAGGAAGGCAACGGTAAGAGCCAGAAAGTGGACAAAAGTAAAAAGAGATCTACGAGTGGGGCCAGTGTTGGAGCCAGCTGTAAAGGAATTTCAAGATATACTTTGAGGAGTGCAGCAAGGGGAGGTGTGGTGGAATTTCCCGAGCTGGCAGATTCCTCCTCTAAATCTGAAAGGGAGTGGGGGGGGGAAGGAAGGAGGTGAAGCCAAAGGGTGGATTGCCAATCAAGGAGATTACGTAGTATAGAAAGGCTGTAAAAGGGGGCAATCTGGAACATAGGATAAAGGTGACCCCCTCGCTCAGGTCTTACTTTAAGGTACTGCCTAAAACCCTTGTGTTAAGGGATAGCTGCTCGATGGAGGAGACTGCGGCCCGGGATAAACAACCAGCAGGAGTAGGAAGTATTAAGGAAATCCCAAATATGGGGGATTGGTCTAGACATCTGAGTCCAAACAGATATCAAGTACTATCCTCGGAGACGGGGGGCACAGCTGCCTCTCCAGAAAGGGAAATATCTCCAAATGTTAGCCCTGAGCTCTTAGACAAGCCACTGCCTGATATGGAGGAATTTGTGAGCTCCAAAGGGGGGCAGAGCCAGTCAGTGAAGGAGATAAATATCAGGGCTGGGCAGGAGGAAATGGGAGATGCAGTGAAAAGCCCAGGGAATGGGGACCCCTCCATCAGTGTTCTGCTCACAACCCTCACATTAGAGATTTGAAATAGATTTGAAACTTCAGAGGTAAATCAGAGAGAAATTAGGTCAGCATGTGAAGTTTTGGAGAAAAAAATAGACGATCTGAATGGTAGAACATTGGCTCTAGAAACTGAAGTAAGAGACCTAAGGAGGAAATCCAGCTTAACAAGATAGAAATAGAAGGTCTCAGAGCAAGGGAGAGGGAGCACCACGAAAGGGTGGAAAGGCTGGAAAATTTCCAAAGGAGAAACAATTTAAAGATCTTAAAGCTTCTGGAGGGCAGGGAAGGCGGAGATATTAAAAGTTATGTCATCCAGTTGTTCAAAAGAGAGCGCCAGCTGGAGGAAACTGAGGAAGAGATGGCTAGAGATATTCAAAGGATCCATGGAGATCCTTTCAGGTTAAACACGAATCAAACTAAACGTAGGAGAATTCTAGTTAATTTCCTTACCTATATGTTGAAAGAGAAAATCTTAGCTAAGGCCCTGAAGAAGAAAATATTAGAACTGGACGGGGTAAGAATTGAAATAAGATCAGACTTATCTGCAGTAACATCTAATAGACAATGGGAGCTAGGGAAAAGGATAGAGCCCTTAAGGAAACTAGGTGCATCAGTGCAGTTAAATTTCCCAGCTTTACTTAAAGTGATGTTTAACAACAAAATACACTTGTTCCGTTTTGTTGAGGAGGTGGACACGTTTATTGAAGAGATCCAAGCTGGGGTTCAGTAAAATGTTAGTTTTTAGATGCAGGTGTATTGGTTTCTGCTTCTTCGCTAGTTTAATGGTGAGGGCAATACTGATTTTTGTTTTGTTTTCAGGCGCCAGTTGAGTTTAGGTTTTCCGTCGCACACCTAAGGGTCACTCATAGGGCTTTTTTTGCCATGGGAAGTTGGATAGGGTTTTCCATGGGTGGGGGGGGGTGTAGGGAGCACAGGGAGGGGAGCATAAGGGAAAAAATTACTAAACATCTAAGATTCTAATTGTCGATGATATATGACTCATTCATATTTTATTTTAGCTCAATTCCCCAAACAGTGGAAAAAGGCCTGTGAACCTAGTTTAAAGTCATCAGGACTTCCTAAGGAAGAAATCTGTAAGTTGGGTGTTAAGTTTTGAAACCATACTTGGAAGTCCTCAGAATTTCCAGCAAAAGCAACCTGAGATTATCTTGGTCTTTTCAAACAGTAATGTGTTGTATCATGGAGCAATTGCTACTGAATATTTGTAATTTAGTAACACACTGTAAGTAACAGGTGCTATTCATATCCAACTTCTGTTAACAATAGTAGAATTAATTATTTCAGGCTGCTACAGACCTGCAGGGATTCAAACTAACGACCTGGAGGTTGCACAGAATCACAGTCAAGAGAAAGAGAGAGAGAAAATGAGTATGTTGTTGAGCTATATTTAAAAATGAGGGGACATATGTATGAGCCCCTTGCGTCGCTCTTGCACCACGGAATATGGCACAAGAACGCAAATAAAAAATGATATTTATGAAGCCACTCAAGGCCACCTTGTGTGGCCCTGCGTGGTTTCATGAATCTCAAGTAATGTGAAGCAGTGCAAATCGCAGCGATGCATTACTCTGTACCAGGGAAGCGTTTCCATGTGTGTTGTGTGGGTGTTCCCACGCAACTGCCTTGGATTTTGACGCACTCTCAGATTTATAAGAACAGGTAAACCTGGAAATGTACCAAAAATATACACCAGGCCAGAAGAGGCGTAACGAGAGAAATATCTTTATTTCTCCTCCCTTTTTCCTCTTTCTATCTGTGCTGCATTCTAAAGCCTGCATAGAAAGAGGAGAAAGCCTCTCAGGATTGTTTTTTGCAAGAAGGCACCCCTTTGTGCACAAAAATAATCCTGGATGCAATGAAGCCACACTTGCACCATGATGAAAGAATGCCTGCGTTGGCGCTAGGCAGCCCATTGTGCCCCACTGCAAGGGAAAGGACTGGAATGTGCTGTGTTGCCTTAAATACAGCACATTCATGCCCTTTCCCAGTGATGCGGGCAGCATGGTTACTTGCTGTGCTGGACCACATTTCTGAAATATGGCTTGAGATTTCTTTTATTTTGTTTCAGAGTGCATCTTAGCACTGGCGGCCCTCAACATTATGAACAGGTGCAGCACCAAGGCTGGGTTTGCGCAGCATAGTGCATGCACATTTAAAACCATTTTGAAAAGGTTGCCAACTGAGTGCCTGTTTTATGGCCAAGTCATGCAGTGCAGTGCAGCAAATCACCTTGCTGTGCTACACTGTGTGACGGGGAAAGGGCAGAAATGCACCGTATTTAAGGCAAAACGGTGCATTCCTGCCTTTTGCCCTGTGCTGGTGCCCTTTTGGCTGCCCAGCACCAATGCAGGCACCCTTGCACTGTTTGTAAGGGTGCCTGCATTGTAAGGTGGATTGATTTTGTGTAGGAAGGGGCACCTTCCTGTGGGAGCGGCAGTGGGTGTATAAAAGATTCTAGAGTGGTGTGAGTGGGTGCTTCAGAATTGCTGTGGATGATGTCATCATTGATGTCATCAGTGATGTCATTTGAGATGTCATCAGTGATGTCACTGACCATGTCATGAGCGATGTAACATATGAGGTCATAAGCAGTGCATTGCGAGGGTGCAAGTTATAGTTACCACAGCTAACTATAACGGCTGAATTTTTGTACGAGTGACATGTCAGACTAACTATAACATCCCGCTAACCTTTGGGTTTTTCTGTGAATATCTAAGGTTTTTTAAATGCTAATTTCTAACTATAACGTCCCTGAAACCTGTGGTTTTTTCAGTGAATATCTAAGGTTTTTTAAATGCTAATTTCTAACTATAACGTCTCTGAAAACTGTGGGTTTTTAATTGAATTTCTAAGGTTTTTTAAATGCTAATTTCTATCTATAACATCCCTGAAACCTGTGGTTTTTTTCCGTGAATTTCCAAGGTTTTTTAACTAGCAGTCAAGTTTGCAGAGTGGTTCTGGGCATCCGACCAGCTCTCAGGAATTCTGTTGTGTAGCACTTACAGGAGGTACCAGGAGAGCTTCTTGGTCCCCAAGGTCCCTCTGGAGTAAAGTGGACTTCATCCTCCAACCAGTAGTGCGCCAGGAGGCACGTTTGCATAGTGGTGGACAAAGGGGTCATGGCCTCCGAAGACCTCTTAGCAATCCCACTGTGTGGGACTTACTGGATGTAACAAGAGGGGTAGTTGACCCCAAAGATGTTCTTGTGGGCCATCTGCTCCTCCTGTTATCTCCTGTAAGTCCCACACAGCAGGATTGCTGAGTTCTGATACCAGCTATGCCCTCTTTCTCCACCAGTCTGAAAACGTGCCTCCTGGTGCGCTTTTGGTTGGGGGATGAAGTCCCCTCTGCTGTAGGGGGTCCTTAGGGGCCAACTAGCCCACCTGTTACCTCCAGTAAGCCCCACACATTGGGATTGCTGAGAGGTGGTCGCAGGCCACGCCCCCTTTCTCCACCACTCTGCATACGTGCCTCCTGTTGCACTGCTGCTTGGGGGATGAAGTCCACTTTAGTCCTGAGGCCCTCAGGACCCAAAGGGACCTCATCCTCCCACCGGCAGTGCGCTGAGAGGTGCGTTTGCAGAGTGTTGTAAAAGGGGGCATGCCCTTAGACCACCTCTCAGCAATCCCACTGTGTGGGGCTTACTGGAGGTACCTGGTGGGCTAGTTGGCCCCTAAGAACCCTGAGCAGCGAATGGGACTTCATCCTGCAACCAAGAGCGCACTAGGAGGTGCGTTTGCAGAGTAGTGGAGAAAGGGGGCAGGGCTTCCACTGAGTATCCGGTTCGTATATTTTTTTAATTGAGAAAGGGGCCACCCTTCCCTTGGTGCTTTAAAAAGGGAGTGGGGCCGCCTGGGCCCCCTCCTGAGGCTGATATATGCCCCGGAGACCCCATCCCCGGGGCTGGGCCTTTGTGTGTATTTTTTTAAAGGGGAGGGGGACAGTGCGGCCTCTCTCCCCAGGCCAATTTTGGCCCAGGGGACCCCATCCCCTGGGGCTTGGCCATTTCTTTTTATTTCTTTTTCTTATTTATTTTAAAGGAGGCGACCACACAGCCCCCTCCTGGGCCATTTTTGGCCCCGGGGACCCCATCCCCCGGGGCTTGGCCTCTTGTTGGGGACCAGGGGGGAGCCTCAAGGTCCCCGCTGTCCCTGATGGCTCCCTGCCTCCTGCGGGAGTCGCCATTGCTTTTAGGCAGAGGGAGCTGCTAACATGCAGCTCCCACTGCCCGAAAGCAATTCTGCTCCATGCTCTGCTTCCATGAAGTGAAGCACAGTTTGTTGTGGCATGGTGGGAGCAGTGCTCTGTGTGAAGGGGTGTATTAGTGGCTCTCCCCTTTTGTGTGTGCTTACATGAGATTGAAATCAGGCTGAAATATTAAATGTATAACTGAGCATATGGATGTGAAAGTGTGCATATAGCTTACTGAAACTTCTAAGTACATGTATTACCTTTATACACATATGAGTGTACTGTACAGCCTAGCTATAGGCTACCTTACAGCTGTGTTACTTGTGGTAAAACATAAGAGTTGTGTCTGTGCATGTGAGTGAATGTTTAAATGCTTCTGACACTGTCTTAGTGGTTATGAGTGTATCTTCCCTTTTGTATGTGCTTATATGAGATGCATATCAGGTGCTAACCTGGATGTTTAACTGATCATATGAGCCTGTAGATGTGTATGTAGCTCACTGAAACCTCTAACATGTGCTAGCTTGTATGTACATGGGAGCACAGCCTATGGCCTAGCTACAGACTACCTCAGGTTAAAGCTTGTGAAGGGGTTTTAAATGCCAACTCAGTCTAGCATTAGAACTATATGCACAGCCTGAAGTGTACCATGCCTGAGACATGCTTACAGGGCTACTTCTCTGGATGGGTGACTTAGTAGTGTCAATTCTTTACTTGATATCTGAAGGAGTGTGTCAGTCCCTATCTGGGGGTCTGTTTGTATATATAAGTAAGTTTGTTGGTACATCACTGGCTCTCTTTGTGACTGTATGGCTCTGTAAATGTATATGTAAGGGGCGGCATGGATTGCCTCTTTGATGTGTTGGTTACTATTGGGTTATTTAAGGGAGTGTTTCACTTCCTCCATTAGTGCTATAGGCATAAGAGTTATGTATGTGCATGTGAGTGAATGTTTAGATGCTTCTGAGACTGTCTGAGGGGCTGTATCGTGGCTCTCTCATTTTGTATGGGCTTACACAACATTCAAATCAGAGTGAAAGACTGGTGGGATAAATCAGTACATGGGTTTGAAAGTGTGCATGTACCTCACTGCAACTTCCAAGTACATCTGTTAGGTTTTATGCACATAGCAGCGTACCGTATGGCCTAGCTACAAACTACCTTAAGGGTGAGTTATATGTGCTAGAACAGTAGGTTAACGCTTTTCAAGGAGTTTCATATGGAAAGTTAGCCTAGCAGTAGAACAGGATGCACACGCTCAGGTGTACCAGGCCTGATACAAATTTAGGACTATTGTCTGGATGGTTCATTTGATAGTGTCACAGCTTTAAAACATAACCAGATAAGTGTCTGAGTTCCTACTTGGGGTTCTTTTCCTATATGTAATAAAGTATCTTAGTACGCTGGTGGGTCTGTTTTTGAATGTTTGGCTCTGTAAATGTGAATGTAAGGGATGGCATGGATTGGTTTTTGGGTGTGTCAGTCACTAATGAGTTCTTTAACTGACAGCGTTACTGCCTCCATTAGCACTAGACGCTTAAAAGTTGTGTTTGTGCATATGACCAAAGACTTAGATGCTTGTAGCGCTGTCTCAGAGGATGTATCAGTAGCTCTGCCCTTTCATTAGCACTTACATGAGATTCAACACAATGTAAAATACTGGGGGCCAGATGTTTGACCATTTTTTGAGGTCGCAAACGGGAAATCGGCCCATTTGCGACCGCAAAAAAGAGTCCTGGCATCTACAAATGCTATTTTGCAAGCCGGTGACTCGCAAAATATCGTTTGCGACTCGCTATTAGGAAGGGGCGTCCCAGGGACCACTGCCTCCTCTTAAAAAATTCAACAGAAACGTTACATTTTTTTTTTTTTTAAATGGATTCTGTTTTCCTGTAAGGAAAACAGGCTGCATTTAAAATAAAAAACCTGCTTTATTTAAAAAGCAGTCACAGACATGGTGGTCTGCTGACCCCAGCAGGCCACCATCCGTGGGAGTGCTAGCCTTTCCTAATGGGGTCACAAATTTCACCTGCCTCATGAATATTAATGATGCATGCAATTTGCGACCTCATTAGGAATCGCAAACAGTGTCTGAGACACTGTTGTAAATTCCAATTTGTGAGTCGCAAATTGCGAGTCGCAAAACAACGCAATTTGCAACCCACAAATTGGAAGGGTTGTACATCTGGCCCCGGATGTATAAGTCAGCATATGCACCTGAAAGTGTGCATGTACCTCTCTGAAACGTCAAACTACATGTCTTTGCTTTTATGCACATAGCCCTTTACTCTATGGCCTACCTGCAGGGTAACTTAGGCATGAATGTGAAGGAGTAGAACAGTAGTTTAAGACTTGTGAAGCAGTTTTAAATACCAAGGTGGCCTAGTAGTAGAAGTGCATGAACAGGCTTAAGTGTACTAGGCTTGAGACATGTTGAAAGGACCTTTACCGGATATCTGGATAAATGTCTCAGTTTTTACCTGTTTATTTTATATAGGTAGCAAACTCTATTAGTACATTGCTGGCTCTGTTTGTGACTTTTTGGCTCTGTAAATGTATATGTAATGGGTGGCATGAATTGTCTCTTAGGTGTGACATTCACTAATACGTTTTTTAAGTAAGAGTGTCACTGCCTCCATTACCGATAGTTATATAAGAGTTGTGCCTGTGTATGTCAGTGAAGGTTTAGATGCTTGTAACACTGTCTGAGAGTATATATTAGTAGCTCTGCCTTTTTATAAGCATCTACAAAAGATTCAACTCAGTGTTTGTTAAGCACATAGCAGTTTACCCTATAGCCTAGCCACAGACTTTTAAGTAGTAGAACAGCAGGTTAAGTCTTCTGAAACATTTTTAAATATGAAGTCGGCCTAGCAGTAGAACTGCATGCACATGTTCAAGTGTACTAAGCCTGGGACATGTTGAAACGGCTACTTCACTGGATGATGGACTTGGTAGTGTCACACATTTTCTAGATATATGGATAAGTGTGTCAGTCCTTATCTGGGGTTGTTTTTTGTATAGGTAGTAAAGTCTCTTAGTATACCGCTGGCTCTGTTTGTGACTGTTTGGCTCTGTAAATCTATATGCAAGGGAGGCATGGATTGTCTCGGGTGTGTCAGTTGCTAATGTGCTACTTAACTAAGAGTGTCACTGCCTTCATTAGCACTAGATACATAACAGTTGTGTGTGTGCACGTGAGTGAAGGTTTAGATGCTTGTAACACTGTCTAAGACAATGTATTAGTAGCTCTACCCTTAGAATCTCAGCCCAAGTCAATGAAGCCTTTTTCTATACATAAATATGTGTTTCCGGAAATACTCAGAGGAGGTACTTTTGCTGACCCTACACGCTGTACGTTACCCAGCAGGTGACTGACATCTTTGTGAGGACTGTCTAGATTGTGACCAAGACAGGGTCCTGCAATCTTACCCACGAGGTAATTGGTTTGGATCATCCAGGAAGGGGAATCTTGGCAGAACATTCTTCTACACTCTAGTGTTTTCAAGTTTCTTACAAGTTGAATTGTAGCCACTATTAAAAACAGAATTAAATACAAATATGCTAATATGACATCTTGAAAACTGAACATCATAACAATAAATGTTTCTTAAACTACAACATTGTAGTATAATCTGATAAATGAATCAATTTCCCTGTTTTACTATTCTCAGCTTTCATACTACTTCACCATTCATGGTGGTCTGTATTTAGCGTCATCTTTTGAACAGTGGGGAAAAAACAATCATATGGATTGCTTCACACTCACTACAATTTGTAAATAGGTTGTTTACATATATTTATTCTACTTGTTAAACTAAATAGATCTGAAAACATGTTTTATTATTATTATATCTGGCACAGTACTACGAACAAATATAGCATACTTGATTTCAGAAGACGGTGTTCAAAATATTATCCCTACTAGGCCAAATGATGTACGAAAAACAGTAATTATCTATGCTGATATAATCCAATCCAGTCCACTTTTGAAGGACATCACCCCCAATAGGCTGAATTATGTCCATAGATCTTTGGTTGAAGAAGCAAAAGGTATTAAGTTTATAGTTTGAATGGCAGTTTAGCTTTGAATTTAAGATTGCTATCATTGCAATCCGTCCATCTGCTGGCATTCTTTAAGTATACAGTGTAGTGTCCAGATGTAATATTAAATCCTTCATGGAAAATGATAGCCACTGTTGTATAAGTTCTTCCGGATATTGATATTTGACCTGCTTTGAAGTTTCTAATTTCAGTTTCCTGTTTAGATCCATCCGGTCTACATCTTTGCAGCATTATGTATGACCTATTTTCCACTACTTTGTATTTGCAGAGTAGACATAAGCTCTGATCTACAATTTGAGTGGGTCATATTTTGGTTTGCTGTTTTAATCATTTTGACAAAAGACACTGTTTTGCAATCTGGTAGTGTTAAGTATAGGAATCGCTCAGCAGTTATATCAGTGGTAGATGTAAATGAGCAGGCTTTACACTGATCTTCCCATTTATAACTTAGTCAAAACAAGTAATCAATATTTACTTCTTCTTCTAAATCTACAAGAATAACCATTATAAGTTCTTGTGCATCTTGTTGTAGGTTTAGAGTAAATGTTACTGATCCGCTACATATATCCAAAAGATGCTGAATACCTACAGCAGAATGTATTACACTTCTGTCACTGAGCAAACATTGGTGTAAATAGTAAAGTGCAGAACAGAATCTTTTTTCACGGTTTTCCTCAAATTGATTAATAAGATGTGGTAAATGAAATACTACACTGAGAATCACATTTGCATAGCAGTTGATACCTAAACTGTTTTCTTATTGGTGTCCTACAATAGTTTCCTCAGTTTACACCTTTTTTGCTTTTTAGCGTCTTAAAGGTTGTTCTGTTTTCCTTTACTATCTTGGACATCAGTTGAGTTTTTTGTATGCTTCAGTTTTGAACATATCATCTGTTTCTCATACATGGGATATTGACCTAAATGAGGAGCATATAGACTTCTTAACCAATTGTGCTCTCTTACACAACTTCCATCGGCACTAACTTTTTCTGATCAAATTCCATCAAATACAAATCGGACAATGTTCTTACTTGAGACAATGCAACATATGTCATTCCTTCTTAAAACACACCCCTACCGATGTTCATGAAAGCTCTGTCTATACTTAAACCTTGAGATTTGTGGATAGTTACAGCATACGCTAGAGACACTGGCAAGTGTTGTACAACACAATGGCCAATCTGATCATATTTCACAATCAAGAATTCTATCTGATCTCCGTTTGAAAAATTAACAAAATCAATATCTTTACCCCTAGCACCATTTACGAGTTCTTCCTCTACATTCAAATACGCCACAAAATAACTCGACAATTTTTACACACACGTAACACTTTTCTAAACCTGCAGTCTTTCAGTCTTTGATACAGCCTTTTCCAAAGGATCCAATTTTGTTTGTAGTTTTTCAGTTAGAAGAATTGTTACCCACTGTTGTTCCATTTTATCAATAGCTGTAATTTCCAAAATATGTTGGTTTTCCAATTTTAGCAGTTCTTCACTTGCAGTGTAGGCTTTAAACAAACTATGGATTTCTCTTCTGCAATCAAATTATATATTAGTTATTCTGATGTACTGTGAGATGTAAACAGTTTCTTGTTTAGTCGACTTTCCAAAGCTTGTTTAGCATCTTTTGTCAAAACCTCTATTCTTATGTACCTTAGGATATCTCTATATTCTACATCAGCTGATTGTTGCATTTTGTTCACTAGTTCCTTATACTCAAAGTTTAGCCAAACATTCACATTGCGGATGATTCCCAAAGAATTCCTTGTTTCATTATGAAGAAGTGCCTGAAAAACATTTAAAACAGGTTGTCCTTTTACAGGAGCGAGTTGCAGTAAGTCCCTGAAGACAATTAAATGTTTTCCTCCAAAACGTCGAACTCTGTTTTTAAAATCTATTGCATTCTCATGTGTACCAAGGTAAGTTTTAAGTTTGACACCATACTCACCTAATTGATGATTAAAAGCTACAGTTTCTTCATTACTCTTGAGACTTCACGGCAAGCTTCTCCAGATAACATCTGATATTCCAGTTTATTATCATATTTAATGGGTTGCATAAGTATTCGATGAAAAGAAATTCCTTTAATGTTGTGTGCTGCTAATCCAGTTGATGCTGTTACTACACAGGATACATTTGAATCTGTAGTCCTGTGTAGATAACTCGTCACAACTTTATTTAAGAAACTTCTTCCTGTGCTAGATTGACCACTGATGTGTAATAGAATAAATTTAAATGATGAAAATGTACATTCTTTCTTGACGTAGAGGTATCCATGTTGTATTTTCTCTTTTATTTGTTTATTGATTTCTTTTTGTTTGGTTTTAAGTTGTCCTCCTATCTGTTCAAAGTTAACAGTGTCCTGTTTTACTTGCTCCATTGCAGTTTCCACCTCATTCGTAGCTATTGCTGCTTCATTTTGAATAATTGGTTGACCAAGAGGATCTTGAGTCAATGGTCCAGAACTTTGGCTACTTTGTGAACTTTCTTTAGTTATTTCAGGTGCAATGATTTCTTCTTGTTCAATTAGATAGAAAAAACTGAACACTGAGTCATTGAAAGAATCTTCATAGCAGTCATAATGTCCAAATAATTCTGTTTTACCATGCCAAGGCTTGAAGACTTGCAGAAGTAATATATAGTAAACTTTTCTCTTATCCAGTGTTTGGCAACTAGATTTTCTGTGGTTAATAAGATGTCCGTTGGCATGTTTGACCAAACATCCTTTCACATCCAATTACTGCATACTTTTCTTCTTGTATGTTTTCTGTAACATTCCTTTTATGCCTGCAGTGTTGATGTACTTCTTAGAGGCATACATTTTCCAGATGTTGACTCCTTCTTGGATAGTATGTATCCAACATATTTGTTTTGACAATATCAGTGCTTTCTGGCTGAATCTCTGCTAAGCATTGGATTTCTGAAAAAGACTTCAACACTCTGTTTCGTGTATTTGTTAGGCCTAGGCTTACCCAAATGATTTCTCTTGACTTTGAAAACAAACTGGCCGAGCTCAACCAATCCGAGCACTCATATGATCCTATCTCTCTACTGGAAAGCATCTTCAAGCTGAAGCTGTGTAATTTCTTACTGAGACTCGTTTCTGCAGAGATCACTCCCATATCTCTTCCATCTCTTACTTCTCTGTTTTTGTAATGTATGATGTAACATAATGAGCAACAGCAATTGAATTGTCTGCAACAAACTGAATATCCATGTTTGCATTCCACATTTTCATCATGACTGTATTATAATCATTAATATACTTTGAAGATTCTGTTCTTCTTAGGTTGTATGTGTTTTTGGGAGATTTCTGAGTTATTGTATGTCTTACCGCTGAGAAAAAGTTGTTTACTCTTCCTTCTGAAATAATAGGTAATGCGAATCCAAAACAACATTGTGTATAAAATTTACCTTTGCATCTGTATTTTGAACTGCAGTATTTTCCACATCTATGACTTTGAAAGCATAAAACTTGTTGCTTCGAGCTGTTTTCTCCAACTTCTTTCTGAATGGCACATGTGACATATTGTTCGATGAAAGACAGAACAACCCCATCACTTTCTGTTCCAAATTTTGGTGCTTCTTTTATCCCTAATAGCACATGTATATGCGGAGCACCTCTGGCTTGGTCCTCTTTTCACCAAAAGAAATTAGTTACCTCTAAAATTACTTTTGTTGCTGATAAATGACATCATAGCTTGAAACCTATGGTAAAATATCTGCAAATATTGACAAGATCCAAGGAACAAAGTTATCAGGCTGTCTTGACTTCAATGCTCTTAAATTTGAATTTGCTTCTCGTAAGTATTCAAGCAGGTCATCCCATGAATATTTAGAACAACTGAGTGTCAGAAACCAAGTAGGTGTACCTAGTTTTCTTCACATGCATTTGAGTTTACCATGACCATGATACCAATATTCGTTAGTGCCACGTTGGCACACCATCAAATTGATTAAGTGAGATTCCAATTCCAAATTTTCATTGCTTTGTTGAACTTTGTCCATGAATTCTCTTACAGAAAGATTTTGTAGATGAAGTCCTGTTTTTAATACATCATTCACCACATAGGAAAGTCCAGACAAATCACCCTCAAAGAGGAACTGAAATATATGGCAAATGCATTGCCAAAATCTTGGATCTTCAGAGTATAATCTTGTTGGCTGGTATTCAGATGCTGGTATCTTTACAAGTCGGTCATCAAATCGTCCACCTTCTTCAGTGGGGAATAGCTGTGGAAAACAGCGAGCTTCAAAACTTTTTTTTGCGATGTACTCAAGGGAGCTCCTTTTGCTTCTTTCATTTGAAATAATTCAATAATGTTTCCAATTACTTATTTTGAATGGAGAGGTTGAATGCTATAATGTTCACACATCTACTCTGATTGGGATTTATCCACTTTTTTCAATGTGGCCACTTGAATGTAATGTTTAATCATGTACATATGTTGTATCTTACAAGAACATCAGCATTTATATAATAATCATTATTTTGTACTAGGTATAAAGTTGCATTTCTAACTTTACTAATATCTACTAACTCTTGCCAGATTTTTTTATTCTTTGTTGGAACACCATTTGCTAGAATAATTAATGGCTCTCTGTCCGGTTTGCCAGCACCAATAGTTTTAATATTCTGCTTAAAATCTAAAGGTAAGTATTCAACCCGACGGATGATGAACGAATGCGGAACAATCAGACTGCGACGAGTGCGAATGGAAGTCAGGCAGGCAAGAGAGGAAGTTAGGTGAGCAGACGAGGCGGACTGCACAGCAGATGGCTGGAGGGGAGCCGGTCCCGGAGCTCCGTAGTCCCGTAACCAGGGCTTTAAGTGGGGGGGGGGTCTGTGGGGGTCTGGGCACCCCCAGTTTTTTTGGGGGGGCCTCGAAAGGGGTCTCTAGGGGGCTCTATTTTCGGGCCTCAAAGGTCAAAGGTAGGGTGACCAGACGTCCCGGTTTTTGTTTGGTGTTTCGGGTGAGCATGCGCGCGCACTGCTTAAGGCGTGACGTCATTGTAGCAGGAAGGGAAATCCTTTGAAGAGAGACACTTTCTCTCGGGATTTCCCTTCTCTTTGAACACGCAGCGCCACCTACGTCATCGTGCCAGCCATCGGCACAACAACAGCTGGTTGGAACCGGCACGACCCTGCTTTTACGGCCTGC
This sequence comes from Calotriton arnoldi, assembly GCA_963921515.1. NCBI lineage: Eukaryota > Metazoa > Chordata > Amphibia > Caudata > Salamandridae > Calotriton > Calotriton arnoldi. The sequence goes on from CAWUFW010003047.1 coordinate 1,297,872, forward strand.
AGCCCCTCGAGCTGTGTTGTGTGCCCGAGGCCAGGTTCGCCGCTCTGAGAAGGAGCCTTGAAAACACCCTGCCGGTATTCACCACCGCCGGCCCGGGATCGTCATTTCCGAGCCGTGCTCGGATTGGTCACAGCAACGAGGGTTTCCCCCAGCAACGCGGAGGTTCGTCAGGCGAAGCTACATTGAGTCTGGAGAGGCGTGAGGCGTCCCGTAGCAACCGGGGTTCCATCGCGCTCGTCATCGAGGAAAGGAGCTGAACCTGAGGCCGAGGCGCGTCCCACCGGCGAAAGCGGCTTCACCGGAGATCAGCGCGGACCGCAGAGCCCCCTTCACATCCTAAGGTAACCGGCTCCAAAACGTGACCGGAGTTTGCACAGGGGGGGAGATTGTGATCACACGCGCTACCGGCGGGCCGCCGCAGGGGTGATTAAAGCTTGGTGACTTGACTATGGCAATCACGGGGGTGATTTGAGAAAGCGCTATTTTTGTGATTTGAGAAAGCGCTATTTTTGTGATTGGGAAAACGCTACTTTTAAAAAAAAAAACTTTATTGTGCATTTTAATAGTAAACAATACGATACATTCGTAGTATAGCAGTCATGTACGCAAATGACGATGTTGTTTTACAGCTTACAGTTAATTGCATTTTCATCGCATTTATGTGAAGGGAAATATACAAAATTTCTTATCGCCTACACATTAGCCAATCTCTAATTACACATTAGTTGCCCCAACTAATCCATTGTAGTGTAATAAGAAGGTGTTTTACAGTTGTGATATATGGGAAAACGCTACTTTGGGTGATTCTCTGACTCCACGAGTGCAGCTGGGGCATTTTTGAAAAACATCTCAGTCACATTAGTTTTGAAATAACGATCCACACGCTAGGAGCAGGAGTCCTCCAAGCCGAATACATTGGTGGTGACAGTACACGAATGTAATGCAAAACATATGGTAATTTATGGCTTATACTTAATAAATATACCTTTTTACCTATTTTATTATCCTTTGCTGGATGTGACTTCATGATTTTCTTAAGCACACAATGCTAGTTATCTTGATTTAGACCACGCCCCTACTCGGATAGGCCACACCCCTTTAAGAAATGTGCCACGCCATTTTTAGAGCACCCCCAGTTTTTTTTCCCACTTAAAGCCCTGCCCGTAACCCCATAGCCCCCGGGGGCCGGGTCGGGTCCAGTGATTCCGCATGAGCCAGGTGAGCCCAACGTCATACGCCCAAAGATGCTCAAGCGCGGGGGACTTAGCAGGCCCTCACAGGAGAAAGAGCCGGGGAAGCGCCTCAGCTAGGTCTGGGTGCGGCTTGCAGGCGCTCGTGGCTCCCACTTGAGATTCGACCAGTGCTAGAGACAGTGCAGGTGCCTCCTCTGCACCGCATCACAGCACACCTGTGTTTGGATTGCCTCGTGGCCACACCCCCCTCGCCTCATTTTTACTATTAGAGGGGGGCGCGGGATGGAGGTAGGCTCACGAGGGACACATAGAACTGTGTGAGGCAGGAGAGGGCCATGGCAGGGCTGCTGCTGTAGAGCCACGAGGGCACAAGGGCTGTGAGCCACACCCAGAAACAAACACCCAGAAACAGCCAGAGTAGCGGCATTAGCGGGAGTAGCGGCAAGCAATAAGGGGGCGATCTCTTCCCCTGGCCTTCCCCTGGTCTACCCCCCAGCAAGGAAACCATCGGAGGAAAGAAGAAGAAAGAGAAAGGAAAAAAATTATAATAAAACTGCTCCCTGAAACTGTTTCCTGACAATGACTGCTGCATCAGGCATTTAGCACTGCACGTCTTCACACTCCAACCTTTTAGCCCTCACTCCCAGGTGCCAAGACAGGCTGTCCGGTAAGGAGAAAGCACCCGAACAGTCTAATAAACCGGATGATTGACACAGGCACATCCGAAGTGGCCTTAGTTCCTAAAGGTTGCATAAGCAACACGCAGGCGTGCCCTCAGTTTCCAGAAGTAATAGGGGGAAAGCCTACCGGAAAAAAAGGTGCTCACTGGAGGGTGGAAGCTAGCCCACAGGATCTTCCTACAAAGAAGAATAATGGTGAAAGGGGGAAGCGGACTAGGCAGATGCCACAGAGGAGAGACCAAAAAAGGATGCACAAAATCCAAGAAGACGGCATTACCAAAAATCTCTTATTGAGCAACAGATCAGCGGAGTCCCAAGATATGGGAAAGGGCCAAGACCCAAGATACAAAACACTATCATTAACAGAATATTTCCCAACTGTAGCTAAGGGGGCATCCCTCCCCCGGGAACCTAATACTGCATCAGGGGTAAAGGACACCTCTTCAGCAACAACCATGGATTCAAAGGAGTCTCAATCAGGATACATTGGGAAAAAAAACCTCTACTATAACCTCTACTATAGAAATCTCTACTATAGAAAGTAAAAGAATAATGACCCCTCAAATTTCCACAACTCTTACGGAAGGCCGCTCCGGAGGCCCAACTCCAGGCGCAACCCCCAGGTGGGGGAGTGGGAATGAAGGGTGGGACTTAAGATTTGAAGAGAACACAGATCAACAAAAAGAAGTGAAAAAAACAATAGTAGTCACAGTGGATGTACATACACATACACAAAACAAAAGAGATGATCAGTTGGATCAGACAAGCTTAGTCCATCTCTCACTTGAGAACATAAGTGATTTTAAAGATCTAGATCTAGATCTGCCAACCCAGCAAGGATACGGAACAAGGGATTCTCAGGACCCAGGCTACCTTGAAGACCTGGATCCCTTCCAACAAGGACAGGACACAAGGAAACGATAGAAAGAGCACAGTCTGAGCCTAAACTCCCTGACCTTCACGCCCATCATAAAACACGACAACTGTCTGCAAGACGGCTCATTCTCCAGTTCCGAGCTCACCAAGGACCAAGATAAACTATTGTCCTCTATAAACATGACTCCAACGGCAGCAATTAATGCCCTCACTTGGCAGTCAAATAAATTAGAAATTCAGATGGACATCATTCAAACAATAGCCTTAGCTATTGTAAAAACCTTGGACAAACTAGACAATATAGAAAAGGGGCTCAAGGTCCGAGAGTGCCATTGTACTGAAATTGTAGACAAATTAACGACAAGCCCCGAAGTGCTGGCGTCCATGAAAATGGAGCTGAGGAATCTCACTTCGCCTGGACAAATAAACTTTAACCACGAGAACACAAGACTAGACCCAAAAGGCCATGCCTGGCAGGTAAAAATATCGAACAGCTAAATGAGCTGGACAAAGATAAAAAAAGATTGACAACTCCAACTGCCAGGTCCTGTAATTTGCAACATAATTCATCTGTGGGAAAAACAGAGCCCAAATCAACAAATTTAACACCAATGAAAGATGGCCTAACACAAGATAATGCAATATACAGGCAGATAAAAGAAGACCCTATAAAGATGTGCTTAAAACTTGAAACTGCAAAAAAATCGCTACGGGGAATAAAGTTGGGCGATTTGGTACTCACAGAGTCAGTAACAATACAGGAATTACAGGAAACACAGGAATCACATGACCCCGGTAAACGGGGGACAACCACAAGTAAGCTGTCACGACGTGCAAAAAAAAGATTAAAAAAACAACTGAAGTGCCAAAAGACCATACAAATTAGAAGAAGTTGGGGGCAGCCATTGCATGCTTTGACAGATCCAACAGTAACATTGGTACAAAGCCAGGTCGGGCAAATGAATAAAAAGCCATATCCGATTTTCATCAAGACGCATAAACAAAATAAACTTTTAGGAGAAGAGAATGTCACGGCAAATACCACAACTATATCAGCCACCCGAGAAATCGAGTACATTGTGCAGGAGGAGGCAGCTAAGAACGGTTCACAAGCGACAACAGAAATCTCCCCGAAAAAAACTATCAGTGACCTTCCTAAGGAGATACACCATGAAGAAATAAAACACCTACAGACTGTGATGGGTAATACATCCAACCCTGCCTACATAAGCAACACATGCGAAAGCATTTTTCAACCACTCTATAAATCAAAGGGTAGGCATGACACACTTAATAGGGGAAATTTACTAAGGCTCTTTCAACATATACCATCGCTGTCAAACATAACAAGTGTAGACATGGTCAGTGTTCAATTTGAATCGAGAGACGAAGATACCCCCCAGGAAGATACGGTAGTGACCTGGAAAAACCATCCCATTGAAAAAGCGGTCCTCAGGGAAAAATAAATCTTCAAAAATTGGGGTTAGTAATAACTGAACCAGAGCAAGAAAAGTATCCGCTAATTCTACTCGAACCATCAAACACCGCAAAATACACAAAGAAAGCGAAGGAACACTCACAGGGTGTATTGAGAGGCACTACGAAAATACAATTAAATCAGAATTATAAAAACTTAAATATACTGGTAAGAACGCAGGAGGGCAAGATCACAAATAGAATAGTAAAAGACGAAGCACTTCAAAAAACCCGATGGAGGGAGCAACACAGCAGGACAAGTAGTGAGACACAGCACCTCACTTGTTATTCCTGATGCTTCAGCGGTCCCACAAGAGCAGCTCATCATAAATCCGTCGACTGCTGCAATGACCCAACCAAAATAACAAACCCAGTATTAAAATTGTTTCCTAGAACGTGACAGTCATACACAAAGCTCTCAAACAAGAATCAGCAAAAAGGAAACTGCAAGAAGGTGATATTCTATGCCTACAAGAAACGGGCAACAGAGCCCACACATCCGGAAGCTATGCCGGCTTCCATAAATTAGCAATTAAACGTAACCGGTACGGCAGACCGTCGGGTGGGACCTCGACTTAAATAAAACATGCAAAAGAAATTACAGTAAGGAAAATAAAAACCGAGTCAGACATGCTACTGGCACTGGGCTCAGCAGATCACCATGTCTGGGACTGCTGTTTAATAAAGCAGCTTTTTTTTTTTCAATGCAGCCCATTTTCCTTTTAAAGGAAAACGGGATGCATTTAAAAAAAAAAAATGAAACTTTTTCGTTTCATTTTTTAAGGGCAGGCAGTGGTCCCTGGGACCACTGCCTGGCCTCCAAAAATATTTTCGCATGCTTTTGCAAAGGGGAAGGGGTCCCCTGGGGACCCCTTCCCATTTGCGAATGCATTACCACCTGCTTGAAGTAGGTGGTAATTGCAAGTGTTTTGCGACTGCAATTGCAGTCGCAAAACATTAGTACATGGGTTACAGAGTCGCTATTTGGAAGGGAACACCCCTTCCAAATAGCGAGTCTCTAAACACTTTTTTGGGAGTCGCAATTCATTTGCGACTCGCAAAATTGTGTTAGTACATGGCCATACCAATTTTAGCATGCGCAAACGGGTCGCTAACCCGTTTGCGAATGCTAAAATTGGTCGTACATCTGGCCCTTAATTCTGTTAGTTCTTGAGGAATAGGTACCAATTGTACATTGTTATGTTCTGCTCTAGCTGCCATTTTGTTTGCTTCTAATTTGTTGTAACAGTAGTTACATATAACTTGACCACTGGACAAGTCAAATCGTTCTTCTACATATATAAATAAAGGACAAATTGTTGCCACTTATCATTGTTTTCATTTTCCCTCTTTAAATATTAATCAACTTTCCTAGTTTGACTTTTGTAGTGAGTGCATTGACAACAAATCCAAACATAGTTTGGTTTTTCAGAGGAAATGTGTTAAACTTTGTAATCTCTTCTACAAAGTTATCAATAGTAATCTCTGTGTAGTGTTCTACTACACCTGTAGATATCAAGTCCTCACATACCCACACTCCTCTTCAGCGCCAAAAATAAAAAAACTGAACATCATCACACATTTTCACTACGTCTGCTACTGTACCATGTAAAAGGGCTGTTTTAATTTCTCTTGAACATAGTGCAGGAGTTTTTACATAGTCTATCTGGAAATTCCTGTAAAATTGTTTGTAAAATTTCAATTGAGTATTGCAAATACTACAGATACTGCTACAATTCCATTTATATACTGGAGCCTGTCTACACTTCCTTGTAATTCTTAAGCAATTACTTCCTCAGCATTCCTAAGAACCATCTCCTCTTTTGGAACAGTACTACCACCCTTTACCTCATAACATCTGCCAATAGTTTCAGCTGCATGCACTAATGTGTTCTTTTGTAAATAGCTTTCTTCATTAAGGAAAGGCTCAGTGCTGAGAATATGGTTCCATTACACAGTAAAGATTTTACACAAGTTAGTTCTATTAATAAGTCTTTTTAGGCTGTTCTTCTTCAAAAAGAGTGTTGTTTTATCTATCCAGTGTTCTCATTTTGTTTAATATTAAGATAAATATTTTTTACTTTAACGTAAATGCTTTATCTACTGCACCTTCAATTTGTTGGTTTTGCTTATAAGCTGCTGATTTTCTATCATACTGTTTTATGTTTATTACTAAGTTTTGAATTACCCTAGTTCTAATCATTCTTGTCCTTATATCTTTGTACTGTTTCTGCCTTGTTGTTAGATGACTTGCTTTTTTGCAATCTTTTCTTCTTTGAACATGAGTCATCCCTTTTCATTTCTAAGTTGTCAACATTTTCTTTATCGTCTCATCAATCTCCATATTTTTCATTCTTCTTAATATTGTTTTAAGAAACCGCTTAGTTTTCCAACCAGTACATTTTTTTCCTCTAGAACATTGTGTTCATCATCCAGTTTTTTTCTTTTGAATGCTCTTGAAGTTATATTGTTTTTGTGCACTACTCTTTTCTTCTTTTCTTGTCATATTTAAGTCTTCTGCTTCAAGTGAACTAGATATCTGAAAATAAAGTAGAATCTTAATAGTATGTTATATAATTTAATGATCTAAAGTTCTACATATAACATTATTTAACTATTTTATACCAATGTGGTGCTATAGCTTCTCCACACCCTATCTTTTCAAAGCATTACTTAACAGAATGGCTCACTTGGTAGTATCACAGCTTTGTTACATATCTAGATAACTCTTTCAGTGCCTATCTGATGTTGTTTTCTATATGTATTAAAGTTTCGTACTACATTTGTGAGTCTGTTTCTGGCTGTTTCATTCTGTAAATCTATATGTAAGGCATGGTGTAGATTGACTCTTGGATGTGTCAGTCACTAATGAGTTGTTTAAATTAGAGAGTCTCTGCCTCCATTAGTGCTAGATAGATATGAATTATGTCTGTGCATGTGAGTGAATGTGTAAATGCTTGAAACACTGTCTGAGAAGATGTATTAGTAGCCCTGCCCGTTTATAAGTGCTTACATGAGATTCAACTGAATGAAGAACACTAAATGTATAAATCAGCATATGAGCCTGAAAATGTGCATGTAGCTCAGTGAAATTTGTAACCACATGTCTTTGATTTTATGCACATAGGAGTTTACCCTATGGCCTACCTACAGGCAACCTTAGGGGTGACTTTTAAGAAGGATAAAAGCACATTAATTCTGAAGCAGTCTTAAATAGCAAGTCGGCCTACCAGTACAACTGCATGCACCAGCTCAACTGTAGTAGGCCTGAGACATGTTTAAAAGGACTACTTCTCTGGAAGATTGACTTGGTAGTGTCACACCTGTACTACATATGTGGGTAACTTTTAAGTAGTGCAACAGCAGGTTAAGGCTTGTCAAGGGGTTTTAAATACCAAGTCGACCTAGCAGTAGAACTGCATGCACAGACTCAAGTGTACTAGGCCTGAGACATGTTTAAAGGGCCACTACTCTGGATGGTTAACTTAGTGGTATCAGACCTTTGCTATATATCTGGATAAGTGTCTCAGTTTCTATGCGGGTGTTTTTTTCTATATGTAGTAAAGTATCTTAGCACATTGCTGGCTCTCTTTCTGGCTGTTTGGTTCTGTAAATGTATATGTAAAGGGTGGCATATATTGTCTTTTGGGTGTGTCAGTCAGTAATGAGTTGTTTAAGTGAGATTGTTTATGTTTTAGTAGCTTTTCCCTTTTATAAGTACTTACATGACATTCAACTCAATGTAGAACACTAGATATATGTCAGCATGTGCGCCTAAAAATGTGCATGTACCTGTCAAAAACTTCTCACTACGTGTCTTTGGTTTTATGCACATACAATTTACCCTATGACCTAGCTACAGGCTACCTTAGGGTAACTTTTACATAGTACTACAGCAGATTAAGCCTTGTCAAGGGGTTTCCAATATCAAGTGGGCTTAGCTGTAGAACTACGTGTACAGGCTCACGTGTACTAGGCCCACAACATTTTGAAAGGGCTACTTGTCTGGATGGTTTACTTGATATTGTCAGTGCTTTACTACATAGCTGGATAACTGTCTCTGTTCCTATCTGGGGTTTTTCTATATGTAGTAAAGTATCTTAGTACATTGCTGGCTCTGGTTCTGACTGTTTGGCTGTGTAAATCTATATGTAAGAGGTGGCATGGTTTGTCTCTTGGGTGTGTCAGACACTAATGAGTTCTTTAAGCAGGAGCGGCTGGTCCATTGGGGCTGAGGTGCCATGCCCCTCCACCTTTTGCCCCTCATGAACAGGGTCTGTCAGGCTGCACAAAGGTCAGCTTGACAGACACTGTTCACTTTCAGTTCAAGCAGCCAGGAGCCAGACATGCGCATTTAGCGCAGACTCCTGGCTGCCTGAGCTGAACTTTGCTGGGCTGAGGAAGTCACAGCTCCTGTGGGCATGACATCCTCAGCTTAGCAAAGGTCCCTGAGGCCCTCCCCTCAGTGACAAGGGATGGCATCACTGATTGCCTCGCACCTGGGCGCTTCAGTTTTAAGCTCAGAAGTGTCCAGGGTCGGGTGTCAATCAGTGACACTTCATCACAGAGTGGGGTGGGGTGGGGTCAGCAGTCTCACTGACCCCATACCACTCTGTGATGACATTGGGACTGCTGCCTTCCCTCATTGGCTGACCTTAGGTCAGCCAATGAGGGAAGGCAGCCGTCCCAAGCCTTCTGGAACCTCCGCAAAATGGCTGCAGTTAAGTGTTTGTTTTAATTTTAAACTGTTTGGTGCGTGCGTGCGTGTATGTATGAATGTTTGGTGAAGAGTGTTGTGAATGGATGTGTTTGTGTGTGTGCATGCATGTATGTATGAATGTTTGGTGAAGAATGTTGTGAATGAATGTGTTTGCGTGCGTGCATGTATGTATGAATGTTTGATGAAGAGTGTTGTTAATGAATGTGTTTGTGTGCGTGCGTGTGAGAATACATTGCTTTAAGTGTTGTGTGTATGTGTGCGTGAGAGTGTGTCCCGTCCGCCCCCCTCCCTCCAAAACTTACCGGTTGCAACTGTCTTTAAGTGAGGCTCTCTGCCTCCATTAGAGCTAGATACATAAGAGTTGTGTAACTTGTGTCTATGCATGAGAGTGAAGGTACAGATGGTTGAAACACTGTCTGAGAGGATGTATGAGTAGCTCTGCCCTTTCATATGCACTTACACGAGATTCAACTCAATGTACTACACTGCAGTATGACTGAGCATATGCCCCTAAAAGTGTGCATGTAGCTCACAAAGTTCCAACTACATGTCTTTGTTTTTATACACGTACCAGTCTACCCTGTGGCCTAGCTATAGGCTACTTTTCAAGTGACTTTTAAGTAGTAGAATAGTAGGTTAAAGCTTGTGAAGCAGTTTTAAATACCAAGTTGGCCTAGCGGTAGAACTGCATGCACCACCTAAAGTGTACTAGTCCTCAGACATAATGAAAAGGCTAATTGTCTGGGTGGTTCACTTGGTAGTGTCAGAGCTTTACTCTATATGTGAATAAGCATTTCAGTTCCTCTCTGGGGTGTTTTCTTTATGTGTTGTAAAGTCTCTTAGTACATCTCTGGCTCTCTTTCTAACTGTTAGGCTCTGTAAATCTTTATGTAAGATGTGGCATGGATTGTTTTTTGGGTGTGTCAGTCGCTAATGAGTTGTTTAAGTGAAAGTGTCACTGCCTCCATTAGAGCTAGATACGTAAGAGTTGTGTCTGTGCATACGAGTGAAGGTGTACATATCTGAAACACTGTGTGGGAGGATGTATTAGCAGTTTGAAATAAAAATTCAACCTAGCAGTACAAATGCATGACCAAGCTCAACTGAAACTTGTTGATATGGTTCACTTGGTAGTGTCAGAGGTCTATTATATATCTGAGTAAGTGTCTCAGGTCCTATCTGGAGTCTTTTTTCGATATGTATTAAACTCTTTTAGTGATTGCTGACTCTGTTTCTGGATGTTTGATTCTGTAAATCTATATATAACGGATGGCATGGATTGTCTCTTAGGTGTGTCAGTCAGTGCTAGGTTATTTAAGTGAGAGTGTCTCTGTATGCATTTGCTGTACATATATAGGAGTTGTGTCTGTGCATGTGAGTGAAGGTTTCAATGCTTGAGACACTGTCTAAGAGGATGTATTAGTAGCAGTGCCCTTTCATAAGCACTTACATGAAATTCAACTCAATGTAGAAAAGCGAATGTAGAAGTCAGCATATGCGCCTGAAATTGTGCATCTACCTCTCAGAAATGTCTAACTACATGTCTTTGCTTATACGCAGATAGCAGTTTATGATATAGCCTAGCTACAGGCTGCCTTAGGGAGAACTTTTAATTAGTAGAACAGCAGGTTAAGGCTTGTGAAGCTGTCTTTATTACCAAGTCAGCCTTGCAGTAGGACTGTATGTGTACTAGGCCTCAGATATGTTCAAAGGCCTATTCTCTATATCCTTACATATGATTCAACTTATTCTGCATCACTGAAAGTATAAGTCATCATATTGTCTGGTATATGTTCATATAGCTCACTGAAAATGTAAACTTATGTTTTACTTTATAACCACATACTGACTTGCACTATGACCTACCTACAGGCTACCTCCTGGATGAATTATGTGTGGTAGAAGACCTGATTAACGCTTGGCAAAGGTGTTTCAAATGACAAATTAGCCTGCCTCTAGAACTCAATGCACATACTTTAGTATCCTGCTGTCTGTTTCATTATCTATTTCCGTATGTATGATAGTGTTTAAATAAATATAACAATTCTTGTTCAAATAGTTAACGAGTCCCATATCCACTACTTTCCATCTATAAACAAATATTTTGAATACTTTACATGTATGTCATACATTATGTAAGTACATTTTACATTTAGTAGATTAAAATATCACTTATAACACTCTATCTTTCTACCTACTGCCACCAGTAGGTAGTTATAGTTAGGACCTTGTTTCTATTCAAAAAGCGTTTATTCTTTTGCCAATATCTTTGGCGTTGTTTGACAAATCTTTGCGACATTTTCAAAACTAGTGGCCCACTCACTTCAGCTGTTGTGTTGAAAGTTTCGGGGTGATTTGTCCAGCAGGGGCCGAGAAAAAGGGGGGGTCTCAAAACATGTTTTCTCCATTTTAATTTCCATAGGAAAATAGTTAGACACGGCTACAGCCCGAACTGCTGAACGGAATGAAACCAAATTTGGCAAAAAGGTAGCCCTTGGTTCATAAAGCACTCTTTTTGTTAAATGGTGTAAATCCATTCAGTAGTTCCTGAGAAATGTAAACATTTCTCAGATATTCATATATCGATGCTAAGGATCCACGAACCGCCCCGAACTCGAGCCTGCGATCTGATTGGCTGCCAACAGTTCCAACCAGGAAGTGTTGGCAGCCATCTTGTGACACTGTTGAACCGAGTCACTAGGAAAAAGGTTGAAAAACATCAAAAATTAAGAAAAGGTGGCAGGGTAGAAACACCCTGACTCCCTAGGCCTGCTGAGGACCCCCAGAGCCCAAACAAAATGTTGTAAAACATTTTTCGGCAGGAGTCGCATAGGGTCTGCAAATCCTGCTGAAAAGTAAAAAAAAAAAATGAAGCGCGGTCTCTGCGCTTCGTTTCCTTTAAGCCCCCGGGTGAGCCAGGTCCTGGGCAATTGTAAATAGATTTGCGGGGCCGCCGCAGCCCCGGGGACTGCGACCTCCCTGGGGCTCATACACTGAGTTGTGGGGTCCATGGAGGCCCCATGCAGCCCCAGGACTGCCACCTCCCTGGGGTTATATAGTTAAATAATGGGGCTATATAGTTAAATAATGGGTGGGGAGCTCCTGCCCCCCCTCAGCCCCGGGGACCGCCACCTCTCTGGCATTATGTTTATTAACTGCGGGGGCCTCACGGGCCCCACAGGCCCCACGAGGCCCCGGGGACCGCCACCTCCCCGGGGCTTGTAAAACAAAATAAATGCATGTGGGGGCTCCTGCTCCCCATGCAGCCCAGGGACTGCCACCTCCCTGGGACTATTTACTAATTAGGCGTGGGGGGGCACCTGCCCACCCATGCAGCCCTGGGGATAGCCACCTACCCAGGCCTATGCTCAAAATTATGTGTGGGGGGCCTCAAGCCCCCCACACAGCCCGAGGACCACCACCTCCCCATGGCTACTTTGCAAATCGGAGGGGGGCCCCCCTCCTGGAGCTGTAAATAGCCCTGGGGACTGCCACCCCCCCAGGGCCGGCTCCAGCAATGTCCAGCATTGCCCACCCCCGGGACATTGCAGTTTGCTATGGCTTGGCAGGACTGCTGGAAGCGAGAGCAGAAAAAATGCTCTTGCTACCATTAAGCAAAGCAGAATTGCTTTTGGGCAGAGGGAGCTGCATGTTTGCAACTCCCTCTGCCCAGAAGCAATGCCAGCTCCCGCAGGAGTTGGGAAGCCGGCAGGGACAGCGGGGGCCTTGGGGCTCCCCTGCGGTACCCAATGTTGTGGCCATGTCTCGGGGATGGGGTCCCTGGGGCAATATTGGCCCAGGTAGGGGGGCTGCACTGCCCCCTACCCATTTTCATAATTTTTTTTTTTTTTAACATAATGCCTGGCCCCGGGCATTCACATATATTAGTCACTTACCCATATATTCACTGAGACACATATAATCACTCACTAACACAGTCAGTCACGACCCACTGAATCATCCATACAGACACTCATACACCCATTCATTCTTCAATATACCTTGGCGTATATATGTATATATAACATTTTATACAAACACTCACACTCACTGGACGATGTCATTAGTGATGTCATTTGAGATGTCATCAGTGATGTCACTGACCATGTCATGAGTGATGTAATATGTGACATCATCATCAGCAGTGCATTGCGGGGGCGCGAGTTATAGTTAGCTCAGCTTTTCACAGAGAAGAATTAGTAACAGTAATGGCAATTTTTCTCTCTCTTTTTCCACTGATATAGTCAGCAAATCACAACGTTCACTACATTTTTGTTCTTTTAATAGTAGTTTTCTTTGGTGACTCTATTAAACCCTTTATTAGTGTCCTGATAAGAAGCCCAATCTGGTAGTGGCTGTGGGTGGAGTCCCGGCCCCCCGTGTAGATCCACGATGGAGTTTCGATTCCATACGGGAGTCCTTTACAACATTTACAATAATACTAGTATGTGTTTGTTTTGAATTGCATATCAGATGCAATTACAGTACTGTTTTAGAAAATAGTTACATTACAGTGTATGCTACTTCTAAACTAATAATGTTTGAAAAATCAAACCACAATCTATATTCAACCCTTCCCCCAGACTGTTACCCCACAGTTGCCATAGCACCCACCTTTAAAAGACTCTACTGTACCAGTAGGTCATAGGTTCACTGCACTTTCTGCCAGCATCATACTAGCTTCAGGTTCAACTGTAGCAGGTATGGTTGAGCCTTTAAAAATGTAAGCATATCCAGTAAAGAATAACTTATATAAGATTTTTCTACAACTAATAAGCGATGTACTTACTTTACTAATTTAATCACTACCTATTTGTTAGTGCCAAATTATGTATAGCAACTAATCAAATACATCCTTTTCTTAAAATACATCCACTCCTCCATTTTAACTACTTTTCATTCTACCAACTATCACATTCAGCTTCAGCCTTCTCCTGTGTGCTACTTCTTCTTTCTTCAAAATGGTTAGAGTATGGATTTTAGGTCAGATCTATGTTCTCTGGGCCAGAGCATATGCAAGAAAGAGTTGCATTAACAGGAACTTGGGTTTGCCTGAAGTGGGCATCAAATGGATTGGCCAGAGAGGGGTAAAGTGGCACCAATTTCTGCCTTTGATTGAGATTAGTGGAGAATGACAACATCCAGACCTCTTAATAGGGCACTGTGGTGGCAATGACCTAGGCACTGTTACTGGGGTTGGTTTGGAAATTGCAATGAAGGAGACCTTTAGGCAATTAATGGCACTTTTTCCTCGCATTCTCTTGGTGCACTCCAACATATACCAAAGACACAAATGGAAGTGGTCAAATCAATTCTGCCCACAGATTGACAAAGCCAGGAAACATGTAAATAAAGCTGTTTCTGCATTCCTCAGAGATCATAACATGGGCTCTATCTAAAACAACAATCTATGTTTCAACATGCATGAAATTTACAGAAGTGATGGAGTTCACTTTATAGATGAAGGCAACAGGGTGTTTCTCACTAATGTGAAATTCTGCATCCAGTCATATGTAGCTGTCAAAAACTTACAATGAACACAAAGGCTCTCTTCAGAGCCACCCTATTGCTCAATATTAAAAAATATTTATTTGAAATCCTTTTTAAATTCCAGAGTCAGTACTACATCGCGGCTCCACAAAGCAATAGCATGAATTCAATGTACAATAACACATTAAAAAATTATAACTAATGTTTTCATTTTATACCTATTACAAACACTTTGTGACTAATTTTCCCAGGGTGTGACTCTTTGCATAAGTGGATGTAGAAGTCTCAGTTGGTGTATAAATACATATGTCAGTTAATGAGTGAATATGTGAGTAGCCCTAAGAATCTGAGAGTGCCATTTTTGGCAACATGGCTCCAGTTGTGTTGAGCGCGTAAGATTCGGCTCCCGGACCCCTCCCCATTTGGGATGTAACAGAGTTGATTGTACTGACCCAGCCTCTGTTCCTCGGTGGATGCTACAGGCGGCTTCGGGATTGGAATGATCTAGATTGCTTACGATCTCATCTTGTTGCACTCCCCCACAGCTCTGTGCTTCTCCCTCTGCATACTTTTCGATCGTGGGCCTGATTCACAGAACTAACTTACGTCAAAATCCTAAACTTACAACAATTTTGGTATTCACAGAATGAACTTACACATTTGGGTATTCACAGAATGAACTTACACATTTGGATATTCACAGAATGAACTTACACATTTGGGTATTCACAGAATGAACTTACACATTTGGGTATTCACAGAATGAACTTACAACCATTTTGGTATTCACAGAATGAACTTACACATTTGGGTATTCACAGAATGAACTTACAACAATTTTGGTATTCACAGAATGAACTTACACATTTGGGTATTCACAGAATGAACTTACAACAATGTTGGTATTCACAGAATGAACTTACTCATTTTGGTATTCACAGAAGGCACTTACTCATCAATGAGTAAGTGCCTTCTGTGAATACTAAAATGTGTAAGTTACACAAAATGTGTAAGTTACACAAAATGAGTAAGTTACACAAAATGTGTAAGTTACACAAAATGTGTAAGTTACACAAAATGTGTAAGTGTCTTCTGTGAATACCAAAATGAGTAAGTTTATTCTGTGAATACCAAAATGAGTACGTTCATTCTGTGAATACCAAAATGGTAGTAAGTTTAGGATTTTGTCGTAAGTTAGTTCTGTGAATCGGGCCCGGTGTCTCTGCCGTAGTGTTATCCTTGACAGCAGTGTTGCTCCAGTCATAGTTGCATCTGCCACGCGTCCAAAGGCCGCTGCGGGCAGAAAATCTTGTGCATCTACATCTGTTGCCACTGCTGGGAAAGCAAAGGCTGGATGTGCATCACAGCACAGTGTCGGCATCACTGAAGGTGCGGCGGAGGAACGGGATAAAATCTATGGAGGAGCGCCAGCAAGTAAGAAAAACATACTTTCATTATTCCTGTCAGGAAAAAATAAGAAGTCCCAGCTATCCCAAAGCGAAGGTTCTGAGTTTGGTAAAGCTGCAGCAACCCACGAAGGTGAGCCAGGAGGGCAGCCACATTTGTCTCTAGGGGCAGTTCAGTCTCACTCGAGGAATGATACTGTGTCTGTGAAGGCTGGGGGTGGCTCCACCACCAATGGCGTGGTTGGGGGAAGTGAGGGACATGCTTCAGTACCTTTCTTCACCCCGGCCCCCAAGGGTCAAAATGAGATGAGGTTGAATGGCACGACATGATGTAAATCAAACACAAGGAAATCAAAGCTGGCCGATGTTCCGGTGCTTGATGGACAGGGGGTAGTAGGTATTACTGACAATCAGGACTGTGTAAAAGATGGTGTTGAAGAAATAGATTCTGGTGAAAATGTATTTTCTATGTTTGATCCCTCTGACTCATCAGGAGATGAGACCTTGTCTATCCTTAAGCTATGTTCTGGAGGAGAGTCAACTGGTAACTGTTGGAGTGAAGCCAGTAGTACACACCCTGAGGAAGAAACTATTGGTAAGCCGGAGTCTGGTTCACTGACAGTACGTAAAAGGAATGAGCTGCCTGAGGGCGTTGAGCAGTCTGCTGATTCAGACACACTCCTATGGGACTACTCATATTTGGCTGGTCTTGGGGCAGATCGGGGGTCCTCACCTAAGTGTATGGGGGAGGCCTTGGTGGAGAAACCTGAGGAGATATCCTTGGCCGTGATCTATCAAAGCAGAATGGCGCACAGAGAGGAGACACGCACAGAGAGTCAAAGAATACAGGGAGCGTGTCGAAAGCTTCACAACTCTGTAAGGCGTTTTGCCAAATCTTGTTCAGAGTTTGCAGAAATGATCAACGAAACTGAGGCCCGATTTCAACGTTGGAGGATGAACTTGTGGCTCAGAAAGCCATAAATGAGGCAATACACCTACAAAAGGATGATACACAATATTAACTCTCTGACCTTGAAAACTGCCTGCGACGGAACAATCTGGATATTTCAGAAGGCATGGAAGGACAGGAAGTTCGAATGTTCATTGTTGAACTTTTTGCCGAACCTTTCCCTGAATTATCGATGTGGAATTGGAATGTAGAAATACAGAGGGCACAGTGTTTCCCTTTCTCACAACAGCAACCAAGAGCAGGACGGACTACCACCCCGAGACCCAGGGCAATTTTGATATGCTTAAACAACTTTCTGGCTCGCCAAGCAGTGTATGATTTGGCACGACCAGATAGAAAGAGGGTAGGGAAGGGGAGTGATATTTTTGTCAGGCTCGACTTTTGCCACCAGATGGTGGAAAAAAGGTGGCAGCTTATTTCCCTATTCCAGGATAAGGGTGCACAGGCATTTTTCTAAATCCGGCAAATCTAAAGATAATCCACAATGAACTAACCTGATTCTTTACCTCGGAGGTTCAAGCTAAAGTACTTTTACAATCAATTTAACTGGGGCATCAGGGTTTATACCTCTCTATCGGCTATCTTCTTTGCTCTAATGTTTAGGGACGGGGTTAGATGGGTCAGACTAATGCTGGTTTAGAGGGGGGTTGATTCGGGTAGGCTGAAGCTTTTCACCTCACTGGACCATGGATCCTAGTGCCTGGTAATTGAGTTGGGCTGGGGGAGGGCCACCGAGGGATGTCGCAGAAGGGGGTCCCTTGGTAGGGGTGGGGGGTGGATGCACATGTGTTTGGGATGAGGTGCACGGGGTCTGGAGGGTGGTCTGGCATAGAAAATCAATCCATAACATGTGGAACTTTGTTAGGTGCATACAGGTTGTGAATTTTAGGAGAGCTACACTAAGGGATGGTGTTGTTGGGTTTAATGGGGGATAGGCTGGCACAGTTGGGGGTACTTATATGCTCCTTTAATGTATGTGGTCTGAATAACAAGGGGTACAGGCAGCAAGTAGCAGCCAAACTGTTGGTGATGAAACCTGATGTAGTTTGCATACAGGAAACCCACATTCCGTGGGGTAAACGCAAGATTTTAACCAAGCTCGGTTTTACGCTAATTGGGGGGTCGCGATCCTGGCAAAACAGGGTATACAACCACCGGTAGGATATTTGCTGATAAGCAGGACCGGTGGGTTATTACGGAGTGTACAGTAGGGGCTGCTAAGTTTGTTGTATGCTCAGTCTATGGGTATAACCATGATGAGTCGCAGGTACTTCACGATCTTAATATAAAACTAGCATCATGTCCTACACCTCTGATATTGTGTGGTGACTTTAATATCCACATGGGCTGTCAGAGAACACAGCTATATGTCACCAATTATAGGGGTAGGAAGCCCAAAGTGTTCAGGGCATTACAGCAGTTGCTGCCGATCATGGACTTTCCCTGTTGCAATTTTTGCCACTAACTTTAGCCCAGTTCGATGAATCCATGCAACATTTTCAAAATGTATTTGGCACTCACTTCAGCTGCTGTATTTAAAGTATTGGGGTGATCCGTCAAGCTGGAGCAGAGAAAAAGGGGGGGTCCCAAAACATGTTTTTTCCATGTTAATTCCCATAGGGATTTTGAACACGACTGCAGGCCAAACTGCTGAATGGAATTACACCAAAGTTGTCAGAAAGCAAGCTCTTGGTCTAGAAAAAGTATGTTTTATGATGGTTTAAATCCTTTCAGGAGTTTTAGAGCTATCAACTGAAAACCACATTTGTATATCTAGGAACGCAGACCCGCCGCAGATCCACCTGCGGCGGATTAGCAGCTCCATGCGCCACAGCAGGGCCCTATTTGGCTTGCCACAACCTGAGAGAAATGTTGTGACCACCATTTTAGGAGTTGGGAAATGGTACCCGTAGCTGAAAAGAATCATGTAAAACATATGAAGGGGTCATGGTAGAGGTGCCTGACCCTATGGGTATGTTAAAAGAGGTGAAATCATATTTAATGGGCAACAAAATGCCCGCAAATGTTTTTTTTGATCACTCGCAACATTCGTGGAGCAGTCGCAGAGCTCAGCCCAGTGTTAGATTAAAAATGTTCATGTTTGTGCATTGCCCTATGTAAGTTAGCATTCGCTTCGCCATTTTCTTTGCAGGTGCCATTTTAGGTTTTTCGAAACTGATTTAGTTTGAACTCCTAAGTGCACATACAACCACCAAAACATACTTAAGATTATTGCATCTCTCTAGCTCAATATAGTCCATTTGAAGGACTTCAAAAGGAAAAGTGGGTGGTGCAAAGTTACCAGGTGGTGTCGAGGTACCCTTCTCTGGATTATGCATCATACAAACCATGCAATATTTCACTAAATGCGCAGCTGTCTTAGAGATATTGTCATTCTGCCATACAGGGGCTAACAGCTTACAAATACCTTTTGCACTAATATGAGCTGAACCATGTGCAATAGTAACCACAGGAAGAACATATGCATCCGGCAACATCCACCTCTGCTTCCCTAATTTATCGATCCAACATCCTTCCTCATTTAACTGTGCTATATTTCCCTCCCATTCTGCTAATTCTTCCATTGTGGCTTCACTGTGTATCTCCTTTACACTTTCAAGGGTATTCTCAAACATGACAACTTCAGAGACTCACCTAGCTGTACCTGCTACAAACATGCGTTTCATCTTTGTTTGGGCCGTTTCTTTAGCTGTATGATCTGAAAAGCATTTTCTCTACCCAAATCATCAGTAACCTTCCTGTTGGTACTACATTTGATTATGGCATATTTCTTGGGGAGTGTTAAAGCAGACAAAAGCCTCAATATGAGGAGCCCATGCTGAATCTTAGTGCCATGAGAAGTAAGGAACCCTCTCTCAGCCCAGAGTTGCCCAAAATGATGGGCGACCCTGAAGGCATACTGGCTGTCAGTATAAATGTTAACAACCAACCCTTCGCTCAATTCGCAAGCTCGAATAAGAGCAGCGAGCTCAGCAGTTTGAGCCGACTGATAGGGGACCCGTGATATCTCTACCACCATGCTCAATGTAGTGGTGCCATCTGGTAACTTAAAACAAGAGCCATTGACACATAGTTCTCCTTGGGGGTCAGATAAGGGAACATCAATCAGGTCTACCCGTCCCTTCGTCTAGTCTTCCATACGGAAGATACAATCATGTTTATCGTCTGCATCGTTCTCAGAAGGGAGGGGTAGTAAGGTGGCTGTATTAAGCGTGGCACATCTTTTAATCATAATATGCTTAGCGAACAATGTCAATTCATAGCCGGTGAGACATGCACTGGTGAGGTGCTGTGTCTTTGTCTTATTTAGAAGTGTATCCACAGAATGGGGTACCATAACTGTGAGGTCTGTACAAAGCACGAGTCCAGCCGATTGTCTCATTGAAGTGGCCACAGCCGCGACCGCTCTCAGACAGCTCGGGAGTGCCCTTGCGACGGGATCAAGCACAGCAGAGAAATAAGCACACGGCCTCTGCTTAGCCCCAAACTTTTGTGTTACGACAGAAAGCGCGCAACCAGCCATCTCGTGGACATAGAGCACAAACGGTTTCCCATAGTTAGGTGTGCCAAGCACTGGAGCCAAACAAAGCGCAGTTTTTAATTGCTCAAAAGACTGCTGGCATTCAGACATCCAAGGCAAAGGCTCATGCATTTCTTTTGTTGTTAATGCAAGCAAATGTTTAATTAGTAATGAATAGTTAGGTATCCATTGATGACAATAGTAAGTGATACCTATAAAAGCGCACACATCCTTTTGAGTTTGCGGAATGGACATTTTAACAATGGTACTGATGCACTCAGGGCTGAACCTCCTACCCTCCTTCTACAGTAGGTGACCTAAATAGGTGACCTCCTGTTGAAAATACTGAAATTTAGAAAGGGAAACCTTATGTCCATGATGGGCCAAATGCAACAACAATTTGACCGTACTATCTTTGCAGCCCTGTTCCATATCAGAAGCAAAAAGGAGGTCATCAACATACTACACTAATACATAACCTGGAGGAAGCGATAAGGAATCCAAATTACCTTTTAATGCTTGATTATAAATACTAGGACTTTCTGTATAGCCCTGAGGAGCGCAACAGAATCTAAAACTCCTACCATCCAGTGTGAACCCAAGCGAATATCTACTGTGCCGATGGAAAGGCATACTAAAAAGCCAATTTTCAAATCAATAACAGAAAAGAATTTAGCAGTAGAAGAAATCATCGTCAAAAGCGCAGTAATATCAGGAACCACAGGGAACTGTGAAATCACGATTTTATTAACCTCGCGCAGATCAATCACAAAACGATAAATATTATCATTGTCTTCAGAGGAGCCTGAGGGTGTCCTTTTACGAAAGAATAGGGCTATTACAAATATTGGCAGACGTTTCTTCAACTACTCCCTTTTGTATCAACTCCTGAATAATCTGAAGAAAAGCCCGTTCTCCTGCTTGCGGTATCTTATACTGAGGAATGCAAGGCAATACAGCATTCTCTTTAACCAGTATAGAAACTGGTGGTATATGCAACAGCCCTACATCCGTGTTACCTGTAGCCCATAGTGTGGGTGGGACATCAGCAAATTCAGTTGGGAGGGGTACATCCTGAGATAAACACTGTTTAGTATTCACATCCGGACCTATAGTAATATAAACACCTGCAGGAGAGCAATAGATAGTAGCATGCAACTTCTTCAACAAATCCAAACCCATCAAATTCTCACCACAGATGGATGTCAACAAAAACAGAGATTCCACAGGAATAGGACCAACCGTCAATGCAAGGGGGTGTGAAATGGGGCTTACAACTGGTACACCCGAAAAACATACCGAAACATTATTGTGGCCAGACAGAGCCGCCCCAGGGACCATATGTCGAGAAACAGAACTCTTGGTTGCACCTGTGTCCACCAATTCCTTAGCTGAGCCTTGCAAATTCGCTGTGACATAAGGACCATGCCGATATACAGGTATCTGAACTGGTCCCTCACCCTGTCCCTAGCTGTCCTAGCTATAAGACATACCTGTCACCTAGTCCATATCATAATCATCATGATAATACTGTCCATGATGAGGATCATCAAACTAGTTATTATCAGAGCAACCCTGTGAAATCGTAGCATTCTGAGCTCTCTCAGTCCCATGACCTCTCCCACGAGAATCTCGCCCTCTAGGAGCTGCAACTTTTTGTAAAAGCACAGGGCACTGGCTACGCCAATGACCTTCCTCCTTACAATACGCAAACTGATTTGGCCCTAAAGGTGTCATTGAAGGCTGCCTACTGGTACGTGGAAGCTGTCTGGAAGGACCACCTAGTCCCCTACTATTTCCCCTAAATGCTTGTTGCAACAACACCTTTTTCTTTTTTTAATTCTTATGTTTCTTATCAGTCCTATCCTTTTCCTCCTGATCTCGGTGTTCATAATACTGGGCCATATTCAAAATAACAGAAGGAGAAGACGTGGACCAAGTACTCTCAGACGCCTGTAAACGAGTAGTAATTTCAAGAAGAAGGTTAGAAACAAATCTGTCAACAAGCAATCAAACTTCTACCTCAATAGACATATCCTGCCCACTATAGTCCAAAAACGTATCTTCAAACCGGGTAAAGAAATCAGACACACTCTTATCCTTCTTCTGTTGACAAGCCGTCCATTTGTCCCAGCTTACCTTCTTAGGTGGAATAAGTGAATGCATATATGTAATAATACGACCTGGCAAAGCAAGTATCTTGGCTCGGGGTTTATCACCTGGCTGCCTTTCCTGATACCATCCTTTATTCATATCCCATGTACCACCCAACTCTGCGACATGGTCTTGAGTATGAACCAGTCGCCAAATATCAACCAGAACAAGAAGACCAAAAAACATTTCAATATCAGCAAGAGTCATTACAGTAGAAGAGGCAGCCTCTGTCAATTCTTTATAACAAGCTGTAGGATTTTTCCTAGTGTCAGGCAAATGAGTCTTCAGGGCTAAAACCTCACTTCTTTTCCACAGAGTAGAAACCCATTGCTCCTGGAAACGGGCCGCTACAGCCGGTCTAGTGACATTACCATGCTGATCCGTTATCTCAGGTATTTCTGGATGATATATGGGATGGACCTCCTGCATCGGAAACTGAGTTATAAGAGTAGGACTCCTCTCATGTAGTCTACCCCGGTTGGCAATTAGAGTTGTAACATTCCTGAATACTTGGCCTGGCTCCAAATCAGCTGCACCTGCCTGGAAAATTCCACTGTGGGTGTGTTTTAGCCCAGATGCGAAATGTACATAATGTATCTCTATGCTTGTTGATTTCAGTCCCCTCTGCAGCACTCCTAGCGACTGGACAGACCGGACTCTGCTCTAAGTGTATATGAATAAACAGTTATTAGTTTGTATTCTCTACTGTTTGACCGACTCTTCATTTGGTATGGAAGGCTGAGAGGTGGTCATTAGTGACCCGGGTGACCCTATACGGGTCACTTCATTCACCAGCCCCACATGCACTGAGAATTTACACAGAGGGCCGCGTTGAGCATTGCCGAAGATTCCCAGATTTGCAGAAAACCCAACGAAATTGGGCTTCTTCGCAGGAAGCAGATTTGTGGAAAAACCCAACCGAATTGGGCTTCTTCGCAGGAAGCATGAAAAGGGTTAAAGAAATACTGACCTTTTAGAAGTGGTATAACAAAAATGAAAGATGAATGGAATGCTGTGATTTGTTGACTAGAGCCGCATAAGTAAGAGCACACGGTGAGGGGTAGGCATTTTACCTGCTTTACTACTGAGAGAGGAGGTGGTTTGCAGGACTCCTGACTGGATATTTGGACTGAAAACAGATGTGATCAAATATAGAAATAAAATTGGGATCACAGCAAAGAGCTTTTATAGGCATGTTAATTAGGTTGTAGTATATAAAAGTATATTTAGTAAAGCATTGTGAGTGTATGTAATCTGGAAGAAAATGTGTACCTTCTAGAGACTAAACTAGACGGGAAAATAGAAAGGAGCTTAGAAGAGAACATTACTGAAAATACAGTGAGCAGGAAAGGAGAAAGATAAATTGGTATACTGAAAGTGTGGTCATTTTATTAAGCCAGTATGAATTAATGTGTTTAAAAAGTTTTCGGTATTTGCTTACAGGATGTAATTTATTAGTATGTAATTTGCACATGCTCACACAGTCAGGTGCAGAGGAGGGAAATGGTGAAGTTAAGAGTACCTTGGAGTAGACAAAGGTTTTGCTGGTTGGAGTGTTAAGGATTTGGACTTGAAAGCCAAATAGCTGTAAGAGTCTAGCTAAAAAGGTGTGAGCACCACTATTTTATTCAGTGCAGAACAAATAGCTTATATATTTAGAGACTTGATGCTTGACTCTAGGGAGGAGTTTGATATAGACAGGTTATTTCTAGCATAAGAAGTAGCTATAGTGGCACAGAAGATATTTTGAGGGGATTGTAACAATGCCTTTGAAGTCATATTTGTGGTGAAAGGACAGACAATATGTTGACTCTAGAGAATGGGAAGAGGTTGAGGTATCCCTTTATAAAGGAGTTCCTTTTCAGTAAGCATGAATTAACCCCAGAGGAGTGCAGGTTGAAATTCAGTGTTAGTCAAAAACTGTGTC
Source organism: Calotriton arnoldi (assembly GCA_963921515.1). Lineage (NCBI taxonomy): Eukaryota > Metazoa > Chordata > Amphibia > Caudata > Salamandridae > Calotriton > Calotriton arnoldi. The sequence continues at coordinate 1,322,305 of CAWUFW010003047.1, forward strand.
ACTACTACTGGTAGGATTTTGTGGGGTAGTGTTCAAATGTTTGTTAAAAGTACTGTTGTTTTTTTAAGAAGGTGTTTCTAACAGTTTAAAACTTTTTCTTTTTTTTCAAAGAGGACTGATAAGAAGTAACTTGAGGAACCTTTTATTCAGGCACTTATTGGAGTTCTTTTAGGTTGTTTATCTGATACAGTTCAACTGCATCCCCATAATCTCTTTTGAATGTAGTAAATGTATACTGTAATGCCTATATATTTCTTCAGATCTACTTCTATGCAGTTGTTAAACTGTCCAATCATAGGCAACATTTTTTCATCATGCAACTTCCATGTTAGAGAACATGGACATCTTTATAGAACACATTGGGGCATATTATCAAGAAACGGTGTTAAAATTATCCCCGCTTTAGCGGCAGAAAACTGCCGCTAAAGCGGCGATAATGGGCTTGATAATATGCCCTTGAGAATTCCAATAGAAGCCCATGTTCTGGTGTCAACATGGGCTTCTATTCGAATTCTCCAAGGCATATTATCAAGCCCATTATCGCCGCTTTAGCGCAGGTTTCTGCCGCTAAACCGGCGATAATTTTAACTACGTTCTTGATAATATGGCCCGTTGTGTTTAAGATATAATGCAGCTTTCTTCACCTTATTTACATCCACTAGTTCCTACCAGATTTTTTTTTTTTTTTTGGTGGGAACACCATTCACTAGAATAACAAGGGCTTCTTCTAAATCTGTGTCTACACTCATGGGGGGATATTCTCAAGAATGTGCGATAATCATCGCCAAAATAGGTTAACGCAATTTTTCATATCAGCGTCTATCGTGGGAAAATAACGCCGTGTTAACGTCTTATTCTCAACACGGCGGTAACATGCGATAGTTTCCCGATAACGCGTCAAATGTCCGCGATAAAATTACAGGGACGGCGATAAAAATCCAAAGCCGAACGTGAAAAAAGTGGCGATGGGCCCAACCGCGATAAAAAAATCAGCGATAAGCTGCGCCAGGCCTGCAATTCACACACGTCAGGTGGGAAAAATCACCATAAAAGCAGAGAAAAAAAACCACAAACAAAACCAAAACAACTGCGAAGCACAATGGAGGTAGCTGGACCAAGTACAGAGGACAACCAGAACCCCACAAGGCCCACGGAGGACCAGCCTGGGACCTCGGGGTCAGGGAAGTGGAAGGAGAAGAGGAAGACGCGGTTCAGTCCGCAGGAAAACAGGATCTTGATAACGGAGGTGAGAGAACACCATCAACAACTGTTCGTCACCTCCACTGTGTCATTGGCAACAAAAAATGCAATATGGCAGTCCATCGTGGACAAGGTGAATGCAGTAGGAGTGCTGAGGAGGACAATGGAAGAGGTCAAGAGGCGCTGGAATGATGTGAAGCGCAAAACCAAGCAGAAACTCGGCAACAACCAGAAGGCAGCAATGCAGACTGGAGGTGGGAGTCCAGCGCCACAGGAGGAGCTGGATGAGATGGAGGAAAGGATGTCCACAGTCATCAGTGTGGAGACGGTGGGAGGAGTTGGGGGACCGGACACTGCTCAACATGACCTGACACAACAGCAACAGGGTGAGTAATGACCAGGGACTGGGGGGACGGGTGGAGATGGGCACAATGGCACACATGCACAATTAAGTATAGCACAGTGCACACCCACAATGACTCTGGATCATGTCCCTGATCCCCTTGGCACACTGCAGCACACCTAGAAACTGCAAGTAGGCCCCCGTCGACTATGTGCCCAGAGGGGGCCCTTCCCACACATCACCAATCTCACAACCAACCCATGCACATGTGCCAAACCCAGCAAACCGGCGTGTCTGTGAGCCACACTGACAATGCAAGTGACACTGCATGACGAATAGCATGGCTGCAGTCAATATATCATGACATGTTGCACGCCACGACACTGAGGTGGCTGAGTGTGGACCTCATCCGTAAAGGAGCAGGTCACACTCTGACACATCCACGTGCACAAACAACCCCTTTCGTCAACAACACATCTGCGGACAAACCATGCCCCAGAGTCCCAACTCCCACCAAGAGCCCAATTTCCCCAAGTATGCAACATCTCAGCACTGTATAAGCACAGAAGTCAAAGGCACACTGCCTGAAAGCGATAAGGGGCAGCAAAATCAGAGCTGCAGGGGCGACTCTCCCAAAATGCAGCACACACACATAACATTCAGAAAACATCGACATGCAACACGTTCACAACAGAACAGAGGACACAACTGGTGCCGCTTGTGTGTAGAAACTGGCCAATCACATTTGGCATAGCAGGGAAATGTGAGATGACAATGTACAAGTACAAACACACATCCGTGATGTCAAAATGTCCACTGTCCCGCATCAAATAGGCAGCTCCTCCCAAACAGTCACAATGTACATTGTCATGCAGTCTGTATGTAAACTTGTACAATGCGTCAACATACAAGTGAACACAATGTTAAAATGCATCTCCCCTTCACATTGCAGAGGGAGAATCAACACCTCCTGTAGAGCAGACCGAACATCTCTACACTGATGACGAAGAGGACCTCCCCACCTTCGACACCGACGCCCTCCAAGAGCTCATGGACAGCTTCGGCACCTCACCTCCAGTAGCAGGGCAGCCCAGCTGCATCGAGGAGACCTCACCCCCTGCACAGACCACACAGCAGGAAGCACCCACCACCCCGGCTGTCTTCCAGGACCCCCCATGAACAACACATGGCCTTCCAACGCCGTATGTTAGGGTGCCAGGAAAAGATGGCTGATCAGGTGCGGGTGGGGTTCGACCTCATGGCAGCCAAACTAGATGCCATACGTGGGTGTCTAAGTCCCATCAGGGACCACTTACAGTCCTTAATGGACACCCACAGTCCACTCCATACTCTTCAATGATCCATGGCTGACATCGCTGGAGTCCTGACTCTGAGACAAGGACAACTGTCTAGTCAGAGTGGCTCCAGCGATGTCAGCCGGGAGTTGGGACACATGCGGAGGATCATGGAGAACAGGGAGAAGATGCAGGTGGAAAGAATGGCTGCCACGGCTGCACACCAGCGAGACGTAGCTGGGATCTTCCATGCCCTGCAAACCCTCATCATGGCATTGCTGCCACAAGGCCTGGTGCCGATGAATGCTGCTGTTGCTTCTACATCCACATCTCCGCCCCCTGATGTGTCAGTGCCTCACAGTGCGGCAAACAATACACCTCCGGCCCCTGATGTGTCACTGCCACACAGTGCAGCAGACATTCAAGCTCCGGCCCCTGATGTGTCAGTGCCACGCAGTGGTGAAGACAAAACACCACCACCCACATGTGAGGCACATGAAACATCAGAGGACGAAGATGCGGATGATTCTGCCTTAGTGGTAAGAAGGAAGCGGTAGCATTCATCTCCGCCATATGGCCTGTTTCTGCTTGGTTCTTCCCTCTGCATCATCACCTTCCACTGTCCCCCGATACACTCTGCGACACTGACCTTGGACCTCGACATGGACTCCCATATTCTGTTTGGTTACCAATGACACAGCAATCAGACTGCGGACTGAACTCTTCCTCTTCCTCTTCCGATGAACTTGTCATTCCCTGAAGGACTCTGGATGGCCCTCCACAGGGCAACAATGTAAAGTGGGGTTTGCATGGCCCTGTACTGCTCCAGCTTCAACACTCAAATTCACACAGATGTGTCATGTCTATGATCATTCAAGTATGAAAGTATGGATGAATGTAGGGTCAGTGATTCCCCCTTATGTCCATGTTGCTCATGTTGTGTGGACTTGAGTCACAGGGTGCAACATTGCCGATTGCGGTCCGGGTGGCGCCGACACTACAACAGAGACACACGCATTAATTACTTTCTTGTCCAGCCCAGAACTGAACCACGCCCAGAGCCCCGGGCTCATTGTTCACACCCCTACGCTGGACTGGCATACGCCAGCCCAGCCCACTCTGCTTACGCTTACAGGGGGGGGGACAAAGCTAAATGTCCCAGGTCTTCCCTGTAGTGATCTGCTGATCACTGGTCTAGTTGTCAGCATGTCACAGCCACTCCCTGAGGGCTGGTTTACACCCACACCACACCCATCCAGCACAAGCGTCACAGGACATGTGACCCTGCCAATAAAAGGGGCCTACCACATCACATTCCCCACTGCCGGAGGTGACATGATGGCGTCCGCACCACGAGACTCAATCATAAAGGGTCCATGACTTGTGGCGCACTGGGTTAGTGGCACCCGATGCACTGCGGCCTGCTCGGGCCTGCGCCACGGGACGGTGACTTACAGTGCACTGAGTTAGGGGCACCTGAAGAGCTGAGCGGGTGTGCAGCCTGCGATGATGCGTAGACCTCGATACGTCGTCCTGCCAATCAAGATTCAATTCGAATTGAGAACCCTGCTGGACCGCAGTGTACGCCGAAGGCAGCAGTCAGCACACACATGACTCCGCGGTGCAGTGCCGCAGGGTGCGCTGGGGGCCTGTGTTGCGGAATCCAGCGATCGGCTGAGGAGGTTGCACCAGCACGTGGTGGGCCCTCTTGGAGACACGCTGGTGGTGGCAGGTGAGCATTGAGGCCTGGGTGTGCAGGGGCGGCCAGTCATCGCTGGGCGGCGGACTGGTCTGGGGACCAGGGCTGGGGTGCAGCAGGCGCGCAGGATCGCGCAGGCACCACCAGTCACGGAGGCGGCCTCGTGGCTGGGTGGGGGCACCGCCCTGGCAGACACGACCATGCATGCGATGACGAGATGCGCGCAGGTTGGCTTGGGACGTAGCCACCTCGTCTCCAGTGTAAATCTGGCCATTGAAGGTGGTCGGCCACATGTGTGTAGGCCTATGGACAGGTTATGGCGGACACAGAGACACACACAGTAGTTACTTTGGTGGCCATCCCGGAACTGAACCACGCCCAGAGCCCTGGGCTATTTATTCATGACATGCGCCGGCCAAGGCCACTCCGCTCACGCTTACAAGGGGACGACGACAAAGCTACATGTCCAAGGTCTTCCACACTGCCTGTAAAGTTTGCAACGACATTCGTGAACAGGCCCCGGTGGTCCACTTTTGCCTGCACATTGATGGAATGCGTGTGGTTTCTGTTGCGGTTATTGTGTGCAGTGTCGGCAGGGGGCACAAGTAGTACATGTGTGCAGTCAATTGCCCCCAACACGTGCGGGTAGCCAGCTATGGCGTAGTTCCCTTGCTTGGACTCCAGCTGTTACTGCGCAGTGTGGGGGAAGTGAAGGTGCAGGGGTATCAAGCTGATACAAACCATGATGCTTACAGGTATATTAAATCCTGCATAATAAGACCGTAACAGAAGTTCGTGTGGTCGTAACCTTCCTTTTCTTTCCTACGAAGGTTACGACCACACGAACTTCTGTTACGATCTTTTTGTGCAGGATTTATCATACCTGTTAGCATTCCGGTTTGTCCAAGTGCAATACACTGTGCCAGATTACGTTTGTGACTATGCGGACGCTTGACCATTGTCACCATTTATCCAACAGGTTTCTGAATACTGACTTTCGGAAGTTGGAATTGTATTGGGGAGTTCCCACAGCATATGCAGTTAATTGAATCCACACGTTGCCCTGATGAAGTTCCCCGTTGGGAATGGAACGCGTTGGCTGAGCTTTTCGTATTGTTGATTTATGTATTTGTAATAAAGAACTGTTTTTACACTACTGTTGACTACTGAACTTTATGACCTGGGGCACCTCCTTTTCAGTAACTACAATCTTGGATCTGGAGCACAGAGGCGTCAAGCAACGGCTGGCGTTGGGGTTGGTTGCCCAGGAACACTACGAATTGGAACTAGCGTGTGGTGCGGATACAGGGGCCCGCCGTTGCTTTTGTGGACATGCAACCAAGACAGGTGTGAGGAACTTTGATAGGGCTGGCTGTGAGACTCCTCTGACTCTGGCAGTTGTTGGTTGGAAGGTACCAGAGGCCAACAGGTGCAGCACAGCCAGCAACTTTGTCTGTGGAGGGATGTTGGTTCTCCGCTGTGTTGGTACTGTGGGCAATGTTGGTCAGGATGCGGAGAATGGTTGTCCTTTTGGGCCTGTAGGGGGCAGTGGCATCCTCTGACGTTGAGTGTCTGAGGCTGGTGCATTTTAGGAACGTCCGCTGTCTTCTTCTGCGCTGCCTAGGTGGTAGTCCGGGGGGGCGATCCGGGGGGGTCCTGGGGGTGGTTGGCGGGGGGTGTTGTGGCCCTCTTGGGTCTCCAAGCTGCATGATCATTGGCTCCATGGCATCTGTTGGTCTTCAGATGTGGCTCTGGGCTGGGCTTTCTTTCTACTGCAGGTTGTTGTCCTACTTAGCACCAGTGATAGGCAGGTGTTAAATCCCTGCTGCTAACGCGCCTTATCGCCTGTTTTTGGATCGCTTCGCAGATCTGGCTGGTCGTTGAGAATATCGCAAAGTGGTGTTTTTGTGTGTTTTTGCACGGGAACGCCTACTCTGCATATCATTAGCGTTAGTTGTCGCTCTCATCCGTGGCAATGGTTTTTGCGGCAGCTATCTCAGGAAAACTGGCGATATCGGCAGTTTGCACCAGCTTGAGAATAGGGCGAAAAATTTATCGCCACTTTTGCGGAGCTAAAGTGCCGATAAATCGGCGATAAGTCCTTGAGAATATGCCCCATAGTTTCAATATAGAGTTTCACATCAAAAGGAAAATACACAACTGTAACTTTAAGCCCTTTCAGAAGCTGAGTGGATGATGCCTTTAATGTTAGAGTTTGCTTCTCTCAGAAAGTAATGTAAATGATCCCAGGGATAATCTGCACAACTCAGGGTTAGAAACTGTTAGAAATGGGGTTTCTGGTTGGCTAGGGCATGCGCCAAAGCCAGACAGAAACCACCACTCTAGTCAGGGCAAGGGAGTTACACGCTGAAGATAACCACTGCTCATCCCCTTGGTAGCTTGGCAGAGCAGTCATGCTTATCCCAGAGGCAATATGTAAAACGTTTGCGCAACACACACACACACAGCAGCAACACACAAGGCACACTACAAAAGAAACTCCACACAAGGTTATACCAAAAATAGCCTTTGTATTACTCATAAAACACAGAACGTAATCACATATATACACTGTGCCACCTGGCACTTAGTATGACTTTACAGGGATTATATATTCTACAGGGCCCATCGGGCCACTGTCATCACCATCATAATTCACAGTTAGTGGAAACACCCAGCAACTACTGGTCACATTGCACTTAGCATAACCACCTTAGGCATGAACATCCTAACATCACCTAGTACAGCAGTAGTGCAGTACATCACCATCACTGCACACATGGGTACTCAGTATAGCAAACATTCCCTATGAATGCGGGGTGCCTATGCACCAACCCTGAGCATGATCAGCAGTACACCATAGTCCAACCCTTACAGGGTGTACACATTACTATGTGTGGCTCTGGCAGCTGTCCTCCCTGTCCTGTGAGGCAGCCTCCAAAAGTACTGCGGTGGGGACCCTTCCTGGGCTTGCCCCGAAATTCCCCCTCCCAACACAAGGCCTCCAAACTGGCCCCCTAGCTGCATATGAAGCAGAAACAAGGCCCGTAATGCCTGGGGGGCAGCACTACTACCAATGGGTAGTGCAATGCCCTTGAGAGCTGGAAGACCTCACTTGGTCTCCCCCGCATAGGCAATTCTTCCCAATGGCCGGACTCACCCTCACTCTGGCGAGTCAGGTCGCAAGCAGCTGTTGTGTGACTTCTCAATGGCCACGGCCACGCAATGTGGCTTCTCCGTTCTTTTCGGGGCTGGGAGAGGGAAAACGCTACTACCCCCAAGCACGAAGCCTTCACGAGGCTCCCGACGCTATCCCGCTTGTGGGATTCCGCATATTCAGGTGTCCTTTGCCTGACTTCCACCCGGGGTCTAGGCTCGCGGACCCTCATTGCTACGGCAACCCGCCAAAGCTCGGCAAGCTCTTGGTGCGGCCGGCAGAGTACGGAGTGAAGTCTCCGTCAGCTCTGCCCCTAACCAGGCTCAGGCATGACTGGCTTCCGTTCTGTGGCTCTCTCCTCTCAGCAAACCCTGCCTGCAATCAGGTTTCTTCAGGCCAAAGCTCTGCCCACAACCAGGCAACACAGAGGAATCCCCGTGCCAGGATTCCTTCCCAGCAGGATTCCGGGATGGCACTGGCTTCCTTGCACAGTGTTTTTTAGCGCAAAGCTCATGAAATGTTCCTCACGCTTCGGGGCAGTGTGAGCCCACACCTAGGGCTCAGGTCACATAGGAGAGGGTGGCACTGCCCTCGCTGCAGGGCACAAAGCGCTCCTCTCTAAATCAACCCACTCCTTGGGCAGCAGGATAAAAGAGCACTCACCAATCGCTCGCACAGGGCAGAGCTGGGCCCAGGCAGGCCAGCTCACAGAGCCCTCCAGCAGGTGGGAAGTCCTTCATGGAGGTTCCTCCTGGCACCCAGCAGTCCTCTCTTCACAGCTCCAAGCAGGTACCAATTTTCATGGGGTCACAGCCCCAATACTTATACAAGTCAGTGTTTTTGTTCTTCCCCCTGCCCAGTCCAAATCAGTTCTGGAGGGCACTTAAACACATCTTTACAGTGCACAACATCCTCATTTGTCAGTGTAGGCTCTGGCACCAGACACACCACAGGGGGGCGGAGCCAGCATTGTGTAAGGCAGCCACAGTCCTATTCAGGTCCAGGTGCTACTCCTCCCACTACTCCAAATGCAGTTTGGCCTATTCAGCCTAGCGCTGACTCACCCAGCCCCTCTGAAGCCACTGCACCTCCCCAGCCCCTGTCATCCAGAGCCAGACACACAAAACACAACAGGCAGGCACAAAGACACATAGCACACAAAAAATGCCCACTTCTAAAAGTGGCATTTCTAAAATAGTGGTAATAACTAATCGAACGCCATTACGCAGCATTTATTACCACTATTCCAACCATACCATACTTGATTATGCTACTCCTCTCATGTCAGGAATTACCACTGAAGCACATATCAGGGAATCCCCAATGCATTCCTATGAGAGGGCAGCCTCACAGTAGTGAGACACCGAAATGGCTGTTTGTTACTACCAGGACATGCCACACAGTTAAGGCACATGTCCTACCTTTTACCTACAGCGCACCCTGCCCATAGGGCTAGCTAGGGCCTATCTTAGGGGTGGCTGATATGTAGTAAAAGGGGAGTCACAGACGTGGCACCCACTTTATGTGCCATGTCACAGCGGCAGTAAACTGCACGCGCAGGCCCTGCAATTGCAGAGGCCTGAAACAGGTTTAAAAGACTACTCTGAGGGGTGGCGCAAGCAGCGCTGCAAGCCCACCAGTAGCATTTAATTTACTGGCCCTGGGTATATGAGATACTACTTTACAAGGGACTGATAGGTAAATTAAATAAGCCAAACAGGTGTAGACCAATCTTATCAAGTTTACCATAGATAGCACCTGCACTTTAACACTGGACAGCAGTGATAAAGTGCCCAGAGTCCTAAAACCTCCAACACCAGGTCAGAAAAAATACTAGGAGGAAGGCAAAAAGTTCAGGGATGACCCTGCAAAAAGGGCCAAGTCCAACAGAAACCAAGCTAGTGTTCCTCCACATGATGATGAGACCAGTTCCTATTAGTCCCATTATTTGCAGAGGTAAAGCAAATAGATAGCAGCACTGAAGTTCTTGGGTGTAGTCCTACTCTATCAATTTAATCCTGTAAATAATACAAATGTTACTACACTCCCATTTTTACACAGGGGCATGTCTACATCTCTCTAGTGCCCATACTTCTCGTTCATTTCTAGGAATCTTCTTTTCTTTTCCTGTGGTGCTACTTTGTTGTAAAAGTTCAAGTTTTAGTGTGTTTCTGTAGTTGTAAATAGTTCAAAATGTTATGTTATGTCTGTTAATTGTTTTGTTTAAATTGTATTAAAATATGTTAAAACAATATATATCCATACAGGTGCTCATGCATGTACTCATAGACCTATACAGTCACTCACACAGGTACAGAAGTAGGGAAAATGGAGCTATATAAGACATTTTTACAGTGGCACTCATGTGGCATTTTGCACAGTGAGTAATCATCTCATTCAAATATTCACAGGCTGCTGGTATTCTGATGACCGCAGCTGATAAACGTTCTATGAAGGGTACTCTAGTGGTGGAAAATTCTGCTGTACCTAGTTTCTCATGCATCATTCAGCTGTATACACTTTCATGAATTGCATTTAAGCACTTTAAAGTGGAACTATGTGAATACTTTTTGGCATGGCCGCTGGGTAAATGTATTCCGCAAATATTACTCTGAACATATTTAGCTGTTACCTTCTTTTCCCCAGAAGGTGTAATAAAGTGCTTCAAAGCATCACTTTCTTTTGTGCCATTTTAGAGTTATCCATTGATGTGTTTGAAGTGATTGTGTAGAAAAATATATTTGCAAATAGTTTATAATGGTTAATTATAGTTAAAGAGTTTTGTTATGTTTATTTGTTTGTTTGTAGTGACTGCAATCCACAGTGTTCCTTAATTGCAATGAGATAGTATGCAGCTTTTGTGTTTTTCCTACAACCTTTATGATTGTTTTTTCCCCACCGTTCAATGATATGTGCTTACGGTGTATGAGTAAAGAAACTGAGAAAAGTAAAAAAGGGAAAATGAAATGCTTATTTATATTAATATATACCTTTTAAGTATGAGAAATGTCTAGTTATTTCTAAGAATTATGTCTTTATGCATTGTTGAAATTGTAAGTCACTTTTGTAAGTCTATTAACTGCAAAACTAATAAATATTTTAGTTGTTTTCTTTTTATGCAGATGAATGCCACAATCTATTAGGGTAATATACTTTACTAATTAGTTCTTGCAGTGTTGTTCCATAAATTTTGATTTTGAGGGTGCACACCCAAGGGCAGTTTGCTACAGTTAAGCAGGGTCTATTTTTGTCATATGCTAGCCAGGCCCGTTCTGCCCACACCTGAGGTATGAGACCCTTACCCTTGCCCTGCCAGCCTACTTTATAGGCTGTGTTAAATTGAGCAGAGGGTCCGGTTTTACTATATAACAAATGCCCTTGGCCATCCTTGTCACTCAGCCAGTATGAACCCCTACGTAGGCCCTGCCCGCCTAATATGTAGGCCTTTTGTTACATTGACCAGAGTTCTGCACCCATTTCTCTGAACAGCAGGCTCTAAGCCTGTCTCACTAAAAATCCAGCCAGCTTCTCTCTGCGAGGCACACTACTCCAGACTGGATAGCCCCCACCCTACCCGTGTGCCCAAAGTTCACTGTCTCAAAGTTCCTGTCTCTCTCTCTATCCTGTCGACATATAGCACACCACATCCTGGGTCTGAACATGAGAACAGAGAAGTTCCCACCACAAGGACGTCAGGCCAGGGTGATAGATGTGGCAACCAGGACATTGCTATATATTTTATTCCTTACATTACATATTTTCTGCTTGCCCTATGCAATTTACGACGAGCGCTTTGTCTGAGATTATAACGTTTCACCTAGTCTATGTTCCGCATTTAGTAAGATAGACACGACACTTCTGATAAATGTGCGACCCGTGGCTGTATTTGACGTAGATAGGACTGACGTTGCAATAAGCACTTCTGCTTCAGGTCCCAGCCTTGAAGGGTATAAAAAGAGAGCCCGTCTGTTGGTAGATGGCAGGCGGGTGTGGGTGCTCCCCAAGAGCTCTTGTTTTTTTGTCTTTAAGATACAATTTAACTTGCCAATATATTTGCTGAATATGCTATGTATGCTATTTTGTCTCTAGATTGGTGAGAATTTAATACTTATATTATAATTGCAAGGCTGCTTTCTTTTAGGTTTAAACGTGAGTATTCTCAGCATTTTAGATCAAATGTGTGTTGCATTCGGAGCACATTTTCCTTGACTTAAATTATGTTTTTCATAGTGCATTTATGAATGTGTCTTTTAGGTTTGTATCCTGCACACATTATAATTGTATTTTCTGAAGTGCCTCTCTTCTAACGATTTCAATGCTTCCATGTAGAAATGCCTTCTGATTTATATGACTCTCTGTAAATGCGAGGTCACTATCTTTGTCTTTTGTATTTTTATGCCTTTTTCTTGAAGTTGCACCTTCTAAATAAATCTGTTAAACCTTTTGGCTTAGTTTCCATGACTCACACATTTGTTTCCTTCATTTTAGTACAAGCGTTCCTGCACACCCTGCCTCAAGTTAAGCTGCCCCTTTGTCCCTAAATCACTCCCTCGAACAGTTGGCAAGGGTGCCCCCTAGCCCCCCCCCAAGCCCCCTAAACGCTCCCCCCAACATCTTGGTGCCGTGACTCGGATGAGCAGTGCCAGCTGACAGGAGATCGCAGACGCAGATTGACGTTCGTGCCTCTTTCCTGACTGAACCACAGAGAACAGCGCTCAGGTAAGTTATTTGCTGCCTGACATGCTGTTTCTGGGGAATGTCAGGTAGGGGGCTTCTTGGGAGACATCTGTGTTCTGGGATTTTGGTGTCCTGTCTAACTGGTCTCGCTTATTTAAAGAACATTCCCAAGCTGAGGAAATGTGTGCGTAGTGGACTCTGAGCCAAAAAGGTGACGTCAGGAAGTTGTTTGAATTATGTGTTTTTCTTTTTATAAATAGACATACGTTGTTACTGTGCCTCTCTGAGAGCTAGAGAGGGGCCTCCATCTAGGATTGACGGGGAAGGGAAGATTGCGTCTGGCATCTTTCAGTGTTCATTTGTGTGTTTTTATAAATAGATATAAGGAATACCTCTGTCCAGTTGCAAGAACTGACAGGGAAGGGAAGATTACTCTCAGTCAATAGTCCTGAGAAAGAAGACGAATCCCGTATCTGTCTAGCTAACAGATTTACGATTTCCTCTTGTGGTATGTTTTCCTCTTGTGTGAAAGAGAAGAAAGTGGTTTCCCCGGGATATATTAGATATTTTATTTTCGCTAGCTTAAGCATTGTCTTTTTTTTAAATTTTTTTTATAGAGCTTACAATATGGGTTTTTTATCATTATATAGATATACTTTGTGCTACGGAGATAGAGTTTTCACACATTTTAGCCTGTCCAAGAGGGACAGGACGCCTGTGCAGGAAGGCAAGGAGTTTGCATGATGCAAATCTCAGCTATTTGTGGGCTGAGGAGCGGTTCCGAGTCCCGGATAAGATGTGCCACTCTACGTCTTGTGACTGGCACGTGAGGATTTGTGATAAACAGTTATCAGACTTCCTCGGCTTTTGCGAGGGACTGTCAGTATATATTTTTATTTCCAAAGACAGTCAACATGAGTATTGTCTGATTATGGTTTGTGAACAAGGAGCCTTCCAATGTGGTTTTCTGTTCTCTTCCTGTGTTAAAATGAAACGTGAAGACGTTTATTTTTTTGCTATGTTATTTTAAGACATCCTTCTGTACGCATTTAGGCCAGCAGAGGAGAATGTGCAAATAGTTCTGTGGGTTTATATATATATAAATAGACGTGTACATAATATGCTTGACATTTTGTATAATTGAAGTGCGATTATTTTATGGTCAAATCTTTTTTTATTGTGGTCTTTTTTTAGCATGCATTGTGGTTGTTTTTTAAGCATCTGTGCCTGGCGCACCGACCTTTTATGTATTTAGTGAGACCAATAATAACTAGAATTGTAACTGTTTTTTATATATGAAAGCTCTTGCCTTTTTGTGAATAAATAGCATTATATAGTTACCCCTTGCCCCCCCTAGCCCCTGTCTGACCCATGTGGCGCAGCACCACATTTAATTAGCACAAGTCACTTTCAGATAACTGACCACGTAAGGCACATCAACATACACCGAATTGTTGAAATAGTTCCTCACATTTATATTTTGAAGTACGTACTTGGCGACAAGAGGTTGCGTCTGGCGTCTCCCACTTTGTGCCGCAAATACGTGTGTATGGTACTGCGTCTGGCAGCTCATATTTGTTTTGAATTTTGATTACTTATTTGGTGTAAATTGTATTGTTTGAACGTTTATTTCTGCAAGGAATGGGAGGCATCTTATCGCATTGAGTTTAACAGTGTCTTTTTTCAACTGCGTGCTTCCAAAAGGGGAACTATTTTCCTTCATCACATCACCTTGTGGGTTCCTCTCTCGGGCCTGGCAGCAGCCAACGCCTTTCAACCTCTTTTTCTTCATTGTAAAAAGTGTCCTTTATTCTCCGCCTTTTTTTAGTTACATGCAGTGTACTCTAATAGCTATACTCAATTTCCTTCTCTCGGTCTGCATTTTGCATCTCTCCCTCTCTTATCTGGGTTATGGGCCTTTCTCATCTCTTTCTCTCACAGTGGTACCACAGGTTTTCACAACTGGTGTGCGGTGCATCCAGTGAATACTGTGTCTAGCTTCCCAGTAGCTGCCTTCACGACTCTTAGTTACATCTTTTTTTAGCACAGTTTTAAATAGGCTCCCCTATTTTAACTCCTTATACCCTGAATGAAGTACATTCAGTTCCTTGACAGTCACACCTCACGCTTCACACCTCACCTTTCTGGCGTGCTTGGACCCTTAGTAATGGATACTCCCGCTTGAATATTTTCTGGTTGCTAGTACGCCCAAAACTTGGCCCAGCATCAAATGATAGAGCAGCCATTGGTTACCTTCCGTCCCCTCCCACAAAAGAAAAGATATAATACAGGTAAAATGGAGCTATTCCCTTTGGTATTTTTGGATCATAGGCTTAACATAGTACATACAATGTTCTATGGCTCACAATGTTAAAAGACTGTTCTCTTCCGATTTCTTGTGCACAGAAGAGGGGAGATAAAATGATGGAGTGGAATGCGCGCTAGCTACACCCATGGTTTGACTTTATGGTCACACGTCAAATGCTGCTAGGTCTCCTCAGCCTTTCATCTTTCCAAGGTGGATAAAATGAGTACCATTGAGTTAGGGGAACAATAAAGATTTGCTATTTTGTGCCACAATACCTTTCTGAGTGAACGTGCGCTTTACAAAAATGCCATATTATTTTAAAATAAGCTATATTTTACGTACAATTAAAAACAACACGTGTCTGGATATTACGTGGTGTTGAAGGGTTAATAGATTTTTTCTTGAGCTGCCTTCAAAAGTAGCATTCCTAGCCGACCACAGATTCTGGGCATAGAGCCAGGCAGGAAAGAGACTTCCTGTGGTTGGCAACGAACATGAGATTTAGATGAAAGATATGTATGTGTAAATACGTTGGGCTGTGGAAGTGAACAAGAGAATTAAGTTGCCTAGAATAACACAATTTGGTAACGGGGAAGCCGAGATTGAATACAGTGTTTCAGGTGTCACGTTGTGCAGTTTAGTGACGGAATATGTTTGTGTCTGTGTATGTATATATATATATATATATATATATATATATACACACATGCTTCACTCCCTATGACAACTGAACGGAAGAAACACTACTGACTGGCAACATCTTTGGGGACATCTCTTAAATTAATTAATTATTGTTCAGAATTATGACACATTAGAGGCTATCCTAACTAACGGTTATCGTAAGTGCAGCTGTGTGAGAGGAGGTAAGGAATAAGTTGTGGGATATGCACAGCTGCGTGCAGCCTTCACAATATGAGACAACCAGAGATTCATAGGAATAGATTACCACAGGTAGCCACCACACCAACTTCCTTCACACATGCCCCAGTGCTAGGAAAATACAAAAGAATAAATAATACGTGCAGATATAAAGTAGATTTCAATGTTAAAGGACGGTATGCATGGAGTAAGCAATGCTCAGTATTACAATATTATCAGAATAATAGGTGTGGATTTAAAGAGGCCTTTTAAAAGTACAGTTGCAGACTTTAGAGATGGTTGCATATATTTTGCAGTTCGAATACCATGAGTTTTTGTCTCCCTTAAATATTTCTATCTCCTGGGAACTATTACAGTACAATGTTTTGGTTCTTCATTGTTTTTCGGGGTTAATTGATGTTTCGAGATTTTGCAACATTATTATTATTAGGGTCTTCCCTGCGTCTCCAAGAAGTGTATTGGCTTTCCTGTCTTCAGGATGTTTGCATAGATAAGATCAATGTTATTGTTTTCATCACCTTTTGTCTGGTTAGAAATAAAATGTAAATAGGAAAGACTTGTCATGCCACAGGCTTAGGCCTACTACATTTTCCCACACGTTTGGATGACAGCTGGACCATGTGTCCATTATGATATTAAAGCAGCAACAACTTTCAGCAAAGCCAGAACAGGACTGCTTAAAAATAAAATAGGCAAAATAAGTGCCACAATTGAGGGAAATAAATAAATAAATAAATAATTTAAAGAAAGCAAAAATAGTTTATTGCCCATGGATCACTCTGTTTTCACTCACACATATTACAATGTTCTGACAACAACCTAACGCCCCATATACTTCTCACTGAACAATTAATATATGTATAAGTCACATCAACTAGACCTAACAGTGACATTGAAATTATGAAAGAAGACATATATTTGTATAAGTTAACACGCGCTGCGAAGTTTCTTTCTACTCAGGTATTCTGGCAGAAGTAGAAGGGCCCCATCATTCCTGAGCTCCGACCTATCAGTCCTGGAACACAGATTTTATTGTGTTTCCATTGACTGTCCAAAGAGGAAGAAGACGGTGATCAGCCGCAACAGGAACACCGCCATCTTCACAAGCAGATGTATATATAGAATGGCACTAAGTATATTGCGTTCTTGAAGGGTTTTGACTATTTGAATGGCGCAAGGAGAAGTGCTGTTTTAAATGTGTATCTAGAAGAAATAATGTGTATGTATTTTAATGTTTTTCATTCCTAGGTTCTTCAGAGTTGGAGAGAATATTGTTGTAACAAATTACATTGTACGGTGGAATGTGCTAAAATGCATTCTAATGCAGTGCATTCGCTAGGGACTACAAAGGATAGGAGTAATAGCAAAAGTAGTAATGTTGTGTTTATATTATGTTTATGTATTGATCATTAGTAATGAGTATATGCCAATACAGAAGGATAGTGTGCATTGAATAACAGTGCTTCGTATTATATTGTTTCAAGGATACAATGTGTACAGATTTAATATGTCTTTTAATATATAGGTGCAATCTTTCGGGGTGTTTGAAAACAGGTTTCAAGGTATAAGGGATTGACACAAAGAGGTGTGGAATTTAATAAAATATCTACTTGTCCATGGGGCAGGATGCTTCTTAAATATACTTGTCCTGTAACAAAATTCTCTTGTCCATTTTGTGCCATGTAATGCAGCGACAAATTATGGCAGCAATCTCATTATATAAGAGCTCTGAAACAGCCTCTCTGATTATGCTAGGGCTCCTTCCATAATAGGCTTTGAATACTAACAATTCCCTTATGTGGCCACGTTTCCGCAGATCTACATACTGGGGCTGAAGGTAATGGTAAGCAACAGTTCTGGCTCACAAAAAAAGTGGCTGGAGGAAAAGTGAACTTGCAATCACTCAGATTTTCGCTTGAGCACATATACACTAGGCCTGGGCGGTAAATTCCATTCCGCTTGCGGAATTTGCAGAATTTGGGTAATTTCGCGTTCTGCGGAGAACGCGGAATTACCAAAAATTCCGCAATCCGCGGCTTCGCGGAATTTTTTGCTTGTTCGCGCTTTCAAAATGCGTGTTCGCAAGATATTTCTCCCTGAGCACGCAAACAGCGTTCGCGAACAGGAAAAAAGCATCGCGAGCGGGCGGAACAAGCAATTCCGCGTGTTCGCGGAACTTTTGTGTGCTCGCGGAGATTTTTTACCGTTTCGCGGAGCTTTGCGTAGCGCGACTACGCAAATTCTGCCCACCATATACACCTGCATGTTTGCTCATGCTTAAATGGAGTTCACAAATATTTTCTAGGAGTACTATTTGTTGGCCTACTTCTGTAGTCTTGTGAATTCACAAAGGTTGTATATCTGCACATAATCCAAGGACATGGGTGCACTTTATTTAATAATTGGGCCCCTAATTAGGTCTGGTGTTAACCATGACCTTTTATGTTTAATAAAATGGTGTCTCTCTCCCTCTCTCTCTTGGCTAGCTTCACTGTGAGTGACTTCATTCTGTTCTTTCACAAGGAGCACATCGACACACAGTTGTTTTATTCAGTGCCAGGAACTACTGTGCAATGTGTGATTTTTGAGACCAAACAATTTTTGCTTTTGCCAATGTTTGTTATAATGGTGAGGGCCCAGCAGCTCCCACACCAATGAGGTTTCGCAAAAATATTGCCAAAACAAGTTGTGCATTGACAAAGCCAAAGGGCTGACCAACAATTTCAGACCTACTGGCTTTACCAATGCTTGTTTATTTTTTATGTTGCAAAGAAATGGTACCTACCTTATTCCAGTAGTTTAGTGAAATGTTTTTGCATTTTTTTTTGTGAACATTTTATTTTGGAAGCAAAGGATTATCAGTCTTGCTTTCAAGCTTCTGCAAATATTTGCATCTAATCGGAGAGCATTCTGAGAGCAGTATACATAGCCTCACATTGCTAAATATTGAAAACGTGTGTACACATTTTTATACTCTAACAACTGTCAGTAGTGCAGTCTGAGCTTACAACATTTACTTAGAGCGCTCACCCTAATAATAAAGCCTTTGCATTAATGAACAATAAATACAAGTTTGAACAGCATTAACACATGGACACAAATATTACCTTTATTGCAGACTATGCCTTTCCCTGATCCATAATGTGGTACTGTAAACTGGCAGCCAAGGGGTTTGTGCTGTAGGGGGTTGGGCCTACTTTTCCCAAGGACAAAATACGCATGAAAACTTGTTGCCCTTGACCTCAAACAATATGTCCTGGGCGTGGGGCTATAGGAATTCCACATCCCTTGGCACAGTTTGACAACTATGAGTGTTTTGATTCCTAAAGGTGTTACTGTGACAGAGATTTTCATCTGTGTTTGCTGTTGGGACAAGCTATAGTACAATGTTTTAATTCTTCTTTTGCTTCTGGAGATAATGAATTTCTTTTTAAAGTCTTGTACAGGGATGCCAATATATTTTTTAGGTTCTTTCCTTCATTTGGAGTTCCCTCCTTACCTCAGCTGGCCAACAAATGCAGCGTGCACCATTAATAGCTCAACTATTGCAAGACATGTTGCTACCAAAGTTTCAATTGTAGAATGTGCTGCACACACCTCCTCCAAGGACTATGTATCAATTGGTAAATAATTTATTGATGCAGATGTACAAAAAGGAATAGCATTAACTGGTTGTGAGTACGCAATGGTTCAGATTGCTTTTACTACACATGTGATCATGATATAAAGATAAAGGATGATGATATGTACTATGACCCTAAGTATATTATTGAAAGGGCTGGGTGGAAGAAAAGGAAGAAGGGAACAGGGGAGGATGTATGCAAAAAGAAAAGGAATACGGATAGGCCCAAATGGAAAAATATGTTTACCAACGATAATGCTTGCTCCCATGGCCTGTCTTTTTCATGGCTCATCACTTGTAGGACGTGATGGGAAGATCAGACTGTTTTCCTAATGCTGTATTTCCACTGCCCCAGGCCACTTCATTTCCCCACATTAAATGGACTTCATCAACATACCCCCTACTCAAACTACAAGTATGTGTTGGTTATTGTGTGCATGATCAGCAAATGGACTGAGGCATGCCAATCCAAGAACAGCAATACACAAACTATTGCCAAATGTCTCCTGAAAGAGTTCATACCGCGCTTTAAAGTACCTATGCTTTTGGGTTCTGACAATGGACCGGCGTTCATCTCACATGTGATTGAGGGGTTGTGCAAGGGGCAAGGAGCCACACAGAAAATACATGTGTTCCACGGAAACTACCAAGTGGGAATGGTATCCCAAGCTCATCCTGAAGGGTTGCACATGCTACACAGCAGAGAAAGGAAGAGTGTGTAAGCAGACCCCAACGATACATCAACTAAAGACGTCTGGAAACATCAATGCCCCAACCCCTCAGTCTACAAGTTGTGACAACGAGACATCTTTACCTTCTTCATCACTTTGTTTTCCTCATATCGAATGTGCCTAAGTAATAGAAGTGCTAATAACCTCTCAGATTACTTGAAGACAGGCACCAACGGTTACTTTTTCTGTTTAAAGGTATCATCTCTGAGGCTCTACATTATTCCTCAGCAGACTTTTTGAAAAGAGTAAAAGTACAGCAGAAGATAAGACATTCTTCCAACTAGTCACACTAGCCACACGTACCAACGATTGGAACAATGCCTCAAGACTTTCAGAACAATGAGAGAAAATGACCATGGGTGCTGCTAGCAGCATTGACCCCCATTGCTGCCATTATAATGACTATGCTCCTTATAGTGTATTGTGATCCCAGTGCTATACCTGAGATACTGCTTACATGACACAGAGATATTGTACCAAATTGAATAAATAGCCATTGATAAAGACGGGACAGGGGGACAGTTGACAGGGCAGGATGTTACACACCGGCCTACAGACACAGAAAACAGCATGTGTTACAATGTCATACCTGTCTCTAAATACGTGGGCTGTGTCCTAATGTACAATATGCTCTTCAGTCAGCACACCATGTCCGTAGCAGTTGCACCTCCCGAGAATAGCAGAATTAGCAAAGGGAGAGCAAGGAAAGAACAGGGAATGTGAGTAACTTAGCACTTATAGAAGTTGTAGCAATAACAACAATAGGACTACACTAAATGCAAGAATTTTGTTCAAAAATGAACAAGAGGGGGGAATGAAGCAGGGTCTATTTTAGTCATATGGTACCCCAGGCCCGTTCTGCCCACACCTGAGGTATGAGACCCTTACCCTTGCCCTGCCAGCCTACTTTGTAGGCTGTGTTAAATTGAGCAGAGGGTCCGGTTTTACTATATAACAAATGCCCTTGGCCATCCTTGTCACTCAGCCAGTATGAACCCCTACGTAGGCCCTGCCAGCCCAATCTGTAGGCCTTTTTTTACATTGACCAGAGTTCTGCACCCATTTCTCTGAACAGCAGGCTCTAAGCCTGTCTCACTAAAAATTCAGCCAGCTTCTCTCTGCGAGGCACACTACTCCAGACTGGATAGCCCCCACCCTACCCGTGTGCCCAAAGTTCACTGTCTCAAAGTTCCTGTCTCTCTCTCTATCCTGTCGACATATAGCACACCACATCCTGGGTCTAAACATGAGAACAGAGAAGTTCCCACCACAAGGATGTCAGGCCAGGGTGATAGATGTGGCAACCAGGACATTGCTATATATTTTATTCCTTACATTACATATTTCTGCTTGCCCTATGCAATTTACGACGAGCGCTTGGTCTGAAATTATAACCTTTCACCTAGTCTATGTTCCGCATTTAGTAAGATAGACACGACACTTCTGATAAATGTGCGACCCGTGGCTGTATTTGACGTAGATAGGACTGACGTTGCAATAAGCACTTCTGCTTCAGGTCCCAGCTTTGAAGGGTATAAAAAGAGAGCCCGCGGGGTTCTCGTCGGACTACCCCCCCCGTCTGTTGGTCGATGGCAGGCGGATGTGGGTGCTCCCCAAGAGCTCTTGTTTTTTTGTTTTTAAGATACAATTTAACTTGCCAATATATTTGGTGTATATGCTATGTATGCTATTTTGTCTCTAGATTGGTGAGAATTTAATACTTATATTATAATTGCAAGGCTGCTTTCTTTTAGGTTTAAACGTGAGTATTCTCAGCATTTTAGATCAAATGTGTGTTTCATTCTGAGCAACATTTTCCTTGATTTAAATTATGTTTTTCATAGTGCATTTATGAATGTGTCTTTTAGGTTTGTATCCTGCACACGTTATAATTTCATTTTCTGAAGTGCCTCTCTTCTAACGATTTCAATGCTTCCATGTAGAAATGCCTTCTGATTTATATGACTCTCTGTAAATGCGAGGTCACTATCTTTGTCTTTTGTATTTTTATGCCTTTTTCTTGAAGTTGCACCTTCTAAATAAATCTGTTAAACCTTTTGGCTTAGTTTCCATGACTCACACATTTGTTTCCTTCATTTTAGTACGAGCGTTCCTGCACACCCTGCCTCAAGTTAAGCTGCCCCTTTGTCCCTAAATCACTCCCTTGAACAGTTGGCAAGGGGGCCCCTAGCCCCCCAACCCCCTAAACGCTCCCCCCAACACATACCTTTTAAGTATGAGAAATGTCTAGTTATTTCTAAGAATTATGTCTTTATGCATTGTTGAAATTGTAAGTCACTTTTGTAAGTCTATTAACTGCAAAACTAATAAATATTTTAGTTGTTTTCTTTTTATGCAGATGAATGCCACCATCTATTAGGGTAATATACTTTACTAATTAGTTCTTGCAGTGTTGTTCCATAAATTTTGATTTTGAGGGTGCACACCGAAGGGCAGTTTGCTACAGTTACTAACATACTTAGGCACACATCAGTACAGCAAATCACACACCCAGCCACACACAGACAGAGGTACTAACAGACTAAGTCATTGACACACCTAGACACACATCGGTGCAGTCACGGACACACCCAACTACACACTGATACAGCCACTGACACATTCGGCCAAACACTATTGCCTCTAATAACACACCCAGGCACACACTGACACATCCAGGGACTTACCAATGCAGACACTCACACACCCAGGCATACACCAATGCAGTCACTGACAGTGCCAGCTAAACACTAATGCATCCAATAATACACTCAGGTACACACAGATGTACACATTGACACACCCAGAGGCTTAGCAATGCAGACACTGACACACCCATGTATACAGCAATGCAGACACTGACACACCCAACCAAACAGTAATACATCTAAAAACACACCCAGGCACACTCTGATACATACACTGACATACCCAGAGACTTAACAATGCAGACACGGTCACACCCAGGCATACAGCAATGCAGATACCGACACACCCATACAAACACTAATACATCTAATAAGACACCAAGGTATATATTCTTACACATACAGTGACACACCCATAACAGTACTAATGCAGACACTGACACACCCTGGCATACAGCAATGCAGATACCGACACACTGATCCAAACACTATTGCATCTAATAAGACACCCAGGCATACACTAATGCATACACTGACACAGCCCAGGACTTACCAATGCAGACACTGACACACCCAGGCATACAGCAATGCAGACACTGACACAGCCAGTCAAACATTAATGATTCCAATAACACACCCAGGCATACAGTAATGCATGCACTGACACACCCAGAAACATAGCAATTCAGACACTGACACACCATGACATACAGAAATGCAGACACTGACACACCCATCCAAACACTAATTCATCCAATAAGACACCCAGATATACACTGACACATACACTGCAACACCCAGGGGCATATCAATACAGACACTGACACACCCAGGCATACAGCAATGCAGATACTGACACAACCAGCTAAACATTAATGCTTCCAACAACACACCCAGGCATACACTGACATATACACTGACACACCCAGGGACATACCAATGAAGACACTGAGAAACCAAGGCATACAGCAATGCAGTCACTGACACGCCCACTGACACAAACAGTAATGCACCCAATAACACACTCAGACACACATTGATGCATATGCTAATACACCAAGGCACATACTGTTGCATATACTAGCACACCCAGCACTCACTAATGCATTGACTAATACACCTATGCATACGCTCATTCATATAATGATACACCCACTCTCGCAATGATACAGTCACTGACACATTAAAAACACAGAGTTAGGTCTTTGTTTGAGTAGATGGTGGTTCTAACAAGAACCATTTTTTTCAAGATGGTTTTTTAACAGTTTAAAAAAAATCTTCATTTTCTTTTATTTAACAAAAAGTGATGGTGGTAAAAAGGGAAAGGACGGGGAAATCCAAAGAAGCATCTGCCTTTACTCCTCAACAAACATTATGTAGTCTTTGGATGCAAGAAAAAAACTAACAACATTGCTTCTTCAATGTTTCCAAGAATGCACCCACAGAAGACATTTTTACAGTGACAAGCATGTGGCATTTCGCACAGAGAGTATCCATGTCACTTAATTCCTCACAGCCAGCTGGTACTGTATGGAGTGCAGCTGAAGATGGTTCTCCCAAGACTGCTGTAGGGGTCGTCTGACCTGTTACATCTGCTTTCTCTTGCATCATCTGGTTGTAGACCCTCTCTTGAATTATTTTTAGGTGCTTCCACATAGAACTTGTCCCCTGCAAATATTTCTTTGCAGCACCCCTGGATAACTGCTTGCCACAAATTGTGCACTTGACGTATTTTGCTGATACCTTCTTTTCCCCAGAAGGTATAATAAAGTACTTCCATACATCACTTTCTTTTTTTTCGAGGTGGTTGTCCTCTTCTTCATCCTCAAGAAGTTGTGGATCCTCATCTTGGACCGATAATGTTGCTTCAGCCATTGTCTATAAGCACAGCACTACTGCTTCTCAATCATCCTTCTAAAGATTTCACAAGAGAAGTATCTGCTTTTGGTGTTGTTTTCCATGTGGAAGGGTGGGGTCCTAATACTTTCAATCAGAAGGCAAGGTTTGGGCTTGTTTTTGGGTGAATTCTTGCATCTGGTCCATAAATTCGCGGATTGCCGAAACTGGTAAAATCTGGAGATTTTTTTAAGACCAGACATAAGGTGGTTTACATATACTTGTAAATATGTGCACACTGATGGTATTAGTGACAATGGAGCGGTTTACAAATGCGCAGTAATTTGTAAAATGTTCATGTAATCCACAGATTTGGAATTTACGGATTCATTCTTATCACGCGTTCGAGAGTAAAAATCATAGAGTAGCAGCCCTTCAATATAATGTATTTAATTACATTAAAAAGTGTATTTTACTTTACATTATGTGCATACGTGATTTTTATTTTTTAAAGCATATAAAATGTTTATTTGTAAAAAAAGAATATTTACAGTATAAAAAACTAAATGAATAAAAAAATGATTTGTAATACACTCAGTATTAAAAATAAACCCTGCAAATTAACTAAAAAGTAAGCATTAGAATGACATACTATTTTAGAAGTGCAATTTGAAGACCCTTTGAAATTCACTGAAGAAACTAATGTTTCAGGGAGGTTATAGTTAGGAAATAGAATTAAAAAAACCTTAGAAATTCACTAAAAACAAAAGATTACAGGGACGTTATAGTTAGGAAATAGAATTTAAAAACCTTAGAAATTCACTGAAAAAAACAACTGTTACAGAGACATTATAGTTAGGCTCAGATTTCACTCGTACAAACCCAGGACAATTCAGCAGTCATAGTTACCTGAGCTAACTATAACTTATGCCCCGCACAATGCACTGCTTATGACACCTCATATTACATCACTCATGACATGGTCAGTGACATCACTGAAGAACTCGAAGAGCAAGGAGTGGACCATGTAAATTAATCTAGCTAAGGGCCTTATAATGACTTTGACGGTGTGGCAGCGGGCTGCCATGCCAGCGCCCCGCTGCAACAACGCCAAAGCCAAAATGAGACTGGAATCCAGGTCAGGCGGTCCCGCGGCAGCTGGCCCACGGCAGTGCAGTGTTAAGGCTCATACGTCAGCCTTAGCAAGACACCACAATGGGAATCCCATTGCACCTTCCTGTAGGGCATGGACTGTCAAGTTCATGCCCTGCAGGAACTGGGGGTGCATACATACATGGGAGCACACTATGTTCTCCCCTGCATGTATCCCTTGGTGCAGAGGTAACAAAGGGTCCTGTAGGGCCCCCTTTGTTTCCTCACAGCCACACTTTTCATGGCAGGCTCACTGCCATGAAAACTGTGGCAGTGAGGAAACTCCTAATATGCTTGGCTGTGCTGGAGCGGCAATGCCAGCATATTAGGGGCCTCAGACCACTGCAAGACTGTCAGGGATCACTGATTCCTAGTGGCAGCAGCAATCCCAAAGGCAGTAGGACCACCCAACTTATTATAGGGAGGTCAGACCACCAGTGTGGTGGTAGCCGCACTGCCACCGTAACTTTGGCGGTCCATTGGATAGCCAAACTCAAAATAAGGCCCTATGTGTGAAAAGGGCAATCACAATCAGGCAGAATCACCCATCAGGCCTCAAACATTGCAAATCATCAAAATCAAGTTTACAAATGCGTTGAACAACACCCTCACTGTCTTCCACCACATCATCACTCACAGTCACTAAACAAATATCACTCATTGGTGCAATAGTTACCTGTTCCAAGCATGGTGGTGCACATTTGTTTATTGCATCTCTTCTTTTCCCATGGAAGCAGCAAACAATGGCAGTCTTGCAAATTAATGATCTTTACTGGGGCAGGCCAGCTAGAGAATGAAAAAAAGGTTATGGATGGGAGGCATTGTCTTCCTTTTCTTTAAGCGAAAGGGGAGTCTTCTTCTGTACACATTGGTCACGCAGAAGTCCAGTCCATACATGTGACTAAATAGTGGAGCCAAATATATAAATGTTCCTCTAGCTATATTCATTCTTTGCAAAGCATTTCAATGATAATGTGAAAGTTCTATTGTGGCCTACTCAGTCAGGTAAGTAGAGTTTGTTCTCAGACTCAGGGGGTTTGCTCAAAGGTTGGTCAGCTAATGCACTTGAGACTGACCAATTGCCCTTATCCTCCTCCTCTGCTGTTTCAGGAACAGTGTAATTTTGTGGTTTGGAGTATTGGTTCATTTTAATCATGGTCAATATTTCCACATTTTGAGGCGAGAGACTGGTCCTTCTGACTGCGACAACTTTGCTAGCTGCACTGAAAACATGCTCAGAAGACACACCGGCCAACAGACAAGACAGATACTTTATTGCCAGCCTGCTGAGCTCTGTCATTGATGCATCTTCCCATACCAATTGACCAATGAGTTTTTATCCAGGGAGATCTCTTTTGAGTCATCCAGATACTCTTGGACCTTCCTCTGATTAGTTGTTGGTGGTGCCATTTGCTTAACCTCTGTTGCCTTTGCCTCTGCATTTGACTTAAGCCCTGCCACTTGAAACCAAGCCATTTCGGAGGTTGGATTTGATTCTTCTGTTTCTGGTGTTGTTGCCGCTGTTGTTGCTGCTGTTGCTAGTGTCTTCAAAATGAACAATTGATGGACAGAATGCTGAACAATGTCATACATTCACTCCAGTACAGAGATATGGGCCGCAATCCATCGTTATTTTGCTCCCCATGCCATTCCAGTTTAGACCCAGCCATATGCAAATCAGTCTTGACCCTGTTCCCATGGGAACAGTCCAGCCCGGATTGCAAGGCCAGGTTTTCCCGGGTCTGGAAACAAGCATCCTAGGACCGGTTTTGGGGTATCACACCTCATCAGACAGGCTAGCTTGATTCCAGTGGCATGGAGAGCACAGGGCCCATGTCTGGGCATACCTGTCCCACTCGGGGTGACAAATGCAAAAACAACAATTGATGGACAGAATGCTGAACAATGTCATGCTTTCACCCCAGTACAGAGATCTGGGCCTAAATCCATCATTATTTTGCTACCCATGCCATTCCAGTTTGGTCCCAACCATATGCAAATCAGTCTTGACCCTGTACCACATGGGAACAGTCCAACCCGAACTGCCAGGCCAGGTCCTCACTGGACTGGAAACAAGCATCCTAGGACCGGTTTTGGGGTATCACCCCTCATCATCTGTCCATTAATTGTTCCTTTTGCATTTATCACCCTAAGTGGGAAGGGTATGCACTGACGTGCGCCACAGGATTCAAGCTAGCCTGTCTGATGAGAAGTGATGCCCTGAAACCAGTCCCAGGATTCTTGTTTCTGGTCCAGGGAGGACCTGGCTTGGCAGTTCAGGCCGGACTGCTCCCATGAGGGACAGGGTCAAGACTGATTTGCATATGGCTGGGTCCAAACTGGGGTGGTTTGGTGAGCAAATGAACGATGGACTAAATCCAGATCTTTGTGACTGGGGGGAATGTTTGCATTGTTCAGCATTCTGTTCCTCAATTGTTCATTTTGCAGTTGCTGGTGTTGACTGCTCTCTCTGGAGGCTGAAGGTTGCATGCCAGAACATCTGCCCAGGACTCTAACTTCCGCCATTCTTCTTCCAGGTCTCTCACTTGCTCAACAATCCAAATCTTGTATTGTGAAACATCCCCTTCTGAAAAAGGAATGGAAGTGGACCGTATTTGTTTGTACTGTGGATCAAGTATTGTGGCACATATGTACTTTTTGGAGGACACGAGCTCTCTGCAGTTTTGTATTAACAACCAAGCAAAGGATTAAGCTCTGAACCAACTCATATGCTGCTTTGCTCACACTGGCAGACTTTTGTGACACCTTTTTATACTGGTCCTGCAGCATATGCCACAATAGCATTGCTTGGCTTATTAACTGTCCTCCTTGCCAACTTTCCATGTGAAAACCTCAAATGGAAGTAGCATTTGTGTCAGGCCTTTGACTAGCCCCCATATGTCCCGCTCCATGGTCATGCTTTTCCCAGTTGCATCCTCTTCTCTTTGAAAATATAGTCGATAATCAGTCTGTACTGCTCAAACATACTTTGCAACATGTATTAGGTCGAGTTCTATCATATTGGCACCTCTGTATGAGGGCTTTGACCGGTACTGAGTTAGCATGCTGAATGATCGTCAAGTGCTTCTGGACTTTAAAAGAATGCACATTCTTCTGCAGGTGGCCAGTATGTTGCTGACTATGTCTTCTTTTTTTTTTAGAAAGTCCTGCAAAATCAGGTTAAAGCAATGCACCAAACTCAGGACCCTAAAATATCCATCTGCCATGGCCTTGAATATACTACTGCCGCTTTTTCCCTCTGTTATCATAGACAGAAGAACACTTTTTATTTTTCTGCCCTGTTTTCCAGATACTGAGGAAAAGGTGGCTAGTCCCCTTTGCAGACACTTAGGCACACAAAACATTTTAGAAGCACAGGGGATATTGAAAATGTGACAGTGCCGAAAAAATTGTTATTCACAATTTCAAGGTACATAAACTGGGCCTTGCGTGTTAGACTCAGGGAAAGTGCTATAAGTGCTACATTTACTGGGGGCATGGATAATTAGATCTATCCAAGGACACCCTAGGTAGGCAGCCTCAAGGGTCCACCAGATGGCTGTAGCCCCTGGTTAATACTAGTCATCATGAAAAAATAAAATATCCAATGTATACCATTCCTCCAATTGTCATGTGCGAACTTGTGCTTATTCTTGGCAATATTTGTCTTCTGGGTCAAAGCCATTCAAATACCTTGCTTCTCCATGGCAAATATTGCTACTGTTGCATGCTTCCGAATACCCTTAAAAAATTCTTCAGCACTAAGACCTGCAGACAGCTTTTGCTTAAGCCCCAAAAGAGATGCAGTGTGCAGTGATACTCATGTAATCAGTTGCTTGACAACTGGTCCACATGTTTGTCATCAGATAAATAGTGTGAACAGCACTCTGTGGCATAGCTTGGCCACCCAATTGTAGCACATCATGATGGAGCGCTGGAACAGCAACTCTGGCAAAATAGTTCCAGCTGGGAACCTTCGATTCCTGGCAGATGGCCGCCAAAATTTCTAAAAATCTCACTTCTTCCATAAAAGAAAAAGGGAGGAGGTCCAGTGCTAACATTTGTGCCTGCTTCCTGTTCAACAAATGCCCCATTGAGTGATTGCATTCATAGGGCCCCTGCCACCTGAACATGACTGTAGATGTTGAACAGGGTGGGACAGAGGCATGATCCTTGTGTTACCCCGCAATAGTAGCTTGGATTTTTTTCTTTTGTGGTCCCACTGATGCAGACAACTTCCAGAGAGAACCTGATGGTGGTAGTTTCAATGTACGTCTTGGGGGAATCACTGTTTGCAATGGTGTCTGCATCTTATTCTTGTGCCATTTGGAGGTTGCTGATGAGTGTGATGCTGGCACACTGCAGGGGACATGGCTGTTTTGTTTAAAGCTGTAATCTTCTTCCTCATCTCCTCCTCCTACCATCATGATTGGAGCTGATTCCCCTTTCTCATCATCACCACCAGCTACCTTTTTAAGGTGCTCCTCCCATCGGATTGCCTGATGTTTTTTCATATGGGATGTTTGGCCTCAAGTACTGTAGTGTTAACCTGGCTTACCTCGATGTGCGAAATGGAGCATCCTTCTGCTTGCTAATCATAAAGCAGTCCCAAACAGGGGAGGAGAAGGATTTTAGTGTACCACTGCCGATGCCTGAAGAACTGGAGGTAGGTGGGTGTATTTTTTGCTTCTCTGTGATGCGTATATCGACCGAGGTAGTGATGGATGCATGTATGGAAACTGAAGGTGGTGGTGGAACCAGTGTCACATCCCTCTGAGCAGGTTGAATAGGAGGGGTCAACTCTGTATCCTCCGAGCCACCTTCCATATTGACAATCATTGGCTCATTCTCATCACTGTCAGTTTCCATAATTCTAAGGCTTTCAGGAACTTTTCTTTTCCCTTGTCTCTCCTGGCGGGTCTCCTACTTGGCCGGGTTCCAATCTATGTCTAGATCATCAGAAGGAGGTTTGGAGAAGATGGTAGAGTACTCTTTCTTTTTCTTGCTAGAGATCATGAAGCCAATGGTTCAAGAGCTACATCTTGCTTAGAAGGAAGATCAACCTCCTGTTCTGCTCCTACTTCAGGAAGAACTGTTGTTGGCTGCAGCTCCTGTTGTCCACTTTGCTCAGTTTCCTACAACAATTTGGGTACTTTGTGGCTGAGACAAATCTATTTCAGATTCACTGCTCGTTGCCATGATTGGAATGGCTGCCTTGCTGAGAGACATGGGCTTCGACTTAGTTTGAGAAGGTGCAGTTGATGCATTAGTGTTGCTCCCAGCTTGCTGTCTGGAGGACTGTGTAGCAGGCACACTACATTTCATGAAAAGGTGGAGGTGGCACATAAGTGGTGGCAATCTGCTTCTTCTTTTTCTCCTCACTGCCCACATTCTTGGCAGGAACACCTTTCTTTGGGGCCATCTTCAAGCTCTGTCAGTTGGCACTTAGCTACCTAAGTGGAAGCAGAGGAGGGCTCAGGTGGTGTGGTGTCACTTTGTGCTGGCCTTCTGTGTGGCAGGACTGTGGGTGATACCTCTTGCTCACCTAAAATCAAACAAACAAGAAAAATATTCAGTGAGATGTGTCATTTTTGCAGCTTGAATTATTCACTTAGACAATACATTTTAGTGAGGTGATCCCAAATAATTATCAATAGTGTAGCCATTCCAATCCAAACCATAACATAATACTTCAATTAGGATAACAACATACAGATTTAAAAGTTTGCTTTATGTGCCTCTAAGGGGTGACACCTATGACAGGCAGGGGGTGCAGAGAAAATGGAATATTGCATAATAAATTAATGCTGGAGTATGCCTATGGCCTAAGAGACCTATGGCAGGCAAGGGGTGCAGGGGAAAATGGAATATTCCTTAAACAAGTAATGCTGCTGTGCTCCTATGGCAGGCACCTGTTGCAGGGGTAAAGACATAATCATTAAGCAAATAATGCTGGTGTGTGCCTATGGCCTAAGAGACCTATGAAAGGAAGGAGGTGCAGGAATAATGAAATAATTCTTAAACAGTTAATGCTTATGTACGCCTTTGGCTTAAGAGACCTATGGCAGGCAAGGGGTGCAGGGTGAAATAGAATAATCCTTAAAAGAATTAATGCTGGTGTGCACCTATGGCAGGCATGCGGCGCAGGTGAAAATGACATAATCTGTAAAAATTGTATGCTGGTGTGTGCCTTCGGCTTAAGAGACCTATGGCAGGCAAAGGATGCAGGGGAAAATAGAATAATACTTGAAAAATTAATGCTAGTGTGTGCCTATGACAGGCAGGGGGTACAGGGGAAAACTAAATAACCTTAAAAAATTAATGTTGGTGTGCGGCTATGGACTAAGAGACCTATGGTAGGCTGGGGTGCAGGGAAAAATTAAATAGTGTAAAAAGGTAATTGCTGGTGTCTCACTAGGGACTATGAGTAATTCTTTGGGAGGCAAGGAGGTGCAGGGGAACATGGAAAAAATGCATATAACTTTATATAAACACTGTACATACATACTACAATGATCATCAAGCACATTAAACTGATACCAGGGAAACAAAGTACAAACATTAACAGGAC
This sequence comes from Calotriton arnoldi, assembly GCA_963921515.1. Taxonomy (NCBI): domain Eukaryota; kingdom Metazoa; phylum Chordata; class Amphibia; order Caudata; family Salamandridae; genus Calotriton; species Calotriton arnoldi. The sequence goes on from CAWUFW010003047.1 coordinate 1,354,423, forward strand.
ACAAAAAGGCGTAGCCCTCTTCTATCAATGTCCCTGGAAAATGGCTTTGAAAATGGAAAAAAAGGATTTAACCCACTGGCTGGCTACACAAAATGGCTGATGCCCACATGTTCAAACAACAACAAGAAATAAAACATGGACAACAAAGAACACATGCAGGCCCATGGCAAAACGGCAAAAGCACACTGGCTAGCTACACAAAAAGGCTGCTGGCCACATGTTCAAACAACAACAAGCAAGAAGGCACGGACAACAAAGAACACATGCAGCATACAGCAAAAGCACATTGACTACAACCCAAAATGGCTTCCGGCCACAAGTTCAAACAGCAAGAAGCAAGGAGGTATGGACAACAAAGAACACACACAGGCATATGGACACTAACTACCCAAAATGTCCTCCAGCCACATGGCGTGGAAAACAAAGACAAAATGGTGGCCTATGGCAAACACACACACACACACACACTGGTCAGACAAAAAAAGGCCACTTGGCCAGTAAACAAAGGAGGAATGGTAAACAAAGAAGAAAACACTACCATCAATTTAGCAATGCCAAAAATGAAAATTAAGAAAGCTAGAAACATTTTCCAACAACATGTATCCTCCTAACGCATAATAATATTACTACCCGCAGAATACAAACGTGAAATTCAAAAAAACAGATTTTGTATTATATCCAACTCCATCCCTGGCCTAAATCATATATTTTTACAACAACATATGTCACAGAAACATTTGTTCCATGTACCCAATGATTAGTACTGGTTGGAAGGCCCATGGGCAGACTAGGCCACATGTTAAAAGAAATGAATAGTGCAAATTTCACAAACTTTACTATGCAACCTTTTTCCCTCATAAAAGCTCAAATAAATTGAAGTAAAAAAATAGGCCCCTGCTGCCACGCCAGGCCACCCATCACAACTAAAATCACATTTAAAAATTGAATATAAGGTGCAATTATATACTGGTGCATGCCCTCTATCAAACAACACCCTTATTCAAGAGTTTTTTTTAAACTCACTTGTTGTGATGTCATAAAACCAAATCCTTAAAATCCAATGGTATACATGCAGCAGGAATTGCAGAAAAAGAAAGTGATCCTTTCACCTCGAAATCCAAAGGAAATGTGGCCAGGAGATGGAAAAGGCCCTGCGAAGGGCCTTCTGGCAGGAAGAAGAAATTTGAAACTCTGTGGCAGTTCCTTCCTGTTAAAAACAAAAAGTTAGATAAAATAATGCTTTTCATACTAAAACACTACCTGAACCACCTGTTCGAGTAGAATATTCACTCAAAAGGTATTTACGAGTTGATTTAGCTACTTCTTGAGTACAAAATCTACTTGAAAAGCAGCCCCGACTGCTCACGAATGCTGGTGTTACAAAACTGTGCCAAAGGCTCTGTGTCAAATGGAAGTCACGCCAGGGGCCACCAATTCTCGTTTGCACTCCCAAGTGCACGCTGATAGAGCCTTGCATTGTTCCTGTAAACATTGTGATGCATGAACGGCGGAATAATTCCCCTACATGGAGATTGGTGGAATTTGGCAAGAACTTCCACCAATTCCGATAGCGGAATTGTAATTTCACCCGAGTCTACTATAAATGCAGTGCATTGTAGACAGTTTGCATTGTTGACCAGGCCCATTCTGTGCAAATGGGCTGGTGTATAATAGATCCTTTGCAAGTATGTAAAATGGATCAATCCAAGACTGCAGTTGGGAAAAGGGCTGTGGATTTGAAGCAGCAGTGCCGGGCAGAGGGTTCACTGATTGGGGCCTTATTATGCATCATGGCATATAGTTTCATGATAAGTTTGTGCGAGGATGGGCTAATAATTATATGTTCCAGTGCATGGAATGTTGGGGGAGCTGCGGGGAATGTGCTGTGCAAGGCTACAACAGCAGCGCTCAGGTGGTGGTAGGTGAGCACATCCAGAGGCCTATGGGCCAGATCCCCAAGTATGAATTGTGGAGTGAGGAAGCAGTCGTCCGGATATCTATCCCAAAATGTATGAAGTTGAATACTGGTGCCTGCTGGCATCAGTGACAGCAAAAGCAGGGGGCATCCTGTGAGAGGTAAATTCAGGGCATAAATACAGTCAAGACTTGCCCAAACTTGCAGCTGATCCCATGCCCATATGGTACTGGACACTGTTTTTGTTTCAGCATGAGGGCACTTAGGAGGCAGTAATAGGACAGCTCCCAGAGAGCAGGGATCTATTTGGTCATGTTGAGGGGCTGAGTATGAATGAAACATGGTAGGGAACAACCAGTAATAGGCAAACTGTGCTTGTGCACATAAGTAATAGAGGTCCATGTCTGGAGCACCCAGTCCATCCTACTCGAAGAGAAACGTCAGCACTTCCCATGCCACACAGGGCTGTTACCAGCCTATGTCAGAGCAATCAAGTTAGATCATAGGCATTTTCGTAAGTGGGCTGTGACCGGGAACAGAAGGTTAATGAATAAGTACAAGAAGTTAGGGATCCCCACCAACTTCGCAATCACAACTCTGACCGCTATGGGCAACAGCAGCCTTTTCCACACCAGAACCCGGTCCTTCAGCCATGTCATCAGTCTGCAAAAATTTGACCTCTAGGGTTTGTCTATGTCTCTGCTAAGCCAGACTCCAAGGTAGCGGATCGTTGTCTTTGCCGCCTGTATATTGAAATCACATGGAAAGGGTTGCATATCCGGGGTTAGTGGAAAAATGACGGACTTGGACCAGTTTTTGGTTATTCCAGCACATCCACCAAAGTGAATGATTGGGGCAATATTAGATTTAGGGTCATGTACATACGGGGTGACATGATCTGCATACATAGATACCAGGATTCGTCTGGGGTAAATGCAAGCCCTCAGTACGAATGGTGTTACCGCGATCTGGCAGTCAGTGGCTCCATGCTATGGCAAATAGTATGGGCAACAGGGGGCATTCCTGTAGTGTGACCAGAGAGACTGGAAAGGCAGAGCTAATTGAGCCATTGGCCTGCAGACGGGCTGTAGGCTGCATGTAGAGTAATTTAATCACACACTGAAAGCCGCTGCTGAGTCCGATGCCAGACAGGAGGTGGAAAACGTATGGCCATTTTAAAGAGTTTAACACCTTGATGGCATCAAGCAGGACCACTGCGGCACTAATTTGAGGATTCACTGAGTGGAGGACTGCAACATAAGTCCACAAGTTGTGTGCTGTTGAGCTACATGGAACAAAACCCAAGGGGTCCGGGTGGACCATATCTGGTAGTAAAAGTAGAAGGCTGAAAGCTATCAGTCTGGCCAAAATGTTGTTATCTACATTATTCATAGACAGTGGTCTTGAGAAGTCACAATAACAGAGAGATTTATCCGGTTATATCACGCATCATAGAATCACATAGCCAGGAGGTGAGGAGCTAGAATTTGAGTATATTCTTTATGAAAGGCTACAGTTAGGCCACCAAGGCCCAGTGCTTTGTCCCCAGGAATACTTTGAATGACCTTTCAGGATATCCTCAGCTGTGAAGGGTACATTTAGGAACCAGCGGTGTGCATCATCAAGCCAGACCAATTGGATTGTGTCAAAATAGGAGGTCAGGGCATCAGGATCATGAGGCAGTGAGAAGTCATTCAAGTCAGGACAGTGTGCAGTCATGACACGTTGGACAGCATTGAGGCTCATATGGACCGTCTGCCCATAATCCACCAGTTCGGTGATGTAGTCACTGGCCCAAGGTTTTCAAAGTACTCTGGTGAGGGTCATACCTGCTCTATCACCCTCCCCGTATCATTAAACAATTACTTCTTTGCTAAGGAAATGTGTTTCCAGGAGCACCGCCTCCTCATATTCTAATGGCTGACTCTTGAGAGACACTACAGTGCTCGTGCTCTCAGAAATGAAAAACTGGAGCTCAAATGAGCGGATGTCTGTCTCCAGTTGAGTAAGGTCCCTAAGCAGGGCTCACAGAACTCCTGCCTGTTTGGCAATGCATGCCCTCCGGATCACCACCATAAAAGCCTCCCACGCTGTCAAAGGAGAGTCAACAGAGTACTTGTGAAGTTAAAAGTAATCAAGGATTGCTGTTTTAATCTCAGACTTAACACTTGTTCTTTGAGAGCATTCGGAAGAAGTTTCCAGAAAAAAGCCCTTGGGCCAAGCTCTGGGGGGGAAATTTCTAACAGAACAGGCACATGGTCATTTAACGTCCTGAGGAGGTGAGAAACGCCCATGGTGACCAACCAGTAGTCTATTCTGGACCAGGTGTTATGAGTAGAAGCAATGCATGTCCCCTCTGTACTGTCAGCATGATGGAGGTGCCAGATGTCAGTGTGACCAATGTCCCTTATGAGTGTTTGCCATTGGGTAGAAGCCCAAGGGTGTGGTTGGTAGGTGTCACTGGACCTGTCTGCATGTTCATCAAGTATCACATTGAAGTCGCCCCCCCCCCAAATTACCATGCCTGGACCCATAGCAGCCATCAATGCCAGACCTTGGCGAAGTTGGGGGTCACAGATTTAGGCCATAAACCAAGGTTAATACAATAGGGTGAACCTGTAGTGTCCCAGCTAGACTGACAAACCTGCCCTGTGTATCACTTAATACATGACACATGTGTCATGGTAGCCCTTTATGGAGGAGTACTGCGATACCTTGCACATAGTCAGAATAAGTGATACCTGCGACTCTGCAATCTATCCCTCCCGCTCGCAGACAGGAATGACTTATATCTGTCAGATGTAGTTCCTTTCACAGACACATGTCAATGTGATGTCTGTTCAGTTGCACAAGCACCAGCCACACATCGGCCAATCAGTAAGCTCCGTACATTCAAGGTCAAAAATGTAACAGTGGCCTTCGAACACCAATGATGGTGTTTGCTCTGTGACATGCGTGTGTTAGCTGGGATGCAGACATACCTATTGCAGCTAATAACAGTGAGACAGGAAAAGGAAAGAAACAGCTGTAAAAGAAAAAATATAAAACAGTCTCCTCAACATCCACCGCCTCCCACTTCAAATCTATCAATGAGATGTATTCCCGACTACCACCCCCCAAGCCACACAACATACCAATAGTGATGCTTTATATGAGGAATCATATCTGGGGGGGCTGTAGGAGTACAAGGCTTACTCCCCAGCTGGAAAGCATCTGGGTGGCCGAGGAAAATAAAAAAGTAGAGAAACAAATGTATTTGGTCATCATTCCTGCTTTTTGGGAAGCTAAGTTGTACCCATCCTGTCCTTTCAGGTGGTCAGGCTCTCGCCAGCAAGCACTCTAGCATATGGTCTTCTCCCAAGGGCCAGTTGCCTCCAAACGCCACGACCTCCAACGGCAGCGTACCATACTTTTGGAAGTTAGTCATTATCACTGAGATGCCTGCTATTTGACCCTCAGGAAGAGGGAATGCGTTTTATTGAGAAGTCACACCCTGAGAGAACTTCGTCACAGCTTTGGGGTTGGTGAAGGCTGGATAATCAGAGAATAGGGACTGCCAGCTTTCTACAGAATGCATTTGGCAGACAAGAATTACTGGCGTGAAGACTGCACCATCAAAGTGAAGTCTGGATACAAAGAGATAGAATTCTCCTTATATTGGATAGCCTAACATTTTCTAGCAAGACATAACATGGTGTCTCAGTTGTAATTCAAAATCCAAGTGACTAATGGCCTCGCCGGTAGGAGGGCATGGGCCCAGGGAGCGATGCACACAATCAGCTATTAACACAGGAGAGAGGTCATCTCCCAACATGGCCCTTTACATGGATTTATAGAATTAAAAAGTCCCTAAATACAGCAAAAAACATTCAATACACAAAGAATACCAATCTTAACTAATACTGGTGGTTATACAATTATCAAATTAGGAAGACATCACTAAAATACCATGTTGCGGAATCAAAATATTTCATAAAAACCAGCAGGTTTGCATATAATATTTATTCAGTACATTTATAAAAAACAATACCATAGAAACATTTCATTAAAAAATATAAGGCAAATTAACGTAAAAACATCATATCAAATACATAATCTTGAGAGCACAGATATAAAATACATAATCTTGAGAAAAACAGTTGTCGACGCAGCGTTTCGGTGAATACGTGGAATAGACACCTTCTTCAGGACAGTTTTCTAACAATTCTGCAGACGATGTTAGCGTTTAATAAAACTAACACATCTGGTGGTTACCCTCAGTCTGAATTGAGAATCTTGAAGACAGGAGATTAATGATATTCTCCTCTTCAAACCGAAAGCCCTTATGGTGCAAACAATATGTTCTGTAGGTATGTATACTGGTGCCACCGTTGTTTGGCTAGGGTCCGGGTGCTAATATAAAGGAGCTGAATATTGCCAACCGATGACGGATTTATCAATTTCTACAATTTGGGCTGGTGTGCCACTTATTAAATACGTAGTCCCACTGGTGGATGGATTTGCAGCCAATGGTCCTGGCTTCTTATATATCACCTGAGACGCGTTACACGGCCTCCCTGCGACCAGTATAAAGCTTCCGGGTCATGGATTTGACATAGGTTTCCATCCTGTCCATGGCTGTCGATTCAGGGATACCAAGGATACAAAGGTTATTGCATCATGAGCGTGGCTCAAGATCATCATTTTTGTTTTTATAGTTTCCAGCATCTTTTCCATACGAAGATGCTGCTCCCCAGAGAGCATATGCATGTCTTCAATAACTGAGCTGTGGAAACCAAGTGATCAATATGCTCCTTATGTTTCTCTACCTTCTCTTTGAAGCGGGTGAATCTAGTAGTGGGAAGATCAGTTTACGCATTGATGGTATTTAGGCTTTGCTTAAGAGCCATAAACACAGTTTTAATGTCTGGAGCTGCTGTGTCTGCCTCTGTCTTGGGCGAGCCCTGTGTGCTGGATCTTGGTTCCAGGTTTTCAGTGTGTGTAAGGCACAGTGTTTCAAAGCTTTGCTTAGCTTATGTATTATCACTTTTGCCCATATTGGGAAGTTACTTAAGTTACTAGGAACATGTGGGCATGTGGTTGAGCAGCAAACCCAGGGCTATGTACATCCTCAGCAGTTAGGGTACTGCCTAAACCCAGCAAACTATCACCATTTCATGAGCAGGCCTGATTCTCATCTTACTTGCACCAAATGTAAAATTACTAATCTTCACTTTTGTCCATAGTGAGATCTTGTGAGCCATATGCCATATCAGGAGTGGGAGGTTATGCATCACAGTTGTAAAACTGAGGTGACCTTCTCCTCTGGAATCAGGGTCCTGCCCCTACCCAACACATCCTGTCAGAGTTACGAGCAGACCTAGCACAGGTGCACCCCATGATACTGTGGGAGGGGCCCACAGCTCTGAACATTGGTGACCCATCCCGGCACTCTAATTTCAAGCCCTCCAATGAGAGATGGGGCAACCCATGCATGGCCCACACGCAGCGGACCTCCATGCATGCATGATCCTCACCTGGCGCTTGCTGACCTGAGGCTCCCAGGGCAGCCGACCACTACCTCATCAAGTGGCCATCAACATCAGACACATCTCCTGCACAGCCAGCACCCACGGGCATGTGCCCAAGGGGGGCATGCATCCCTCGCTCCTAATACTGGTAGCAAACTACTCAGCATGGTTCTCGTGCTGTGGCTGTTCAGGCAGAGTCCACCACTCAAGCTCCTTTAAGACCAGCTCAGCTCCAATGGACTGAGGCTGGATATCTTCATGGCCATGGTTCCGGTACAAAAACGGAAGGCTGTATCACAACCGGAGCCACCCAGGATCAACAACAGCATCTAAAAATGGGTTCAATTCTCAAGTACATGCAGGATAAACTACAGCTTAATCTCTCCGGCTGGTGGAGCCTCACTATGCAGTGGTCATCTTGCTGCCGGGCTCTCTGGTGCCCCCATGATTTGAAAAACCTTGAATAACAAAAAAAAGAGAGAGGCGATATTTGAATGAATACAGATTCTACATTTCAGGGCATATAGAAAAATGTATCCCACCATTTGGAGGACACCATTTCCACTTTCTATGCAAAGAGGAAAAGAGAGAATAAAGCTTCTGATGAAAAGGAAAATAAAATGTCTGGTCAACAAACTGATTACAGCCAGCAAGCAACAGGAAAAAGTCAGGACAGATCATGTGCTGTACAACAACAAGATGATGTGTTGAAAATGCCAATGACTGCAAGAAGAAAGAAGAGCAGATCATTCTGCATGTGAATACCTAGTATGAAAAATTGCCATACACTCCAGCTGAGAGAAAAAGATAGAGGCTAAAAGGTTGCCATGAAACTCATGAGAAAGGTCCTGAAGTGAGGTCATCCCGGGTTGTACTATTTTGTAACTAGCTGAATGATGAAACACCAACAAGTCATGCACTTATGTGAGTACTCAACGAGCAGAAGTGAAAAGTTGGAAGGTGAGAGTAAGCAGTTCCACTGGAAGCTGTCAAAACTGTAGAGGAAGACCCCTGGTTGCAGAAGTTTACAACATCTGCAAAAAACGCAAAAAAATAATTTGTCCAGGAAAAAGTTACAAAACACAATCTTTCATGCGGTGAATCAGCAAAATATCATAAAGAAATTTTCACAAGTTTGAAGAAATCAAAACCACTAAAAGGCGCACGTCATATAAAAATTAAAACAGTACAATTAAAAGAAATTAAAAAATATTTGCACCATATATAAATCTAAAAAAGAAATAAAAGCTGAAGGCCAGGCTCTGTGGGCAACCTCTGCTGGCACAGTTGAAGTGCACACACAGTCTGGGTTGGTGAATTAACGGAGGGATGTGCACAGAGCCTGGTGTTTGCACTAACAACCCATTGTGCACGTTCAAAGGTAGAGTATCGGTATCTCAAGAAGCTGTCTTCAGTGAGGTCATCAGTCATGTCATCAATGATTTCACATAGGATGTCATTAGTGATGTCACCAATAATTTCACTGTCATGAGTGATGTCATATGTAAGGTTATCGGCAGGAGTGTGTGTACTCACATAATTATCTCATGACATTTTCACCAAATTATGCTTTCTGTAGTGAAATGTCTTTTGTTAGTATTTTTCATCACTTTTATTTACTTGAGCAAGCACCTTGTATAAAATATTGTCACAAGATACCAGCAGGAGACTGGTCCAAATAGACAATGTCTCTTGATATATTATTAGACTTTTTAATATGCGATCAATGCTTAAGTAAAAAACAAATTGTAATTTTTAGAACTTTCATAAAAATATGCCTTAGACCTGTAAGCCTTAGGGTGGTCTTCTCCCAAACGTTTTGCCTACTTACCTCCATTTTTCTGCTGAAATTCGTTTTTGTTGGCCTTCTAACCAGTGCTAACGTGCTTGTGCTCACTTCCCTAATAGTGGTTATATTGGTTTACACCAGATTGGCATATGTAATTTACTTATAAGTCCTTGGTAGAGTAGTATTCCATATACCCAAGTCCTGTAAATCGAATGCTATAGTGGGCCTGCAGCACATATTGTTCCACCAATGACGTAATTCCATAGAACATGCCTCAGGTCTGCCATTGAGGTCTGTATGCAGTTTTAAACTACCAATTCAACTTATTACTCCCTTGATAAGCCTTAACCTCCCATATGGTTTCATATAATTCACCTCTAAGATAGGCCCTAGGTAGCCTGTAGGCAGGGTGCATTGTATGTAAAAGATTGGACATGTAATATTAAGTTTTACATGTCCTGGTAGTGAAAAACTCCTAGATTCTTTTTTCAGTACTGTGTGTAGGGGTGGGTAGAAAATGTAATTCTGCTTGGGGAATTGACTAAATTTGGTCACTATGCATTACTCTTTAACACGTAGTTGAAGTCAAATTCTGCCAATCGCTCCATGACAGAATTTTGCTCCAGTTCGAGTTGCAAAGACAATGGGAACAACACGAGCTTCCAGCAAGCGAGCTGGTGAGCGCGAGTGAGATTTGGCGTCCCCTAGCATGATTTCTGGTGGTTAGGTAACCTTCCAGCCGCATTTTCTAACATGTGCAGTAGCGAGCACTCATGTTTATAAGGCTGCTTCTCAAGAAGATTTTCTATTCGAGAAGCACCAAATAAACTCAAAATTGTTTCTGGTACGTTGTTAGTGCAAAACACATTTTTTTTATTGTACTTTTCCTTTAACAGGAAGTAAGAGCCAGAGAGGCTCCAACTTCCTCTTCCTGTCCAGAAGGCACATTCCAGTGCTTTGTTCATTGTTTGACCACTTTTCATATGGATTTTGAGGGGAAAGGATCCCTCTCTCTTTTGTCTGCAATCCCTGCTCCATATACCATTGGATTTTCAAGGATTTATTTAGGGAGGGATCAAGTAAGTTAAAGAACTTTTGGATAAGTTTGCTGATTGATCAATCAATCAATCATAGGATTGTTAAGCACAAATACTCAACCAAGTGGTTCTCAAGGCGCTGGGGAAGACGCCAGGTCCAGGATGTTCAAGGAGATCCGTCGAAGAGTCAGGTCTTGAGGTCCTTCGTGAACTTGGAGAGTATTGGCGTTTGTCTGAGGTGGAGTGGGAGGGTGTTCCATGCCTTGGTCGCGAGGAAGGAGAAGGAACGACCTCCTGTTCTGGTCTTCTTGACGCAAGGCACCGTAGCTAGGGAGAGCTGGGCTAAGGGGAGGGATCTTTGGGGTGTGTGGAATGTGAGGCGGTGGTTCAAGTATGCAGGTCCGGTGTTGTGGAAGGCTTTGTGGGCATGGATGAGAAACTTGAAGGTGATTCTCTTGTCGATGGGGAGTCAATGTATTCTACACAGGTGCTGGGTGATGTGGCAGTGGCGCTGTAGATTGAGGACTAGTCTGGTGGATGCGTTCTGAACATTCTGGAGTTTACGGGTGAGGTTACTGTTGATTCTGGCATAGAGGGCGTTGCAGTAGTCGAGTCTGCTGCTGATGAGGGCATGGGTGATGGTCTTTCTGTGTTCAAGGGGGATCCATTTGAAGGTCTTTTGTAGGAGTCATAGGGTGTGGAAACAGGAGGATGAGACAGTGTTGATTTGGCGGTCCATCTTGATTTCAGAGTCCAGGATGATTCTGAGGTTGGTGCTTGGTCCGTGGGGGTGGGTGCGTTCCCAAGGGCAGGGGGCCACGAGGTGTCGTTCCAGGCATTGGGGTGTGGGCCCATGATGAATACTTGGGTTTTGTCAGTGTTGAGTTATAGGCAGCTGCTCTTCATCCACTTGGTGACTGCTTCCATTCCTTCTTGAAAGTTATGTTTAGATACGTTGGGTTCATTAGATAGGGAGATGATGAGTTTGGTATCATCTATGTAGGATACAATGTTGAGTCCATGGTATCTGATGATGGGGGAAAGCGGGGTCATGTAGATGTTGAACAGGGTGGGGCTGATGGAGGATCCTTGGGGAACTCCGCAGGTGGTCGATGTTGGATCCGAGAGGAAAGGTGGGAGTCTGACCCTCTGCGTTCTGCTAGAGAGAAATGAGCAGATCTAATCGAGTGCCTTGTCCCGGATCCCTGCATTGTGGAGTCTGCTTGCTAGGGTGCGGTGAGAGACTATGTCGAAGGCTGCGGAGAGGTCCAGGAGGATGAGGGCTTCAGTCTCCCCTCTGTTGAGGAGGGAGCCGATGTTGTCTGTTGCGGTAAGGAGGGCGGTTTTGGTGCTGTGGTTTTACCTGAAGACGGATTGGGAGGTGTCAAGGATGTTGTTTTCTTCAACGAAGGAGGGAAGCTGGCTGTTGACGGCTTTTTTGATGACTTTTGCCGGAAACGGGAGTAGAGAGATAGGTCTAAAGTTTTTGAGGTCCGTGGGGTCAGCCGAGGGTTTTTTCAGAAGAGGGTTAATCTCGGCGTGTTTCCAGTCATCGGCAAAGGAGGCGGTCTCGAGGGAGCGGTTGATGGTTTGCCGAAGCTCAGGATCAATGATGTCGGTGGCTCGGTGGTAGATGTGAGGGGAGCAGGGGTCCGTGGGGGACCTGGAGTGGATTGACTTAATTGTCTTCAGGGTGTCTTCGGTAGTGAGAGCGGTCCAGCTGTCAAGTGTTGGCTGCGTGGTGTAAGGAGTGGGAGGTGTGTGTTCCGCATGATAGTTTTCATCATTAAAGTTGTTGTGGATGGTCTTGATTTTGTGGTGGAAGTAGGAGCAGAGTTTGTTGCAGAGGTCCTGGGAGGGGGATGTCTGAAGTCGCACTGTTGGGTTGGATGCTGAAAAGTTCCTTGCTTTTGTGTGCATGGGTGGAGATTCTGTTCTTGAGTGCTTTCTTCCTTGTGTGTCTGATGAGCTGGCGGTGGGCGGTGGTGGCTGCTTTGAAGTTGTCATGGGCTACTGTTGTTTTGGAGTTTCTCCAGATCTTTTCAAGGCGTCTGCAGGTTTGTCTGGATTCATGGCATGTGTATTGGTGGTTTTCTTGAGGGGGCGATGGTGTTTGCACAGTCGGTGATCCATTTGTGCAGGGTTCGGGCTGGGGTGTTTGGGTCGCTGTCTGTGGTGGTTGTAGTGGAGCTGCTGAGGAAGGTGGTGAGCTGGTCGTCGGAGATCTTATTCAGTTTCTGCATGGGAGCTGGTGTGGAGGTTTGCGGGTGATGGTTGTTTTGAAGGTGAAGTGGATGCAACAATGGTCTGTCCATGGGAGTTCAGAGATGTGGCTGAAGGTGATGGAGTTTCCCACTGTGAAGATCGTGTCGAGGATGTGTCCTACTGAGTGTGTGGGTGCTGGTATGATCTGTTTGAGTCCGATGTTGAGTAGGTTGTCCAGGAGGGAGGAGGAGTTGGGGTCTTGGAGGTTGTCAAGGTGGGTGCTCAATCGGAGGTAGGATTTGTGGGCAATTGGGATGCCTCCTCCGGGGCAGTTGGGGCGGTCCTTCCGGGTGATCTTGTATCCTTTGATGGCGGCCGCAATGTCTGGTCCTGAGGCAGCGTTCGTCCAGGTTTGTGTGAAGAAGGTGACGTCGGGGCTGGTGCTGTCGAAGAGGTCCTAGATTTCTGCGGCATGTCTGTGGATGGAGCAGACTTTGAGGAGGATGCATTGCAGGGTTTTGGGTGTGGTGGTGTTGTGACGGAAGGGTTGTGGTGGATACTGGGTCTCAGCAATGGTAAAGGAGTGGCGGCAGTGACAGCTGGTGAAGTGTCTGAGGGTGTCAGTAGGTGAAGAACACTTGCAGCTGTTGTTCTGGTCTGTGTTGAGTGCGTGGAGGGCCATAGAGCTGTAGCGATGGCGGGTCAGAGATCCAAGGTTTCTGGCATTGGTCGCGGTCGGGTCGTGGACAGGCCTTTGGCGAACCAGCGGCACGGCTGCCATTAAGTAGGGGTCGGGGTAGGGAAAGCAGCAGGGAGGCAGGAGTGGAAACACGTGGGAGGGCCACGGGGCAAAAGCGGTGGGAGGAGGAAAGAAAAAAGGAGGGAAAGGGAACGGAGATTAAGGTGGGTGAAAGGAGCAGAAACAACAATAAAGATGCAGGAAAGGAGCAGAAAAGCAGAAAAGGAGCAAAAACAACAATTAAGATGCAAAAATGCAGAAGCAAAGCAGAACCAAGGCAGGAGGCAAAAAATGAAAAAAGGGCAGAAGTATAGGACCGAGGCAGAAGGCCTCAAACACCAACCTGAGTCAGTGCTGGGGCAGAGACTCTTCGACGGAGCTGCGTGAGGGGGGAGCAGTATCCTGACCAGGATGGAGGGCATGTACTAGTGTTTTTTTACCTTTTTTGAATGTAATTGTAGGTGGCCTGAAGTTGCAGTAGGTGTCTATTTTTCAATAACCTTTTTAGTTTTTTTAAGTGGAAAATGTACACAGGCTTGGGTGGGCTGTGGGTCTGGATTTAAAACTTTGAAAGTACTTTTTTCAATTTTCTTGTGTGTTGTTTGGGAATACAGACTTTTATCTTGCTCCTTTTACTGCAGGACCTAGTCTGCCCATGCCACGTGCCATGTTTATATGGTATATGTTTTTTTTTAAAACATCTATTTATTTAAGGATGGCCTTGGATTACATGCAGTGTTTATTTTATATTTTACATTTTTCTGCAAAGTGTTAAAGTATTCTGGTGAGGTAATTTTTGATGCCTTGAGATGTTTGTGGTTGATGAAGTTGACAGATCATTTTAGTTTTTGGCATTGCTGAATTAATGACAGTTAGTTTTTTCTTTGTTTGCCAAGCCTCCTTTCTTTGCTGGCCACATGGGCATTTTTTTTTGCATGGGCAGTGTGCATGTATGTTTGTTATAGGCCAACATTTTGTCCTTGTTCTCCATTCCATACTTTTGCCTTTGGTGGTCATGTGGCCTGCGAACATTTTGTAGTCAGTATGCTTTGCTTTTGCCATAGGACTGCATGTGTTCTCTGTTGTCCATGCTTTCATCCTTGGTGGCCATGTGGCAGTTGGCCATTTTGTTTTCAGTGTGCTTTGCTTTTGCCATAGGCCTGCATGTGTTCTTTCACGTCCATGGCTTTGCCCTTGGTAGCCATGCAGTGGTGGCCATTTTGTAGTCAGTGTGCTATGCTTTTGACATAAGCTTGCATGTGTTCTTTGTTGTCCATGCTTTTGCCCTTGGTGGCCTAGTGGCTGTTGGGATAGGCCTGCATGTGTTCTTTGCTGTCCATGATTTCACCCTTGATGGCCATGTGCCAGTGCAACTATTTTGTGTGGCCAGTGTGTTCATTTTCTTCCACTTTTCAAAGCCATTTTCAAGGGACATTGATAGATAGAATAGGCCAATGTCTTTTTTTTTATCTTCATTGTTTTATTTTTCCCTAATGTGAAATGAATGTGATTGAGGATGATTTTACTGTATATGTATGTATAGTGTTTTATATGCGTTTTTTCAATTTTCCCCTGTGCATCCTTGCTTCCCATAGGATTCCTCATAGTTCTTAGGGAGACACCAGCAATGATATTTTTTCAATCATTTGATTTTTCCCTGCACCCTCTGTCTGCGATAGGCTCACCTCAGCAATAATTTTTTTTTTAAAGTATTATTCTTTTTTCCCCCTGCACCTGCGGCCTGCCTGTTAGCCCTAGCCTGATACTGCCATTAGCATTAAAAAAGGTCCTTTGAAAAACCCTGCACTATTGTTTGGGAAGATTGAGAGGACTGCTTCTCACATTGCTCTCATCACAAAACAACAATGTTGTGCTACACTAACTAGTAACGCGAAGACAGATAGTGACAAAGAAAAAACGAAAGCCCATTCACTTTGTTTTACATTCAAAACCCACCCTCTCTACCCACAACAGCCCACCCCCTCCCCTAACAAAAAAAAAACCCGTTCATCTTTTTCCCAGCTTTACTTCCCAAATCGCACACTCTCCACCAACAACAGGCCCAGCCTGCTCCCCAAACAACAAAAAAAAACAATGTCTTATTTACCCTTTCCCCAACTTCCCTTCCAAGTAAGTAAATAGTAATAAAGGTTACTCTCTTTAAAGTGACAGGGGTTACTTACTACTGACAACATTACTACTCGTAAACTTATTGATAGAAAGGTTATGAGTCGTAAACTTACACTGCAAGAGTAAAGTAACCACTAAAGCTTGCTTTACCTTTCTAAATCAGGCCTTGTGTTGTGTTGCTTATAAAATCTATGCAATATGGATTAACATAACCTTCTTTTGAGTAATGACTTCTGACTCCTGACTCAAGGTTTTTGTAAGTTTAGTTATAATTTTTTTAATAACTGTAATGGCTATTACTATCTCCCCATATTGCTTACAACTACTGCTAGTTGTTGTTTGTTATATGACTTTTTGTCTTTGAATAACCACTAACTCTGTGTTTTCTTGCAGTCTAGTTGCCTGTAATGGACAATCCTTCTGAATACTCCTACATTTGGAGTTCAAAATAAGAGGGAGTGTTAGCCCTAGCTCACTTCTATCACCAGCATTAAGAAAGTCCTTAAGGAAACCCCGCAATAATGCTTGGGAAGATTGAGAGAGGTAGCAGACTTTGTTCAATCTACTCATGTACAAATAACTAATTAATACCGAAGTAATTAAGTTATTCTTGGGAAGGAGAGATAAATAAGATTGATATTTTTGTATATGTTGTTGGTAGACCTCATTAGTGGTCAATGGTTACAGAGGGTAGTAGGACAAGGGCAAACTATATAGTATACAGCATCAATGGGTGGCTAGGTGCTGCAAAACCTCATCAAGCAATAATGTGAAATAGAAATCAATTAACCGGTTTTCTATCCCCCAGGGTCACTCTGATGACAGGGTATAAATACTGAACTGCAGGAAGAAATAAGTAACCTACTGAAGAATAAATAGTTGCCAAGTAACTTCAGGTAGGGAAAGTCTAAGGGGAAAAAAAGTTGATGTACAGTATAATGTGTGACAATGTCAGAGGACAGCTTCTCATCTTGCTCTTGTCACAAAATATTAATACTATGCTCCGCTAACTAGCAATGCAAAGACAGATAGTGAAAGAGAAAAAACTGAAGCCCATTCCTTTTTTTACATTCAAAACCCATCCTCTCAACTCACAACAGGCCCACCCCTCTCCATAAGCAAAAGAAACCTCCCTTTCTCTCTTTCCTCAACTTCCCTTTTCTAATCCTACCCTCTCCACCCGCAGCAGGCCCAACCACCCAGCAAAAAAAAAACTTCTAATTCACCCTTTCCCCAACTTCCAATTCCTCCGTCTCCACCCATAACAGTCGCTTCCACCAAAACAAACTCAACAAAAAAGGACTTTGAGGGCAACTTGTTCAGTTTTAATGTCGGCCGCCTCATGGACCAGGTTCTGCTGCTTGTGCCTGAGCAGCACCAACTTGCATTGGGGACAGTGGAGGAGGCGGTCAGACGATGAGGAGGAAGGGGGGCTGGTAGTGTTCTTGGGGGGCAGTGAACCCTGGCTCCAAGTGGTGGAAGCTGTGGCGTTGATGTGGCAGGGTTGGGGCTGGGTCTTCCGGCCCAAGGAACTGGAGGCCTGTTCCTCCTCCTCTTCCTCCTCAAAGGCAACCAGCCAGTGATATTCCACAGCCTACAACCAAACTGGGAGGCTATCTTCTGCCAGGATGGTGGTTGCTCCAGCAGCAGTAGTAGCTATATTAAGAATGTAAAAACAAAAATACAAATTCTGATGCTCAGCGGTAACACTTGTTTATACTGTCTATAGTGGCACAGTAGCAGAACATTGCTGTTCCCCTATGGCTATTTCAATTTATTTGAATATGATGATTAGTCACTGCCTGGGCTAAGTTTTCCACGCCCATGCATCCCATAATGCAATAGCACTTACTGAAAAGAAATAAGCAAGAACATCAACATAATCAAATAGTGATTTTAGCTGGAATGATTTCATAGTGAAACTGAACAGACACCTTATGTGTGTTAATAAATGAATTAGCTGCCATTTATGAGTAAGGCGTATATATTTGCTGCCCAATAATGCAACATTAACAAAGCCATTTTAAATACTAGATAGACATTGAGTCAACCAAGAATGTTTTTTCGCCTAATGGAGGGATAAGGGATTAGGTGAGGGTCTAGGGCAACAAAAGGATAAGTGGTAGATGGGAATGCAAAGGGCATATGGTATTGGCTGTGGTATCTCATTCCTGTCATGCTGCAGTGTCATGGAAACTGCTAGTATAAGACAACATTGGGTGGTCTACTATTGACTATGTTGAACATCTACATTTGTCGTCTTTCTTGTCTTCCACTTCATTTATTACTTTCGTCGCTCACTAATTAAAAAATGTTAAGGTTTTTTTTGCTTTCTCTATATTTGCTCTTTTTTCCTTTTTTATTCACCCTCTACATACTTAGCCTTGAGAAAGCCCCAGACTGCGTGTCATAGGGGGTGAAACACGTGTTGGCTTTTCTTTTCTTCTACGTTATCTGCTCAGGAAGAACAAAATTAAACCAGAATTATAAACATCAAACTTTGTGATCAGGTTGGACTTTTTCAACCCGTTGGGGAATACAATGCTATAGGAAGATTACATTTTCTTCTCTGTCCTGCATCTAAACCTGATCAAGCAAGTCCTGTTCCCTGGCAAGGATGTTTGCCCAGCGGTGCATCAGCTGCTGCTGGGTGAGCTGGATGCATGTGCTGCAGCACACACCCCGCCGCCACCCCCATAGCATCCAACACTCCTGCAGGGAATAACCCTTCTCCCAACTTCAAAGAAAGCACAGGTGTAAAAATAGGCCCCTCAGACCCACTCTTCAAATCACTTTCTGGACCTGCAGAAGGACTCTCAGACAACTGCCTGCTACTGTGGCCTGCTGTGTATGCCACAAGACAGCTTTGCTGCACCTGGAAGGATTACCTTGCTGACTGGAACCTGCCTTAAACCCACAGAGGCCATCCTTGCTTCTTCACCTGAACCGAGGACTACCAGAGTGACTCCAGTGCTAGTTTCTTGGCCTCCTGTTCAGAGCCACAGGGACATAAAAGACTCCCACCAACTTGAACCCCCACATTTGGATACAGTTTGAGTGAATCATGAACCTCAAAGTGATGTCCCATCAGTCCTGGATGCTTGGTTGTGGTGCTAAAGGTGGCCAGATAGCCAAAATCCAAAATTTGGGACTTAGAACATTTCTGGCAAAAAACTGCTCTAACAACTGAGAATCTACTGGGACCAACCTGCTTGTCGATCCACCCAAGGTGCATCACCATTCGGGCTGACTTTGTGACTGCTCCCGCTGCATTCTTCTCTGCAGCAGTAAATCCTGTTCAGCAGACCTTCGCCAAAGGGGTATCCGTCTTCCTGACACGGTCTTCCGCTACAGCCTCCTGCCTTGTCCCGCTAAAGATTTTTGATTACCGGAAAAGTGACTAAGTCCAAACATAGAAATCTTAACCACAACTTCATCCAGAGGCTTCCTGATGATGACGCTCCCTTCTCGCCAACAGTGAACCATTGACATTTACCTTCTTAGAACCTTTTTCTTGAAAATTCTTTTTAAGTCCGCAGACAAGAGCTGACTGGGTCCAATCCACTTCTTGAATCCTACCTGCGCTCCATCGTTGTCTGCAATATTTTTCAACTTCAACCCGTTGTCACACAACTAGATGTTTCCCGTTGGTGCTTTGACCTTTTAGGCACTGGTTTTCCTAAAAAAAAAAAAATCATAACTCCGGTTCTACTGATTGGATTTTTGTTGTTTTGGTGTAAAATAATTTAGTAATCTATTTTTCTAAAATGGTGTGGGATTTTACTTGTGTTGTGTTTTCACTTTATTGCTATTTGTGTGCTGCATAAATCATTTGCACATTGCCTCTAGGTTAAGCCTGACTAGGCCTGGCAAATCTATCCAGGCTAAGAACAGGTTAATGTAGTGACTTTTTGTGGTTCACCCTGCCAGGGTTGGTGGCTGTTGATTGACCAGGGCTCACACCCCAGTCAACCAACAACCCAATTTCTCACAATGTACATAACACAAATGAGGGATTCTTGCAAGTTCCACTGGTGTAATTAAGAATTCACTCAGGCTTAGTCATAAGGTGTGCATGATGAGGTGTGAAATATATGGTTATTTTACCTAACCATAACTGGTGAATTTCAGTTTTTAGGTTTTGTTTTGTTACCATAACTCTAACTTTATCTTTAAGTTGTGCAGAGTTTGATATGCTATTTATAATATTAAGTGTGGGAACGGGCCATGACTATCCAGTGAGTCATAATTCCCCTCATTCCATCAGTGGTAATAAAGAGTATATTACACTCTGCACATCTGCATATATGATGTGTACAAATGAATAAAATTACTGCAGTAAAGTAAAATCACATTGAAGTGATCTTGTAAATATCAAGGTATCAAGGTAGTTGTTGTCCTGTGCAAAGTAATTTGCTTTTCTGTGGTTATAAACATGGATTTGACCTTTGCACTGTAGTAATAAAAGCATTAATGTGAGTTTATTAGTATTTTTGCTCTATAACGTGTTAATGCAAGTTTGTTTGTCAAATGTGTCTATTATTGTTTATGATTTAATATTTTTTCCATTCACATTTGTTGAACTTTTTTTGACAATATTTCTGACATTGATTTTGACAAATTTGTATGGTTTTAAATAGTGTTGGTATTATATCATTTACAGTTATATACTAAATTGTTTAAATTGTGATTTTGTTTGTGATTGTCAAATGGCAGACATTGTTAGACTTGGTTGTGCTCTTGCATTACTTAATTTTGTTGTTTGTTGTATGATCCCTTATTTTGGTCCAGTCAGCCAGGGAGAATGTGTTGTCCTAGATGTTTTGTTGTAGGGATTCTGCACATACACAGAGCTATGCACAGGATAACAGGACCTCGGAGTATAGTGGTGAACCAACCATACACCTTAGTACCCACAATCCCAACCCGACTAGCTTTAGCATCTCATTAGCAGATACTACCAATGATTAGACAACCCAGAACACGGTATCTCTCTCAGGACTCGTGGGAGCAAGAACACTCTTTCATAACTCACTCATACCTGTCCACAACGTGCGTAATAAGAGACACAGTATAGTTTAAAATGTTTATTTCAACTATCGTGCTCTAAGATACAGTACACGTGCCAGTACTATCACCATAATGCATAAGGATAAAATAATAAGCATGGTTACAATTCCATAGAATACAAACGGGGAAAGTATTTCATAAAGCAGTGGATATAGGGCTAAATGACCATACCACCCTCCCCGTGCTATTAGCTAGTTTATTATAAAACCAGAAGACCTCTGGGCATTGTCAGGCTGACCCTCATACCTCAATATCTAGATGCAAGGTTTACATCATCAGACAAGCACAGCTCTTCTCCCTGGAAAGGTTTTTCTCCAAGTGCCTCTAACAGTGCAATCACAATATTAAAAGCACACACATTTCTCCAATGCAGCTGTACTTAGTGTTATGTCTACCTGCGAGGGACTGGCCAAATCAGCAAGAACAAGGGACGTTGTTTTTCGACCTTGTACATGTTGTGCAGACGTAACCCACAGGGAACAGGAGAAAAGGTGAAAGGCAGAAATGCAGACAGTTCTAAAATAGCCGGGCAGAAGCAGAGGCTGGAAAAACAAGGGCACAAAGTAACGTGCGCAAAAAAGGCATCATGGCAGTCAGGCCTAAGCCAACTTAGCAAAGCAGACCATGAGGCCACAAACCACATGACACCCTCACCTGGTCAGTCCATTGGCGAAGACATAGGACGAAGACAGAGTTCAAATAGAAGGAGCAGAACAGAAACGTCTGGTGTGGACTAGTCCCCAAAGAAGGACACAAATCGCAGAAAGAAAAAAAAATCCAGTGAGGCAGGTTGCTGAAAGCGAAGGCCCCCTTAATCCAACAGAGTGTAAGTGCAGAAAAACGCCACACCTTCCAAGAGGACATCGTTGGAATCGTCAGAAAAAAGCGACGCCATCCAGTCCAATAAATCAAAACTGCAGCCATGTTCCTCACAAGAGGGAGCAGCGAATAGCATTGCGGGACAACTTGCGTAATACTCAATATAACTTCGTTGTAGGAGAATCTGAGCAGCCGCCCAGACATCCCATTGTGCCAAAAGTCCAAGTGCAGGCGCACTCGCCATGTAGCCAGCACCGGAACAGTCCCGCTCATGGGCCTCTAAGGGACCCATCAAGTGGACAAAATCCGGGCGAGACAGAGACATATTGGAGAGGCAATAATCCAAGGACCATGAAAAAGGACATCGGATGCAAGACATCACAGGATGCACGCAAGTGAAATACGCAAAGCGAAAAGAAAGTCTGTATGACACACTGAGTGTCGCCAATGGCAGGACGCCGAAGCCGGCGAGAATGCGGTCACGGAGCATCTGGAGTCGACCTGGGTCGAGAAGGGCCCAAGGAAGTGCAGCCATTGCGTAGTAAACAGACCAAAAGCAATATACCAGCCGCTAAGGCGAGGATCAACGGAAAGCCGCCAAAGACGCTGGAAAAAATGGAATGAATAAAAGTCGGTATTACACCAAAGATAGTTTGAAAGGAGGTAACAAAGCCAGAGCCCACAACTTTAAAAAAGTGCACCAGACCTTCGGTGCGTCATGCATTAAAAACACGGTGAATCAGTTCACCGAAATGCTGTGGGAGGTTTGTGTTCAAAAGGGCCTGTATTTCATTGTGGGTACTCGCCACCTGGAGAATGAATGTCTCCCAGGCGGATGTGAGCATAACCTCCTGGTTCAATAATAGCGCCTTTATTCTGCTCAATTTATTGAAATCCGCCTTCAAAGTAGGAATGGAAGGCCAAATGGAACTATCTATGATGTCGTGCGGGGGAGGAAAAAGCACATTTTTGCAGCAGACAACCCTGTGGGAAACTGTTACAATATAGGGGATGCCGGCCAGCATGCCACAGCAGTCCTGATTATTCAGAAGCAGATAGCTACCATTTGCAAGCACAGTGAAAGTAGGAGATATAGCAGGAGCAGGAATGCCCTTTAAAACACAAGCAAGATTCGGAGCCGAAACGTTACAAGATCCGTGCAATTTAATGTTTTTGCAAATAAGGGAATGACCCATAGTAGAATCGCATGACTCTCCTGTGAGAAAAACTTCCTTGCCGTCCCTAAGGCATCTGTAAAGGAAAGGCAGGGACCAAAGTTCATGCAAGAAGGCACTGCCTAAAGGCTTAAAACGGCCAACAGGATAATGTTTCATGCAGGAACTGAACTCAAATAAAGAGAAAGGCAAAGCGATAACCCAGTGTACTAGCCACACTGCAGAATCCAATTCCGCTACAGAGAATGGTAAGGGCTCTATTTTCTCGATATGTAACAGAGTGTATGTTGCATCTTTCATGGACATGAACTGCTGTTTTTCAGTTAAATTAAAAGGCAAAAATAAGGCAGTGGTGTTTAAAAAATGCCAAGGAACTTTACCCATTTTAAGTGTTTGCAAAGTCCATGCAAACTGCATCACTGAACGCAATTGATTTTGACCATGATATAACACAGAAACATCATCTTGTACAATATCAACAACAGAGGAAACAACATTCTCTAATGTGTAAATGCGGGAAGACAGGGTATTAATACTATTGTCAACAACAGCAAGCACCTTTTCTAAATTTGCTTGATCAATCTCCCGAAGACGGGAGGCAGCTTTAATTTGTGAAAGCTTCCAGAGCTCATTGTAAGTCTAGTAAATGAATCTCTTAGGTCGAGGACCACGAGGCCCCAGAACAAAATCGGACAGATCAATGTTGCCTGATAGGAGGGATAAATGCTGTTTCACAGAATCTAATGACGAGTGCTGCAACCACTGTTTACATAATTTACCAACAGAATATGTTGTAACAGTACGAGAGTCAGAAAACCTCGGGTCTGGCCTATCCTGTTTGTAACCAGGAGCTGAGTCATGAAAACGCAGTTGGCAGCCATTTGCTGCCGTTGGCCAAGCCAACCAGGGTGACTGAACAAACGTGGAAACATTAAATGAATTGTTCTGAAACAAGGCTTGCAAATCTGTAAGGGACACATTGAAATACAAGCTCTCGTTGGTGGAGGAAGACAACACAGGAATGGAAGGTGCATTTAATTGTTTTGAAGTAGCCAAACCCCAACACGTTGTTTGATAGATTGAATGATTTAAAAACAAAATTTGGGTCGGGATGAGGCAAGCACGGTGCAAGGCTTCTGTGCCTTGTACCTGCCATGATTTGGAGCCCCAAATAGATTTCAAGTCAATGGTGTCCTGCCAGTGTCCATAACCACCCACAGCCAAGGCGGCCAAAAAGGAACCCGAATACAGTAACTTGGTGTGGGTCAACATGATCTTCTGTGTAGATGAAGTGTTTAAACTAAAATAATAGGACCCAGGGTTGGATCTATCAAAGTCGGTAAAAATAGTAAACTTGTTTCTAAGAGTTTGGGAGCTACCTGGCAAAGGGGTTGGACAATGTTCCCATTGGGTGTAATTAAAAGGACCCCGAAGGGTACTTGGTTTATGGAGGAAATGGTTGCCCCAATGCTGGTAACAATATAAATCGGCATAACTTGCAGAATTCATGTACAAATATTCAGCATTAAAAGCAGCATATTATTTCAAATCAGTAAATAACGATTCAACGGCATGCACATCCCAATCGTCAGAATGAATATTACTTTTAACGACATCACCCATTGAAACACGGAGGACATTTGGTACATTAATAATCTCGGTTGGTCCATGAATTTGGAAATTTACCGCATCCCATACGATGCCATCAGCGAATGGGAAAGCTGAAATGTTCACAAATGTGTGGTCACGCTTCATGATGTGAGATGAAGAATGTGGAGCCAAAGTTCCAGAGACACAGTTCACTGCAGTGCGTTCTGGTAAATAGTGACCATTGATGAGTAGAAAAAAAAACTGTGACAAAGCAAATAAACATGAATAGAAAAATCAGGAAAAGTACCAACCAGATGCATGTCCATGGAGGAATCAAAAAACTGTCTCTGAAATAGGATACAAAAATACTGAATCTGGACGGGATAAGTGATGAGGTGAAATCCGAGTCAAAGGAATAACGTGTTGGGCTCAGTGGCGTTGTTGGTAGGTGAGCCACCGACTCGTTTGCGGGGTAGGTATACTCAGTCTCCTCGTTGCAGGGGGAGGCCGGGTAGTCAAGTAAGCGATCAGGCAAATCTACCATCTCGATAGCAACATCAGTGACCGTTCGGGCTGGAGGGCCACAAACATTTGTCCGGGAAATGACTGGACAAGAGACCGCTGGTGTTACACTATTCAGGATCGGCCAGATGTTGTAGCTTGACATTGTCCACTGAGATGAATCTGTTCTCTTTGCGACCAGGAAGCGGTGGTAAGATGACTGTACGAGTACCCTTCAAGCCAAGGACTGGAATCGGTGCACGATAAGAGGGGCCAAATTCTTTTTTGTTCTCCACCTTCTCTCGAACCAGATCTCCAATCTTCGGAAGCCAGCCGGCAACCCGAATCTGCAGCGCAACGTCTGTGGCTGAAGGTAAATGTTCGTTTGCAAGTTTGTCTCGGGCTTCTTGTAAGTCCTGTAACATAGTAGAATGGTTATCTACATCAAAGATTGCGGATTGCGCCGCCATGTCTAGACCATCAAGGTCGGGCACAAACATTCGTATGCCAAAGAGCATTTTGTATGGGGTCCGCCCACCCAGAGGTCTTCTAGGGAGATTATTAAGTGCACGTTGTACGATATACAAGTGGGCCAGCCAGTTCCTGCCAGTACCTAAGACTCTAGCTGTCAAGGATTGCTTTGAATCACGGTTCATTCGTTCAACAATCGAATTGCCCTCAGGCCGATATGGAGACGAAAATTTCACCCGCACCCCCAGTGACCCCATTGGGTCCTTGTACGCCTTAGAGGCGAACGCTGGACCTTGGTCAGAATGGAAGGTGCCACAGGCAAAAATTCCCACAAAGACACGCAAATCCCTTATGACATTTCGAGCGTCAGCACTCCATTGTGGCCAAACCCAGATGAAACGTGTGCACAAGTCCACTGCAACCAAGATGTACTTATATGCAGTGTCAGAAGAAAATGGACCGCAGTGATCCAGGTAAACACACCCAAAAGGTCTGTTTGAAATGCAGAGCGGGGTTTGCGGCGGTCGTGTAACCGTGGAAGGCTTAATTTGCTGACAAACGTCACAAGAAAGCACATAAGTATGGGTCTGTTTATATAAACCACGCCACCAGTAACGCTGCTGCAAGATGGAGACCGTCGCAGACACGCCAGCATGAGCCGAAGCCATGCCTTCGTGTGCGGCCGTTATCAAGGAAAGTCTGCGGTCCGCGTTGGGAATCAGCCGATCACCAACGTCTGGAATCTGTGCGTAAGGAGCCTGATCGGGACCTATTTGATAAGAGTATTTCGAAGGGAAACCCCGTGGGTAATTAGCACCCTCCTTTGTTGCAGCAATAGCTGCCAAAATATCATTATCTATTTTAGTCATGGATCTTGTAACTGCTGCGACTGAGCACGTGGCTACTGCCGATTTGGCAGCTTCATCTGCCAAACCGTTACCGACAGCGTGTGTGCCCACACGCTGGTGGCCAAGAGTGTGAATCACCTGTGTGAGAGGCAGACGTTGTTTCAAATCTGCCACTTGAACCCAAAGCATTTTATGCTTAATTGTGCTGCCTTTAGCATCTCTATAGTCGTCTTGCGACCAAAAGAATAGATTGTCATTGAAAGATTGAACACAGTAGTAAGAATCGTATACAATAAGAGTAGTCACGTCTGGATTAGCGAACTCAAGTGCGAGCACCAAAGCACGCAGCTCGGCCAATTGTGCAGTACTGTCTCCTAGTGCCTGTGTGTGCACTACAGTTGATTTGAACTTGCCGTTCACCATGGTACCCGCTACAATAGCACATGCCGCGGAAAAAGCATGTTTGGAACCCGTGGCCGGTTATGCCAAACCATCGGTATAGATAATACATTCGTACTCCTCAAGCGGTAGCAAAGAAAGAGGAGGAGGATGAACAAATTCATACTGTAAAAACTCCTGTGTCTGAAGAGAGGAATCAAAGATAAAAGTGACATCCGGGGACGTCAAAGATGTTGCCCATTGTATCCAATGGGGGTGCAAAGCCTTAGAGTTCGGTACACTTGCTTTCGTCACTGCCTCAAGGGCAGGATATGGTGTTACCACCAAAATGCGTTTTCCCTATGCCAGTGCGCGTTCTTTTAGAATCGCCATTTGCACTGCAGTCAAAACTTTCTCCACAGTGGAAAAGCGCATTTCTAAGGAAGTGTAAAGATGTGACTTGTATGTAATCGGTACTGTGTCACCTTCGTTAAAGGTTAAGTACGTGAAACCCACTGCCCCAGGAACGATTCTAATCACCAGGTTTGTGTGGTTGTCACGAGTCAACAAGAATTTAGATTCAAGTAGATCTGACTGCAAAGACTGCAGTATAGAGGAATGCTAGGGAAGCCAGCATGACTTCAAAAAGTTAGGTTGTATCAAGGCATAAAGTGGCTTGATACGCTGGGCATATTCGGGAATGTAAGTACGCCCGAAGTTTAGAAAACCCAGTAATGACTGAAGCTTCTTCAGAGTAGTTGGAGGGCACAAGAGTGCGCATTTCTCCACAAAATGGGGGGCTAAGCCCTTACCTTCATTGTTGAGCTCATAGCCCAAAAACAAAACGGTAAATTCAGCAATGTGAGATTGAATTTGTAACCTAAGACCGCAAATTCAAGAATAATGCGGTCCACTCGGGCAAGATGAGGCCATAGTTCGTCGTCTGTCAGATAGATATCATCGACGTACGAACACGCATCTGGGTCTATGCTGTCCAACAAAGAGACAACACGGGCGGCGAATACACCTGGACTGTTCTAGTAGCCCATAGGTAAACGCCGGAATTTGAAATGTTTACCACCGGAAGTGAAAGCGCTCCATTGGCTGCACTCCGGGGACAAGTTGTGCGTGTAAAATCCATTGGATAAGTCAAGTGTCGTTTTATATTTTTTACGAACAAGACTGTCTACAAGCGCAGAACTATGTGTATTTTGTACCGCAAAGGTCCGACAATGAGAGTTCAAATGGCGGTAATCCAAAACTAGGCGGTACGATCCGTCGGGTTTAGAAACCACGAAAAGGGGATTATTCAACGGTGATACGCATGTTTCAATTACTCATTGATATTCTAACTGTGTCAGAATTTTGGAAACGGGACCTTTAGCTTCCTGCTTGATGGGATATTGGGGTTGTGGCTGTGGCAGCGACCGCAAAGGAATATCATGGGGGGGAGAGTCTTCATCCCAGCCCACGTGGTTGCGGTATAACGCAGGAGCCAGGGACGCAGCCCACTCGGCTGCGAGAGCCTCCGCTTTGTCCTTGGGGACATGATGAGAAAAGCTCGGAAGGATTACCTCCTCCCCTCTACGCGCAGCAAGTACGAATGGGGCGGCCAATCCGCCTCTGCCAACAGAATGTCGTACGAAGAGGTCAGATTCTCCCCAAAAATCCCTTTAATAACACGCTGTATGTCACCTTCAATTTGAATGACAATATTATATAGTCTGTCAGGGGGTGCCACTCTGGTGTCTGCTGTCTCAACAGTAATGAATGTATCAGTTGCTGTCGCCTCCACATGAGGACATAGCGCATCCCGCACTATGGTAACTTCCGCGGCGCTGTCTAGGAGCGTCACTGCCCACGTCCAATTCAGGAGTCTCGTTCTCACCATCTGTGGCATACCTCGCTGTTACAGCTGCACATTTTTTCTGCTGAAACTGTGGGCGAGAACGTTGAAATTCTTCTGGTTTCCCTCGGCCTTGCTGTCGAGATTGGTCTCGTCCCTGTGGAGCCTCACGACCCCTGCCTCTATCCTGGCGATCCCCTCCACCAGCCTGGGAGGTTGTTGGTGCCTGTGAAGAACGAGGAGAACGCGAATCAGGGACTTGAAATCTCTCTGGAGACGGAAACCGGGGATGCGCCTCGCGACCCTTGCTTCTTCTGTTGCTTACCCTGTTTTTTCAACCTCCAGCTCTTTTTAGTAAAGAACGGCTTCTCATCTTTCTCAGATTGAGTTTTCGGTTGAGGTTGTGATTGTGTTTGCGTTTTAGCAATAGGCTTGACTCCCAGGCTATTGCGGCCAATTGTTTTGTAAGCCTGTGCAATAATTTTCGGTAATTCACGCGGCTTGTCCGGTTCTGGGATCAAAGCATTAGCTACTTGAAAGTTAACTGCATCGCCCTTGACATTCGCAAGGATCAAATCAGCTACTACATCGAACACTCCCACCAGTCTCATCCCTAATTCCACAGCCGCTTCAGGGCCATGCTCATCCTGCACTCGTTTAATTACAGAGGGGAGAACCGTCATGGAAGGAGTGCCGAAACACTTCGCATATACTGCTGCGAACACCTTACCCCAGTTGTTGCATTCTGTCAACTCGGGAATCAAGTCTTTTGGCAAACTAATCGTTAAAGCCTGTGTTTTTCCACAGGAGAAGTATTTGGAAAAACTGCCTCCAGCTGGTCAAATTTTTCTGCAAGCCAATAAGGTAAATCGTCCTTATTTTGTGGGCGTTTGCCCATCACCGAATTAACCATGATGGGACTTATGGTTACACCGCCCGGAGCAGCTGGATGCGCTGCAACTCCAGGCGGGGCTCCCTGGATATTGCCTGTAACATACTGTACTAAAGCTCTGAGCACACGTATCAAAGACGTATGCAATTCACGCAGTTCAGCAACTGCTAGCGTCATATAACGCGGATGTGGGGTATAGCCGGCCAAAACTGGCCAAGTGGCCCTGCAATCGATAAGGGGCCTAAACGAATCAGGGTAACCGGTTGGGGGAGGGCGCCATTAAACCAAACACGGTGTTGCAATGCCGTGAGCGGTACTTCAAGATTTCGATAAGGCCTATAGACTATAGGAATAGCGGTGGCTGTATAATCATGGAACATATTATCCGTCCCATCCACCGCCGGAATGGTGACCCAAGAGTAAAACACCTCAAAGTGGTAAGCGGGATCCGCTTGTACCACAAAGATCAGATCGACACCCGCGTCAGGTACTCCATACACTGTCAAGTGAGCCCGGAGCGCTGCGCGGCTATGTGCCGCAATTTGTACAGCCATTTAAGGCTAAAAATATTCGACAACCTAGTATGAGGCAGCACAATATAGGGTTTTATTTAAAAACCTTTTAACAACTTCAAGCTTGAAAGAACCTATAAAAACGTCACTATAGGAGGTATCACCCTCACACACGCTTCCGGAAGCGTCTGCGAAGGGGGTTGTGAACAAGCACAAGTACTACTCAAGCGTCTCGCAGATAAGCAGCCCACTCATTGGTCGCGCCATGTTGTACGGATTCTGCACATACACAGAGCTATTCACAGGATAACAGGACCTCGGAGTATAGTGGTGAACCAACCATACACCTTAGTACCCACAATCCCAACCCGACTAGCTTTAGCATCTCATTAGCAGATACTACCAATGATTAGACAACCCAAAACATAGTATCTCTCTCAGGACTCGCGGGAGCAAGAACACTCTTTCATAACTCACTCATACCTGTCCACAACGTGCGTAATAAGAGACACAGTATAGTTTAAAATATTTATTTCAACTATCGTGCTCTAAGATACAGTACACGTGCCAGTACTATCAGCATAATGCATAAGGATAAAATAATAAGCATGGTTACAATTCCATAGAATACAAACGGGGAAAGCATTTCATAAAGCAGTGGATACAGGGCTAAATGACCATACCACCCTCCCCGTGCTATTAGCTAGTTTATTATAAAAACAGAAGACCTCTGGGCATTGTCAGGCGGACCCTCATACCTCAATATCTAGATGCAAGGTTTACATCATCAGACAATCACAGCTCTTCTCCCTGGAAAGGTTTTTCTCCAAGTGCCTCTAACAGTGCAATCACAATATTAAAAGCACACAAATTTCTCCAATGCAGCTGTACTTAGTGTTATGTCTAAGTGCGAGGGACTGGCCAAATCAGCAAGAACAAGGGACGTTGTTTTTCGACCTTGTACATGTTGTGCAGACGTAACCCACAGGGAACAGGAGAAAAGGTGAAAGGCAGAAATGCAGACAGTTCTAAAATAGCCGGGCAGAAGCAGAGGCTGGAAAAACAAGGGCACAAAGTAACGTGCGCAAAAAAGGCATCATGGCAGTCAGGCCTAAGCCAACTTAGCAAAGCAGACCATGAGGCCACAAACCACATGACAGTTTCATACATTCACTTGATTTTCTGTGACTGTTTCATGTGTCCTGTCTAAAGATACTTTGTATGTCTATGGCTCTATTCTGTGTTGTCTTTCTCTCTATCTATGTCCTTCTACCTATTCCTGTCTCTAAAGTTGTGTTTATGTGATATTTTCAGTCTTTTCTTTTCTATCTTTCTCCCACTATCTGTCCTTCCTTTTTTGTGGCTCTCTCTGTTTGTATGTCTACCTTCCTATATCTCTCTCTCTCTCACTCTATTACCAATTTAATTATTTTTGCTCTCTCTTTTACTATGTTTTTTCTATCTAGCTTTCTCTTTCCATTGCTGTATCTCTCACTTCCCAAGGTGGCTGCTATCTCTCTCATTTTCTTTCCATTTCCCCCTTCTATGTCTGTCTATTGTTCTCTTGTAGTCTTTCTATCTCTCAGTTACATTTTCTTTCTCTGCTTCTCTTATGTAGTCTCTCTTGTTCACTCATGCTTTTGTTGGGACACTTTCACAAATTCTCTCTTTCTCTACCACTTCTCTCTCTCTATCGCTCTGTGTGTCCCTCTGTCTCACTCTATCTTCCCATCTATCTATGTCTGTTTCTTTCATGTGTGTTTCCTCTCCTTCGATTTATTACCGTTTCTTTCTCTGTCTTACTCTATCTCACTCTATATCTTACCCTGTGATTTTTTTCATTGTTTTTGTTCTATGCAGTTATAACAGAAGTGATGCCATAAGTGATGTTACCAATAATGTCACTTGAGATGCTTCTAGGAAAAACAAAAACAATCTTTGAAGTTTCTTTTTATATTTATATAATACTGTGTTTTTCACCTTTTTCCAGTTTATTCAGAAGTAAATATTTGGACGAAAAAATTTATATTTTTCAACTCATTTTAAAATGCTTTAAGGGTTGTCAGACTCAATTACCCCAAGCACAGTATAGCTTAGTTGTTAGCTGAAACAAAGTGGGTGTAGTTTTTTGATTTCATCCTCCCTGAAGCAACTATGGTTTAAAGAAGGAAAAATAAAACTGATTTTAAGTAAACAATGATTTTCCTTTTTTCTGCATACTATGGGTTATTGACACCACATTATTATTATCTTTATATGTTTTTACTAACTCATATTCATTCCACTATATTTGCTTTCATTTATGTTTTCTCTTCATTCGCTGTAAGTCAAATTTGGTATTTGTGCTTGTTGGAATTCCTGGCTGTCGATGAAGAAGTATGTGCATGTTATGATATCAGACCATTTATCTTCAAAATCTAAGAGATTTACATTCAAGAAAGATTAAGTGAGCATCTTCTAATTTCCTAGGCAAATGTTCTCTGTTTGCCATTTTCTCTTTCTTATGTTTCGTCCATCCAACAGTGTTCTTCCAGTAAAATGTGTAGTGACCTAAAGTAATGTTGTTGTTCAAGGCTTCTTTGAAAACAATACTATAGCAATAGTGTTCTACTCTAGCATCTAGAGATATCTGACTGTACTTGATTTGTAATTACTGCACAGTTCTGTGTCCCACCTGTGCTCTGTCTAAGCAATTTTAAGATCAGAAGCATTCCTTATCGACAAACTCTCAAGTTTATCTGAAACCCGCCTGTACCTTTTTCACAATGTTATGTTCTGCATTTGTGGTTATCGAATTGAATTACCACTTCACGTTGCAATGAAACATTAATGTAGACACACTTTTCAAAGCATACTTCACTTTCTACATTGTAACACAGCTGGTACACTTGTGTTCCAAAGCAAAAGTGCTTTCCAGACTAATTCATTCTTCTTTAAGCTAGCTGTATATGTCCATCATAAACTCTCCCATATCTTGTTTTCCTGGTGTTACTATTTATATTATTCCTGATGTGCATTTATTTACTTTCTTGAGGGGTTTCATTCTTCTTTATCTTTTTCATATTGTTATTTTCTTTTTCCTTGCATGCCATTTTTGCCAGGTATATTTTTTTAGGAATGTGATAATTTTCCAGATAAGTTGCATATTCTTTCGTGAGTCTATCATGCACTCGAAGGCAGCCTATATTTACATCAATGTCGAACAGGTATAATCATGAGAGTGCTGTTACTCTTGAAAAAGTGACGCAGGCCATTCCTTCTATGAACACTTTTGCCTCAGAATCCTCCAGTGCATTGTCCAAGCTGAAACCTTGCAATTTATGAATAGAAACTGCTTAAGCAAAGCATGGTGGACACTGATTCTGAAGCTTATGTAGATCTTTGAACTAAGGATGAAAACTAAGAAGAAAATTACACTATTTCACCCGCAAAAAAGTACTCAAAATATTATAAAGGATTCACAGCATTACACTTTTAGGGCAAATGTGATTTGCCAGAATCTTGTGTGATTTTTTTCATGCAAGCACCACCTCAGAAAAAACTGTTTCACAAAATGGCAGCACGAGATGGATTCAATCAAAAAATGTCTTGAAATTGTCTAATGCCCCTTTTCATGTAGTAGTGGGACTTTCCATTATGTGAAATATTTAAATCACCCTTTTATTTCATTATCCATTGCTTCACTTATTAAACCTGAGGTTTCTCTACATAATTACTGTACATTTTTTAAACAGTTTTTTCAAAGTTGCCCACTCTCTTGGCTACCTTTTATCACACTGGGAAGTTCATACTACAGACTTGCAGCCCGTCAACATCTGTTAGTACCACTATTGTTTGTTTCTTAGAATCCAGCCTGGCAGAGGTACATTTTGGACATGGCTGTAAGGCCAGTATTAAATAGACAGGATTCTTATTTTTAAATTTAATTTTTCCCTTTCCCTGTGACCTGTCATTTTTGGATCATACAATTTATTTGTGAACCTTGTGGTCCTTTTTCTATGAGAGTCTCACTGAGAATGATGTTTATTGTTTGAATCAACATTTCTTGATTATCTCGGGCTATTCACAAAGGTGAGTTACACTTGTGAGAAATTCACGTGTCAATTTACATTTATACTTGTGATTGTAACATTACTCAAAAGTGTAGACTACACCTCTTCACCATCCTCCCAGTGAAAACTATGGAGGCAGGATCTTAAATATAAACTACTTAGAAAATAATGTTAATTTATATAAAATTACTTCAACTAGATAAATTTATGCATAAACACAATTTGATATTTTCAAAAGTATGTACAAATAGTATGTTTTTTATTTATTTAATTATAAGATATTTTATAACTTTCCTGCATTTAAAAATCAATGTAACTATAACTGTTGTTGAATGTTAACCTTGTTAACCTTGAGAAAAGTAATTTTAATGTAATGTAATATATTTTAAGTAAAGCAATATATTTTTAAAAAATGTTGTTAATACGGCTTCCGCATTATTTATTCAGTTACACATTGTAAAATAAATATATGAAACTAATTTACATTAATATTTAACAATGACATAGTTTTACAAACTTTTTCTTAAAAAATGTTTTTACTTTCCCTCTACTTTACAATGCAAAGACCTCCTCCATCGGGGTGGAGACCTCCAGATGGTAAAGAATACAGTACTTTTCCATATACTTTGCCAATCTGAGCACTCCACCTGACTGCACCAACCAGAAGTTTAGAACTCCTGATCAATTGTACTAGGAAGAGATAGATTGAAGTCTTTTTATTCACTTGTGAAGAGGAGGAAAGAGAGGTGTTCAGTGTAGCCCAATGAGCGAACCTTAGTTTTAGAAGTGTAAGGGTGCCCTATGACACAGAGCCCCAAAGCATAGGTCCTGCTGTAGGACTGATCCCTAAGAATGATTAGGTCTGTCTTGTCTGTATTGAGCTTGAGTGTGTTTTTATGCATCCAATCTGCAGCAGAAATCATACAGTCATGAAGGTGTCAGAATCTGAAAATGTACCTTGAAGCTAGATGAGTATTTGGGTATTAGGCCCATTGGTAATAATGTAAAAAATATAATCTACGCGGGCCTGCAAGATGGATAGATACACCCTCAAAAAGTTAAAACTCAGCAAGTGACCTTGCAGGACCCTACAATTGAGACTAAAGGAGCTTGAGTGATAACAATTAAGTGGTACTGTCTGTTCTCTGCCAAATAAAATGATTTGATTAAGTCCAGACCCAGGGACAGAATTCTCTTCTTGTGGGCCAGTGGGTGAGCTATGATTGGTTCATGGTGCCAAATGCAGCTGATAGATCAAGCAGTAACAGAGAGGTAACACCATCCTGATTTTGGTTGTCAAGTCTACTCCTTATCTTCCAAATTCCAGGAAAACACACGTGGGAGTAGTAGCTGATGTCACCTTAAGATGTGCTCTACTGTTGCTAGAAAGTTATTGTGCCTGCATACTGAGGCAATAAGTGACTTTATCAAAGTTAAACAGGCAAAAAACACCTAAGATTGGAATGTGGAAATCACCTGTGCTAATGCCAAACCATTCATTTGCTGGTTGTGGAGAAGAATTTGAAGATCAATGGATATTCGTGACTGACCCCCTAGTTTCCTAGCTCTGTTCCTGGCTCGGATACGCTTTCGCTCACCACCCTGAACCTCCCTCGACGCGAAATGGTACGGACCGTGGATGCGCACGTAAGCGCACGCATGAGCAGCCGAGACAGCTGAGGGCGCAGGACAACCGTGGGAGAATCAAGTTGTAAGCCGCGAGCGAGTGGCGAGGACATCTCTAAACCCCCATAACTTAAATTTAGGGGCTAATTTACGAATGCGGTCTGGAGAGCTACAAGCCCAGACAAAACGGCCCCAGGGGGTCTAAATAGCGGAGTGGACGTCGGAGCAGTGCTGGTAGGAGAGCAGCTTCCCCTCTAACTCCCCCGCTGCAAACTAGCTGACACCTGCAGGAATCTATACTGCATTCTCCCAAGTAGTCACTCAGAGGGCTATTAAGAGTGAACCCACAGTTTCCTTCAGTGGTTTTGCAGCAGTGGCAGCAGGGCAGAGAAAAGAAAGAACTGTGAAAGAACTGTAGTGGAGATGTGTTGCAGGCTGAGCGTATGGCCAGGGAACAGAGGTAAGTGGAGTCACAGTTAACAATTAATGCTATGAGAGTGGCTGGAGCTGTTGGAATCAGCAATAAGGCTGGCGAGAAAGAATATTAAAGGCATAGAAGGGGAAATAGACGAAAAGGACGTCTGGTTTGGCTTGGCCCTGTATATGAAGAGCGGATTTTAAAGGTAGTGGAGGTAGTGGCAGAAGTATGGCTCTAGGGAAAGTTAAAACTCGGAAAACCCTAAAAAAATGCCCAAAAATCTGAAAATAATGGTCTTAGGGCGGAGCCCATGGCAGAAATACAGAAAGAAGTGGGAGAGAAGAATGGAAATATTGCAGCTCCGATGGGAAGAAAAACACCCGGGCAGAGAAACACCCAGTCACTGAACTCAACCCCGCAGTCAGTAAAGACAGGGGGCGTAAAAGGAGGATCATCAGCTACTAAGGCGATCAAGGACTTTTTGGGGAAACACTTCGGAGGGAAGGACCAATCCGAAAAGGAGTTGAGCGTTGTAGAGATCCTTCAAAACCCCGAGAACCCTGCAGCTCAAAATTTGGACTCCCCGAACCAATTACATTTTAACATCTCTGGGTTCCCCCTAGAACCTCGGCTGTCCTCCTCCCCAAGGTTATTTCGGTCCTCACTCGACCAAGAAATTGAGGTAGAGGTGGAGGAGGAAGAAGAAGTTCTATCTAGTATGACACAGAGTAAAGGGGACAATACTCACCTGAATAATCGCTCTAAAGTGATTGGAAGACTGGAAAACTCTGATGTTATTGAAACTGATTTAATGGGCCCATCATTGTATAGCCTGGAGGTCACGGGAACATCTAGCGCCTCAATGTTGGAGGTGATGTTGATCCTTCAAAAAACTTTGCAAGGTCTACTAGAGGTTTCCGTTCTGAATAACGAAATTTTAAAGACGCAAAGTCTCCAGTTTAAAAATATGATTGAGGAATTGATACAAATTAAAGGTCTAATGCCCACATTAGTCAGACCAGTAGGAGACCCTCTTGAAATGAATGTTGGGAGGGACGATGAAGTGGTAAGGGAAATCCAAACACAGAAGGAGGAACCAAGTGTTTACATATCTCGTTGCCCGATGATTGTAAAAAGACGGGGTGAAAGAAGATGTTACAAGCAATACACCCTGTGGGCAAGAAAGGGGAGTAACTACCCAGGCAAGGGTAATATCATAAGACGTCAGGGAAATGGGAAGGGTTAAAAGATAGAAGTTACATCTAAGGGTAAAAAAGTGCCCCCTGAACCTAAAAAGATAAATATCTTGGAAAAAGGAAAGAATGTGTATACTCTTGAACAGAAAACAAGGTGGCTAGGAGCAAAGGGTATCCTAAAGAATACTAAAATTAAATCTAGGGAACGTCGGGGCGAGGAAAAACTGGGTAATGAGGTAAGAAGCTCAGGTATGCCTACGGGTATAGGACCTAGCAACCCCAACCTTAATAAGAACCCTAGCAGGAGAGTCATTGAGGAGGAATTTAGTAGAAAAAAGGAGTTTATAAAAAATGGGGCCCCACCAAGATTTCAACAAGAAGGATATCAGGACCTATGGCTCTTCTTGGAGCCAACAGAACAGGAAAAGGTGGGAAAAAGCTAGGAAATTGAAACCTTTAAATCGCTCCCAACTCCTTTATTCATTTACAAAATGTGCAAGCCTACGTTATGTAAGCTCAGAGGACCTCAAAGAAGTAGGGTTCATGGCAAATAATAAAGGGGCGAAGTAACCAAGGTCCTCCTTTATTCAGCACTAGTAAAAGCAGCACTGGAAAAAGCAGAACTTGAGCTGCTAAAGGAAGGCATAAGTCGAATAAAAAGGGATGAAATATTGTTTGATAAACAGGGGAAGACAATTCTTAGAAATCATGCGGGGCTGGGAACACGGCAAATAAGAGTGATTAACTCCGGTTGGGGCAAAAAGGAAGGATTGGAAATGACAATATCCCCTAAGGAAATAAGGAATGACGATGTAGATGTGCTAGCTGGGAACAGATATAGAGCCGTAGCATATGAGGAGTATGAGGAAGAGGGGTGCCTGAGTGAAATTGATTAGGAACTTGGGACGTCGCACAGCCTGGCTTTACTATCTTGGAATATAAATGGTTACAAAAACATAGCGTCCCAAGAGAGTTTTAATAATATACTTAAGAGTTCTGACATCGTATGTTTACAGGAGACTTGGCTGTGTGACGAAACCCTAGTCACAGAGGGATTTGCCCACCACTTGAAAGCAGCAAGGAAAAACCAATTTGGCAGACCCTCAGGAGGTCAACTGACGTTGGTATCCACAAAAATTGCTAGAAAAATAGAATACCTCGAACTAAAATGTCAGTGGGCGCTAGGTAGCAGAGTGCTGACACAAAACGATGACCCTCGTTATGAAGGAATATGTATTTTCAATGTATATATCCAGAAGGGAAAGGAAGAGGTTTATAAGGTGGACTTGGAAAATCTAAAAAAGGACATGGGGATTATATGTGATACCTACCCGAAGGATGTGTTTCTGATGATGGGCGATTTCAATCATAGATTAGACCCCCGAAGAACTGATTTATGGTGCAGCGAATTATTAAGAGCCTATAATATAGAGATGGCAAAATTCGCTCTCAGTGTTACTTCACCCCAAGATGTGGCTCTTGGTCAATTGCTGGGCTCCATGGGCTTGATATGTGTAAATGGTAGAATGGAAGCCGACCGGCCGGCCAAGCGAACATTTATTTTAGGGCAGCAACCGTGCCCGATAGACTATGTATTTACACATGCTTGGAGCTTTGAACTAATTAAGCATTTTGAAGTATTAAAGGTGGAAGGTAGTGATCACTACCCCTTGTTGACTAAACTCTACACAAAAAAGAGTAGCCAGAGGGAGACAGTTCTCCAAGTACATGTAGAATACCCAAAGCGGCTCTCAAACCGTATCTCAGATGAGCACATTCAAAAATTAAGTGCTGTTCAGCAGAACCTCCCATTAGAAAAAACGCTATCTGAGGATGATAACACTTGGTATGCAAATACAATAAGGCAACTAGTAGAATGCCTAAGAGTAAAAATTAAAGGTGGTAAACCCGGGGCAGATATTAACAAAAGATCACACACCAAAAGTAGTCCATGGTTTGATGAGGAATGTCATAAAGCAAAAGCTAATATCAGGTTAAAGGAAAGAAAACTCAAAGGAAGGTGTAATGAGGAACTGTTAACTACCCTTAGGAAACTAAGGATAACATATAAAACAATCATCAGGAATAAGAAAAGAACTTATAAAGACAGATGCTGGGTATCCTTACTAGAGGCTATTGAAGATAAAAATGTGAAAGGCTTCTGGCGCTTGGTACAAGAAAACACTGGTAAAGTGGCAGGGTCTCTACAGTGCTCGGTTCCCGAGGATAAATGGGTAGATTACCTGGAGGAAATATACGGGAAGTGGCCAACAATAGATAAAATAAGTACTATGGCATGGCCAGGTGTGAGGAAGAGTTAAAAGAACATTTCACCCCTAGCCACATTAGGAAGATAATTTCTAGATTAAACTTGACCCGTGCAGCTGGTCCAGATAATTTGCCGGCAGTTATTATAAAAAATAAGCCAGAATGGTGGTCAGAGTTCCTTGCGAATATGTTCCAGGGGATTCTGGAGACAGGAATTGTGCCAGATAATTGGAAAGGAGCTATTGTTAGACCAATCCACCAAAAAGGCGATGTAAATGCCCCAAAAACTATAGACTAATAAATCTACTAGACATAGGTGAAAAAGTATTTGCTAAAGTAACATTGGGATTACTTAAAGACTGGGTGGAAGAAAAACAGATTGTGCCCCAGAACAGGGAGGGTTTAAAGAGGGACACTCAACAGTGGACCATTGCTTCGCCCTCTGGGCAATTGCGCGGAAGGCGCTCGAGCAGAAGGGTAGCCTGTTTTGCTGCTTCGTGGACTTCCGCGCATCATTTGACCTGGTGGACAGGGAGCAGCAGTGGTTGACCTTGATAGGGTACAATATCCCTGGGGATCTACTGAGCTTGATTCAAACCCTGCATACGGAAAATTGGGCCCAGATAATTTTGGATGTAGAGGGGAGTTTATCGCAGAAAATCCAAATTGGTAATGGGCTAAGGCAGGGGTGCGTACTGGCCCCCCTGCTCTTTTCCCTGTTTATAGCGGACCTGCCCCTAATTTTAAGAAATGCAAGAGGAGCAAGCCCGAAACAAGGTGGGAAACAAATTTCGTGTTTACTCTACGCGGACGACCTGGTAATTATGGACCAGACGGAAATTGGTTTACAGAGCAAATTAAACACGTTTAAAGAATATTGCCAGGTCAAAAGACTAGTGGTTAACATGGAGAAGACTAAGATCTTATGTTTCGGTAGAAGGAAAATAGGGTTTTCTTGGTATTTGTGGACCGATAAGCTGGAAAAAGTAACAGAATATAGATACCTGGGGATGTGGTTTGAGAGAAGCTTGCAATGGCATACCCATCTCGGCGCACTAAAACTGAGGACAGCGACCTCAGTGAAGGGCTTAAAAAGATTTAATAGTGTGTATGGGGAAATGTCTGACAGACCGGTCCTAAAAGCCTACTCTGCGATGGTTCCACCTCAATTTTTATATGGCGCAGAGGTTCTTTACTTGAGTGGTAAAAATCGGTGGGACTTGGAGGAGGGAAATAGCTTGAAAAATCTATTCTCTCTGCCTAAATCGTCAATGGTTCAGGCAGTGAGGCTAGAACTGGGAATCACCTCATGGGGTATAACTGCTTGCATGGCACTACTACGCTTTTGGCAACGTTTGGGTTCGGGTGATGAACACAAAATCTCACAATGGTGTAGGAATGAAATTGTAAACAATGAGCTAAATTGGGCAAAAGAGACCAGAGACACTGTCAAGAAAGCGTGTAGTATGTTAAAGCTTAAGCTGTGCCCCCAGTCCCTTAAACTCAAGATAGACAAGAGGGAACTTAGGATCCTGGGAAAAGAAATATCTAGAGTACAGGACCAAGATTACCTCTTGAGGAAAAGCTCAGTTCTCCATATGGCCACACCGTGGCAAAAGGAATTACACTTCCCCTATATTGACAGGCTACCTAGCTGCTCATTAAGGAGAGAGGTGTTAAGGCTAAGAATTGGAGTAAACCCATGTCACGCGAACAAAGGGGTAAAAATCTCCATGATAAATAATAAAGGAAAATGCACTTGCACCTTAGGAACAACATGTGATATTATACATATTTTATTAGATTGTCATAAATGTTTAGAAATTTGAAGAGTTTTTTTATGTTTGATTTTTAAAAAGTATGATATTAAAAACAGGATGCAAGCAGTAAATCTTTTAGTGGAAATGATTAACCTAGACATAGCCTGTGCCATGGGAAAATATATAAAAATTTAAAGAGGCCCTTAAATGCATTGAGAAATGAGATGATTAGGTGTTAAAATGTATGAGAAGAAGTAGCTACAAAAGGGTAGAAGCCACGTGGATAGAAACACACCACCTTGAGGAGATTAAAATGAATTTGTGAGTTTTAGAAATTGATTTTAAATTGTATATATCTATTTTTATGAAAGTATATATCTGTTTTATTGAAAGTATGGTTAATAATTTGTATACTTTTATGGTTTTAAAAGACCGAATAAAGGGGCATATTAGCAAGGGCACTATCGCCGCTTTAGCGGCACTTTTTGCCGCTAAAGCGGCGATATTCATATCGCCCTATCAGCAAACTGTCTCTAACAGCAGTTAGAGACAGTTTGTGGGCATTAGCGCCCGTTTTTTTACCGCTTTGCATGTCAGCGATATTTATCGCTAATGACATGCAAAGTGGGCGTTCCCGACGAACAAACCTGGGAAACACCCGCTAACAGGCCTATCGCCTATTAGCAAGGTGGCCATGGCCCCAGTTAGCGACGTGAAAAGTCGCGCTAACCGGGGTCATCGCCATTTATTTAACACCTGCAATTAGCAGGTGTTAGCCATACCTAACATGGGGGTGGATTGTGCTGACACGACCACAGGGTCGTATCAGCAAGGTGTTCTCCCTTCTCCATGCAACATCGCTGGTTTTTCAGCGATGTTGGCCCATTTCCCCCGCTATCGCTGGAATATTCATCGCCAAAGCGCTAATCGTTGCTAATACAGCGTTAGCGTGGCGATATATTCCAGCGATAGCCGGCGATAAAAAAAATCACGCTAAGCAGGGTTAGCGATGATTATCGCCTCTTCTTGCTAATATGCCCCAAAGTCTTTATTGAACTGAACTGAACTGATATTCCTGACGAGGTACAGACAGTATTGCAGCCGAGTGGAACCCTATTTAAATGCGTGACGGCCTGATCATAGAACATTTTTGACTCGTGCTGTTACATTGTTTGGTAGTAAGTAAGGCAATGCTTTGTGCAAACACCTTTCACCGCATCGTAAAGGTAGATTTGTGGAGGTGGGGATGTTTGCTACTAAAACGTGTTCATCTTTGTTACGTTCCATTTCATTGCAGTAATGCTGCACAAACAGCAACAGCAGAAAAAAATCACAATAGAGCACATTACCACCGCAACACAATGCCTTACAACAGATAAGCACTCGCATTCTTGCGCATTACTACCGAAAGAACTCTGCGTTTGTAAAAAAGCAGTGAAAGATGTTTGTAGCACAAACTGCCATAACGTATCACCAATGACATGAAACAGTGAAAGTTAAAGATGCTTTGTGATCTGGCCCTAGGAGTCTATTCAGCCAAAAAGAGCAGATACAAAATATCTGGAATGACGTCAGGAACGTGTATTTGTTTTGCCTAATTTGTACAACCACCACCTCACTTTGAACTGACAAGACGCGCAGGATCCATTACGGATGGAAACTAAGATGGAAGACATGCTGGCTCCAGTAAAATGTAATTAGAGAAAACAAAATGACTATGAACAATTCATATCAACATAACACAATTTATTTTATGTTTTCCTGATAGCCCCATGTACAGAAGGGTAGGCCGAGAGAATGCTTCTGTAGACTTGGCAACAGTTACATTTAAAAGGAAGCGTTTCTCTGGATGTTGCTCTAAACACAATCAGGTAATTATCCGATAAAGATGAGGGGAGAATGCAAGAGAAAATTCAAATAAAATGATTATGATTACTTAATATGTTAAGAGCTGTTTCTGCAGGCAACCATACATACAATTATGCGTAGCTAACGAGCTATCATTTTATCTACTGAATTTGTTTTCCTCATTAACTCGCTATGTAATATTGCATTCCTATCAGGCTAATCCACATATTCTGACAATGCTGCTTTTGAGCGGTCAGAGTTTTAAGAAACAATGACACTAGGGTAGTAATTTGGATATTTTACAGGTTGTTTTCTGAGTAGGCTGTTCAATGTCAAATCATAACGACTTCGTGTATGTGCACAACATTTCACTCCAATACGTTTTTGCACGTTTTACATTCGCAAGGAATTTATACTAAATTATTAAATAAATAAAACTATAGTCCATCCATCCATCCATTAATCCATCCATCCATCCATCCATTCATATATCTATCTATCTATCTATCTATTTGTCTGTCTGTCTAATATGGAATAGGACCTTATTTATGGGCGGCAAAGCCTCGAGAGATTCATGATGGCCCTCATTAACAATTGTTAGGAATGGACGCTGTAATCCATAAACTAGCAGTGAGCCAGCATAAACTCGAAAAGATAATAGCAAGGTTTATCAATACCTCTCAACAGCAGCAGCAGTCTTTGCAACAAACCTAACAGATTAGTCAGGTTTCCCAAAGTCCGGATACGGCTGTAGGAACTTTGATCATGCTGTGATCCCTTCAGTAGCATTACAGAAGTGCACTAAAGGAGAGGAACCAGGGAGCATATGTACAAGCCCCTATCGCCACCACAACGTCACTTTTACGGACGTTGTGGTGGCGATAGGGGCTGCACCTTATGTACAAGGCAGCGTTAAGTCACTTAAAGTGGCTTAACGCTGCCTTGTACATAAGTGATACAAAAGG
The DNA here is from genome assembly GCA_963921515.1 of Calotriton arnoldi. Classification (NCBI taxonomy): domain Eukaryota; kingdom Metazoa; phylum Chordata; class Amphibia; order Caudata; family Salamandridae; genus Calotriton; species Calotriton arnoldi. Next base: position 1,397,983 of record CAWUFW010003047.1, read on the forward strand.
GGATGATGGACGGAACGTTTGAGCCAATCAAACACTCACCCCAAGTCAACTGATCTGGGTTTAATCCATCATCATTCTTTAGCTCACTCCACCACCCCAGTTCAGACATGGCCATATGCAAATCAGTCTGACCCTGTGCCTCATGGGAACAGTCCAGCCCGAACTGCCAAGCCATGTCTTCCCTGGACCGGAAACAAGCTTCCTAGGACCGGTTTCTGGCATTCCAGCCGTCATCAGCCAGGCTTGCTTGAATCCAGTGGCAAAGTGAGCAAGGGACCCACGTCTGGGCATACCCCCGCCAACTTAGGGCGAACAAAGTGATACAAAAGGGGATGATGGACGGAACGTTTGAGCCAATCAAACACTCACCCCCAGTCAACTGATCTGGGTTTAATCCATCATCATTCTTTAGCTCACTCAACCACCCCAGTTCAGACATGGCCATATGCAAATCAGTCTGACCCTGTGCCTCATGGGAACAGTCCAGCCCGAGCTGCCAAGCCATGTCTTCCCTGGACCGGAAACAAGCTTCCTAGGACCGGTTTCTGGCATTCCAGCCGTCATCAGCCAGGCTTGCTTGAATCCAGTGGCAAAGTGAGCAAGGGACCCACGTCTGGGCATACCCCCGCCAACTTAGGGCGAACAAAGTGATACAAAAGGGGATGATGGACGGAACGTTTGAGCCAATCAAACACTCACCCCCAGTCAACTGATCTGGGTTTAATCCATCATCATTCTTTAGCTCACTCCACCACCCCAGTTCAGACATGGCCATATGCAAATCAGTCTGACCCTGTGCCTCATGGGAACAGTCCAGCCCGAACTGCCAAGCCATGTCTTCCCTGGACCGGAAACAAGCTTCCTAGGACCGGTTTCTGGCATTCCAGCCGTCATCAGCCAGGCTTGCTTGAATCCAGTGGCAAAGTGAGCAAGGGACCCACGTCTGGGCATACCCCGCCAACTTAGGGCGAACAAAGTGATACAAAAGGGGATGATGGACGGAACGTTTGAGCCAATCAAACACTCACCCCCAGTCAACTGATCTGGGTTTAATCCATCATCATTCTTTAGCTCACTCCACCACCCCAGTTCAGACATGGCCATATGCAAATCAGTCTGACCCTGTGCCTCATGGGAACAGTCCAGCCCGAACTGCCAAGCCATGTCTTCCCTGGACCGGAAACAAGCTTCCTAGGACCGGTTTCTGGCATTCCAGCCGTCATCAGCCAGGCTTGCTTGAATCCAGTGGCAAAGTGAGCAAGGGACCCACGTCTGGGCATACCCCCGCCAACTTAGGGCGAACAAAGTGATACAAAGGGGATGATGGACGGAACGTTTGAGCCAATCAAACACTCACCCCCAGTCAACTGATCTGGGTTTAATCCATCATCATTCTTTAGCTCACTCCATCACCCCAGTTCAGACATGGCCATATGCAAATCAGTCTGACCCTGTGCCTCATGGGAACAGTCCAGCCCGAACTGCCAAGCCATGTCTTCCCTGGACCGGAAACAAGCTTCCTAGGACCGGTTTCTGGCATTCTAGCCGTCATCAGCCAGGCTTGCTTGAATCCAGTGGCAAAGTGAGCAAGGGACCCACGTCTGGGCATACCCCGCCAACTTAGGGCGAACAAAGTGATACAAAAGGGGATGATGGACGGAACGTTTGAGCCAATCAAACACTCACCCCCAGTCAACTGATCTGGGTTTAATCCATCATCATTCTTTAGCTCACTCCACCACCCCAGTTCAGACATGGCCATATGCAAATCAGTCTGACCCTGTGCCTCATGGGAACAGTCCAGCCCGAACTGCCAAGCCATGTCTTCCCTGGACCGGAAACAAGCTTCCTAGGACCGGTTTCTGGCATTCCAGCCGTCATCAGCCAGGCTTGCTTGAATCCAGTGGCAAAGTGAGCAAGGGACCCACGTCTGGGCATACCCCCGCCAACTTAGGGCGAACAAAGTGATACAAAAGGGGATGATGGACGGAACGTTTGAGCCAATCAAACACTCACCCCCAGTCAACTGATCTGGGTTTAATCCATCATCATTCTTTAGCTCACTCCACCACCCCAGTTCAGACATGGCCATATGCAAATCAGTCTGACCCTGTGCCTCATGGGAACAGTCCAGCCCGAACTGCCAAGCCATGTCTTCCCTGGACCGGAAACAAGCTTCCTAGGACCGGTTTCTGGCATTCCAGCCGTCATCAGCCAGGCTTGCTTGAATCCAGTGGCAAAGTGAGCAAGGGACCCACGTCTGGGCATACCCCCGCCAACTTAGGGCGAACAAAGTGATACAAAAGGGGATGATGGACGGAACGTTTGAGCCAATCAAACACTCACCCCCAGTCAACTGATCTGGGTTTAATCCATCATCATTCTTTAGCTCACTCCACCACCCCAGTTCAGACATGGCCATATGCAAATCAGTCTGACCCTGTGCCTCATGGGAACAGTCCAGCCCGAACTGCCAAGCCATGTCTTCCCTGGACCGGAAACAAGCTTCCTAGGACCGGTTTCTGGCATTCCAGCCGTCATCAGCCAGGCTTGCTTGAATCCAGTGGCAAAGTGAGCAAGGGACCCCCGTCTGGGCATACCCCCGCCAACTTAGGGCGATCAAAGTGATACAAAAGGGGATGATGGACGGAACGTTTGAGCCAATCAAACACTCACCCCCAGTCAACTGATCTGGGTTTAATGCCAGAAACCGGTCCTAGGATGCTTGTTTCCGGTCCAGGGAAGACATGGCTTGGCAGTTCGGGCTGGACTGTTCCCATGAGGCACAGGGTCAGACTGATTTGCATATGGCCATGTTTGAACTGGGGTGGTGGAGTGAGCTAAAGAATGATGATGGATTAAACCCAGATCAGTTGACTGGGGGTGAGTGTTTGATTGGCTCAAACGTTCCGTCCATCATCCCCTTTTGTATCGCTTGGTCGCCCTAAGTTGGCGGGGCATGCCCAGATGTGGGTCCCTTGCTCACTTTGCCACTGGATTCAAGCAAGCCTGGCTGATGACGGCTGAAATGCCAGAAACCGGTCCTAGGATGCTTGTTTCTGGTCCAGGGAAGACATGGCTTGGCAGTTCGAGCTGGACTGTTCCCATGAGGCACAGGGTCAGACTGATTTGCATATGGCCATGCTTGAACTGGGGTGGTGGAGTGAGCTAAAGAATGATGATGGATTAAACCCAGATCAGTTGACTGGGGTGAGTGTTTGATTGGCTCAAACGTTCTGTCCATCATCCCCTTTGTATCGCTTTGGTCGCCCTAAGTTGGCGGTATGCCCAGACGTGGGTCCCTTGCTCACTTGCCACTGGATTCAAGCAAGCCTGGCTGATGACGGCTGAAATGCCAGAAACCGGTCCTAGGATGCTTGTTTCCGGTCCAGGAAGACATGGCTTGGCAGTTCGGGCTGGACTGTTCCCATGAGGCACAGGGTCAGACTGATTTGCATATGGCCATGTTTGAACTGGGGTGGTGGAGTGAGCTAAAGAATGATGATGGATTAAACCCAGATCAGTTGACTGGGGGTGAGTGTTTGATTGGCTCAAACGTTCCGTCCATCATCCCCTTTTTATTGCTTTGGTCGCCCTAAGTTGGCGGTGGTATGCCCAGACGTGGGTCCCTTGCTCACTTTGCCACTGGATTCAAGCAAGCCTGGCTGATGACGCTGAAATGCCAGAAACCGGTCCTAGGATGCTTGTTTCCGGTCCAGGAAGACATGGCTTGGCAGTTCGGGCTGGACTGTTCCCATGAGGCACAGGGTCAGACTGATTTGCATATGGCCATGTTTGAACTGGGGTGGTGGAGTGAGCTGAAAGATGATGATGGATTAAACCCAGATCAGTTGACTGGGGGTGAGTGTTTGATTGGCTCAAACGTTCCGTCCATCATCCCCTTTGGTTCGCTTTGGTCGCCCTAAGTTGGCGAGGGTATGCCCAGACGTGGGTCCCTTGCTCACTTTGCCACTGGATTCAAGCAAGCCTGGCTGATGACGGCTGAAATGCCAGAAACCGGTCCTAGGATGCTTGTTTCTGGTCCAGGGAAGACATGGCTTGGCAGTTCGGGCTGGACTGTTCCCATGAGGCACAGGGTCAGACTGATTTGCATATGGCCATGTTTGAACTGGGGTGGTGGAGTGAGCTAAAGAATGATGATGGATTAAACCCAGATCAGTTGCCTGGGGGTGAGTGTTTGATTGGCTCAAACGTTCCGTCCATCATCCCCTTTTGTATCGCTCTGGTACGCCCTAAGTTGGCGGGGTATGCCCAGGCGTGGGTCCCTTGCTCACTTTGCCACTGGATTCAAGCAAGCCTGGCTGATGACGGCTGAAATGCCAGAAACCGGTCCTAGGATGCTTGTTTCCGGTCCAGGAAGACATGGCTTGGCAGTTCGGGCTGGACTGTTCCCATGAGGCACAGGGTCAGACTGATTTGCATATGGCCATGTTTGAACTGGGGTGGTGGAGTGAGCTAAAGAATGATGATGGATTAAACCCAGATCAGTTGACTGGGAGTGAGTGTTTGATTGGCTCAAGCGTTCCGTCCATCATCCCCTTTGTATCGCTTTGGTCGCCCTAAGTTGGCGGGGGTATGCCCAGACGTGGGTCCCTTGCTCACTTTGCCACTGGATTCAAGCAAGCCTGGCTGATGACGGCTGAAATGCCAGAAACCGGTCCTAGGATGCTTGTTTCCGGTCCAGGAAGACATGGCTTGGCAGTTCGGGCTGGACTGTTCCCATGAGCGCAGGGTCAGACTGATTTGCATATGGCCATGTTTGAACTGGGGTGGTGGAGTGAGCTAAAGAATGATGATGGATTAAACCCAGATCAGTTGACTGGAGTGAGTGTTTGATTGGCTCAAACGTCCGTCCATCATCCCCTTTTGTATCGCCTTGTACATAAGGCCACCTTTCATGCTATGGTTAGCATGAAAGGGGCGTGCAGTGGGTGTTGTGGTGGGCATTCCACCGCAACACCCATTGTATTTGACGCTGCCCCCTATGTACAAGGGTGGTGTACATAGGAGGCAGCACCAAAATTAAGACCAGGAAAATCCTGCTCTTAAGTTGGCAAAACGAGGAGAAATGCATTATTTCTCCTCGTTTTTGCTTTTTCCATGTATGCTGCCTTGTGCAGCAGACATGGAAAAAGCAAAATGCCATGGTTTATTTATGTACAGGAAGGGGTCCCTTCCTGTACATGAACAAACCTTTTAACCGCTTAACCGCGGCGGTTTAGCGGAGTGGGCGGGGCCGCGTCGGCCAACGGACGTTCGCAGCACTACAGAGGTAGTGCTCGCGACGGCCGTTGGCCGACGGACGCACGCAACGGGTTAAACAAATGCCATTTTGTAACTTTCATGTGTGCTGCATGAAGCAGCACACATGAAAGTTACAAAATGGCATTTCAGGATTGTTTATGTGCAGGAAGGGACACCTTCCTACACATAGCCAATCCTCCCCTGCACACAGACAACCTTGCAGTCTGGTGCAAGGGTGCCTGCGTAGGCAGTAAGTTTGGTAAACTTAGCACCATCGCAGGGCGAAACGCAAGGCTGCACCACATTCTTGTAAATATGGTGCAGCCTTGCGTTTCAGAAGTGGCGGAGCGTGTCGTAAAGCCAAGGAGGCTAACGACACACTCCGCCACTTCCTAGTGCATATCCCCCCAGATTGTTTCCGTAATTTCAAATACAGAGCCCAAGGGGCTGCTCGACAGGAAGAAAGATGGGTCAGCATACAGCAACCCTCTTCACAGGGGACATACCGCTTGCATGTGAGGTGACAAATACAAGAGGGCTCACACCTTATTGGGACATTAAAAAAGCATTCTTGAGAAATTGGTCATAAATCACATAGCATATCGGATTAAATTCGGACAAGAAAAAGAGATAGCTGGGTAACCTACAAGAGCCCTATTGTTACGAGTTGAGGATTTAGCTGACAAATGATTACATTCCGAAACAGCCTCTTAGCGCTAAGGTGGGTAAAATGCCATAGCAATCTCATGTTAACTGTAGGCTTCGCCCAGGCACAAGGAGGAAGGATTATAGAAAGGGCAATTTGGTTAAAGGAAAGACACTGGGTTTGGGGAATTAAATGAAACTGACAGTAGAAAAACTCCAAGAAAACCTGACTATGGTAGGTCCTAAGGTTACCCTGTATTCAGGCAGGAACTTACTGCTTTCATTGTGATGACTGGGATTGTATTACAAGCTTCGGCCCACAGAAAATGGAAGAGGAACCTATGAAAGTGGAGTTTGCAAAATGTCCTGTTTGCTATACCAGGAAACCTCCAGTCCAGTAACCAGGTGGATGCCCTACCGAATACAGTGACGTAAAGTTCCTAAAGTCCAGCTCCATTCCAACCAGGCCTCCTACTCCATCTCAGACAACACTTCTCCCGAATGCTGCCAACACACTGTCATATATCACATGAACAATAACATAACTAACATGAATGTCATCCTCTCTTATCATTTTTAGAACTGAGAGAGTGTCCAGTCATTCTGATAATGCCCTGGATATAACACCTGATGGAAAACTCATTCTTGAGGAAGTGCTCCCTTATCAATACGTCAGCGCCATCAAGGGACATCCTTAGATAATTCTTCAAAGAAGTGGAGTCTGAATTGATGACCCTTCATCTCCCGTTGTCTTAAAGAGATGTCTAGAGCCTACCCTTTCCTGGCATCCCCAATTTATGTACTATATTCCTGAAATTCTGTAAAAGGTTTTTCATTCCTGATAATATTTAGTTTTCAAGGACCACCACTCGACCCTTAAGGGATTGAGGCCCTTCGCCCCAGATTATCCTGCAAAATACAGTCGGAGAGGATCTTGACGGCACTCAGAGAAGATCATGGATCTTGACTGATGCTGATAAGAGTGGAATACCTGATGGTGGCTGCTACCACAGTGCCTGTTTGTCTTTCGCAGGGATTGTTTCCCCCATTGCTTTTCAGATAATGACAGCCCGAGCTGTCACCAAGGTATGCAGTGCAATGCTTCTTCCTAAGAAACTCTAGACTGCAAGTTACTTTGCAACATGCTCTCATAGGTTAATGCATAGAAGTAGTTTTAGGGTGATAGGCTTTTAGATGATATTTTAACCATGTAAGAAATGTTCATTTTATTCTTATTTTTCACAATGTGCCTTTCACTGTTTTTAGGATATCCTGTGTGATTATTTTAGATGTACTAAGAAACAGGTTTGCCCTCTTATAATAAATACTTATATTTAGAAGTGTCGTTTCAAAGAGTCAGTGATTCCGCCAAAAAAATAAATACAGAAATGGTCATCCCAGAAGAGGTTATTAAAATAAGGTGTCTACATGGGGAACAACAAGAATATCCCATGGCAAAGATCAGTATCCAAAACAGGATGGATAAGCTAACATATGTATGAGTGATAGCAGTGTGCCAGTTATCTAAAGCACTGATACTTGGTACAGATTATCCAGGACTTGAAACTTTATTGACGGGTGGTCAGAAGCCTTGTATGCCTCAGAAACGTGGGAGTCTCCTTTTAATAAAAAGTAAGAACAGTAAAAGAGAAATAAGCTGGGTAAAGAAACAAGGATCTACCATTCTTTGATTCTTTCTAATCATGAAAACTGGAAAGTGGATTGTGATTTCCATGCAGCTAAGAGGGAGGATCCAGTCTTACAGGAGGATGGGCCAAAGCTTAGGAGGGATAAGATCCTATGACGTAAGGACCTTATTTTATCGAATAATGGTTTGCTGTATAGAAAGGGATAAAAGATTAACCATTGCAATTGCTAATACCCCAACCTTTTAGGGAGTCGGTGGTGTTTCTATCCAACAGCCACTTATTGATTCTGTTGGAAGTATTTAAGAAAACTGTATATGATCTTTGACCTAGACCAGGAGAAGGTCCTCTACATATTTCAATTAATGAAATTACAGTACACACACATTTGAAGTGGTCCAATAACGGTTGGACTATACACTGTATCATATATCAAGGACAATTAAATTGATATGGTAACACTATACCGTACTGATGAATTCATTAGTTTAACCCCACCAGATATATGCAGCAACCTATATTGATACAATTGTCATTTACAGTGCTAGATGGTCACACCATGCAGAAAATATAAAGAAATTCCACACTACTCTTAATGAGGCTTGATTAAAAAATAAAGAAAGTTCTCACTAATATTAATCAAGCTGCATGTCTAAGGAGGTATGGGAGAGTCAGCAAAATACTGGGAAGTCACTGCTAGGGTATGCCAGCAAATTATCAGTGATGCAGTGATGTCAGTTGCAGGACAAACACCCAGAGAATGGCTTCCTGGTTTCCCTGCAAGTGCAGAGGGGGCTGAAACCAGCTCCATTCCCACAGTTCACAGAGGACAATGCTAAAAGGAAGATATCACTGGAAAGCTGAGCAACTCACCCTCGCATTGAGCCATAGTAAAAGGGGCAATAGAGTCTTCTTCCCGTCCCCTGGAGGACAGATGGTGGTTTGTCCCAATTTGCCCCCTCTGGGGGCAGAAAACCCAAAGGACACTGGGAATTTTAAAATGGAACCAAGCAAACAAAAGGATGGGGCATATCCTCACCCCAGAAAGGGCAACAGAGACTTTCTGCCCCCGAGGGGCACATAGGAGGCCTGTCATGATTGCAGTTTTTGCCTTTAATCTACCCCTTGGGGGCCATCCAGCATTGGCCATCCCCCACCTCAAAAGGGGCAACCCAGTCTTTCTGGAGGAAGACAGGAGGTTTGCCTCCATTTGCTCCACGGGGGGACTACAGAAATCCCACTGGATGCCAGGATGATTTGTTAATAAAATAATGGGATAGGGTCTGGCCCATCCTGAAAACAGACCCAAACCCACCCCTAAAGCCTCAACACTCTTTCAGCTGCTCTGGGAACTAAAGCATCCACATCCCTATTGCAAGCAATGCTGATTGTTATGGGTGTAGTTTTTTACTTATGGGCCAGAGATAAATCTAAATTTTCCTCATATTTTTGTGACCTAAACTTCCTGAATCTGCATGGATCCACAACATTCCGACCACCCAAAATTGCCTCCCTTCTCCCGATAACCTCCTACCTCACTTGCATTCATTGACCTAGTACCTACAACATATAAGACCACAAAGCACAACATGGAGACATCAGCAATTGGGGTAGCTATTGACTTTGGGTTTGGGCTCAGCCACCACCTAGGGAAACCTACCATTCCTAGACATTTTGAAAACTAAATAGCTGGTAACATCCAAGATAGTGTACCTTGGGTGGTTTTCTTACTAAAAATGCCCTGCAAACCTCACACTTTCTCTACATCTCAAATTTTGTGGATCCATGTAGATTCCAGAACTTTCCATCACAGAAATGTGAAGAAAATACAGTCAATTTGGTAGTTATTCCAGTCAGTCTTGGGATAGTATTGTTTCTTCCCAGCATTAGAGCTTGATAAAACCTGACATTTTCTTCAGTTCAGTCTGGGGAAAGTATTGTTTCTTCCCAGCAGTAGAGCCTGATAAACCCTGAAATTTTCTTCAGTTTACAATGTAAATTGCCATATTGGCCATATTGTTCTACAAGTAAACATAAAGCTAAACATTAGGCCCTGAAAAAGCAATATATTAAGTTAATAGTTGCAAAAGATGAGTTGCTCTTGCCTACTTGCCCCCATTCTCTTTCTACTATACATCAATGACTGGAAAGGACATTGGTATCTGCTGGGGCTGGTGTACCACGTGTTGGGGAGAAGGCTGTTCCTGGCTTTATTATACGGGGAAGACACGGTCCTTGTCACTAGAATGGCAGATCGGCTCAAGAACTTAATTTCAACTTTTCTGTCATTTATGAAGGGCCTGGAATTGGAGACCAATTTTACAAAAACATTTACAATGGTGTGCTAACCCAGAAATACAAGAACTCGTACTTTAAGCATAGGTGGTAGAATACTTGACAGGCTGAGCTCCTTTCCATAATTCGGGCAGGGACTTTGATGATGCTTGTACTTGGTCCCCCTGTCTAAGAAGCAGAAAAATTTGCTTTACCCTAACGTTGGGTACCAACTTTCTATTGCTACTTGCATTGACAGAAAGCCAGTTGCCCTGATTCTTGAAATTTATAACTAGAAATGTCTGCCAACTGTAACATATTGTATGGGGATTTGTGGCTGTAGAGATGTTGGGGTGATCCTGGTAGAGGAGAATAGATTTTGTCACTGCCTGTTGGGGATTACCTCTTCAAAGATGCATTTCCCTCTGCACCAGGAATTAGGCATGGAGTATGTGCAAGACACCATTAATGCTGCCCCTTTAGTCCTCTGGTGTTCAATCTCAGAGAATAAGGAAGCCAAGCTTAGCCGGGTTCTCATTAGCGACTCCCTCTCTTGTAGCTGTGGTCTGACCATTCCATGGTTAAAGTATATCAGAGACACCTTTTCAGCCCTATGCTGTGCTTGTTTCTTTGTGAACCCTGAGACTATTATGAAAAAAGATAAACATTGGGCACAGGACAGTATTACTAAGAACAGGAAGGCTTCTAGAGAGCCCGTGGAGGTGGCGAAACAAGTGGTGAGAGACTATTGCATAATCCAGATGTCTCCCGAGATTGCTCCCTATTTATTTTATGTGACGAATGTGCAAGAGCGAACATTATTGACCTGATTTAGACTGGGCTCGATTTGCTGGTTGATATGCTCTCCACTATGGCAATACTCTACTGCAAACATAGGTATTTGTCCACACAACGAGCAATCAAGTCAGTCCTTCTTGCACTTTGTTGTGTAAAGTTGCTCTAATTTTTCTTCAGCAACTTAATGATCATGGCACTTGCCATTCTCTTACTTGTTTCTTGAAGTGGATTTTATCCCAGAGGAGGAGAATGCTATTTTAATTGCTTTTATATCGAGCACAACTGCACTTTATGCTTCTGGTCTTCTAATATATTGTTATAAAATGATTAATGCACCATTGATTCTTTTAAGATGAAGCTTTCTAAGTGTACCACATCGCGGGTGGTTCTCTCTCTTATTATATGCTTACATTTTATGATCTACTTGTGGAAGATGGAATAAAGATTATTGACGTGACTTGAGTTAATCTTCATATTTTAATTACCTTTATTATAATAAGAATAAAGACAACTATTTTTATGGATTTTTACTAAGGCTCTATAATTTCATGAAAGACATTGACCTTAACAGCTAGACTGTTGTGACGCAATTTACTACTTAAATTTTAAGATTGTAACTGACTTTTCTTAATGCCTACAAACATGTCCTGATGTAAAGAAGAAAAACATTTGTTGCTTATAATATGTTTTGATAAAGGTTTATCAGGATGCAAATGATTGATAGAAGACAGATGACACCTAACTAGCCCATGGATGGAAATGAGGGTATTGCATTTGAAGACGGTCAAATTAAACACAATAACGTTAAATTCACAGTAAGAAACTATGGGGTAAAATAAAGAGCAAATATTTATGTTTAGTGTTCATGACAATTTAAAGAAAAGTAATTGACCACACCACTTGCCAAAGTCAGTCTAATGACAAGTCTTTCTCTCATGCCAAATGTTCCTACCCAAATAGACCCGATGGAGAAATTCTATTGAAGTGTGTTCATGCGCCTTGAAAAACTGCTTGATTTAAGCCACCAACAATCTCTATTCTGCAAACTTCCTCATTTACGTCATCGTGACTTAGATGTTTTCACATAAATAAATTACATTTTATAAGCTAATTAAATCATCACATCTGTGCGCGAGCTACAGCGTCCGTACATCCTTGTGATTCTTAGATTCATGACCTGTTCTCTGTTCACGCTGTGCTGCTTTCAAGTTCTGAACATAAAACAGCAGATTCTCCTTTATGTCTTCTTTTACCCCTCCAGCAATAAGGGCTGTAATGACAGGTGTTGTTAAACCATTTTATGAAAGAACATGACCCTCCTTCTGTCTGTATCATTATTTTTTAGAAGACTTTTTGTGGAGGGTACAAGTTACTTGTATACTTGTTGCAGCCATGTTTGAACTTTAGTTGTATTGCTGTGCAGGAAACTGCATTTCAGAGAGTCAGCATCTCTCACTGCATGCCAATGAAGTGAATGAGATTTGTCTTCAGACAACATCTTACCATTGGACTGAATCCCTCACAGATAAAAATCCTCTACTCCAAATGTAAAAGTGTAAGCCAGTGCAAGGACATAATGCTCCTTGCTTCCTTAACACAGCAATTCCCGTTTTGATTTAACAGAAGTGTTGGATTGTGACCACCGATATATTGTTACTTTTCTTGGTAAAAGTATACAGGTATTGACAAATCCAACAGGTTTGTTTTTATTGTCACAACTTTGTTCATAAAATACAATAGGATAAGATTTTGATTTTAAATTAAAGTCATGAAAATACATGCTTTGCAGCCCATTTCGCAAAGCTAACTTTATTAATTTGGGCTATTCACCATTTACGAGTCAAAAGTGCTCTCTCTAGCAAATAATCATAAGGACTTAAAATAGAGCCCCCTGGGAAATAATGTTAAATTACTTTAAAATATTTGAAATAGTAATAAATATAAATAAGTGTAATTTAATGTTCAACAATATATAAAAATAAAAGACCGTTTTTTAATATTTTAATAAAACATTTCTTTAATTTAAAAATGAATGTAACATTAATTTTTATTCAAATATTTACATTACTTTATAATTAGTTCTGTTCATAATGTTTAATAATTATTAATATCTAAAACATGTTTTTTTCACTTTAGGTAGGATTTATTTTGTTAATAAATCTTTAAAGACAGAAACTTAATGTAGTATATTTAAATTAATTAAACATTTTATTTGCAATTAAGTTCATAGTGCTGTCACATTTTTGTTAATTTTGTTCTACATTGACAATACACACATATACATATATTCACTGAAAAAACCAGAGGTTTCAGGGACGTTATAGTTAGTTGGACATTTCACTCGTACAAAACCAGTGAAATTCGGCCGTTATAGTTAGTTCAGCTAACTATAACTCGCGCCCCCGCAGTGCACTGCTGATGACGTCACATATTACATCACTCATGACATGGTCAGTGACATCACTGATGACATCACTGATGACATCTCAAATGACATCACTGATGACATCACTGATGACACCATCCACGTGATAATCTGATGCATCTTCTCACACCCTAATATAAACTTTTATACACCCACTCTAAATTACAGACTGCTATTCTCAAAACCATGGACACTCCAACACCAATAACTACATACCCACTCACTGATTCAAAGGTCTACATACACATCTACTCACTCACCCATACAGTCACTCATACTTTCGGTCACTCATCAGTACAGGACTATCATATGCACTCATACACCTATATAGACACTCACACACTGCCACTCATCCATAGAGTTACTCACACACCTAGTCAGTCATGCAAAGAATTAATCACACTCCCATTTACTCACCTATACAGTTATACACACACCACCTCACTTACTCATACAGATACTAACACATACTTACGCTCTTATACAATCACTGATAGAAGCACACACTCATCCATACAGCCACTCTCACAATCACTCACTCTCACATATAGTCATTTATATACTCCAACACTCACATATACTGCCTTTCACATATGTAGTTACTCACACATGTACCTCTGAGACATCCATTCACTCACCAACACACCTATACACACACTCACCCACCCATACAGCCCTTTACAGATGCACTCTTGAATCCATACACCCAGTGAATCACCCACTCACACATCTATGCACAGAGTCACATACCTCCCACCCACACAAACACTGAGGCACCCATACAGATACAACCAATCAATAACCCATATAGACACTCATGTAGCTATTCACCAACCCATGCAGCCAGTTACACACCAACAGACAGACTGATAGACATTCACACAGTTTAGTCACTAACCCATGCATTCAGTAAGATACGTTTAATCTCTCACTTATAGAGTCAGTCACACACCTACTAAATCATCCATTGAGACACTCATACACCCACTCATTCTTCAATACTTGGCCTATATATATTAAACATATTTAAACTTTACATAAACACACAGTCCCGCCGGCTCCCTGCCTCCTGCGGGAGCCGACATTGCTTTTGCACAAGGGGAGCTGCTGACATGCAGCTCCCCTTGTGCAAAAGCAATTCTGCTTCGGATTTTGGAAGCGAGAGCAGCTTTGCTATGGTAGGGCGGGAGGCGTGCTCCCGCCCTGCCATAGCAAACAGCAATGTCTCGGGGTGGGCACCCCGGGATATTGCTGGAGCCAGCCCTGGGGTGTGGCGGTCCCCAAGGCCATCAAGGGCTCCAGGAGGGGGGCTGCGCAGCCCCCTTCCAAAGGTAAAAATAGCCCCGGGGAGGTGGTGGTCCCTGGGGCCTGAGGTTCCATAACGGACCCCGGAATTTGAATATTAAGTGCCCTGGGGAGGTGGTGGTCCCCGGGGCAGTGTGGGAAGGCTTGAGCCCCCACACTAATTATTATTCATAGCCCTGGGGTGGTGGCAGTCCCTGGGGCTCAGGGGGGCCCACAAGGCCCCCCCCGCCCATTTACATGAACGCCCAGGGGAGGTGGCGGTCCCTGGGGCAGTGTGGGGGGGTTGGGACCCCCCACACATTTATTAAAGAAGCCCCGGGGAGGTGGCAGTCCCCGGGCTGTGGGGGGGCGCATGCCCCCCTGCATTCAATTTAATAAGCCCCAGGGACGTGGCGGTCCCCGGAAATTAATTGGTGAGTGCCCCCGGGACCTGGCCCATGCGGGGGCTTTCAAAAACGAAGCGCGGAAGCCTGCGCTTTGTTTTTTTTTATTTTCTCGGCCAAATTTGCGACCCCAGCGTGAATTCGACCGATTTAATTAAAAAAAAAATGCTTTTTTTGGCCTTGGGGGTCCTTGTGGGACACCCTAAGCAGACCTAGGGTGTCAAGGTGTTTGTACCCTGCCCCCTTTTCATGTTTTTTTTCTTTGTTTCACCCTTTTTCTTGTGACTCACTTACCGAGACACAAGATGGCTGCCAACACTTCCTGGTTTGGAGTGTTGGCAGCCAATCAAATTTGAGCTCGTGCTCGGGAGGGTTCGCGATTCTTCCTCGGTGCTCAGATATCAATATTTTTCTTTTTTAAATTTCTCAGGAACTACTGAACGGATTTACACTATTTAAAAAAAAGGCGCACTCTAAACCAAGACCTACCTTTTTGCCAAATTTGGTGTAATTCTGTTCAGCAGGTCGGGCTGTAGCCTGTAATAAAGTTCCTATAGAAAATAACATGGAGAAAATGCGCTTTGGGACCCCCCTTTTTTCTCGTCCCCCGCTTCACGAATCACCCCGATACTTTCAACATACAAACTGAGCGGTCCAACCCTATTTTTTGGAAAATTTCACGAAGATTCGTCAAACCGCGCCAAAGATATTGGCAAATCAAAAAAAGCTTTTCCTATGTAAACTAGGTCCTAACTATAACTACCTACTGTCGACCGCCAGTAGGTAATATATAATGAATTTGCATTACTTTTTAACATAAATGATTAAAAAAATTACATTTGAAGTTTATTAAACTTTTTACATTGTCCCTCATCTTTACCATGGGGAGCTCTCCACATGCTTGTCAGAGATCTCCCTATGGTAAGGTGTAAAGAAAAGGAAAAGAGGCACAACACCCCCGGAAGTCTGAGAGAAAAGACTTCAGAGATGGCAAGCAAGACTAGCCCCCAGAAATTGCCAGCAGGAGCAACTGGTGTCTGAAGAGGATAGTGTGAAACTTGACACCTGAGGTCACCAACAGTAGGAAGTGGTGGCTAAACAGGAGGGCTCAGAGCTTGATGCCAGATGTTGCCAACAGGAGGACTGAAGGAAATACTAGAAGGGCTGGCACAGGCTTGGGAAGAGGGAAGAGGAAGAGGAAGAAAACCTAAAGGTTAGCCAGGAACATGGAACACAATGAAAAGACATCTCAAAGCATTGTGATGCAAGGAGTAACTGCAAGACTCCTCCTTTTATAGAAGAGAAACAGGAAATTGCTGACATTTGTAATACACGCCTTTGCCCTAGGTATACCAGAATCTAAAAAAACTCATATGTGTTCTTTGTTTTGTCTGTCTTTTTGTCTTTCAGGTCAGTTTGATTAACAAGGTAGAATCTTACCTTGTTTGCTTGGGTTGTGACTGATTACTTGACTTATCAGTATATATTGAAGAATCAGGTACTCTGTAGTGTAGGTAATCATTGTTCGGTTCTGACGAATTGCCAATAGACCCCTCGGGAGCTACAGTAGGCAAGGATCATGTTGACCTCACTCTTTAGAAATTAATCACGACTGCTCTTTAGGACCATTGCTTCCCACACAAGCAATATTGGTTTTAATTAGGTTAGTGAGCTTACCTAGTAAAAATGATCTAAACCCAGCATTACCAAACCTATTTTAATCTCCCTTTTCACCACACTACTTTCTACACCCACACTCATCAGACGGCTAAATAAAAAGATCTCCAGCAAAAAGCCCCTTTGTAGGTGCCCGTCGGGCATTGCAGCGCCGGCCAGATGAGGAGCAAGCCCAGATGATGAAGCATGACACTTCTCGGGGTGTGTAAGGGCACTTGCTCCTATTGGAGCTTATTCCACTGACCTTACAGCCTATTTTTTCATCTAATGAACTGCACACTCTTACATTCAAGCTATCAACTAAGGTTCCTTTTGTTTAAATGACTGTGTGGTTGCATGCCATATGTTTACCCCTGTTTCATTGGGGCCATGAATCTTAAGGTGTTAAGGAGTACCATAGAGAGCCAGGGAGTTTAAGGCTTGGCAAAGGGTTATTGTCAAATCGAATTTGCAGTTTAAAACTGCATTCTGGCTGCAACTGCAGACCTGGGGCACATTTTAAAGGGCTACTTAAGTGGGTGGCACAATAGGTGCTGCAGGCACACTAGTCATATATAAGCAACAAGGGCAACCCAACTCACAAGGAACCAAGGCAATTAACATGTATTAAAGAGACTACGCTTCATGTGGACAATGTACAGGATACTTAATATTATCTTTGTGCAATGGCAGTTACTATTGGTATAGTGATGCTGAAAAGAAGACCAATCACACAGAATGCAATACATAGGACAATAATATGTGTGCAAATAATATATTTGTGTTATAGCATCATAGAAAAAGGTGCTCAGTGTCCCAGCATCACTATGCCAATGGTAACTGCCATTGTGCATTAATAATATTAAGTATCCTTTACATTGTCTACATGAACCGCAGTCCCACTAGTAGCATTTAGGGGCACATGCATAATTGGAAATTGCGGTCGCAAAGGGGCAGATTCTCAGAATTTGCCCCTTTGCGACCGCAATTTTTGCATTTGGGATGCATCATCCCAAATGCAGAAATTGCTATTTAAGTAATCGCTAAATTTGCGATTACTTAAATTGCGATTGCATTTAGGAAATCGCAATTTGCGATCCCTCAAATGCAATGCAAGAAGCAATCTGAGATTGCGACTTTGCATTAAGGAATCGCAAGTTATTGAGATTTTCAAGGGGATGGTAATTTGCGATTCCTTTGAAAAATGAACAAAAGTGCATTTTTCAAAGTGCCATGTGGCGAACACACATGCCCTTAGGGCATGTGTGTGCGCCACATGTGCACACATGCCAATTTCGGGGGTGCATCAGGTTGGCCTTTTGGCACCTGTAGGCCCATAGGAATGAATGGGAAGCAATTCCTTAATTGTGAGTCGCAATTTGCCAGTCGCAATTAAGGAATGTGTAGGAATCGCAATTTTTTTTGCGATTCCTACATGCATAAGCAATTGCGATTCCTAAATTGCGATTTCTTAAAAGTCGCAATTTAGGAATCGCAAATGCACATTTTGATGCATGTGGGGATTAATTTACAGGCCCTGGGTGTATGTTATGTTATTTTAACTTGTTATGTTATTTTAATTTATTACATGCTCAAATCAGCCCGAAGGGATATCTCGGCACGGGACCAGGACAGGAGGACAGGCTAGAATTGACATAAAATAGATGGGTCTTAAGAGCCTTTCTAAAAAGGAAATGGTTTTCACAATGACGAAGTTGCGATAGCAGATTATTCCAAAGGTGGGGGGCAAGGAAAGACAAAGATCTGCAGCCTGTCCTGGCCGTCCTAAACCTGGGGACTTTAAGCAGGGCTTTATCGCGGGATCTAAGAAGTCTCAGTGGAGTGTAGAGCAGAAGCTTAGCTGCTAGAAAAGAAGGCCCATGGCCATGAAGAGCACGGTGGGTTATGCAGCACAATTTAAAAAGAATTCTCTTTTTCACCGGAAGCCAGTGTAGAGACTGCAAAAGTGGGGCTGAGGCCGAGCACGGAGGGAGATTGCAAACAAGGCGCACAACAGTGTTTTAGACCAGCTGAAGTTTAGTGAGTAGATTCTCATTGATGGAGGCCAGGTGTAATTTGCCGTAATCAAGGCAACTGATTACCAAGGCTTGAACCAAGGTTTTCCTTGAGGAACATGGTAAAAGAGGGAAGACTCTTCTCAAGAGACGTAGCATATGGAAGCAGGACCCTGAGGTGGCCGAAGTGTTTTCTTTCATAGAAAGAGATTGGTCTAAACGTACTCTGAGGTTTTTTACTACCAATTTGGGTGAAGGGCTGGAGCCCAGCTCAGCTGGCCACCACTCTGTAGTCCAAAGAAGTTGAGCTTGTCCAAATAGCATAATTTCTGTGTTTGTAGGGTTGAGTTGCTTTCGGTTTTCAAACATCCAAGTGGCTATAGCCTTCATCCCGGAAGATAATAGGGCTTTAGATTCAGACAAGTTGGAGCCAAAAGAGAATAGTAGCTGTGCATCATCAGCGTATGAAATATTCTCAAACCCAAAACCTCAGACGATCTTAGCAAGGGGGGCCATGTAAATATTAAAAAGCGTAGGGCTCAGACAGGAGCCCTGGGGTACTCCGTAGTCCAGAGGCATAGTTCTGGATCTGTAGGGGGCAAGGAAGATTGTTTGGGATCTCTGTGAGAGAAAATCCACTAACCATTTAAGGGCCATTCCTTGGATCCCTAAATCCCAGAGTCTGTCAAGAAGTCGGGTGTGGTACACTGTATCGAATGCCGCTGAAAAATCTAACAAAATCAGTATTGTCTGGACATTAGCATCAAGAGAGCATTTAATATGGTCAGTAACCGCAAGCAGGGCTGTCTCGGTACTGTGGAGAGGTCTAAAGCCAGACTGAGAGCTGTCTAATAACCTGTTAGCCTCAAGGTGGGTTGTCAGTTGATGATTGATATGTTTTTCCAGTAACTTAGCCAGTGAAGGGAGGAGAGAAATAGGTCAGTAATTAGCTAGATCAGTGGGCACAAATTATAATTTTTTTTAATGGGCCTGAACAAGGCCACCTTCCAGTCTGAGGTACTTTCCTGGAAGTAATAGATATATTGATTAAGTAACAGATTTGCGGTGCCAGCTCAAAAGCAAGCTTCGACAAGACTATGGGAGGGCAAACATCTAAAGGAGAGACAGACTTCCCAGAGCTTATAAGGTTAAAGGGAATTTCTAGGGAGATTGCCTTGAAATTACATAAGTTAATGGTAGAGTCAGTGAGAGGAGGAGGGGCTGCAGGCCTCTCGTGTGGCTCAGGAATGGTAGAAGGGAAGTTCAGGTAAATCTCCTTGATTTTGCCCATAAAATGATCAGCCAAGGCGTCGCATAGAGACTAAGATGGGGTTGGATCTGAGGCACAGGCTGCTGGATTTATGAATTAACAGCAGGTAGATTAGTTGAACACCATCTCCTTTCCAATCTTTTACAAGAGGCTTTCTCAGTCCTTAGGTCGGGCGTATACAAGGGGCATGTGGTCTATGGGAACATGTTTTTACCATGGCTGTAAGGGGCAATTTTTTCAAAAGCCAAGTTTAATGATATGTTAAAATTAGAGAGGGCTAGGTTTACATCAGCAATATCAGAGGGCAGGGGAGGCACTTGTACCTTGGCCCAAGCCAGCGAGGTAACTTTTTGCCATTGTCTAGATAGTTTGTTATAGGCTGTAGGGAGTTGGCTTTTAGAGTACAGGTTTAGGGGGGTCGATACTAACTAGAGGTGTCATTGAAAAAATTAAGTCAAGGGTGTGGCCTGCAGAGTGTGTGGGGCCTGAAACTTGTTGGTGAAGTCCCAAAGTTCCTAAGTCAGAGAATAGTTGGTAGGTGTCAGAGTTCATAATATCATCGCCATAAAAGTTAAAATCTCCCAGTAGAAGAAACTGCTGGGTAGCAAGAGCATGAGGGGCTATGAATTCTAAGAGGCGATGGCAAAAACTGTTTTTTGGGCCGGGTGGGCGATAGACCAAAGCACCTTTCCAAGAGAGGTTGGGGGGAGAGGTCAAATTTAAAAACACATGATTCCACCCAATCTTCTGAGATGGATTAAATTATTGTCGCATTAATATGTTGATCAAAAATAATGGCGATTCCCCCGCCAATCTTGTTTACCCTGTCAAGTCTAAGCATTTTGAAATTGGCTGGAAGAGCGGAAGAGATGGAAGGGGTAGAGGTGGGACTTAGCCAGGTTTCAGTGAGGAATCCTATCTCGTAGGAAGAGAAAGAAAGAAGGTCCCAAGGTTCCAATGCATGTTTTGGCAGGGATCTCATATTAATAGGAAAGCAGTTTAGGCTTTTGTCAGGGGTAGGGGTGTCATTGGGAAAAGGTATAGGTGGACCCGAAGACACTGCTAACAGATGAGAGTCCTTGCAGGGATTGGGGTTAGTGGGTGAGATACTTTTGGTGAAAGACAGACTTTGAAATCTACATTTAAGACTAGGCTACGGGGCCGGTTAAGAGCGGAAGGGTAGAGGCACAGGTAGAGTCGTTGAGGGACTTTAACTGTTCAGAGGAGTATCTGACAGTATGAAAGCAGGGATACCCTGGAATAAAAGGAGCAGGGGTTCTGGCTCCTGGCGACGGCCTGGCGTGGATGGGCGCAGACAGGCTTGCCTTTGGAGCGCCATAGGCACACCCGCTGCCTGCAGCCACTGTGTGCAGCCGCTGCGCGTCAGCGCTGGCATCGGCAAAATATAGCCGGCCGTGCATGAAGTGAGGGAGGGGCTGGGCAGCCGGAGAGCGGAAAGAAAGTGAAGATATACTTCCTCCATGCAAACGGCAATGGTATACCATTGAACTTGGGACTTATAAGTAAATTAAATATACCAATGAGATGTAAGCCAATTTTACCATATTTTAGAGAGGGAGCACATGCATGTTAGCACTGTTTAGCAGTGGAAAAGCTCACAGAGTCCCAAGGTCAGCAAAAACAAATTGAGCAAAATAGGAGGGTTATGGCCAAATGTTTGGGGGAACACCACCTAAGGCTGACAGTTTTAACACCTGCGCTAGAAATAGATACTACAGTATCCCAAAAGTGCATGCTGTACACCTGCATTGGGTGCAGTTGGATGAGTCTATCAGTATGATTCATGTACAGTTTGAGTAGAATTAAACCTTTTGGACACTACTGTACACACAAGCAATACTAGGCCTGGGAAGAATTTTCAATTCTACCGCCAGAATTGGAGGAATTTTGGTAATTCTTCATTACACTTGTAACACAGAATTACTGATAAATTAAAATTCTGCCGTTCTGCCGGCGGAATAACAAATTATGCAGAAGTTTCTAAAGTTTCGAAACCACTGAATATACCATTCAATAGCTATGTTAGTTATGTTGCTTTTATCATTATGGACATTACATTCATCCGTCTAACAGGTAAAGGGAAAGATATCCAGAACACAAGGGGTCCCAGTGTCTGGGATCAAAGGAATGAGAGGCAATATTAATGGTCCTTGTCTGCGTCCTCCCAAGCCACTCTCTAAAGCACCAGAAAACAGCCAGGACTAGTTCAATGAAACAGCGGGATCCACCAGAGGAAAGATTATTCAAATATGTCAACCCAATGTCCTGTGCCTCTTCCTATTCATAAGGGCCAAGAATGTTTACGAAACTGTAAGGGAAGGTCGCACCCACTGCCCTGGGTGTCGTGCTTCATTATCAGCCTATCACACTCACCAGAGAACAATCTAGTGGCGAGTGGGCTCCCTGTATTGCGAGGGAGTATTCATTATGGGTAGTTGGGGAATCCAATATATGAGATAAAAATCTCGGACCCTTTGCAAAGTATCCCCTTTAATGTTGGAAGGGTCAAGAGATGATTACACCTAGATAGAAAGGGGTGCCTAGGGGTGTCAATCATGTTTCAGCCTCCTAACTGGGGTTCATGGCTTTTGTCAGGACCGGGGTTTCCTAGTAACCTACCTCAGTGGCAATTCACACTGATCCATTAACAGCATGCATTCATAAAGTACCCAATTTTGGAAGTCAGCTGGAAAATGTGTGGCTGCTGCGGATTTTTTGAAGGTCCTGTAATGGGCAAACATGATTTAAAATAAAATAAAATAAAAAGTAAAAAATTATATTACATATAACCAGGTAGTCAAAACGGGACATAAAACCTAAATAATGAGAAAACATTTCTAACTTTGCATGCATTTTTTGTAAATATGGCACTAAACTTATCGCACGTGAAGAGAACACTGCAAATCCTTTCAAACCCATGTATGTGAGCCAAAAAAGTGTTTATAAAAACATGCTACGTTCATTCATGCCTTTCCTAGCTCTAAACTTAGGCGGGCCCCATGGATAAACCCATTGAGGGGAGCCTTATTTTACACTGTGTTGGGTACAAAATGGCTTGATAGTGAAAACCAGTTTATGTCCCCCATATTCAGCTATGGTGCCAGATATCTCCCCCTTTTCACACTTCTTCAAAGGTTCTCTCTATGCTGCTGTACCTATAGTCTCGCAGGAGCTCGCTTTACTCGGGGTATCCTAAAGAAGGTCATTCTTTGAATATATATAGAATGTCTTGGGAATCAAATGAAAATCGGAACTCTAATGACCACTAATATCATTAGTAAGATACATACATATTCTCTGAAATACATTTCCTGTGACAATTATGAACTTCCAGGACATGTATTAGTCCTAGTGAAATTATATTTTTAAATAGGACTATGCAGCAAAAACCGCTCATGCCTTTTCATCTCTTAGACATCTAAAAACACCATCAATTGAAAAAATTAATTTGCCACACTTTACATATTGGAAATGGAAAGATAACACCAATGAGAGTGATTTAAATGAAACTGTGCAGATCTGAACATACAATGCAACATTGGTTAATTCAGATGGTTTATCTTTATGGGCAACAGATACAGATATGTGTATGTTTAACTCTCCCCTAGCTGTAACTACTGACAGTGTTGGGAAGTTGTGTCAAAGATGGCAGTCCAAATTTAGTTGGAGTGCTGTAAAGAAACACATGACAAATATCAGTGATGATATGGACTTCAGTGATTTCCTTCTAGTGTCACATCTAGGGAATAATTAAAAGATTTGCAGCTATCCTTATTTATGCTGCCATAGAAGAAGAACAAACATATTCTGAAAGGAAAGCTGCAGAAAGACTTGAGGAAACTGATAAAGAAATAATGCAAACTCATTTCAAAGTTATTGACAAAACTTTCAGACTCTTTCTAAACCCGTTTGATACAATTTCTATCATAACGTTCTCCGATTTCAATCTTTTTACCCTTTTACTGCCAGCCATTTCCCGCGTGCCATGTCCTTTTTTGACTATTTGGGGAGTTTGCGCTTAGGTTCCCATAACATTTTGTCAACATAAGGTATACACGCCAAATTGGCGTCCTTTTCTTCCAACATGTTGAGAATTCTAAAGGTACCCAGGGATTGTGGATTCTCCTTCGAGGGGATCGAGAAATTAGGCAAAATACAGCAAAAAGTGCTGCAGAAGAAAGCATCTATTTTTTTCCCTGCAAATGGTATCAACAAAGGGTTTGTGAAGCTAAAATCACCATCTTCCCTGCTTTCAGGAACTGGCAGACTTGTGTCAGAAAAACTACATTTTCTACACAGTTTTAGCATTTTACTGGGACATAGCCTATTTTTACTATCTTTTGTGCTTGCAACCTCCTTCCAGTTAGTGGTAGAAATGGGTGTAAAACCAATACTAGATCCAAGATATATATACATTTCTTAAAAGTAGACACAATTCTGAATTCAGCAAGGGGTCATTGTGTAGCTCCTTCAAGCTTTTCCTATAGGAAGTAACAGTTGGAATAAAAGAATATTGAAATTTAGTTGAAAAAAACAGCCATTTATGCCTACATTTTCACATGTAACTTCTTCTAACTATGGTAGATTTTTCAAAGCTATATACTGTTACGTCTGCAGGACCCTACGGTTGTGGAGATATATGAGGCTTGTAGGTTCACCAAGAACCCGAGGTACCCAAAGTCAATAACTGAGTTGCACCTTGCAATGGTTTTTGATTGTGTACCGGGTATACAGTAATTCATTTGGTAAAATATAGAAGTGAAAAATAGGAATCATGGAAACCTATCTATATCTGAAATGAGAACAAGGTATGGATTTTAGAAGAAGTGGTTATTTGTGCATCTCTGAATTTGTGTGTACCCATATTAGCATGTGAATTAGAGGGTATTGATCGAAATGACTTCTTTTTCACACACTGTCTTACATTTGGAAGGCAGAAATTCATAGAAAGACAAGGGGTAATACCACTTATTCTACTTTTCTGTGTTCCTCTAAGTCTTTCACTGAAAATGATACCCCACTTGTGTGGGCAGGCCTAGTGTCTGCAATATGAAATGGCCCAAAACACAAAGTGGACACATCACATTTGTCCACTGAAAAATGACCCTTTTTTCGCAATGTGCCTAGCTGTGGATTTTGGGCCCTAGCTCAGCCGACACCTAGGAAAACCTAGCAAACTTCTACATTTATGAAAACTAGACACCCAGGGAAATTCAAGATGTGGTTACTTGTGTGCTCTCACCAGGTTCTGTTACCCAGAATACCTTGGAAACCTCAAACTTTCTAAACATAAAACACATTTCTGTGATGGAAAAGTTCTGGAATCTGTGGGGAGCCACAAACTTCCACACACCCAGCATTCCCCCAAGTCTGCCCATAACAATGGTACCTCACTTGTGTGGGAAGGCCTAGTGCTCATGACAGGAAACGGCCCAAAATGCAACATAGACACATCACATTTTTCCAGTGAAAACTCACCCTTTTATTTCAATGCGCCTAGCTGTGGATTTTGGACTCTAGCTCAGCTGGCACCTAGAGAAACCTAGCAAACCTGTTCATTTTTTAAAACTAGTCACCCAGTGGAATCCAGGATGGGGTGACTTCTGTGGCTCTCTCCAGGTTATGTTACCCAGAATCCCTTGCAAAGCTCAAACTTAAAAAAACAAACATTTTCCTCAGATTTCTGTGATGGAAAGTTCTGGAATCTGTGGTGAGCCACAAACCTCCATGCACCCAGAATTCCCCCAAGTTTGACAATAAAAATGGTACCTCGCTTGTGTGGGTAGGCCTAGTGCCTGCGATAGGAAATGGCCCAAAACGCAATGTGAACACATCACATTTTTCCAGTGATATCTGACCCTTTTTTTGCAATGTGCCTAGCTGTGGATTTTGGGCTCTAGCTCAGCTGGTACATTTCTGTGATGGAAAGTTCTGGAATCTGCGGAGAGCTGAAAACTTCCACCCACCCAGCATTTCCCAAACTCTCTCGATAAAAATGGTATCTCACTTGTGTGGGTAGGCCTCGTGCCCGTGACAGGAATAGGTTCAAAACGCAACGTGGACAGATCACATTTTTCTGGTGAAATCTGACCCCTTTTTTTGCATTGTGCCTAGCTGTGTGTTTTGGGCCCTAGCTCAGCCAGCACCTGGAGAAACCTAACACACCTGTACATTTTTGCAAACTAGACACCAAGGGGAGTCCAGAATGGGGTGCCTTGTGTGGCTCTCACCAGGTTCTGTTACCCAGAATCCCTTGCAAACCTCAAACTTTGTAATAAAAACACATTTTCCTCATATTTCTGTGATGGAAAGTTCTGGAATCTGTGGAGAGCCACAAACTTCCACCCACCCAGCATTTCCCAAAGTCTCTCGATAAAAATGGTACCTCACTTGTGTGGGTAGGCCTAGTGCCTGCAACAGGAAATAGCCCAAAACCTATTGTGGAGACATCAAAATAATGTTTCACAACACAACCTGGTTTTTGCAAGGGAATCACATGTGTTTTTGGTCTCGGGCTAGACAGCCATCTAGGGAAGCCTACCCAGAAATGTCTGCAAACTAGACACCCAGAAGTGTCCAGGGAGGTGTAGCTTGCATGGATCCCCCAACCTTTTTCTACCCAAAATCCTCTGCAAACCTAAAATGTAGCTAAAAAAAATCACATGTTCTTACATTTTCGAGAGGGACCACCGCACCAGCACAAAGTTTCTACCACCCAGCGTTCTCCTTGGTCTCCCGATAAAAATGTTTTATTCTTTCTTACCACTTGCTTAATAATCTAATCCTATTATGGATTGACCTAGGACTCTGTATGTGTCTTAATTGTTTAAAAACTATTAAAATGTGTATTACATTTTATCTGCCCCAACAAGAATTTTTGATAGTGTCTCATAGCTCAGTGATAAATATGTGGCTTGATAAATTGAATATGGTCACTGCAATTTTAACCCAAAAAAGGCAACTTTAACCTCTGTGGTAGAAATATTCAACCTGTAAACAGTCAGGTCTGCATATGAGATTTAGCAACCTTTGCAGACTCAAGTACCATGCATTTTACTGGTCCATTGCCCACCATGGGCCTGATTACGATGATGGTGGGACTGCCACCGACAGCCCAACCTTGGTGGTCCCACCACCATCGTAATACTGATTACTGCCCGCCACATTAGGATGGCGGGTGGATAGTTGGCGGTCGGAAATGGCCATGGATCCGACGGGCTCCTGTCCATCCGTCGGAGGGACTTGTATTCCTAGAACAGTGGCGGTGCCTGCCAGGCACCACCGCAGGGATTACACTGTCCCTTACCGTCGGCCATTTCATGGTGGTTTACAAGCCATCAAAAGATAGACGGAAAGGGACATTGGGGACCTGTGTGGGCCTTCCCTTCCTCCCTGGCCCTCCGATGGCCCCTGGGGGGCCCCATATTGGCCCCCCGGCACCAATGGTCCCTGCTACATAGTGCAGGGTTATGCACGGGGTGCATATTTTGTACTGCGCCATGTGCTGCACTCCGCAGCACCCGCCACAGTACAAAATATGCACTCCGCAACTGGCTTGAAGGCGGTTGCATCATGATTCATGGTGTGGGACCGCAAACAGCTTATCTGGTGGTCCCGTTTCCCACCAGGATGAGCCATCCTAATGAGCCCCTAAATGTCATGCTTCAAATACAATCAACATCATCTTTGTTTTTAAAACCAATCTTTAATATTGAATCTCTTTGGTGGTGTTAGAAATTGGGTTGTAGGCGAATGAGCCATAGTCAATCAGCAACCACAATCCTAGTCAGCGTAAGAAGCAGGCAAACCCTAAATTAACCTGTGCTCACCTTCTGGTAACTTGGCACAGAGGAGACAGGCTTAACTTAGGAGCAATGTGTAAAATACTTTGTGCAACACTTCACACACCAGGTTATAAATATTGCTCTTAATTTATTAAATAAAACAAGACACAAACTACACGAATCCAATCAGTAGAACTTGAGATATTGAATTTTAAAGTTTTTAGGTAAAAATAGCACCTAGTAGCAAAAGTGCTATTTGGGATATCTGGTCGTGCAGGGACAAGTTGAAAGTTCAGGCTAATCGCATTGGAGTGCGAGCTGTATACAGGGACAAGTGAGGCCCGCTGAACCAAAGAACCTTAACCCTCAGTGCGTTGACGTTGAGGATGCATGGTACAGTTGAGGTGATGCGTCGGTGCCTATTCACACAGCAGCGGAGATCACAGCAGCGGCGTTGCACTCGTTTTGAACCGAGCGGCAAGGGTGATGCATCAGCTCCAATGGGCAAGGAGCTGTGATGTGGAGGCTTCGGCATCGGTGTCAAGGCTGTCATCGATGGAGATGCAAGGACCTTGCATTGGGAAGCACGTTACACAGTGGTGGTTCTGAAGGCAATGCATCAGGTCTGATCCATGCAGCAGCTGTGATGCGTGGGTGCTGATCCATGCAGCAGAGTTGAGACGCTTGTTCTCATCTGCACAGCAGAGGCGGTGTATTGGTTCTGATCTGCATAGCAGCAGCGATGCGTTGGATCAACAGCAGATGCATCGGTTCTTCTGGAAGGAGCACCTTAGGCCCACTTCCAAGGGTCCATGACTGGGATGGCACCACTTGGCAGTGCAGACTCACAGATGGCACAGTACAGGTGCAGAAGAAGCAGAGTGGTTGGAAGTATTTTATGTCCCTTCAGATCAGGAGCCCAGCCAACTAGCCTTTGGAGTCTCACTGGGTTCAAGTGATGCAGGTCCAGTCCTTTCAGCCAGGCAGGGGATCAGCAGGTAGCAGGGAAACTCAGCACTACAGGAGTCCAGCAAATCAGCAGTCTAGCAGAGTGACAGTCCTTCAGAAGCACAGCAGTCCTTCTTCCTGGCAGAATCTTCACAGGTCTAGAAATGCACTGAAGTAGTGGTGTCTGAAATCCAGTACTTATACCTATGTGCCTTTGAAGTGGAGGAGACTTCTAAGACATGCCTTTGAAGTGCACAGATGTCCTGCCTTCCTGCCCTGGCTCCAGACTCATTACAGGGGAGTTGACAGCCCTATATTTGGGTTCAGGACACAGCCTATTCAGGTGAAAGTCAGTCAGTCAGTCAAAAATACTTTTATTAATTCGTTAAAAATCATAAAAGTATGGCAAACCATCATAAAACACTATACTTTAAATGAGCATTTTTTTTAAAACATAAAAGAGAAAAAAGGCCTTGGGGTCATGACCACAATTAAAAAACTAACGGGTATTACAATACATTTAGAAATCTCAGCCAGCAGATTATTTATTGGCTGCTTGGCATGAATCAGTTTTTCCAGTTCCTTTGCTGCTATTTTCCAGAATTTTATGGCGCTACAAGACAGGGGAATCGAAAACCCTCCAAGACACCTGATGACTACGGCTCTACATGTTCTTATCTGTTCATTCCTTAAAATCTCCCGAAGTATGGATTTACGGGTTTTCAGTAAAAAGGGGCAAGTACATAGTAGGTGTAGTAGTGACTCCTCCCCTTGACCACAGAGGCGATATTCCTTAGATGGCCATGTATGTTTCCATGTTGGGGTCAAATCCTTTGAGGGGAATAATCCCATTCGTAGCAACATCAGGTAGTGCTTTTTATGGTGGGAGAAATGTTCGATCAGATACTGTTGCAGCTTCAGCCTCTGGTAGGCCTGTTTCACCGCCCAGGTGTGATGTTTCTTTGCAAAGATCATTTTATCAGTTATTAAAGAGATCCGCTTGATTGCAGTATTCACCACGGTTTTGAATCCAACATACGTTCCTGGTGATAACCAGGCCTCCTCTAGCTGTAATGCCGACAAAGATTCCTTCAGGATTATCATGATTGAATTAGCTAGTCTTCCTTGATTTTCAATCTCAACCCAACAACGGTGGGCTAGAGTGTGATCTTCTGCCTCCCTCATCCTCCAATAATACTTTACTAAGGCACCTTGTCTGGCCATGATCTGATTTTTTAGTCCAAATTCTAAACGAATTTGTTCCTGTGAAGTGTGTAGCGGTATTAAAAACAGTCTTTTGAAAAATATAGATTGTGCTGTATTTAATATTGTAGCATCTTTAGTATTCAGGAGTTCTGAGCCATACGAGATGGAAGGTAGAAATTTTGCGGCGATCACTTTTAGCAGATGACCGGTAGAGCAACCTATGAGTTTTTTTCTCAGGATTTTGAAGGCAAATAACAGTTGTTTAGCTTTCGTGCGTCCTTGTTCCACGTGTTGCTTAAGGTTCAGCTTGCAGTCTAACAGGAAGCCTAGATATTTATAGGAAGCAACTCGGGCCAGCGATTGTTCGCCCAATTTCCAGGAAAAGGTGTGCCTTTTCAATAATTTATTATGTTTTGAAAAACACATTACTTTTGTCTTTTGATGATTAATCGTGAGTTGGTTCAAGGTAGTATAGGCTCCTAATCCAGTGATCAATTTCTGCAGGCCCACCGGAGTTTGTGCTAGCAACACAATGTCATCTGCATATTGGAGGCACGGTGAAGGTATTTTGCCCAATTTTGGGGGGTCAGCTGGAATTGACTGAAGGCACTTATCGAGATCAGAGGTGTAAATGTTAAACAGACAAGGCGCTAAAACGCATCCTTGTTTTAGCCCGTTTAATGTTGGAATCTTACCGGTTACGCTGGACCCATCTCCTTTCTTGATTTGGACCCACTTGTGAGAATACAGATTGATAATAGCGTCCAGAAGTCTAGGCGGGACCCCCCAGGCTTGCATTTTTGCCCTTAGAGTGGCTCTTGGAACTTTATCGAAAGCCGCTTTGAGGTCTACGAAGCAGGCGTACAGAGGCCTTGATTTTGCAAAAGCTTGGTTGGCTAGAAGGGTAACCGTGATGGAGCAAGGTTTCAAAAATGAAACTTGCTTGTACGCAATCTTCCTCATAGTATTAATTTATTAAACTTGTATTGTCAAAACTAAACTTTGCATTCACAAAAACAAGAGGGACAGAAGCTTGCCTATGTGTTTTACTAATGAATAACGCTTGTCTGTAATCCAAAATGTCAGCTAAAGTGCGGGAACCTCAATGCGCATGTCGCAACCTGATCACATGGTGTGACGTCTTTCTTTGCTTGGTGGGAAACTTCTGCTTCTGCGCAGTGTGCACTAAAATGGCCGCTAAATGTTTTCACATGCTTCAGCTTGCTCTCATGTCATTATTAAATTGTTGTTTTCTTAATGCTACTAATGCAGGATAGTATTATAATTAATTGGGAATAGAGTAGGGAAAGTGGGCATACAGTGAAACTTTTTATTTGTGATTTTAATATTTTCTTCTTACACTTTTAGTAATTCGTAAACTTGGGCCTGGGTTGGTGACTTGAAACTCGAGAGACAGATGGTTCTGCGCATGTGTGCTGTGTGCCTGCCAAGTGAAGTCAACTTGGACGTCTTCCAAGGCCATGACCCATTGGCTGAAGATGCTGTACTTCATGTTTCCGGAGGACAAAAATGATACTTTTCCCCTGTAAAATGTATAACATTTGTCATGAGACGGGTGGGAAATAAAGTGAATGTATTAATCTGAAGGCGAGGGAACGTAAAGACAATAGGCTTTACAATTTAGGCCAAATCGATATGGTGCGAGAATCCACCCCCTGTCCCTGTCCAATCAGAAGTAGTGGTCCCATATTTTAGCAACATTAAGGGGAGGTACATGGGCGTAGAAGGGTATAATAGAATATAGCATTAGTTAATTAGTCGGAGCATGCTTTCACGAAGAACAGACGTCCATGCTGCGAGAGAGCTCTTAGCTCCAGACTGACATGCTGATCGGTTGCTGACTGAATCCCTGTCCAGAAGAGGTCCTGAGGAGGGGCGGCGGAGTCCATTAGAAGGAAGGCACGGGAGAATCGAGAGAAGTTGAGTATCAGAGAGGGGAACGGCGCAGGCGTCGTTGTAGAGAGGTCACCGGTCCTGTCCTGATCCTGGAAGAAGTCTTTGCTCTTCATCCTTCCTGGGTCCTATCTTTTCCAACTCCTTGGCCAAGGGGCTTGGTTCTCGCATTTAGGTAACTATACTGCAACCTTTAGTTGCGCTGCTGTCTCTATCTTCTCCTCTTCCTTAAACACCGTCATTTATTAGCAAAATCATTTCTATGCTTTTTCTTGGGTATTTCAATCAAGTACCGTGTTTTCTGTATTTTACTCTGCTAAAACTTTAGATAAACAATTTTAAAACTTCCTGACTCAGTGATTATTTCAGGATTATGTACTATAATGAATGTCACTCATTTTAAACTTCCCAATTAGCAAAGGATCCATTGGTAAGTTATTACTCTTCAATCAGAAGGTAATTGGTATCAGGGACTTTGATAAAAGAGTACATCTGACACCCAGCGTAAAGTATTAGTGTAGTGTGAATGTATGGGCCCAAGTGAGTATATGGTGTATGAATCGTGTTGGCTAATATTGCGCTGGATCAGTTTTCTGGTAAGCAGAGGACGGTTTTTGTTACTCTTTGTTAATTGGGTAATGAGAATTTTATTTGTATTTTTTTATGAACTAACATCCGCTTATTTTTGAGTTTTGTTATATGTTGTCCAGAATACCCCGGGGTAGGAAAAAGAATAGTGGGTGGCAAGTGGAAGCCATACTGCAGTGAGGTTATCTGTCAGGCAGAAATAGTACTGAGAAGTTAAGCAGGACTTTCAGTACTCGTTAGGGACTCTATGCGTGTGAGTAATAGCAAAAAGGGTACGCTGATAAAAATTTGATGTTATATCACCTAGTAAGGGTAACATTGGAGAAGTAACAGGTACTTCTGGAGCTTGCGTGAAGAGTAGACGGAAGTGTTTTACTCGTAGCATATGTTTTAGTAAACAGAAAGGTTTTACTAAAGTGTGGAAGAAACTATCCTTTTCAAAATTAGTGGAAACTGGCACGATAGCGAATGTTTTATGTTGTTACTGAAATTTAATTAAGATTTATAGAGAAAATAAGTTTGCGTAAAGTTTTGTAAAGGGAGGGTCAGTTGCCGGAGAGGGAGCTGACGTCACAAAATGCCGCGCTGTGGTAGGTTGAAACAGCGGGTGTGGAAAAACCCTTGTAAAGGAGGGGTCAATAGTCAAGAGTAGTACTGACGTCACAGGTGCCGC
Organism: Calotriton arnoldi; assembly: GCA_963921515.1. Classification (NCBI taxonomy): domain Eukaryota; kingdom Metazoa; phylum Chordata; class Amphibia; order Caudata; family Salamandridae; genus Calotriton; species Calotriton arnoldi. Next base: position 1,430,799 of record CAWUFW010003047.1, read on the forward strand.
GCTGGGATTGGTTAAACCAGCAAGGACAGAAAAGAGCAGATTGTAAAGGAGGGGTTGACAGAGAAACGTCACCAAAAGGCCGCGCAAGGATTGGCTCGGAAATAAAAGATAGCAGACATTTGATTGGTCGAAATTATAGAAGCAAAATTCTTAGTGGATAAGGATTGCATGTTAAAACGCGATCCAACTTTAACAGGAACTCTTCCAGATAGGAGATTCCTAGGTTTTGCAGAATATAATTTTGTACACAGAAGATTAGATAGAATGTACGGAGAAAGGAGAAAAATGTCATTTTTGCAAAAGATTAAGAATTATTTTAAAAAGGACAAACCAATCAAAACTAGAGAAGGAATTATTATTCCACCAGCTAAAACGCCAGCATCATTTATGATGATGGAGAGAGGTTATCATACTTGTGTATGGATGGAGAATTGGATAGAATACACCAAAAATGATGGAGTATTAGCATTTCCCGAGAATGGTACCTTCAATGGAAGAATTCTTCAAAACTTGAGATTGAGGATGGATGATTTAGAACCCAGACCTAGATTAACTCAGTACGAAGCTCTAGAAGAATGGGAAACCGAGGCATTTGAGCGGGATAGATCTAGAAGTAATAGGAGTTACCCAGGATTTTTCCCCAGATATTTACGTGAGTCTAGAGAGGGTCAGATGAAACAATGGAGAAGGGCAATGATTACAGAGGGATTGTATCCATTATTCACAGAAGGAGAGAAATCAGGAGGCAAATGTACAGAAAAGACAAAACATTTAATGAGAAATGAGGAATCAGAAGACGAATTTATGGAGGAAATGTTAAGAAATCCCCCACCATATCAGGAAGGGACAAGTGGATGCACCCCAAGTGCACCACCAAAAACTCCATTAGTGCCACAGGTAATGCATGAGTTCACCCCGACTAGAATACTTCATGACAAAGAAAAAGAAGCCCTAGAAAAGACCAGAACAGAATTAATACAGAAAATAACTCAGATAAAAGTACATCCTGATTCGTTGACCATACCTGTAACAATTGGTCCAGTAGTTCCATTATATGGTACTCAGGGAAATTGTCCACCACCCATACTTGCACCTACTCCTGTGAGTAATCCCAAACCTGAAGCTCCAGTTATAATTGAGGATCAATTTAGTGACTGTGAATCCACAATATCACTCATGGACTTGCCTATTCGAGGTTCTGTAAATAGTACTCCAAGAAAAGATGTACCTGGAGGTTCAAAAGATGTAAGTTTAGTAACTTCATTAGGAGCAAAAAGTGCTACCATAGTAACACCTGAAGATCTAGAAAGATGGGTGCAAGGGTCAGTTAAACAGTGCACACCTCCAAAGATACTGGATATCCATAAATTAAAAGTTGAATTAGAAGAAATAATAGCAGGAAATGTAGGACTAGAAAGCTTAAATACCTATGATGAAGAAGAATTATTGTTCCTATGTAGGAGTATCACCAGAAATGTAAAGATATTCCATGAAAAATTGTCCAATTTAGCACTACAGATGGGAATAGAAATAGGGAGATCAAAGGTACTACAGAAACCCTATAGAGCAGAATTTTCAGACAAAGACTTAGAAAATATGAATGCCTCTGGAAAAAGACTACAAATAAGAGAATTAATGTTAGTTTTACAAAAATGGGGAGACCTAGATAAATGGAGAACTAGGTGGGCCAAGAAAAAGGAAGAGGCACGAACAAGTAGAACAGCATCTGAATATGTGATGAAGGAAGCAGGAAAAGCAGATCAAATGTATCCAATGTGAGAAGTTGCGCGATGAGGATATGTACATGTCCCATGGAGCAGACAGGATATTTTATCATTTACGAATGATTTTCCAAAATTGAGAGAAAAACCAATTGAATGGTACAAGCAGGTTGAAAGGTTTGTGAAGGTGTCCAAGGTATTGTTGAAGGATTTAGATGGTCTGTTTGACATAGTGGTACCTGCCGATTTATGGACAGATTGTAAGATCACAGTGGATTGGCCAAGTGATGAGTATCCCAGAGATCCGAAAACAGGTGCCCCGTCAAATGATGTAATGAAAAAGTATCAACAGGTGATAACATACCTGAAAGGGAAAATACCCCCGAAAGAAACAGATTGGGTGAAAATAGATCGAACAACCCAAGAAGCTAGTGAAACAGTACATTCCTATTATGAGCGTTTATTGCAGGTGTTTAAACAGTATAGTGGATTTGAGACAAAAACATGAGTCAGTTTGTGTATCGGTTTGTTTACGGTCTGAAACCAGAGATTTTCCAGATGATTAAACAACACCTGCTGTGTTGGCAGGGAAAGCCCATAGATGAGATTCTGAAGTATGCAAAATATTGTGGAGACGATATTGAGGATAGACACAAGAAATTACAAGAAAAGGTGATGTGGGCACAGGTGAAAATGGCAGAAAAGCAGGGAATTAATTTGGAAAATCCGAGTGAAAATCAAGGAAAAGATTCTGGAACGAGTGGTGATACGGGAAATGGTGGAAAATTTAGAGGACGAATGAGTAGAGAAGAAGCTAAAAAGAAATTTCCTTGTCATGGATGCGGAAAATTGGGGCATTGGAAGGATGAATGTAAAAAGATTCGGAATAATAATGGCCCAAATCAAAACTTAAATCCACAGACGCAGAATGACTCACAGCAGGGTGTAAATCCCCAGAGTCAATTACCACCTCCACCTGTTCAGGGTAATGTAAGCAGAGCAAAGCATGGTACAGACATTGGATACCCAGGAGGGAGTGGTAAGAATGATTATATGACATCACAATTTCTTTTGCAGGACAATTACTGTGAATTCAACTCATGACGGTGCCTAGGAGAGGGGAAGAAGGAGTGCGTACTTGGCGCATCCTTACAGGTAGATCAGTCTGGTCCATATGTTGAAGGAAATGTGAAAGGTAATGATATTACTTTCCTTTTGGACACTGGTGCTACCAGGTCTACGGTGAGATCAGCAGATATCCCAGACCTTCCTCTCTCTGGTGAAGATATCCAAGTAGTAAGGGTAGCTAATCAAAGAATTAGAACGCCTCTTACAGAACCAATGGAAGTCAAAATAGGAAACTTCAGAGAAATGCACCAATTTGTAGTGTGCGACTCTAGCCCAGTGAATTTATTAGGTAGGGATTTATTGTGCAAAATGAACTGTACAATTTTCTGCACGCCAGATGGTGTGGCAGTTCAGACACCAGATGAGGACCATGTATATAAAATTATGGTTGCAAAACAAGGTACAGAAATAGACAAAATGTTTTCGTTAATAACAAGAGATGAGTTACCAGAAGAATTAAAAGGTACAGTAAACCCAATAGTATGGGATTTCACCGGAAAAGAAGTAGGACTTATGGCAAAAATAGATCCAGTTCAAATTACGGTAAAAGAAGGTGCAATTTTCCCAAATACCAGACAGCACAAAATGAGTGCAGAAGTAAAAGCAGGAGTCATTGAAGAAATAAAACGAATGGTAGAACAGAACATTCTAAAAGAAGTAATGTGTAGCACATGTAATTCACCAATCATGGGACTAAAGAAACCTAGTGGAAAATATAGGATTGTTCAGGACCTGCGAAAAATAAACAAGATTGTGGAACCATGTTGTCCCATAGTACCAAATCCTGCAGTAATTCTATACCAGATCCCTTGGAATGCAGGATGGTTCACAGTAATTGATTTATGTCAAGCATTCTTTTCAATACCATTGCATTCAGACAGCCAGTATCTTTTCTCATTTAAATTTGAGAACAAGGTCTATGTGTGGAATCGTGTTCCTCAGGGGTACACAGAAAGTCCTTCCATCTTCAACCAGATACTGAAAAAGTGCCTGGAAAAACTAGTGATGCCAGGAAGCTCAGTCTTAGTCCAATATATCGACGACTTATTGGTGGCGTCGACCACCAGAGAAGACTGTGTTGTTGACTCCATAGCATTATTAAATCTTTTGGCTGAGGAAGGGCATAAAGTCTCACCTGAAAAGTTACAGTTTTGCAGGACAGCTGTTAAATATCTGGGACACCAAATTGAGAGGGGAAAAAGAAGAGTAACGTCTGAAAGAGTAGAATTAATAAAGAGAATGCAAATGCCTGTAACCCAAAGACAAGTACGGATGTTCCTAGGAATAGTAGGCTACTGTCGACAATGGATACCACATTTTTCCATGTTAGCTGAACCCTTAATTAACATGACGAAAAAGAAAGCAAAGGACCCTGTTGAGTGGGAGGATGAAAGTGTAGAAGCTTTTGTAAAATTGAGAAACGCACTTTGTTCAGCACCTGCCTTAGGCATGCCTGATTATAAAAGAAAATTCGCATTATTCTGTCAAGAGAGAGAAAATTGTGCACTTTCTGTCCTAACTCAGAGACATGGACTAGACAGACGTCCTATAGCGTACTTTTCTGCTACATTGGACCCAGTAGCAGCCGCGTTGCCAGGATGCTTAAAAGCAGTGGCAGCAACTTGTTTGAGCATTGAACAAAGCGAGTCAATTGTGATGGGACATCCTGTAAAAGTGTATGTTCCACATGCAGTTGTGATTCTATTGACAAGAACACGAACTCAGCATCTTACTCCTAGTCGGCTGACTAAATATGAGAGGATAATAATGGGTGCTGAAAATGTGACCATGGTAAGGTGTACGATAATAAATCCAGCAACTTTATTGCCGGACCCATATCATGAAACAAATAAAGATGACGAAGAAGATGAACATGATTGTGTACAAATTACAGAATTGTGTACAAAACCACGCCCAGACATAGAGGAACAGCCTCTTAAAAAGCCAGACAGGGAGCTATTTGTCGATGGTTCATGTCAAAGACATGAAGATGGTAAACTAACTGCTGCCTATGCGGTATGTGAATTAACTGGAATAGTCGAAGCATCCTATTTACCAGGAGTAAAATCTGCACAAGTAGCTGAATTGATTGCTTTGATAAAAGCTTGCAAAATTGGGAGGAATCAGAAAGTGACCATATTTACAGATAGTCAATATGGTTACGGGGTTGTGCATGATTTTGGCCAACTGTGGATGCAGAGGGATTTCATGAATTCTTCAGGATCCCCCATTAAAAATGGACAATTTGTAAGGGAATTGCTAGAAGCAATACAATCACCAAAAGAATTGGCTGTGGTGAAATGTGCTGCACACCAGTCAGGAGATGACTGGGTGGTAGTCGGCAACAGATATGCAGACTTGGTGGCTCAACATTGTGCCAAAACCAGAACGTCAGTCAATAAGAGGGTGGAAAGAATGGGAATCAGCTGCCAACTTATGCTGTATATGCCACCTGAAACTTGGAATGAGGTGAAGAAATTGCAAGATGAGGTTGATGAAAGTGAGAAAAATTTGTGGATCAAAGTGGGTTGCTCCCAAAGAGGAGAAGATGAAGTGTGGATCAGTGCAGATGGCAGACCAGTCATGCCAGACTGTTTACTCTCACAAATGGCTAGAATGCATCATGGAGACACACACATAGGGAGAGATGCAATGATTAGACTGTTCAGACAAAATTGGTACAATCCCAAATTCAGGGCTGTTGCAGAGAGTCTTTGCCAGAGATGTCTAACTTGCCAAATGCATAATCCAGGCAGGAAAACGATAATTGGGTTTGGAAAGATTGGAAAGGCAGAGGGCCCATTTATAAGACTCCAGTTCGACTTCATACAGTTACCACCATGCAGAGGACTAAAATATGTACTAGTCATAGTGTGTCTGTTTTCAAAGTGGGTGGAGGCTTACCCTACTAGGAGGAATGACAGTATTACAGTTGCAAAACTGTTGTTATGAGAGCTCATACCTAGGTTTGGTTTCCCAGTATCTTTGGAATCAGATAGAGGAAAACACTTTAATAGCGAAGTGATCCAGATAATCTGTGAAGCATTTCTAATAAAACAGAAATTGCACTGTGCATATCGCCCAGAGGCTTCTGGAGTGGTTGAACAATTGAATGGCACTATAAAGTCAAGATTGGGAAAAATGTGTGCATCAACATCATTAGAGTGGCCAGACGCATTGCCACTTGTCTTGATGGGAATCAGAAGCATACCTGACAGAACAACAGGATTGAGCCCCCATGACATAATGATGGGAAGAGCAATGAGACAAACACATGTTCCCACAAACAAACTGGTGAATATATCTGATGATATGGTTTTGGATTATTGCAAAGGATTGGCTGACCTAGTGCGTTCTGTCTCTCATCAGGTTGGAGAAGACGCAGTTTCCAGGCAGCCTGAACTAGAACATGATCTGAATCCTGGTGATTGGGTGGTAGTGAAGAATTACACCAGAGAAACGTGTCTATCACCCAGGTGGAGCAGACCTTGTCAAGTTATATTGACCACCAATACAGCAGTGAAGTGTGCAAGATTTCCTAATTGGATTCACGTAAGTCACACAAAGAGAGTACCAGACCCTGAAGAGGAGAATTCACAGACAACACCAATCACTGAAGAAGCTGAAGGTTGCCCAGCAGAAGAATCTCAAGTTAGAGGTTCGAGGGAAGCTGACGGAGAACAACCGAGCACAAGTCAGGATTGGATACCAGTGGTAGAAGTTCCTGAAGTATATTACAGAACGAGAAATCAAACAAAATTGGAAGAAATTGAAGAAGATCAGATAGGTGAAGAAAAAGCAGTTCAGGATCAAGAAGAAAAGATAGTAAAAGATCCTGAACAAAATAAGATAGGGAAAGAAAATTGGACACAAAACAGTGAAGATTTAATTGACTTTACACAGGGAAAGACAGGTTTAGAAGAATCCGGTCAGGCTGCAGAAGTTCACAGTGCAATAAGCCCTGATCAGAAGCAGTTAGATCAAGAAGAATTCACTAAAGAAAAAGGGGTTAATACAAATGAACATAAAGAAATAAAAAAGGAACAGAGCCAACATCTTGAAAGTCATTGTGGAGCTACCGAAGAGAAACCAATCAGACCTGAAAAAGAACAAACAAAAGAAGCAGTAATAAAAGAAAACAAAACAGTATTGAGCAGTGAAAATAACGAGATCTCTGAAGACGTAAACAGAGAAACAGTGCCAACCAAGAAAACAAGAAAAGGAGATCATTGGCCAAGAGTCATTAAAAGAGTAAAATACCACATAACAACCAGAAGTGAAGATCCAGAACAAGTACCTGAAGTGACAAGTCAAACTGAACAAGAGAAAAAGTCAGGAAAAAGAAAAGTAAAAGACTGAGACTTGTGAATAACAAATTCAAGGGTCCTGACTGGACTTATATCATTCTTGAAGATTTTGAAAGCTCAGAGTCAAGTGACAGTGGTGGCGAAGGAACAAGTGCAGAACTAACATACGAAGAAGAAACAAGACCACCCTGACTAAACAAAAGAATCCTCTAAAGAAAAGAAGAAGAGATAAGAAGAGCAATCTTCCTTGTCGAAAAATGCCTGACGATAGAGTTACTGGGAGACCTAAACGAAATTGTTGTAGGAGATGCTGTGCAATCTGCATATGTAGTCTAGTATTGGTGCTTATAGTATGGTTAGTCCTGATTGTAGCAGTTCCTTACCTTATGATAATAGATAAGAAGATAAATAATGAAACTAAAGGGAGGACAGCAAACATGAAGGGCAATAGAGTAGAATTAATGGCAGAAGATGAGGCAGAAGTGGAGAGGTGTGGTGCAGCGGCCAGGGCAGCTGACTTCGGAGCACAGGGGTCACGGTTCGATCCCTGGCTCCGGCGGCAGCTCAGCTCAGCATCCTGTGACTCTGGGCAATAGCTCACTTAATTTCCACAACGGCCCCCAGCGCCTTGAGACCCGTAAGGGTGAGTAGTTCGCGCTTTACAAATACGGATTTAAATTCATCATGAAATAGCTGATAACGACACTAGTTTAAATGTTTTCACAAAGTTATTGTTTCAGTATGTAGACACAATGGAAGTTAGTAATTGTTATGTCTGTATAAAGTTACCTGAATCAGTAGCGGAAGGATTAACATACCATCATTTACCACTGACATATGGCATCTCATGTAGTGTATTAACAAGTTTATTTTATAGAACAGGTAGGCTACAGTATTATTATTCAAACTTAGATGTGATATTTTCTGAGGTTCCGATTCGCAAGAGTATGAACCCAGTGCTTAGTAGTCAAGACGCACAGTTTATGGGAGAGTTTTTCTTAACAATGAAATCGATAGACATAACACATGCACATGCAATCAAAACATTTCTCTTTCCTTCTGTCTAGTCCTTCTTGGTTCTGTCTGTTCCCTTTGCCTACTTGTTGTGTTCTTGGCCTTGTTCCTTCTGACGCTGGTAGCGCCGGGACGCCTCTTTGCTGGGGCAGCTGTGCGCTTTATAAACTCGGATAACATAACATAACATAACAGACACAATCTAACATGTTCTTTACTAGAAGAAGAAAAGATATTTTTGAATTTAGTAGAAGATAGAAGAGAAGACATGATTTTCAAAAGAAAGCTTCAGAGCATAAGGCTCAGTTGCCACCTTGGGCGGAGAAGGAAGGGAGTTATACACCTGGTAAAGCTCAAGCTGCAATGGCTCTGGATTTCGTAAAGAAAGGAAAAATTTGTCTTCATAGGTTAAAGACTGATTATAACAATGTTTTCATCGGTACCAGTGAATGTGAACACAATTTTTTAATTCTGGGAGGTTGGGGACTCAAAGGAGGAACAGATTCAGTTTTTCCTGGAATCTATTATGTATGCGGGAATAAGGCTTACTTTAGGCTTCCTGCACGGTGGTATGGAAGTTGTTATTTTGGAATAGTTTTCCAAAGATATACCACGTAAAAAGAAACACTGGAAGCAATGACAACAATAATGAATTAATACGTAGTAAAAGAGCTAGTTTTTCAGAAATTGTAGGTGATATATTTGGTGCATTGATACCTTCAGTGGGAATAATTCTGAACTCAAGGAAAATATGTAAATTGTCTACAGTGGTTGATCATTTATCAACGGATACTGCTGGAGATTTTCTAAAGATTAATACGGAGATGGTTGCGATTTGATCTATGGTAATGCAAAATCGACTTGCTCTTGACATTCTATTGGCAAAAGAGGGAGGAGTCTGTAAATTATTGAAGACGAAACATTGTTGCACTTATATTCCTGATAAGAGTGCAGAAATTGGAACGTATATTCAGAACATAACTAAACTTGAGAAAGAACTTAAACCACTGGAAGTTGATAGTGTATGGGAAAGATTGACAAATAGTATCTCGTCAATTGGAACCTGGTTTGCTAATATAGGGAAAGGACTTATAGGTCAAATATTAGTACCCCTAGCAGGGATAGCAATAATAATATTGGCAATAACAATATGGTGCAAATGCTGTAGAAAGAATGGAACATATAAAGTGACAGGAAAAGGAAAGAAAAGAAAACTAGATGAAATAGAACTTGAAGAATGGAGAAGTGATTTATACAAAAAGTTGAAAGGGAGGTGAAAAACAGAAAATGTAAAAATGAGAATGAAACGAATTGCTAGAAGTTGGCATCTGATTGAGGGTAGTATTTTTGATGGCTCAGAAATGCCATCAGAGAGGGATTGATGGAGCAAGGTTTCAAAAATGAAACTTGCTTGTACGCAATCTTCCTCATAGTATTAATTTATTAAACTTGTATTGTCAAAACTAAACTTTGCATTCACAAAAACAAGAGGGACAGAAGCTTGCCTATGTGTTTTACTAATGAATAACGCTTGTCTGTAATCCAAAATGTCCGCTAAAGCGCGGGAACCTCAATGCGCATGTCGCAACCTGATCACATGGTGTGACGTCTTTCTTTGCTTGGTGGGAAACTTCTGCGCAGTGTGCACTAAAATGGCCGCTAAATGTTTTCACATGCTTCAGCTTGCTCTCATGTCATTATTAAATTGTTGTTTTCTTAATGCTACTAATGCAGGATAGTATTATAATTAATTGGGAATAGAGTAGGGAAAGTGGGCATACAGTGAAACTTTTTATTTGTGATTTTAATATTTTCTTCTTACACTTTTAGTAATTCGTAAACTTGGGCCTGGGTTGGTGACTTGAAACTCGAGAGACAAATGGTTGTGCGCATGTGTCCTGTGTGCCTGCCAAGTGAAGTCAACTTGGAAGTCTTCCAAGGCCATGACCCATTGGCCGAAGATGCTGTACTTCATGTTTCCGGAGGACAAAAATGATACTTTTCCCCTGTAAAATGTATAACATTTGTCATGAGACTGGTGGGAAATAAAGTGAATGTATTAATCTGAAGGGGAGGGAACGTAAAGACAATAGGCTTTACAATTTAGGCCAAATCGATATGGTGCAAGAATCCACCCCCTGTCCCTGTCCAATCAGAAGTAGTGGTCCCATATTTTAGCAACATTAAGGGGAGGTACATGGGCGTAGAAGGGTATAATAGAATATAGCATTAGTTAATTAGTCGGAGCATGCTTTCACGAAGAACAGACGTCCATGCTGCGACAGAGCTCTTAGCTCCAGACTGACATGCTGATCGGTTGCTGACTGAATCCCTGTCCAGAAGAGGTCCTGAGGAGGGGGCGGCGGAGTCCATTAGAAGGAAGGCACGGGAGAATCGAGAGAAGTCGAGTATCAGAGAGGGGAACGGCGCAGGCGTCATTGTAGAGAGGTCACCGGTCCTGTCCTGATCCTGGAAGAAGTCTTTGCTCTTCATCCTTCCTGGGTCCTATCTTTTCCAACTCCTTGGCCAAGGGCCTTGGTTCTCGCATTTAGGTAACTATACTGCAACCTTTAGTTGCGCTGCTGTCTCTATCTTCTCCTCTTCCTTAAACACCGTCATTTATTAGCAAAATCATTTCCATGCTTTTTCTTGGGTATTTAAATCAAGTACCGTGTTTTCTGTATTTTACTCTGCTAAAACTTTGGATAAACAATTTTAAAACTTCCTGACTCAGTGATTATTTCAGGATTATGTACTATAATGAATGTCACTCATTTTAAACTTCCCAATTAGCAAAGGATCCATTGGTAAGTTATTACTCTTCAATCAGAAGGTAATTGGTAGCAGGGACTTTGATAAAAGAGTACATCTGACACCCAGCGTAAAGTATTAGTGTAGTGTGAATGTATGGGCCCAAGTGAGTATATGGTGTCTGAATGATGTTGGCTAATATTGCGCTGGATCAACCGCAGAGATGTTCGTAAGGGTGCCCATCCCAGCCCGGAAACCAGTTTGCGTATATGGTATTAGGTTTATTCGACTGACCCAATCCTCTAACTCTACCAGGAGATTAGATGCGTAAATTTTCGGCTCCACATCTATCAGCGCGATCAACCTGTAGTTGGAGGGATCAGAGCGGGAACCCGACTTATAGATTGGATTAAGGATGCTTCCTCTCCAGGACTCAGGGATCAGCATGTCGGCTATAGCTTTGGAAAAAAGAGTAGTCAAGACTTGAGACCAAAATGGGGGGTCATGCCGAAACAGGGCATTTGGTAATCCGTTTGGACCTGGGGCTCCCTCAGATTTTAAATTTTTTATAATTTTTAGGACTTGAATGTCTGAAAACGACACAAAATCTTCAGGGGATTCATGGTTCGTGATTTCGTTGACTTTACCTCGACCTCCAGCCTCCTTCCCTGTTAATAATCCGCTATTTGGGGCCGATAGTGGTGGAGTTTCGTTAAATATAAGTTCGATGTGAGCTCTCCATGTGGCCTCCAATATATCCGAATTATGATGTCGGTTCCGGCCATTAGTTAGTTGGTTGATTTGTTCCCAGAAGAGCTTGGAGTCCCCTAATTTACAAGCTTAAAGAAGTTTCGCCCAAATATGTTCTTGGTACACTTTTTTGGTAAATTTTATGTCCTTTTTCAACTTTTGTCTTGTTTTTGAAATTAAGAGCAGGAGTTCCTGGTGCCCTTCTGGTCCCTGGGATTGTAGTTGTCTGAGGTACTTATTTAGTTGTTGTTTTTGTTTCCTCAGGCTATTGGTGAACCAGGCTGCCCCTTTTAGGCTTCCTGCTTTGTGGGTGTGGGAATGCTTAGAGAATTTCTTGTTAATTTCATAAATAAAAGACTCCCAAGCTTTTATGGTCAGTGTTTCAGAGTTGGATCTTTCCAAAAGACTGGTGTATGTACTTGTGATGTCCTCGATGTTATCCTTATTCCAGCGAAGGCGTTTTAGATTATAACATTGGGTTAAAGATGATAGCGCCTGGGGGCGTGGCCAAGCCGCGGGCTAAAATGGCCGCGCGGTGTTGAAGCTCCGCCGGCAGTCCGACGATATATGCGCTGTCCCCACCCTACAGCACCTACATGATGGTGCTGCATCCCTGAACCGTTGGGACATGAGCTGGGTGTCGTTCGAGTGATGGGACGCACATGGAGCAGCCCTGTCGCGAGTTCCGTCTGTGACGCGGAGCAAGGCAAGATGGCGGCCTAGGATGGCGATCGCGATCGAGCGTTACCCCCGCAGAGGCTGGAGCGGCTGTCTGATCGGTGTTGGGTCCTGCGGTGCGGTGAGTGCCCGGGTGCCGGTTTGGTTGTCTCGGCTTCCCCCCCCGCTTTTGCACGATAAGCGCAGCTTCCGTGGCTGAGGCAGTGTCACCCAGGCGCTGTTGTGAGGATCCGGCCGCGCTGCCTCCCGACCCCCACTACTGCTATTACCTGGTGCAGGGCAGGCGAGGCTGGTCCGAAAGCGACGCAGAAATCGCGGGGGGGACGAGTGTACGAGCCTGCTAAATGCCCCCGGCACCTGGTGTGGCCCCCGCGCGGTCCCCCACCTAAACGGTCGGAACCTCGATAGAATGCGCTGGACATTCAACGGCAGTGCCCTTTGCCCCATTGTCTCCACACACAAGGCGCTATTGCTTCAAAGGGGCGGTTGTGTGCACCCTGAATGAGAATGGCCGTCGCCTGTCTCTGACGCCCGCCGACCCGCTGCACTATCCTTCTGCCAGCTCACTATTGCAATACTTAAAGCTTCTGGGGTCACTGTGGGGCCTAGCAGCTCTCAAGATACTCCTCCACCCCGACACCCCAAACGCGGCCAGTAGCATCCTGGGGGCAACAGCGGCGGCTGGGCAGTCTCCGGTCACTGCGCGAAGGCATGGGTCGCAAAGACCCGAAACAAAGGACACTCCCATTTGAAAAACTGGCGGAGAAAACAGCGGAGGAAGACCCCAACATGGGGGAATGGGCAGGTAGCCCTGCTGGAGATGCATCAGCCTTGGCCCCTGCAGCAGAGTGGATGCAAGAAATGAGAGCAGGTTTCAGGTCATTGGACGGTCGCTTCGACTCCCTGGACAAAACGCTCGAATCCATGGGTGCAAAGATCCAAGCGCACGACCGGCGTCTAGATGTGGCAGAGGCGCGGATCTCCGACATTGAGGATGGTACCGCACAGGCAACCAAACGACTAGATCGAATGGACCGTCTACTAAAGGAAGTGGCCATCAAGAATGAGGACCTTGAAGCACGCAGCCGCCGCAACAATGTGCGCATTCTTGGGGTTCCGGAGTCCACAGCTACGGGTCTCTTAGACATTTTTGTGGAAACTTTGCTGGCGGACATGTTTGGGAGGGATTCATTTACGCCTGGCTTTGTGGTGGAGAGAGCCCACCGCACCCTTGGTCCTCGGCCTAACCCGGGCCTCCCGCCTCGCCCCCTGATAGCCCGCATCATGAACTTCCGAGACAGAGATACGGTCCTACGTTTGGCCAGGGAGCGTGGTGACGTCACCTGGCAGGGCTCAAAAATCGCTCTTTACCCTGACTTCACGGTGATGGTTCAGGAAGCCAGACGCAAATTCACTGGGGTAAAAGCCGCACTCCGGAACCTTGGCCTTAAATACGGCATGTTATATCCTGCACGTCTTCGAGTGGAGGTTGAGGGCCGGGTACGTTTCTTTGACAATCCTAACGAGGTCCAAGAATTCTGTCGCACCTATAAAAACAGCAATGTCCAGCGGCGGGACGGCAGGGACGACCCGTCTCCTCCGCACAGCGGATCCGTCGCAAGCGTGGATCTGTTCTCTGGCTCCGGTGTAGGGTGACATTGTGGACATTGTTGAGTATTTGACCTTCCTTCCTTCCTTCAATACTTGGGGACACATTATAACTTGACTGAGTATATTTTTCATAGTTGGGCTGCTGACATGGCGTCGCCACCCCCATAGGTGGATACCTTGGGTTCTTTCAGGCTGATTCGAATGTACCTGTTTATAATTGAGTTCTACTATTGTACAGTCGATTGGTACTTTGGTTTTTGTTCACAGGTTGGGGCAGGCCTTACCATTTTTGCAGTGAGGCTGGGTGGAGGGAGGGGGTTTGGGGTAGGGTTTAATGCTTTCCTTATTGATTGTCACGCATGTTGTCCTTGGTATTGGTTTATTGTCCACACCATGACATTTGTCCTCGTCGAATTTCTTAAAACTCTCAGATGGCACAGCTAGGTTTCAGCACAGGTCCCTCTAATTTGTCCCTGTTGTCATGGAATGTCAGGGGTCTTAATAATCAACGTAAACGACGGCAAGTAGTGCACTACTTGAATAGACATAACATAGACATCGCCTTTCTGCAAGAAACTCACTTACCTGTCACTGATGCGGCGCGTTTTGCTGCCAGTTGGGGTGCCCATAGGTATTTTGCCAATTTTAGTAATTATGCGAGAGGCACAGCAGTTCTAATCCATAAGAGAGTCCCTTTTAGCTGCCGGCTGGTCATCAGGGACGGGGAGGGTCGGTATGTTATAGTGGTAGGATCGGTAATGGGACACAGGGTCAATCTGATTTGTGTTTACGCCCCCAATACTGACTCCCCGGAGTTTTTCCACTCACTACACACTCAACTTTCCAAACTAGAACCTGCATTGATTATGATAGGCGGGGATTTCAATCTCCTTTTGAATCCAGGCTTGGATAGCACGTCTGGCACCGCAGACACCAAACCTAGAGCGAGGCGAGCGCTCCGTGACCTCTGTGACCAGTTTTCACTGATAGACATTTGGCGCATGCGCAACCCAACCACTACTAATTACACACATTTCTCTGGTCAACACAACACATGGACTAGGATCGATTTTTGGCTGATCTCCCCGGATGTGTCCCCATGGTATCGAGCGTTGAAGACCCTCCCTAGGACGTACTCGGATCACTCCCCTGTTCAGCTCTGTCTCCAAGTTCCACGCCCCGAAGGGTTTGAAAGACAATGGCGCTTTCCCTGCCGCGCTCTTTTAGACAACCTTTTTTGTCATGAGGTCAGTGAAGCAATTGAAGATTACTTTACTATTAATACTGGCTCGGTTGATTCCTGGGCCGTGTTGTGGGAGGGATTCAAGGCCTACATTCGCAGTGTGTGCATATCCAAACACGCAGGGGTACTCAGAGCACTGCGCACAACACTGGCACGGCTGGAGGGAGGGAGAACTAGAAACGCTAGATGCAGAAATGCAGCACGCTACCCCTGACTCATTGCACGGTAGGAGACTAGCCCTCCTTTCCGAATACAGGGAAACAGCGGATCGTGAGATCCTTTACTTGGGTAAATATCAAACTGCTCGTAGGTACGGTGAGGGTGACCGGCCGGGTCGCACCCTAGCTCAGATCCTCAGACCGCCCTACAGTAATGCATACATCACAGAGATCCGTGATAAGGATGGAACACTTCTTACAACTTCCACTGATATTAGGGACGAGTTCCTTACATACTACACGGCACTATACACATCTAGACACAGCAGTGATACAACCGCACGGGAGGACTATCTATCCGAAATTGCCTTAGTATTCCTAGAAAAAAACATGCAGGAGTTCCTGGCGGAACCCATCACGGAGAATGAGGTACGTGGGGCAATTAAAGCACTGCGTGGTTCCTCTGCCCCGGGCCTTGACGGCTTTACCGGGGAGTTCTACAAGGCCTTTTCAGATCTTCTAGCGCCAAAACTGATTGAGGTTTATGCTGAAGCCCTGGAAAGACAATCCCTGCCTCCCACATTAAACGAAGCGGTCATCATTCTCCTTCCAAAGCCCGACAAGGATCCATCGCTTTGTGGGTCGTATAGACCTCTATCGCTCTTGAATATAGATTATAAAATCCTTGCTAAAATCGTGGCCAACAGACTTTCACAATTAATGGAGTTTATTATTTCTCCGGCACAATCAGGCTTCGTCCCTCATCGCTCGACCTCATTAAACTTACGAACTCTGTTCGCAGTGTTGCACAGAATAAATCCCGAAACTCCCGCTGCGGCTATTCTGTTAGACACAGAAAAAGCCTTTGACACACTCGAATGGCCCTTTTTTCTATCTATAATGCGTCGGATGGGTATGCCAGCAGGCTTTATAGCTATTACGAGCCTATTATACAGTCGGCCCATGGCGCGACTCCGCATTAATGGCACTATATCTGGCCCATTCGCACTAACCCGTGGCACCCGTCAGGGGTGTCCACTGTCACCTCTTTTGTTTATCCTTGCCATGGACCCCTTACTGCGGCACTTCCAGGAACGACATCTCCACAGAGGACTGCAGTTTAATACAGGCCCTCTCTTGGTTTCCTCTACGCCGATGATACCATCCTCTATGTCAGAGAACCGCATCAGAACCTAGCGCCGCTCATACGGGAAATACTCCGCTTTGGTAGACACTCCGGGCTGGGCATTAATTGGCATAAGTCAATTATTTTTCCCTTAACCAGCAGCACAGCCCCTTGGGAATGCGAGTTTCCATTGGAATGGTGCTCAGATTCTGTCAAATATCTGGGTATCCATGTGCACCTGAAACAAGACCAGATCATACGCCTCAATTATGGTCGAGCGATGGAGCAACTGGAGACTCGGGTAGAGAAATGGTTACGCCTCCCCATATCCATGGCAGGCAGAATTGCTATAGTTAAGATGATGGTCCTCCCTAAATTTTTATACCTTTTTAATAATATCCCCATGCCCCTCACCCAGAGTTTCTTTGCAACGCTGCGATCCCTTCTTGTCCGACTGGTATGGGGTGGCAGACAGCCTCGGGTTCGATGGAAGGTACTCACTCTACCATACGATAGAGGCGGATTGGGCGTGCCGGATTTTTATTTATACTATTTGGTAGCTCAATGTGGTTATGCCTTTGCTTGGTATCACCCAGACGCGCGGATCCCATTTCTACGCCCGGAGGCTGATTTTGTCCTCCCTGAGCAACTGGCTGCTGTCTTACCCAGGGGCGAACCCAGGAGTCTAGTCGACAAACAAACGGTCTCGACCACTAGCTGGGCTTGGAGCAAGCTCCTTCGCTATACGGGCAATTCAATTTTATATTCATCGGCCCTCCCATTACCGAACGCTCGTTGGCTCCCCATAACGGGCGAGAAACTCGTGCAACGCACACTGACTAAATTTGGTATTGCCAAAATAGGCGAGCTGTATCCTGGCGGACACATATTTTCGGCCACGGAGGACACGCGCTTCCATGACGCTACGTTTATGGATAGATTCGTCCTCAGACGACTTTATTCAGCATTAAGAGCTACGATAGTTGGCTTCCCGTTGGAACCGGACTCATTCGAGCCGCTGACTCTACTCATTGAGAAGGAGAGTGGTACACACATCATTTCCACACTTTATAAACTCTGCATTGCACAAGTTCCTAGTGTGGACGACAAGCTCCGCTTGGACTGGGAGACCGACTTGGGGCATCCTATTTCGGACGACCAGTGGTCCGCCTGTTGCACGGTTACCAAAACCGTGTCATTAACCTGTCGCCATAAACTATTACACTACAAGTTTCTCCGTAGAATGTACATGACGCCAGCAAAACTACATAAAATTGACCCGGAAAGGCCACATACATGCCGGAAATGTGGCGCACAACACGCTGATTTCGCCCATTTGACCTGGACATGTCCTCGCATTCATTCATACTGGGACCAGGTGCACAAAACACTTGGGGACATTCTCGGGCTCACACTGGTTCCTATTCCGGAGGTGGCACTGCTGGGCTACACGGTCAACTTTCCTAAAGCTGTCCGGCAGCTAGCTTCCCTTGGCCTTCTTTTGGCAAAACGTGAGATAGCACTACACTGGGGCAGCAGGACCTCTCCTACGACACAGGGCTGGCTGAATAGCTAGCGTTCTGTAGTACCAATAGCGAACTCTACTCTAGCCTGCTACCCAACACAGCATGACCTAAAGACATCTAGGGCCCATATAAAGCATATATTGTCACCCTGAACAACTCTTCACTCTCCCAGCTTAATTCAGGGATAGTACCCACGGGGGTTGGTTAGGACATTCGGTCTGCACACTGACATGTCATGTACGACATCATGTTGCAGGGGGTATTTCACTCCACATCACTCTCGTTCACCCCACATCATCGAGAGCTCTAGGACAAGGACAAAAACGGACAAAGGGTACTGATCTACCGCTAGGATAAAACTGCAGGGATCATGCTATGCAGGTTGTGCTGTTGGGACTTGGTTGGCATGTATTATGTTACATGAGATGTTATGGGTATAATCTGACGAGTAACCATTATGTATTAAGAGGAGAGATGAATATATTTCACTGTTATTTCTGTTATACTGTACAATGGACAACTGCACCAACTGAAACGTAATTTGTGGTCGTTTGATAATCAAGGATAAATAAAGTTAAAAAAAAAAAAAAAGATGATAGCGCCTTTGCTTTCTCTGAAGTTGCAAAGGATTTTAATAGAGTAAAGGATTGCGGTTGATGGTCACTTTCCGCCCTGTATTTTATTTGGAAGTTCGTGATATACGGGAGAAGGTCGTAATCCGTAAAAGTGTAATCAATGGTAGATCGTGTTTTTTGAGTAACCCTAGTGTATGCTGCGGGCTCATCGGTCGAGCCTTGACCATTGAGTACACACATTGAAAGATCTTTCAAGTGGGCTGCACATTTCTTACCAGATGTGTCCTGTCGATTAAGGGCTGGGGTGGCCTCTGTTTTGCCCTTACTCCTGGCATATTGTAGATTCATATTGAAGTCGCCCGACAGGATAATTTTAGCATCTGGATAGGCGAGTTTTAATGTTGTTAATGAGGTAATTAATTGTTCAGTTCTTAACCTCTTTTTGTTTGGATGCGGGGTGAATATAGATGCTAAGTATAAGCAGGGTATAGGACACTGAGACGTCTATTTTGACGCACAACAACCAAGAACAATATAAATCTATAATAGAAGGGTGCCATGGGATTTCTGTTGAAATAAAGGTAGAGAGGCCCCCTTTTGCTCTTCCATATTTTTTGGCTCTCTTAGCCGGGTTCAAGAATTCTTTGAAACCAGTTATTAGGGATGGAGTTATCTGCCAGGATTCTTGAAAAAGGAGAATGTTGTATTGTGTGATAAAGTCCATGAAATCGGGGTCATGCACGTTCCAGGAACAGATGTTACAACCTTGATGTAAGTGTGGAGCTATTGGTAAGGTTGTTCATGCCATTCCCAATGGTGTGCCTTCTGTATTCGAGTCCCAAGGACCCGAAAACTTACTGACTTCAGAATGATCAAAGGTGATGGTAATTTTCCTGGCCGGGTACTCTTTAACCCTTATTTGGCTATGATGATCCGGGCCTTTTGCCCCTTTTAAAAGACTCGCAATATAAAGAGGTGGTTGTAGTGGACTAGGATAACGAGGGGGGATTATCTTTTTTAACTCGATTCCCCATTTGGCGAACGAGTCCTTCTGCTGCCAAATCTGTTCGGTGAGCATATTGTTGATAAATGTGGCTGTTGTAAATTCTTGACCAATGAGACTCGGGTTTTGATTAAACTCGATACTTTCAATATCATTGGTATTTATATGGCTTAGAGGTGGAAGAGCTTTAAATAATTTAAGCAAAACACTTCTGTTAAGAATGTCATGCGTTCCCCTTGAAACGTATTGTGGATTAAAGACCAATTTGTTGTTAACTGGAGGATCGTGCTGCGATTCAATGTCTGAGGTCCTTTCCATTTCTTTTTTCACCACCGTGGGCTCTCGGGAGATCTGGGGTAAATCTCGAGGTTCTGGAGTATTTTTTTGTGGGTGGATTTCACCTCCCCTATTTATTTCCGGCACTCGGCTTACGTCTGTGCCAATTTCCTCAGCCAGGATAGGCACACCCTGTGTTTTTTCCTTATTGCCAACTTGGAGCCCCTCGCTGTTAATTGTGTAGCCTGAGTTTTTGAAATATGTTTTTCCGTCCCTGCTACAGGTTTGAATAAACTGTATATTTTTTCTGGCGGAGGTGGCTCCCTTGTATTATGGTTTGAAGTATTGGGCGTGACGGGCGGATTAGGGAATGAGATCGGTCGCTCCTTAAGGATTACTACTTCCATGCTGTTTTGGGTTACGTTGTTTTCTTGATGAATTCCATTTTGAACTGATGTTGCCGGGGATGAGTCTTGTACCTGGCTTGTTTGTTTGCGCTTTCTGGATTTTCTCAATCGTTTTCGCTCCCGCTTTGATAAAAGCTTAGGTACTTTTAAATGTCTTTCTAGAGACTGGTTGCATTGATCTTGAAATGAGAGGTCCTGGTCGCCTAAATTATCGAGAACACTTGATGGATTGAGTGTAAATGATGTTGACTTGGAGGTTAACTCTGTTTCGCTGCTTTTTTGCCCCACTAAGGGATTAGGACATTCCGAATCTGTTTCCTTTGAGGCTGCATGTTCTTTCTCTACTGTTGTTGCTTTTTCTTTCTCTATTACTGTTACAGGCATGGTTAAAACTCCCCTTGTTGTACCCAATAGTTCAGTAAGGATGGTTGGAACAGGTGCTAGTTTATCGATTATTCGGGTGCAGTGACAATGGCACATTTGAAAAGCTGTTTCCCGATCTCGCTGCACCTTCAGGATCATCTCATTAAAGCTATGGAGCTTTTGTTCGACCCCCTGAACATGAATTGCAAGAATATTTAAGAGGTCTACTTGAGTGTCCAGTTTGTCTGCATGGAGAATCATTGCTCTGCCAATTGTGTCCATTGTGCCTAGCAGGTGGGGCCAGACTGGAGACGTTGATGAAAGTGAGCTGGCACGGTGGTCCCGATGGGGCGGTTGCCCTGGGGATGGCTCGCTCAAACAACCTGAGAACCTGTTGAGTGGTGCCTTGTTTTGAATAGATGGTGTCTGGGAGACTAATCCTGAGTGATTTAGTTGACATATCGGAGCATCATTTGGTTTATCCTGACAAAAGTGCTCTGCTATTTACGGCATGTGGAAGGATGAATCAGGATTGGCTTAGATGTCGGGGTTTGAGTTGGCTACCCCCTGACTGGTGAGGGAGTGGGCCCACGGCGATGGATCTAGCACACCCAAGGGACTCGAAGTAGTTGTATTGTACTGATGTACTGGGTTACTTTCAATGTGAAAATCATGAACACTGTGGCCGTTATGACCACTGTGTCCAGGTCGAGATTGTTGTTGTTGGGACTGGTAAGGCAAATCCGGGTAAGACGAGTGGTGGTGTAATACCTCAGTTACCTGGGAATTTTTTCTTTGATGGATCTCCAAAGGGCAGAACATTTTGGGAGTTAGTAGTTGGGGGCATTGAATTTCCTGATTTTTATCGCCCGTGATACCCAATCCCGTGTGCCAGAGGTCTTTGTTTTCTTTCCATTCAACCTCACTATTAGTTGTACTTATACTTGTACTTCTGTCCCCTGGTGAGGACGTGTTGGCATCATTGGCTTTATCATTGTTGATTAAATTGATAGGGTTAGTAGCTTTCATAACATAACGACCCCGGTTTCCCTCCGTTGTTTTAATAGCAACCTTTGAGAAGTCCGTTATCAGTGCCCGTTTGCTGCTATTCGGGCAAGAGTTGTGCCTATTGAGGGCCGTATGGGTTGCCGTACGGGTTGCCTTCTTACTTCCGACACACTTGGCTTGTGGGGCGGCCTCTGCGGCCTCTGCGGAGGTTTTTTCTGTAGTTTCCAAGATGTTCGCCATGGTAGATGATACATCTATTATTGGTCCGTGCTCGTGCCATACTTCTGTTGCTTCTATACCCTCTATGTTTAGCGTGCCAGGATTTACCGGGGACTTACCAGAAGGGTTATGCATTTGGGCTATGATATTGATCAAGTCTCCTTCCTTGTCCTCGTCTTTATCCTCATCTTTTCCGTTTTTAGCTGGGGCTTGCAAGTGTTTGTCTTTTTTGTCCCCTCCTCTTATTTTCCCTGATCGCATTTCTGGATTTTACCAAGATTATTGGAGCCCACACTCTTTCCCACGCTCTTTCCGGACTGTAGCGTTTACCAGCCACTGTGTTGTTCAAACAGATCGCTAAGTCCGGGGCACTGGGCACTAAACGTTTGTGTATCTGCACGTCAGGCTGAAATTTGCTTGAAGGTGATTGTACAATTAGGGTCTTTAAGTAGTTAAGTGGTTATTTTTGTTAGAATGAAGCCTTCGGGGAAAGGCACAGTTGAATTATCTCTCCCAGAGGCGTGGAGTTAGTTATTTTTCTTTCTCTTTCCAACAGCGTAGCTATAGAGCAGCTGAAGGGCAAATTTGGGCAAGTTTGGGGGGGGCAAGCGGGGAGAGCGGGAGGCACGCCGATCTCCGGGTCTTAATCAGGCCGTTCACACTCGCTGCGGCTTCCCACTTTCCACTTGCCACTTGATTGCTGCCACGATAGTGCCGCCTGTTGCGGGGACTAGCTCCTGGCGGTGGTCTCCCGG
This sequence comes from Calotriton arnoldi, assembly GCA_963921515.1. NCBI lineage: Eukaryota > Metazoa > Chordata > Amphibia > Caudata > Salamandridae > Calotriton > Calotriton arnoldi. The sequence goes on from CAWUFW010003047.1 coordinate 1,453,418, forward strand.
AACGGCCCTGGAGCAATTCTGAGCCCGCTGAAGCCCGCTGTTGCTGTTGTTTGGAAGCACCACGACGTCCTCCGTGGGATATCCACGCACTTGGCAGAGCAGGGGGTTGAAACACTCGTCCTCAGCCGCGCTCTCGCCTCACCTGCTTTCCATAAATTAATGGGTAGGTAAATCTCCCTCGCTCCCCCCGCGCCCCCGCTGTGTGTGAAATACATGGGGGGCGCAAGCAAGGGGGGGTCGCAAGCTGGGAGCAGGGGGCTGAAGTCTGGAGCAGCCGGCGTCTTCCTCGCGTCTCCTCGCGTCTCACTCACGTGCCTACTCGATCAGCGCGAAAACTCGGAACTGGATTCTGACCTTCACAACAATACCAGGTGAAAGTGAGGCTGGGTCCAGCTCCCCCTCCCATCCTGCCAAGATATCCCATCAAGTCACACCTAAGCTTCCATTGTGTGTGGCTGTCTTGGGGAAATACCAAATGGCTAAAGTAAGAAAATGCAAACTTTCTAAAAGTGGCACATTCAGAATTGTGATTCAAAATCCGAATTCACAATAAGTTAGGATTTTAAATTAGGGTTCCAGCGAGACACAACTTGGAAAGTATATTTCTTCACAATTGGGAATTACACTTAGCCAGTTGAATAAGATAATCCTAATGTTATCCTATGGGCTAGCAAGGCAATAGAGAAAACATAATTTGAGTGTTTTTCACTATCAGTGCATGTAAAACTTCAAAGTACATTTCCTACCTTTTAGATACATTACACCCTGCCCTCTGGGTTCTCCAGGGCCTACCTTGAGGGTGGTTTATGTATATAAAGGGAAGGTTTTGGCCTGGCAAGAGGTTTATCTTGCCAGGTCAAAATGGCAGTGTAAACTGCACACACATGCTCTGCAATGGCTGGCCTGAGCCATGGTTAGAGGGCTGCTTAAGTGGGTGGCACAATAATTGCTGTGACCCACTTGTAATATTTATTAATTTAATATACAGGTTCTGGGCACATGTCATGAAATGAAATGAAAATGTAATTTATAAAGTGCAGCTAATGCCCTGCTGTGTCTAAGCGCTAGCTTCTGAGGTGCATTATCAGATGTCTAAGGAATTATAAACAAAAATTACTGGATGAATGACCAGGTTTTTAGACTATTCCTATAGTCAAGCACATTTTATTATTTTTATTCATTGGGGTAAGAAATTCCACAGCTTTGTTATGCTTGTGCCATGCTCTTCACACCCCATCTAACTCTTTTAGATTTGGGGACGACAAGGCTACCACCAGTTGAGGAGCGAAGAGATCTTGAAGGGATATAAGGTTGGAGATGTTGTACTAATTGTGCAGGGCCCTGGCTGCATTCAAACTTTAAAGCTATGCACAGGGCCTTGAACTTAATTTGCTTTTCAACAGGTAGCCTGTGTAGCTGAGCTAAGGCTAGAGATGCAGACTTATGTCTAGGAATACAATGGAGTAGATGGACCGCCATTTTGGAGGGTCTGTAGTTTATTTAATCAAAGTTTTTGCGTGCAGGTAAAAAGAGCATTGCAGTAATCAAGTCTTGAGGATATGAGCGCCGTGACTACCATTTTCTGCAAGGCCGAGGAAAGGTAGAGGAGGACCTTCCTGAGGATTTTCAAGATGAAAAAGCATGAGGGCGTAATGTAGTTTATTTGGCCGTCAAAGGATAGTTTAGTATAAACAATTACCCCCAAATTCTTGACTTTAACAATTGAGGTTGGAAGGGTTCCCAGTTCATGAAGCCACCAGTTAGGGGACCAAAAGGAGGGGTCATTACCAAACATTAGAACCTCTGTTTTTGATGAGTTTAACTTGAGACAATTCTCCCTCATCCAATTGCCAGTAAGGACAATACATTCATGGAACTTGGCTGCAGTTGTTTCTAGATTGCCCGCTACTGACATGATGATCTGAGTGTCATCGGCGTATGAGACCAGGGAAAATCTGCAAGTCATGCACATTACTAGGGACTTATAATTAAATTAGTAAGTAAGTAAATTTTTATTGTTTAGTTAATTAAAACCATAACAAATTTTTGAGTAAAACATCGGATAAAATGACAAGACAAAGTTACTGTAATTTAAACAACTAAGATTTCACTTTTTTGTACACAGCACTTTTTGACTGAGTGATCAGTGGGGTTCGTGTACATCGAAATGTTCATTTTCCTTTTTGAGCATAGAATAGCTGCTGATGCCTGCTAGGCTGCCATTTTCAAATCCTGTTCGTGAAATTTGAGAAACTTAAGTAGCTTACAGTTCATTTGAGGATCAGTTGGTCCTAGTCCTTTCTTTATGGCAGCTCTACAAGTCCTTACCCCTCTGTCAATAAAAGCATTTCTTAATAGAGTAGCTCGTGCTGGCTGTAGTTTCGGGCATATGCATATTAGGTGGATGAGATCTCCTTGTTTGCTGCCACAGAGGAGGCATGCAGTGGGGCCTTTGTATGTCCAGCTTGGTTGGTCCGCTAATGATGAGAGCTTTCCAAAGCGGAGAGCCATCAATTGTTTTTTCAAGTGTGGCGCGAAAGTGAGTTGTAGGTGAACTGCTGGTGTGAGGGTTTTGTAACTGCTGATGACCGTCCAAGCATGTGATATGTGAGAGAGAGTTTTATTATCTAATAGCAGAGAGTGAAGTTTAGCAGCTTTATTTATGGCTTGTTTAAACATTGTAAAGGGCAGGTTTTTATTCCACAGCTCCTCCGTGCATGTAGTTGTTAATCCTTTATGTAGATATTGATTGAATTCTGATTTTTGATCTTTTTCGACTTCAGTCCACAATGCTTTATTGAGGGCAGAACACACTTGATTTTGTTTAAGTCTGTACCAAACCTTTATTGTGGAGTACATTCTCCCTATGCTTTCATTCGTCAACCCAAATTCGAGCCGGACTTGCGACTGTGAAGCGGACTGTGTTAGTTGAAAAACATTTTTGTATGTAGTCACTATCAGCTCATTCAGTAGATTCGCCTCTTTGCCATGTAGTGCAATGCTGGCATATGATATTGTTGGCATAATTTTTGCCGCTATTACATAGAGCAATGGTTTGTAGGATGTGCCCTCCAATTTTTTTGCCAGGGATATAAAAGCAAAGGTTAGCGCGCTGGTTCGCTGTGACATGTACTTTTTTTGTGCTTGGTGACTCAGCCTGTTGTCAATGTAATACCCAAGGTATCTATAGCAGGTAACTTCCTTCAGGCATTTCCCGTCTGCCCATAGGTTCAACTGGGGACTAGGGCGATTACTGATGATCATTATTTTGGTTTTAGATGGGTCAATTTCTAATTTGTTTAGTGATATGAAATCCAACATTCCTGTAAGTAGCCTTCGGAGGCCGACCTTCGTTAAACTTATAAGAACCACATCATCTGCGTAAGAAAGATGCTATAAAGGTAGCGCTCCCAGCTTCGGTGGGTGGGAATTGATCTCATTAAGCCTTTGGGACAAGTCGGACATAAACAAATTAAAAAGATGCGGGCCAGAACACATCCTTATTTCAGGCCCTTATTAGTGTGAACTTTTCTCGAGACTCTGGAGCTGTCACCTAGTAGAATAGCATTATGCCTCTTAATATTCTTTTGGACATATTCCACTGTCTGAGTTTATTCCACAAATGTTGTCAAAGGCAGCTTTTATATCTACAAAACAAAGATGGAGTTTTTGTTTATTTTGCTCATATTTTTCTGCAATAAGGGAGAGTGATAGAATATTGGTTGTTGTTCCTATCCCCTTTTTGAAACCAGTCTGATTTGTTGGAATTAAGTTAAGTTTGTCTGTCCAGGGGATAAGATCAGCTAGGATCAAAGAGACATGATTCTTTGCCTCTACGTCTCCCCCTTTGAATATGGGTGTAATGATTGAGCCTTGCCAGCTAGATGGTGTTAGAATTAATTCTTCTGTCTCTTTAATGAGTGCAGCCAGATGGTTAAATTAAATATGCCAACTTGGGATGAGCCAATATTACCACGTTTCAGGAAGAGAATACATGCAATTTAGCACTGGTTAACAGTGGCAAAGTCCTCAAAGTCCTAAGGCCAACAAAAATGAGGTCAGAAAAAGTGGAGGATGAAGGAAAAATGTTGGGGAAAGATCAACCTAAGGCTGTCAGGTCAAACAGGTGTAATATGAACTGCCTTTCTTATACTTGGATGTAAAATTATTAATTTTTTCCTAATGAAGAAATACAAGTCAACATGAAGGGTAACATGAATAAAGCTGAATCTTAGCGGACTGAATATCAAAGCCAAGAAGCTTTGGCATTCTATTTTTCATGAGACCTGCTTGCTAAGTTAACTGAGAATTGGCCTCTATCTTTTCATAAATTTCAAGTTCCTCGAGTGATACCTGTATTTTGGTGCATGTGTTGCTATAACACAGTTACCTGAACATTTCATTTAAAGAACCAGCTATGCTGCCTATTGACTTCTGGAAAATAATTTGACCAAACAGACTGCATAAGACATTGTGCAGTGTGATGCAGTTACACATCATCAAAGCTGCTGTGTATTTTCTTTTTACATCTGTGCAGTCACCTGTGCCAACATGCAAGTCTCTCCATTTTCAGACACAATCGGAGCCTTTAATGCCACATTCAACTGTGATTTCAGCAGCTTCATTTTTTGATCTAGTATTGGATCATCAATGAACTGTAATATTTCTGATGCCTTTTTGTCAAAGGTGGAACTTGGGAACATCATCATCTTCAGCAGTCAATTTCCTTTTCAATGTTGCAGATTTAAAAGTTTCCATCTATTTTTATAATGATAAAACTAAGTAAAAGAGAGAAAGACAATCAGAAGCTGCTGCTATTTTTCTGTATAGTCGTCTTTGTCATCTTTTTGCTTTTTAATCTTGTTTGGACTTATTTATTTATTTATTTTGTGTATAAAACCGCATTGTTGAAGTAGGCACAAGGAAGTATTGGCTAAACTTTTTCATTTATCAATGCACATAGACATATAAGCAAGTATATACATAACTATTACTTCACTATTTCTCCAGGTATGAAGTAATCTTCATGACGTTGCTGCTTTTGTACCACTATTCAATTATTTGAGTACATATTTTTCCAATTAAATACTGTTAGAAATTAGATATTAGCTGAGGGGTGAAACCCACCTCAATTGATAACCATAACCATTTAAAATCCCCAAATTAACCTGAGCTCAACCCCTGATAGCTATAGTACAGAGCAGATAGGATACACTTAGAGGCAATATGTAGAGCATTTTTGTAGTACTAAAACAGTACTAAAGTCAAAACACAGCCACTAAAAATCCCAAACCAACTTAAAAAATAGTGTGAATGTAATTAAATAAAATGGCATGAAAACAACAATAATCCAATAAGGTAAACAGAAGTAATAACTTTTAAAGTTGAAATATCAAAATAGTACCAAAAAGCATTAAGTACCAACTGCAATCATTCTGGTTGTACTTGACTGGTACCTAGGTGCAAGTTAATGCAGACATGATAGAGCGCGACAGAAACCAAGTTTGATCAGGTCAGAAATGTTACCTTCGTCTCTGAAATGGAAGTCAAACATCCTCAGCAATGCCAGACAGCAGGATGTGGGCAAAGAGGTCTTCATGTTGTTGGACAGCCCCAGGATGACATTTAGGTGAAGCTGCTGACTTTTGGCGGGAAAGGTCAGAATGAGCGAAATTTCAGTTTTGCACCAGGAGAAGGTTCTTTGTCGGCCGGGCATAGTCACTTTTTGGGATCTTGAATTCTTCCAGCAGGACAAGGCTGCATGTGTCAAATGGGCGTCTTCCGGGTAACACTTTGAGTGTCTTCTTGGTCCGAAGAAATCATTGTTTATATCCAGAGGCAGGGCCAGGTACCAAATTGAAGCAGGACATCTAGCAATGCTTTAGAAAATAACCCAGCAAGAAGGAGAAAATTGGAGACCAGAAGTAAACCTTCTAGCTGACCAGGCCAAGCAGCAGGACAGCAGCAAAGACAAAATACCAAAACCGAAGAGAGTGGAGAATCCATGGATTCCATTGAGTGAGCAATGATACAGGAACAATTGTAATGCAACTAGAACTCATGATGGGCCTCCTTTTATAGTGGGTAGCAGGACATGAAATCATCTAGGAAGGTTTTGCCATCTTAGAATGGTAAAGAATTGTAGCAAACAATTTATTTAAAATTATTAAATAGATATCTTGTAATGGATAATTAAATATGATCAAACCCAGATCATTTCTTATGCAATCATCATAGGAGACTTAATTAGCTAGGGTCTCCAGTGAGAAGAATTGTATTGAAGCACACAGTCGGGATCCCCACTCCCGTAGAGAAATAAGATTGCAGCAGCATCCTCACCACCAGAGAAAGGTTTCTGTGACAGGAGCTACAACAGGATGTCCTCACAGCACAGCCCAAGAACGGCAATAAGATAAGGAGAAATTCCTTACACTCAGAAGGTTTATGGGGGTTCTTGGAAAACAATGCTTTCCTGGATGGGGATCATCAACTTTGTCTGCTGCCTACCAGGTTTCGTCCTAAAAAACTAGAAATCACACATTTCTTCATTTTCAAAGGTCCACAGTATCTAGAAGAGAACTTAGACAAGAAAATTTTGTGAAGTGAGTTGATGGACGATAACCAATCTCTGTCTCTTATCTTATAGGTGGGAACCGGTAAACTATGCCAATTGGCCTGTGACTTTTGTCTAGATTTTGCAATATGTCAATTTTGGAGTAGTTTCTTTCAAAGTTTTTTTGAACTTTTCTAATGAATTTTGAACAGCAGGTACAGAATACTGAGTTTCTATGGGTTTGAGGAAGGTTCAAAGATGAAATGGAGTTTAGGCAAAAAGAGAGTGTACCTATTTGAAGTAAAATAATTTCCAGTTGTCTTTCATGGCAGCAATGTAAGATCTTAGAAACTCTTCAAGAGTTTTATTTAAACTTTTGGTTTGTCTGTTTGATTGATGATTTAAGGCATAAGTTAATTTCCTTTGGATAGTTGAAAAAAATGCCCATTGGGCTTGCCTACTATTCTGACACTCAGCTTGTTGAAGTACTTGAAGATGTCTTTGATCAGTATGGATAGTCACTCGGTGTTAGGCTCCTAATTAAAAATGCCTCCAATCTAACCATGCTACTGTTATAGCTTGGAGTTTCTTTTTCAAGTACTTAAAAGTTCTTTTCTGCTGGAGAAAACTTCTTTAAGAAGAAGATGATGGGAGGTTCTTCTCTGTCATCAGCTGATTGGATTAACACTGCTCCCATAGCTATAGTTGAAGCATCTGTTTTAACAATATAAGGTCTAGAGGTATCATGCTGTTGTAAGATGGGAGTTTGAATGAGTTCCGACTTCACCTTTTCAAAAGCCAGAGTGTCATCCTTACTCCAATGACAAGCCATGCTCTTCTTTAATAGATAATTGGTGAGAAAAGTTAAGAACAGTTCTTGATGAATTTTCTGTAGTAGTTTGAAAGACCTAGAAAGCTCTGTGTCAGTCAGTTCAGAATGGCCTGAAACTTTTGGGTATTCATGGAAAACTCTTTAGATGAAAGGATTTAACATAAAAAGTCGACCAAATCCTTTGCAAACAAGCACTTTTCAGGTTTGGCCAGTAAAGTGTTTCCTCTAGAATGCTGTAGGATCTGTTTACCATGATAAAGATGCTCTGCAGGGTTCATGGATAAAACCCTGATATCATCAAGGTACACAACCATTGACTAGAGTCTCACATAGGAAACGATCATATTCATGAAATGCTGGAAAACAGCAGGGACATTATACAGATCAAATGACATCACATGATATTCAATTCAAAATGCTCAAAAGGTGTTCTGAAGGCTGTTTTCCACTCATCACCTGATTGAATCGGCTCCTCTTAGGTCCAGCTTGGTGAAGATCTCCAGTCCTTGAACTGCTTCTTAGGTGCAAAGAACAAAGACAGTCCTGCAGAGGACTTGGGTGGAGCAATCTGACCATTTGCTAAGTTAGCATCCAAGTAGTCCCTTAGGGCTTGCCATTGCAGAGGTGACTAAGAAAACATTTGCCTATAAGAAACAATTGAGTCAGGTAGGATGTCAATGCTGCTGTCAAAAGGACGGTGAGCAGGCAGCTCTTCAGTTGTTGATTCTCATCAAGGAACTCACAGTATGTGTCAAGTATTTAAGTAAGCTGAGCTGCTGACTGCGCAGAGTTCTCATGGAGTATTACAGGGATTTCAAAGGAAAATTTGTCAGCTGTCCAACGAAGATATACAAATTTCTGAGGCCAGTAATAAGGTCTTAGCAGACCAGTTAATGTGCAGATTGTGTCTTACCAACCAATTGATGGCAAACAAAATAGGATAATGTGGGGAGGAAATCAAATTAGAAGTGAGAGTTTCATAATTGACCTCTGTTTTGAGGGGCAATGGTTGAGTTTCAACCACCACTACTCCATGTACCACTAAGGTGCCATTGACAGCTTACACAGCCAATGGTACTTCTTTCTTAGAGACCGGAATGTGGTGTTGTGAGGCCCATTGAATGTCCATATGCACATTGGAAACTCCACAGTGAAAAGGAACTGGCACCAGAAGATGTTTAGGTTGAATTAAAATGTATCCTTGAAGGAGGATGATGATTGAAGGTTCAGAGAATCGGGTAGGTGTTCTTGTTTATTACTCAGCCTCTATTCCCTGCCCTAAGGTTGCCCTTTTTAGTTTCCCAACTTCTCCACAGTGCAAATGGGGAGTATAGGACAGGCATCCAAAATGTATCCTTTCTGACCACAATACAAACATAAACCAAGTTTCCACCTCAGTGACCATTCTTCCTATGTTAGAGGACATTTGGTAAAACCCAGTTGCATAGGCTCGTCTTCTGGCTTAGAAGATTACGACATCACCTTAAAAGAAGGTCTATTTATGGTTTTAGATGAGGTCTGTTTTCGGCATTTCAGACATCTATCCTGTAGACAAATGTTAATCTGGATGGTTAGTTGGATGAGATGGTTTAGCTCATCCCTTAACCACTTCCGATAAAGGGTGTAGAGAGTTGAGCCAGCCCAGTCCATTTCTCTTGCCAAACCCTTGAATTTTGATTTGTAAGAATGGATTTCCCTAGTGCTTTGCTAAATTCCACAATCTCTACTTGGACAGAGAATCTGTGGTCTTGGTTGTCGAGCATTCTATTGACTTCAGCTAGACAGGATATGAAATTTTCCACGAGAGGCCTGCCCTCTGAAACAAAAGGTATACCCCAGGTCAAGGCATTTCCAATGGAGTTTCAGACTATAATACCCTCCTAGGATCACTCAGAAGCATAAAAGTGAGGCTTGAAGGTGAAATGGACTTGACAGGTACCTACAAATGCCTTTACCTTCCTTGGATTACCATCAAACGTACGTTCCTCCAAGCGAGCCAGAGGTGGATCCAGAGCATTGCTGTAAAACAGCCAGAGACTGATGAATCGATGCATTTCCAGTGGTTAGGTTTTGAACCTACAGCATTACAATTTTAACGGCTGTAAGTAGATTCTGAACTAGGGCCATTTCCTATGCCTGATCCATTTCTGAATTCCATTGACTTCGCAAGCTCTCAAGCACAATTCTTCTGTTCAAAGGTTGGAGTGCATTCTCCATCTGAAGAAATGGCCATTTATCTCCAGAGGCAGGTCCAGATGCCAGATTAAACAGGACGTCTACCAATGCTCCTGACAATAACCAAGCAAGAAGGAGTAACAACTGGAGACATGCAAAAACGTTCTTGATGTTCAGCAGCAGGAGAGCAGCAAAGAAAAAAATAATAGGAACCAAAGAAAGAGGAGAATCCACAGATTTCAGTGAGAGAGTAATGGAACAGGAACAATGGTGACACAACTGGAACACACAATGGATCTCCTTCTATGGTAAGAAGCAGGACATGACATCATAAAGGACAGTTCAGACATCTTGGAGTGGGAAAAGATTGCAACAAATATATTTGTAACTACAAAAAAATACCTTGTAAGGGATTATTAAATGTGAGCTGACCCTGATGATTTCTTGAGCAACCATTATAGGGTATTTATAAAGCCAGAGTCTACTGTGAGCAGCATTGTCCTGACGCTGCCTACTAGAGACACTTCACCTATAACCCCCCATATGGTCAAAACCCTGACTCTCGCAAAAAATAAATGATGGAGCTTGGTGAGGATGCCCCTGTTTCATTACATAGAGAGAAAGGCTTGTGATATGCACCAACACAGGATAACACTGTGGCACAGCCCGTGATCAGCAATAAAGTAAGGAGAAATTCAATACACCAGGCTGTAGCTGGATACCTTCTATGTGATGTCCCACTGAATCAGATCTGCTGATGCAGAAAAGCCCAGAGTTGGAGCAATCTGAATGTTTGGCCCAGAGGCAGCACACCTTCATGAGATCAACTTGCAGGTTTTGGGAGCCAAAAGGTTTCTAAGTCCCAGGTTTCAGGAAAAGACAGGAGGAGTACACTTTGATGCCAGCCAAGGATCCAGGATCGTGGGGACAGCACTTGGGGTCACGACTCACTCCAGCAGAGGGGAGCAGAAGGGACTAGGGCAGGTCCAGTTGGAACTGATCACTGCGCAGGTGCAGAGAAAAGGCCTGTTGGAGGTTGTTGTGTCCCTGGAGATTTAACAGGTGGTAAGTTTTATGATAGATTCACTTCTGTGTCCTGGGTACAAGAGGGAGAGCAGTTCCATATTCTAGGCTTTTTGAAGATAGCAGGTCCATTTCTCTTCTATTCTTCCACAGTTCCAGAAAGTGTTCTGAGGAGGATAATGTTGGTGCCATATTTATGCTTGCAACCAGGCTATTGGTGGGGGTGACTCGTGGTCCCTCACTAACCCATAAAATACATGTTACCAGGGGCAGCCTTACCCACGTTTGCAGTACTTCCTGCATGCCCTACTACAAACAAACCTACAATCACCTTTACTACCTAAAACTAAGATCGCAGAAACTTTCTTTCCCTGTCCAGAGCTCCTGTGCCCACCTCAGAGATATAGCCAGGGAAAAGGGCAGCCCAACCTCTGAGGTCACTATAAACCAGATCTGCAGGCAGCTCCTCTGCTACTGGGATTGGAATCGGTCTGACTTGGGGAAAAAAGAGTGGCACTGCCCATGTGCCAGCTAACATTTGCCTATGAGAGGGAAGGCCTCTTTGAAGTTAGTCACGTTCCTGAACACAGCTCAGATTGCCATCCTGCCATAGGAACAGAATACCTCCACACAGCAAAGGCCTTTGTCCCAGCTCTGGATGCATGTTCTCTCCTCATCAAGAGGGCTAGTCAGCTACCAGGAGACAGTTCAAACTCATGCAAATCTTCCTCTGTCAGCTTTAGGCAGAAAAAGCTAACTTTTAAAAGTACCTTTGAAAAATCTTTATTAAAACTCTGATATCACCAGTGAAATGGGTATGTACTAAATATTGCATTTGTAGCTCTTTCCTAGCTCTCCAGCTACTTCTGGGTAGCTCACTTATGTGCAGCTCAGTTTATTAAATTAGAAAGCTTTTGCTTGTTTGAATTAATATACATGTAAAACAATTTAGATTATACAACACTATTAATATTAGTAGCTCTCAATGCGTTTCATTGAACATAAGTATCTCTCAGTACAGAAAAGTTTGGAGGCCCCTTCTATAGCGTATCCCAATACGTTTCAATGGAAAAGGCAACCGTGTTACAGTGAAAAAAGCTTATAGGACCTTTTTTACTGTAAGGAAATGTTTAAAATTAATCTTTTACATGTCCTGACTTATTAATATTTTAAAAGACGGTTTAGGCCAGTCAAAAGGGGTTAATTTGGCATGTCAAATTAACAGTTTTAAAGCTGCACAGCCAGGCTACTGAGGGTATGCCTGTACTCAGGTATGCATTGGGACTGTAGTGGGCAGCAACCCACTGGCGACATTGAACTTACAGGAGTTGGGTTTACCTTGTACCATATACTGGGGTATTAAAGGTAAGTTAAATTTGATAATTAGGGGTGATGGAGCAAGGACTCACAAATCAGTATTAATTTATTAAGCTTTGTATTGTTCATATTAACAATTGCATACACAAACACAAGTAGAAAGGAAGCTTGCATATGTGTTATAACTAATAAATAATGCTTGTCTGTTCTAAAATGGCCGCTAAAGCGCGGGAAACTCTATTGCGCATGTCTCAACCATAACACGTGGTGTGACGTCTTTCTTTGCTTGGTGGGAAATTCTTGCTTCTGCGCAGTGTGTATTAAAATGGCTGCTTTATGTTTTCAAGTGCTACAGCTTGCTCACATGTTGCAATTAAACGGTGCTATTCTAACGCTATTAATGCGGGATAGAATTTATAAGTAAATGGGAATAGAATAGAAAGAGTGGGTATATAGTGAAACAATTTATTTGTGATATTAATATTTTCTTCTTTGACTTTTATTAGTACGTAAATTGGGCCTGGGGTTGGTGAACTGAAAACTCGAGAGACAATGGTTCTGCGCATGCGCCCTGCGTGGCTGCCCAGAGAGAAAAGGATGAAGTCAACCTGGACGTCGTCCAAGGCCGTGACCTGATGGCCAACACTATTGTACCCACGATGTCCCTACCGAAAAGAAACAATTTATATGAACAATGTATTAAACTTGTCGTGAGACGGGTGGGAAATAAAGCAAATGTATTAATAGTGATGGGCGGTATTTTAAAACAATGGGCTTAAAGAAATCGAACTAAATTGATATGGTGTGAGGATCAACCCCCTGTTCCCGTCCAATCAGAAGTAGTGGGCCCATATTTTTGCAACACAAGTGGGAGGTACATGGGCGTAGAAGGGTATAATAGATATAGAATTAGCTAATTAGTTAGCACAAGCAGAGGCGCAAGCACAAAGCTCCAGCAGACATACAAGCTGATTGATCGCAGACTGAACCGCTGTCCAGAGAGGTCCAGAGGTGGGGGCGACGGAGTCCATTAGAAGGAAGACACGGGAGAAATCGAGGAGAAGCGAGTAACAGATAGGGGAACGACACAGGCGTCGTTGATAGAGAGGTCACCGGTCCTGTCCTGAACCTGGAGGAGGTCTTTGCTCTTCATCCTTCCTGGGTCATATCTTTCCAACTCCTTGGCCAAGGGGTTTGGTTCTCGCACTTTAGGTAAATATACATGCAACCTTTAGTTGCGCTGCTGTCTCTATCTTCTCCTTTCTGAGGGACCGTCATAAATTGATAATTGATTTACTATGCTTCATCCTTGATATACGATTAAGTATCATGTGGTTCTGTACTTTACTCTGCTAAATCTTTTAGATAAACATTTTAAAACTTCCTGACTCAGTGATTATTTCAGGATTATGAATTGTAATGAATGTCACTCATTTTAAACTTCCCAATTAGCAAAGGGTCCATTGGTAAGTCATTACTCTTCAATCAGAAAAGTAATTGGTAGCAGGGATTTTGATAAAGTGTACAACTGACCCACCAGCGGAAATCGCTAGCGTAGTATGAATGTATGGGCCCAAGTGAGTATCTGGTGTATGAATGCTCGTTGCTAGTAACCCACTGGATCAGTTTTCTGGTTATCAGAGTATGGTTGTACTTTGTTAATTGGGTAATGAGAACTTTTATAAACTAACATCCGTTTGTTCAAAAGTTTTGTTTTATGTTGTCCAGAATTTCCCGGGGAAAATTGAATAGCGGATGGTAAGTGGAAACCATACTGCAGTGAGGTTATCTGTCAGGCAGAAATAGTACTGAAAAGTTAGGCAGGGCTATCAGTACTTGTTAGGGACTCTATGCATGTGAGTAATAGCAAAAGGAATATGCTGGTGAAAATTTGATGTTATATCACCTAGAAAGGGTAACATTGAAGTAGTAATAGGTACTTCTGAAGCTTGCATGAAGAGTAAACGGAAGGGTTTTTACTCGTAGTGTATGTTTAGTAAATGGAAAGGTTTTACTAAGTGTGAACAAAACTATCTTTTTCAATTTAGAGAAACTGGCACGATAGCGAATGTTTTATGTTGTTACTGAATTTTAATTAAAGGCATAGAGAAAATAAAGTTTTGCGTACGATTTTGTAAAGGGAGGGTCAGCTGCCGGAGAGGAAGCTGACGTCACAAAACGCCGCACTAGGATAGGTTGAAACAGCGGGCGTGGAAAGACTCTTGTAAAGGAGGGGTCAGTAGTTGGGAGTAGTACTGTCGTCACATGTACCGCGCTGGGATTGGTTGAAACAGCGAGGGACAGAAAAGCAGATTGTAAAGGAGGGGTTGGCAGACAAACGTCACAAGAAGGCCGCGCTGGGATTGGTTCAGAGACAAAAGTTAGCTGGAATTTTATTGGTTGTTACCTGTTAAGCTGAAATCCAAGTGGATAGTGGAGATTGTATGTTAAAACGTGATCCGACTATAATAGGAGTTCGTCCGGATAGGAGATTCCTAGGCTTTGCAGAATATAATTTTATACATCGAGATTTACCCAAAATGTAAGGAGAGAAGAGAAAAATGTAATTCCTACAAAAGATTAAGAATTATTTTAAAAAGGATAAACCAATCAAAACCAGGGAAGGAATTATCATTCCACCAGCTAAAACGCCCGCTTCATTCATGATGATGGAGAGAGGTTATCATACTTGCGTATGGATAGAAAATTGGATGGAATATACCAAAAATGATGGAATATTATCATTCCCAGAAAATGGTACTTTTAATGGGAGAATACTTCAAAATTTGAGATTGAGGATGAATGATTTAGAACCCAGACCAAGACTAACCCAATACGAAGCCTTAGAGGAGTGGGAAACTGAGGCATTTGAACGTGACCGATCCAGAAGTAATAGGGGTTATCGGGGATTTTTCCCTAGATACCAAAATGAGTCAAGGGACGGTCAGATGAAACAGTGGAGAAGAGCGATGCTTACAGAAGGTCTGTATCCAATATTAATGGCAGAAGAATCGTTATTGAGGAAATGCACAGAAAAGACAAAACACTTGACTAGATTTGGAGATTCAGAAGATGAATTTATGGAAGAGATATTAAAGAACCCGCCACCATATCAGCAAGGGACAAGTGGATGCACCCCAAGTGCACCACTGTTAAGGACACCATTGGTACCACAAGTATTGCATGATTCCCCAGCTAGTAGGGTACTTCACGATAAAGAAAAGGAAGCAATAGATAAAAATAGAGCAGAATTAATACAGAAAATAACACAGTTGAGTGTACATCCTGATTCCTTGACCATACCTGTAACAATTGGTCCAGTGGTTCCCTTATATGGTGACAAAGTAAATTATCCCAAACCTCTAGTTATGCCTACACCTGTGAATGTTCCTAAACCTGTAGCAGTAGTAATAGTTGATGATCACTTTAGTGATTGTGAATCTATGATTTCATTAATGGACTTGCCCTTTCGAGAATCTGCAAATAGTACCCCCAGAAGAGCTACACCTGGTTGCTCAAAAGATGTAAACATAGTAACCTCATCAGGAACCAAAAGTGCCACAGTAGTTACACCAGAAGACTTAGAAAGGTGGGCACAAGGATCAGACAGACAGAGTTCACCCCCAAAGATCATGGACATTTTTAAATTAAAGGTCGAATTAGAAGAAATGATAGCAGGAAATGTAGGGGTAGATCGCCTAAATACTTACGATGAAGAAGAACTATTGTTCATGTGCAGAAGTATCACAAGAAATGTAAAGATATTCCATGAGAAATTATCAGATTTAGCTCTGCAGATGGGAATTGAAATAGGGAAGTCAAAAGTGTTACAGAAACCCTATAGAGCAGATTTTTCAGACAAAGATTTAGAAAACATGAATGCCTCTGGAAGAAAATTACAAATAAAAGAATTAATGACAGTCTTGCAGAAATGGGGAGACCTAGATAAATGGAAAGCTAGATGGACAAAGAAAAAGGAAGAGGCACGATACAGTAGAACCACTTCTGAATATTTAATGAAGGAAACAGGGAAAGCAGATCAAATGTACCCGATGCGAGAAGTTCCAGGAGGGGGATATGTACATGTCCCATGGAGCAGACAGGATATTTTGTCATTTACGAATGATTTTCCAAAGTTGAGAGAAAAGCCAATTGAATGGTACAAGCAGGTTGAGAGGTTTGTGAAATATTGTGGAGATGACATTGAGGATAGACACAAGAAATTGCAAGAGAAAGTGATGTGGGCTCAGGTAAAAATGGCTGAGCGACAGGGAATTAATTTGGACAATCCAAGTGATAATCAGGGAAAAGATTCTGGAATGAATGGTGACATTGGGAATGGTGGAAAAATGAGAGGACGAATGAGTAGAGAAGAGGCTAAAAAGAAATTTCCTTGTCATGGATGCGGAAAATTGGGGCATTGGAAGGATGAATGTAAAAAGATTCGGAATAATAATGGCCCAAATCAAAATTTAAATCCACAGATGCAGAATGACTCACAGCAGGGTGTAAATCCTCAGAGTCAGTTGCCACCTGCACCTATACAGGGTAATGTAAGCAGAGCAAAGTACAGTACAGACGTCGGATATCAAGGAGGAAGTAGTAAGAATGATTATGTAACCTCACAATTTCTTTTACAGGACGACTTCTGTCCACATAGTCAATGACGGTGCCTAGGAGAGGGGGAGAAGGAGTGCATACTTGGTGCATCCTTACCGGTAGATCAATCAGGTCCATATGTTGAAGGGAATGTGAAGGGTAATGATATTACCTTCCTTTTGGACACTGGTGCTACCCGTTCTACTGTGAGAACAGCAGACATCCCAGACCTTCCTCTCTCTGGAGAAGCTATCCAAGTTGTGGGTGTAGCTAATCGAAAGATTAGAACACCTCTTACCGAACCAATGGAAGTAAAAATTGGAAATCAATTTGTAGTGTGTGATTCCAGTCCAGTAAATTTATTGGGCCGAGATTTGTTGTGTAAAATGAACTGCACAATTTTCTGCACGCCGGATGGTGTGGCAGTTCAGACCCCAGATGAAGACCATGTATATACATTTATGATTGCAAAGCAAGGTACAGAAGTAGATGAGATGTTTTCTTTGATAACAAAAGACGAGTTACCAGAAGAACTAAAAACTACAGTGAATTCCATGGTATGGGATTTCACGGGAAAGGAAGTAGGACTTATGGCCAAAATAGACCCAGTTAGAATTACTGTAAAGGAAGGTGCAGTTTTCCCAAATATCAGACAGTACAAAATGAGTGCAGAAGTAAAAGCAGGAGTTATTGAAGAAATTAACCGAATGGTAAAACAAGACATACTAAAAGAAGTAATGAGTAGCCCTTGTAACTCACCAATCATGGGTTTAAAGAAACCTAGTGGAAAGTATAGGATTGTTCAAGATTTACGCAAAATAAATAAGATTGTTGAACCTTGTTGTCCTATAGTGCCAAATCCTGCAGTAATCCTATACCAGATTCCTTGGAGTGCTGGATGGTTTACTGTGATTGACTTATGTCAAGCATTCTTTTCAATACCATTGCACCCGGATAGCCAGTATCTTTTTCATTCAAATTTGAAAACAAAGTCTATGTATGGAATTGTGTTCCTCAAGGGTACACAGAAGTCCTTCCATCTTCAATCAGATATTGAAAAAGTGCTTAGAGAAACTAGTGATGCCAGGAAGTTCAGTCTTAGTACAGTATATAGACGACTTACTGGTGGCATCTAACACCAGAGAGGACTGTGTTGTTGACTCCATTGCATTATTAAATCATTTAGCTGAAGAAGGGCATAAAGTTTCACCTGAAAAATTGCAGTTTTGTACAACAGCAGTTAAGTATCTAGGTCACCAAATTGAGAGGGGAAAAAGAAGAATAACCTCTGAAAGAGTAAAATTAATCAAGAAAATGCAAATGCCTGTCTCCCAACGAGAGGTGAGAATGTTCCTTGGAATAGTGGGTTATTGTCGACAATGGATACTAGGGTTTTCTCTGCTAGCAAAGCCATTAATCCAAATGACGAAAAAGAAGGCAAAGGACCCAGTCGAATGGGATGATGAGAGCGTAGGAGCTTTTGTAAAATTGAGAAAGGCTTTGTGTGCAGCACCTGCCCTAGGCATGCCTGATTACAAAAGAAAATTTGCATTATTCTGTCATGAGAGAGAAAATTGTGCACTTTCAGTCCTAACCCAGAGACATGGTTTGGACAGACGTCCTATAGCATATTTTTCTGCTACATTGGACCCAGTGGCAGCCACGTTGCCAGGCTGTTTAAAAGCAGTAGCGGCTACATGTTTGAGCATTGAACAAAGTGAATCAATTGTAATGGGACATCCTGTCAAAGTGTTTGTCGCACATTCAGTTGTGATTCTGTTGACAAGAACCCGAACTCAGCATCTTACTCCTAGTCGGCTGACTAAATATGAAAGAATAATATTAGGTGCTGAAAATGTGACCATTGTAAGGTGCACAATAGTAAATCCTGCTACCTTACTACCAGACCCATATCATGAGGAAGTTAAAGATGATGAAGAGGAACATGATTGTTTACAAGTCACAGAATTGTGAACAAAACCACGTCCTGACATCCAGGAACTACCCCTCAGGGAGCCAGACAGGGAACTGTTTGTTGATGGTTCGTGCCAAAGGCATGAAGATGGTAAACTGACTGCAGCATATGCAGTATGTGAATTAACTGGAATAGTCGAAGCATCCTATTTACCAGGAGTAAAATCTGCACGAGTAGCTGAATTAATTTCTTTGATAAAAGCCTGCAAAAATGGGGAAGAACCAGAAAGTAACTATATTTACAGATAGCCAATATGGTTACGGGGTTGTGCATGATTTTGGCCAACTATGGATGCAGAGGGATTTCATGACTTCTTCAGGATCCCCCATTAAAAATGGACAGTTCGTAAAAGAATTATTGGAAGCAATACAATCACCAAATAATTGGCTGTGGTGAAATGTGCCGCACACCAGTCAGGAGATGACTGGGTGGTAGTCGGTAACAGATATGCAGATTTGGTGGCTCAACACTGTGCTAAAAACAGGTTGTCAGTTAATACAAGGGTTGAAAGAATGGGAATCAGCTGCCAACTTATGATGTGTGCACCTCCTGAAACATGGAATGATGTAAAACGATTACAAGATGATGCTGATGAGAGTGAAAGGAATGCATGGATTAAAATGGGATGTTCCCAAAGGGCAAACGATGATGTATGGATTTATGCCAATGGCAGACCAGTCATGCCCGACTGTCTGCTTTCACAAATGGCCAGAATGTATCATGGAGACACACATGTAGGGAGAGATGCAATGATTAGGCTCTTCAGACAAAATTGGTACAATTCAAGGTTTAGGGCTGCAGCAGAGAGTCTTTGCCAGAGATGTTTAACTTGCCAAATGCATAACCCAGGAAGAAAAACAATAATTGAGTTTGGGAAAATTGGAAAGGCAGAGGGTCCATTTGTGAGATTACAGCTTGATTTTATCCAGTTACCACCATGTAGAGGACTGAAATACGTACTTGTCATAGTGTGTCTGTTTTCAAAGTGTGTGGAGGCTTACCCTACCAGTCGCAAAGTTGTTGCTACGAGAACTCATTCCTAGGTTTGGCTTCCCAGTAACTTTGGAATCAGATAGAGGAAGGCACTTCAACAGTGATGTGATTAGAATAATCTGTGAAGCATTCCAAATTGAGCAAAACATTGCACTGTGCATATCGTCCAGAGGCTTCTGGAGTGGTTGAACAAATGAATGGCACAATAAAATCCAGAATGGCAAAAATGTGTGCATCAACATCGCTAGATTGGCCGGATGCATTGTCACTTGTCTTGATGGGACTCAGAAGCATTCCTGATAGAAATACCGGATTGAGTCCACACAAAATAATCATGGGAAGAGCAATGAGACAAGCACATGTTCCTACAAATAAACTGCTGAATATAACTGATGATATGATTCTGGATTATTGCAAAGGATTGGCTGACCTAGTGCGTTCTGTCTCTCACCAGGTTTGGGAAGACGCAGTTTCCAGGCAGCCTGAGCAAGAGCATGATCTGAATCCCGGAGACTGGGTGGTTGTGAAGAATCACACAAGAGAAACGTGTCTATCACCCAGGTTGGACGAACCTCGTCAAGTCATACTAGTTACGAATACAGCAGTAAAGTGTGCAGGATTTCCTAATTGGATTCATGTAAGCCACACCAAAAGAGTACCAGACCCTGAAGAAGGGAATCCTCAGACAGCATCGATCACTGAGGAAGCTGAAGGTTGCCCAGCTGAAGAATCTCAGGAACAAGATTCGAGGGAAGCTGAAGAAGAGCAACCGAGCACAAGTCAGGACTGGATACCGGTGGTGGAAATTCCTGAAGTTTGCCACAGAACAAGAAGTCAAGCCAATTTAGAAGAAATTGAAGAAAATCAGATAGGTGAAGAAGAAGCAGCTCAGGAAGAAGAAGAAACAATAAGAGAACCTGAGCAGGATCAGATAGGGAGAGGAGATCGGGCTCAAATCAACAACGAACCAACAAATTTGAGCAGGGACAGATAGGTTTAGAAGAACTCGGTCAGTCTGCAGAAGTACAAAGTGCAATAAGCCCTGATCAGGACCAGTTAGATCCAGAAAAATACATTCAAGAAGAAGATCCCGAGAATCTCGAACATGAAAACATAAATCAAGTACAAGATCAGTTACTAGAGACTCACAGTGGAGCAGCTGAAGAGAAACCAATAAGACCTGAAAAAGAACAAATAGCAGAAGACACTGAAATTGAAGAAAACGAAACTGTGCCACAATCTGAAAATAAAAGAATTTCTGAAGAAGAAATAAAAGGTAAAGAGACAGTGCAAACAAAGAAAACCAGAAAAGGTGATCACTGGCCTAGTGTCATTAAAAGAGTAAAATACCACATAACAACCAGAAGTGAAGATCCAGAACAAGTAAACGAAGTGACAAGCCAAACGGGACAAGAAAAAGGAAGTGGAAAATGAAGAAGCAAAAGACTGAAACTTGTGAACAACAAATTTAAAGGTCCTGATTGGACTTATATCATCCTTGAAGACTACGAGAGCTCAGAGTCAAGTGAAAGTGGTGACGAAGGAACCAGTGCGGAACTGACTTATGAAAAAGAAATAAAACCACCTTGATAACGTAAAGAGACTTGAAAATACGATAAGAAGAGAAATCTTCCTTGTCAAAAATGCCTGACGATAGAGTTACTGGGAGATCAAAACAGAAAGTTGTAAAAGATGCTGTATTATCTGCATATGTAGTTTGGTAATGGTGCTTATAGTATGGTTAGCTGTGATCATAGCAATTCCTTATCTTCTGATAATGGATAAAAAGATTAACAATGAAACAAAAGGAAAAACAGAGAACTTGAAAAGTAATAGAGTAGAACTAAAGGCAGAGAATGAACCAGAATTTCACCATGAAGTAACAGATAACGACACTAGTTTGAATGTTTTCACCAAATTATTGTTTCAATATGTAGATACAATGGAGGTTAGTAATTGTTATGTCTGTATGAAGTTACCCGAATCAGTAGCAGAAGGGTTAACAAATCATCACTTGCCATTAACTTATGGCATATCATGTAGTGTATTGGCTAGTTTATTTTATAGAACAGGGAGACTTCAGTATTATTATTCAAATATGGATGTGATATTTTCTGAGGTTCCGATTCGAAAGAATATGAATCCAGTGCTTAGTAGTAAAAATGCCCAATTTATGGCAGAATTTTTCTTAACAATGAAATCGATAGATATAACACATGCACATAGAAGCAATCTAACTTGTTCGTTACATGAAGAAGAAAATATATTTTTGAATTTAGTGGAAGATAGAAGACAAGATTTCCAAAAGAAAGCTTCTGAGCATAAGGCTCATTTGCCACCTTGGGCTGAGAAAGAGGGTAGTTACACACCTGGCAAGGCTCAAGCTGCTATGGCTCTGGATTTTGTAAAGACAGGGAAAATTTGTCTACATAGGTTAAAGACTGATTATAACAATGTTTTCATCGGTACCAGTGAATGTGAACACAATTTCTTAATTCTTGGAGGTTTGGGACTTAAAGGAGGAACAGATTCAGTTTTTCCTGGAATCTATTATGTGTGTGGGAATAAGGGTTACTTTAGGCTTCCTGTACGGTGGTATGGAAGTTGTTACTTTGGAATAGTATTTCCAAAGATATTCCACATAAAAAGAAACACTGGGAGCAATGAAAATAATAGTGAATTAACACGTAGTAAAAGAGCTAGTTTTTCAGAAATTGTAGGTGATATATTTGGTGCATTGATACCTTCAGTGGGGATAATTCTGAACTCAAGGAAAATATGTAAATTATCTACAGTGGATGATCGTTTATCAACAGACACTGCTGGAGGATTTCTAATGATTAATGCGGAGATGGTTGCGATTAGATCTATGGTTATGCAAAATCGACTTGCTCTTGACATTATATTGGCAAAAGAGGGCGGAGTCTGTAAATTATTGAAGACAAAGCACTGTTGCACTTATATACCTGATAAAAGTGCAGAAATTGGAACATATATACAGAATATAACAAAACTTGAGAAGGAACTAAAACCACTGGAAGTTGATAATGTATGGGAAAGATTGACAAATAGTATTGCGTCAATTGGTACCTGGTTTGCTAATGTAGGGAAAGGACTTATAGGTCAAATATTAGTACCCTTAGCAGGGATAGCAATAATAGTACTGTCAATAATAATATGGTGCAAATGTTGTAGAAAGAATGAATCGTATAATGTGACAGGAAAAGGAAAGAAGCGAAAGTTTGACGAAATTGAACTAGAAGATTTGAGAAGTGAATTATACAAAAAACTGAAAGGGGATGTGAAAAATAGAAAGTGTACAAATGAAACTGAAACAATTTTATGCTAAAAGTTGGCATCTTGTTGTGGGTAGTATTTGATGGCTCAGAAACGCCATCAGAGAGGGGATTGATGGAGCAAGGACTCACAAATGAGACTTGCTCGGAGGCAATCTTCTCACAGTATTAATTTATTAAGCTTTGTATTGTTCATATTAACAATTGCATACACAAACACAGGTAGAAAGGAAGCTTGCATATGTGTTATAACTAATAAATAACGCTTGTCTGTTCTAAAATGGCCGCTAAAGCGTGGGAAACTCTATTGTGCATGTCTCAACCATATCACGTGTTGTGACGTCTTTCTTTGCTTGGTGGGAAATTCTTGCTTCTGCGCAGTGTGTATTAAAATGGCTGCTTTATGTTTTCACGTGCTACAGCTTGCTCACTTGTTGCAATTAAACTGTGGTATTCTAACGCTATTAATGCGGGATAGAGTTTATAAGTAAATGGGAATAGAATAGAAAGAGTGGGTATACAGTGAAACAATTTATTTGTGATTTTAATATTTTCTTCTTTGACTTTTATTAGTACGTAAATTGGGCCTGGGGTTGGTGAACTGAAAACTCGAGAGACAATGGTTCTGCGCATGCGCCCTGCGTGGCTGCCCAGAGAGAAAAGGATGAAGTCAACCTGGACGTCGTCCAAGGCCGTGACCTGATGGCCAACACTATTGTACCCACGATGTCCCTACCGAAAAGAAACAATTTATATGAACAATGTATTAAACTTGTCGTGAGACGGGTGGGAAATAAAGCAAATGTATTAATTGTGATGGGCGGTATTTTAAAACAATGGGCTTAAAGAAATCAAACTAAATTGATATGGTGTGAGGATCAACCCCCTGTCCCCGTCCAATCAGAAGTAGTGGGCCCATATTTTTGCAACACTAGTGGGAGGTACATGGGCGTAAAAGGGTATAATAGATATAGAATTAGCTAATTAGTTAGCACAAGCAGAGGCGCAAGCACAAAACTCCAGCAGACATACAAGCTGATTGATCGCAGACTGAATCGCTGTCCAGAGAGGTCCGGAGGTGGGGGTGGCGGAGTCCATTAGAAGGAAGACACAGGAGAAATCGAGGAGAAGCGAGTAACAGAGAGGGGAACGACGCAGGCGTCGTTGATAGAGAGGTCACCGGTCCTGTCCTGAACCTGGAGGAGGTCTTTGCTCTTCATCCTTCCTGGGTCATATCTTTCCAACTCCTTGGCCAAGGGGTTTGGTTCTCACACTTTAGGTAAATATACATGCAACCTTTAGTTGCGCTGCTGTCTCTATCTTCTCCTTTCTGAGGGACCGTCATAAATCAATAATTGATTTACTATGCTTCATCCTTGATATACGATTAAGTGTCATGTGGCTCTGTACTTTACTCTGCTAAATCTTTTAGATAAACATTTTAAAACTTCCTGACTCAGTGATTATTTCAGGATTATGAATTGTAATGAATGTCACTCATTTTAAACTTCCCAATTAGCAAAGGGTCCATTGGTAAGTCATTACTCTTCAATCAGAAAAGTAATTGGTAGCAGGGATTTTGATAAAGAGTACAACTGACCCACCAGCGGAAATTGCTAGCGTAGTATGAATGTATTGGCCCAAGTGAGTATCTGGTGTATGAATGCTCGTTGCTAGTAACCCGCTGGATCAGGGGTATGACAATTTCATCAGAGCACAGGCACCTTTTCAACTGGTTATAAGGTATAACATGCACAGAAATGCCAGCAAGGCAAAAATCTAGGGGTACACCATGCAAATAATTGTAATATTCAACAAAATCATATTGCTTTTAGTATTGTTAGCATGCATATTTTGTTTAATGTTTATTTCAGCATGATTTGAAAGTCCATCAACTGTTTATAAATGTAATTTAAACATTTGATAATGTTGATTGTTAATTTGATATCATTCAAAAAGAAGATTCATATGTTTATTTTTATAACATTCAATAAAGGGTATTGATTTCCAAACAATCTGAAAGGAGTATTTAAGTTGAAAATAGACAACTGTTATAGGGAGAGAGAGGAATCTTCGCACTTCCAAGTAGCCTAGAGCTTGGATCTGGCAGACAGAAGCTGTGCACATCTTTCTGAAGTTATGGGCAGGCACCTCAGGACCTCCCAACAGGCTTTCTCAGCTTGTTGGTACACCATAGCTGTTGCACGCAGAGAGAGAGAGAGAGAGTAAGAGAGAGAATAGATCTCTTCATATGTAACAGTGCCTCTGTTATTCCACTAAAGTATGCAGGAGAAAGACAAGACCACCTAAGAAACGTATGCAGGATCCTTATGTTATGTTATGTTATGGGGTATTTGTAAAGTGCACAGCTACTCCAGGGAGTGTCCCGGCGCTGTCTTGACCCCACGACAGAGCATATGAGAGACCTAACAGCAAAACAACTCTTCTACAGTTTGAAGAGCTAGGTTTTTAAGATTCGTCTAAAGCTAAGGAGATCCTGTTCTTGTCTAAGGGAGAGTGGCAGACTGTTCCATAGTTTTGCGGCTGCGACCTGGAAGGAGCGTCCTCCTTTACGTGAGCGACAGAACTTTGGCACGATTGTTAGTTGCTGGGTCGATGACCGCAATTTTATTCCTGATGTAAGGGACCCCAATGTTATTAAGGGCCTTAAAAGTCAACACCAGGGCTTTAAAACTGACCCTTTTTTTCACTGAAAGCCAATGTAGGGACTTTAGGTGAGGGGTCATGTGTGACCTGGGTCCGACCATAAGCACGGCCCTTGCCGCCACATTTTGAACTACCTGAAGGCTGATCAAAAAGTAGTCCGGAAGGCCCAGATACAGCACATTTACGTAGTCCAGCCTTGACGTAATCAATGCTTGGACAACAGTTTTCCTATGTGAAATAGGGAGCAGGGGGAGGAGATTCCTCATCGTTTTTAATAGCCCAAAGCAGGTGCCAGCCACCGATTGGACCTGGGACTTCATGGACATGTCAGAATCAAGTTTCACCCCTAGGTTTTTTACGGAGGAAACTGGGCTTACTGGGGGGGATAAATCTTGTGGCCACCATTGGCGCCATTCGTCGCCTGGAGTATGTCCAAAGAAAATGATTTCAGACTTGTCGGAATTGCATAGTAATTGATTTTGCCTGAACCAGGCAAACACCTTGGTCAAGCAAGCATTGACATCATTACCTTTGAGCGCCTCATCCTTCTCACAGGTAAACAACAACTGAGTGTCGTCGGCGTATGATATAATTTTTGCCCCATGTTGTTCTGCTAGAAGAGCAAGAGGGGCCATAAATATATTAAACAGGGTTGGGCTTAAAACAGAACCCTGTGGAACTCCTACATTCAACTGAGGAATGGGGGCTGAGAAAGGAGGTGCCAAGATGGTGCTAAGATAACTTAGTAAGTGGCAAGAAGGGAAGGGTTGGAGAGCCTATGCAGAGAAATGCTACATTATCCTTAACATGTTACAATTCTTTTATATATTTTGTGTATTAGCTGCTATTCTTGCCACTATTCATTTGGTTGTTATAGTCACATTTGAAGTCATAATATGCACTAGGATAGGATTTTAATTTTAATAAACATCATAAAGTTCTTAGTGTGTAGTCTTGAGTATGTTTATTTGTGGTGAAAGGAGGTTTTGAACCTTCTAACAACAAATAAACAAATATGCATGTGAGTCTCACAGGTCTCTTAGTTGCCCAAAACACACCATTCTCATTAAATACACATGTGGTTTGTTGGTTACAGTCCACCGAGCACCTGGTATCAAGTTGGTATGATGTCTATGTCTACACTGCAAGAGGGTCTAGAGAGCTTGAAGCTCGGGGTGTAATCTTCAAAGGTTTCAGAAAATGTATGACAGTAGAGGTCAACTAAAAATCTCACTTACCTAAAGACGCTTGGCAAGATCTGTGGTTGGTTGTGATGCAGAGAAATTGACATTTTCATTTGAGTTAGTTCTCTAAAACAAGCAGAGGATGAAATTAAACAACAGGGTCATAACAATCATTGGTGCAAGAGGTGTAATGACAGTGAATCCAGAGAGGGAGTTCACAGTAGCCTGCTTCATTAAAACATGGAAACAATATCTCACTTGGGGAGGGGGCATTTCCCCTGCTTGCGCTAAGACCCATGAGCATTAACCTGTCCCATTGTTGGTAGTACATTTAGGGAGTTGGGGTCCTCAGAGAGGATTTTTTAGGGATTATTTTTACATTTTATTTTATTTAGGTGGTACAATAATCGAACAATGCGCTCTCCAGAATGAGTTACAGAATAGAGAATGCACAAAGTAATTAACACACACAACAATTCATGCATGTATAGAAGTGAAAAGAGATGCCCAATAATATAATGATTCATGTATAAGAAAATGCATTGTCGAGCTGGCCTAGCAGTAATCAAAGCTAAAAGCCAAATCAAAATACAAATACATCGGGGCTCAAACCCAATCCCTTCCCAGATAGCACAATCCAAAAGAATGCCATACCCCCTACACATAAGCAATCATATGGTAAAAACATAAAGTACATTCATAGATAGTGCAATATTGTTCATAAACGGCTATGTTCCCTGTGCAAACAAGCAGTAGTTAAAGTGCAAGAATCTAAGTGTTAGGATACGTAGCCCCGAATCATCCTGCTCATCCTTCATCAGTAGGAAAGAAACACCCCAACCAATCAAACATTTTAAGCTGGTTGTTTCTTTTGGCATAAGCATACTCAAGCTATCTTACCCACAACATTCTTGCTTGCCATTGAGCAGAAGATGAACACCTAGACTTTATCCAAAAATTTACAAACAGAGTGTTATTGCTATTGAAACAGCTTCAAATATTGTTCTTTGTTCACCCCCTAATAAAGCCTCATTGTTACCAAGCAGCACAAAAAGGACTACTAATGGGTCTTGTTGCACCCTTTTTAAAAGTTGTTGGGTCATAAAACCAAACATCTGATCCCAAAATGGCTGCACAACTGGGCAATCTAAAACATTTGTTAGGGGCATTGAAAAAACATTTATTCAAAAGTTGGGGTGTATAATAAAGTGTCCATCTGGCAAATAATTCAATTATTTTACAATTTGCTTCTCTAAACAGTTTCTGCCAAAAAATCGAGATATCAAACCACTGTTGGTAGGTAATAGCACACCCTGAAACTGATGCTACCTTATGAATCAATTTTGGAATAATTTCTTCCTGAATTTTCTGATGTAACACCTTGTACCAACTACCTGGTGCCAATTCATCCAACAATTGTTTGACATAAAATCTGATAAAGAGTCCAAGCCAATTCTCTTCCAAAGTTTAATTAGATTTTCTAAAAGCTTTGGCCCCAAACTGCCGTTACCCCACAAAGAAAAGAACACATGACAATGAAGTAGATTATATATTAACCCAATTTCATTCTTTCATAAAATCATTTCCTTTAAGAATTTGTATCTAGTTTTTTTGGGACACTTACAAGTTTTCAAGATATATGTAACATGGAGTACTAACTCTTTAACCATTGCCTGTAAGAAAGAAATAGTGAGAGAAAAGAGATCTGCATACAAATTGAAATGAGAATCGATAAATGTAGCATGATAATATAAACAAAAATCAGGTAATGCCAGCCCCCACTATTTACTTAATGAGATGGTAGTCATTTTGACTCTTGTGCACTGATGTTTCCATATAAACTTTCTAATTAGCAATCAATCCCCTTAAAAAAGCTCTTACTGAGCTTATTCAGAACATTAGAAAATTAAAATAGATATAGGTGTTGAATCGACATCTTTATTAAGGCATCCCGGCCTATGATTGATAAAAGTAAAAGGTGACAACGCTCTAATAATTTCTTAACTTTAGAAATTGTTGCACAATATTTTAATTCATAATGGTCTAAAATATTAGAGGTCACAAAAAGCCCAAGATGCCTATTTGGGTGTTCGGAGGACCACTGGTCCCCGAATAAAGTAGGAAGATCCTCATTCATAGTATTAAAAAGATATTTGCATTTGCGGCCTCCAAATACAAAATAATATGGTCTGCAAAAACATTTATCTTGGCCATACCAGAAAATGTGAGCAGAATAATTTCATAAAAGAATAGCCAATGGCTCAATAAAAAATGTAAATTAAACCCAGGAAAGGGGGTACCCTTGACGTGTCCCAGAGAAACATGAATTTGAGCTGCATTGCATGAGTTGATAATAATCCTAGCTAATGCCCCTGAGTACATATTCTGCAAAGTCTTTAAAAATTGATCAGGAAACTTCCTAAAAATCTGAAATAATGTGTTACAACTTACCAAGTCAGAGGCTTTCTCTGCATCAACCATAATTATAGCCGCTCTTGTCCTATTAGTCACAAAATAGTTTACGGCCCAAATGAAATACTTGGTATTAGACACAATTTACCTAGGAGAGCGAAAGCCATTCTGATCCCCATGTATACATTTTTGAGTCACAGGAACAAAACGATTAGTTAAAATTTTCATCAGGAGTTTATAATTTACATTTAGCAGGCGTATCGGCCTATATAAATTTGGATTAACAGATGATTTATCTTTTTTTTTTTTAAATGATAGCTATTTAAATGTTATAGAAGTAAACACACCAGAGAGTTTCTTATTAAAATGTTTGATCAAAAAAATCTTGAAGAAGGGGAGCAAATTCCTTATACAGCTCAACAGGGATGCCATCATTTACTGCTGGGTTGGCATTAGCCATAGAAGCAAAATCTCCCCAAATTAAATCGCTGAAATTGGTTTAATTAAAATGTCTTGTTGTTCAGATGAGGGCTGGGGAATTGGGATTGAAGCAAGGAACTTTGTGATGTCATCATCAGGAACCTCAATAGAAGCCTGATAAAGTGGGGAGTAATGGGTAAAGAAAATCTTTTGAACAGCAACACAATCAGAAGTAAGAGAATTGGTAGCCGGATCCAGCACCTCAAGAATCTTATTAGCATTGGCTCTAGATTCACTGGCCATGCTAAAATTGTACCTACTTGTTCACTTTCCTCATATGCTTTCTGAAAGACAGACCTTTAATTTTTTACTTCTTCCTTTAAGAAGAAGTCACACAACTTTTGCCTAGCTATCCTTAGTGACTCATGGGGTAAGAGAGAGCATGCTCTTAAGCAAATCCTAGTTTCCTTCTCAACTTTATCTTGCAGTTGTTTAATTAGCAATTCACAAAGCTTAGCTTGTCTTGCTTTGAAGGCAATATCCTGACTTCGAAAGCATCATTCAATGTAAAAAGCTCTTTTATAAATATCTCAAGCACCCTTTTCGAGCTTTCATCCTTTAAAAGATACCTTTAAAACATCCATCTACTAACTCTAGGTTTAGTCAAGCTAATCCCAAACTGAACGAACACTATCAATGATCCGAAAAGCCATTACATAACATTTGTGAGACTAAGCCGTTAAGTGAAGAGGAAATTAAAAAAACAATGTTTGGTGCCGATTTAAAACACTTTGAGAAACAAGTAAACTGTCTAAGGACAAGATTCACAGCACACCACAGATCCAACAGTGCATAATCTTCCTCGATCCTCTCTAACAAAGAAACTGATTTAGTTTTTAACTGTCTTTTATCTTCATGTTGTACATAGCAGGATTCTGAAGCAAATTAAAATCCCCTCTTATTATAATCGATCCTCTCATCTCCAATAGGGCTGCATACATTTTTTGTAAAGATAGAGTATCATCCTCAATGTGACCATAATATTTGATCAAGACCTGTATTTTCAGTTGATCAATGACTCAAAGCCATCGCCCCAAGTTATCTCTTTTGATAATCATAACTTCCCAATTGAGAGATATAAGAATAAAATAATTACTTTATAGCATGCCCCTCAAGTGGATGACAAAATTGCATGGGGAAGCAAGAAGGAATGATTAGTTTGGGAGTATGAGGATTAACAGATGAGCTTCCTGCCAAAAGATCAGTTAAATGTTCTTATCCAGTGAACAGTTGGCAAGAACTTTTGTTAATTCCCAAACCATTTACATTGAAAGTAATTACCTTAACTGACACCACCATCAAACAGATAGTAAAAACAGCTTCACAAATGTCTTGTATAAACATAAGGCTTAACCTTGTATAACCATGAAAACAGAACAATTTAACTTACTAGTACCACCATCTTTTTTGTACCCTTCGCAGTGCATAAAAACCCTCACCATCACCCTGTTCCCAAGCAACTCATTCCCTAAACCCAACTACAGCCCTCAAACCCCAAAGCCACCCACCAGAAGGAAATCCCCTGTCAACATTTTCCTGTGCCCTTCACTGCCATTCAGCGGGTACCATAGTATTGCCCCCTCAAGCTCCCCAAACGCCTCCCTCCAATGTACCCTCACCATCCTAGCCACATTTTGTGTAACCTCCAATTAATAGCTCTCATAATAGAGTTCATCTGAACCCGTTTTAAGCAATTGTTGGCTTCTACAACTGAAGAAAGTACGAAAAAATGACCCTTATAGAGTACTTTTAGTTTGGATTGCTGATGAATGCTCGTTTGGACTCTCGCTGCTTTGAATATGCGAATCATGTCCTTAATTTCACTTCTTTGATGAGCTGCTGCAGTGGAACTGACAGAAAAAATCTAGAATTTTGTGCTATCTTCCAATACGAATGTCTTCTGCTGGATGGCCCTAGACAGCATCTGCTCTTTGGCTTTCGATCCCAAAAAGATCAGCAGAATTGTGAGTGGCTGTTTTAGATTAGGAGTTGGCTGAGAAGACCCCAATAAGACCACATTATTGATAAATAAGCTGGGGGCGTCAATGAGAGCATATTTATTAATCATAGTTTCAATGAAAGTATTGACACTACCCCCTTCCTGAGTCTCCTTATACTCTGGAATTCCCACAAATCTTAGATTTGAATGTCACAAATGAGTCTTCAATTTATCCAGTTTTATTCTCAGCGTGGATAATTCTTTACCAGCAGCATCCAGAAGCATTTGGTGTTTAATCGCATGATCCTCCAGGTCTTAGACCCGCTGTTCTATCTGTTTGATTCATTCAGAGTAAAAAGTAAGTTTATCATTGATTCTGCTTAAGTACTCAGGCAGAGCTGAAATAGTTTGTGACTGAGACTTTTTAATCTCTCTAATCTCTGCTAAAAGAATCATAAACCAATAATTCAGTGGCAAATCATTTGAGGAAAATCTTTTGGACAGAATATGTAGCATAGATTGATGGCATCCGCAAAAAGGAACATAACGGATCATTTAGAGATTCCAAAACAGTTGCTTCATTGTCAGACTAAGCCCCATTGTCCTAGTTTGACCCTTCCTTGCTTACCAAATTGGGTGGTAGCAAGTCAATATCCACAGTACTTGTAGACCCCTCTATAGTCTCGCCCACCATCTTGGGGTCAGATATTGTATCATATTGTTGTTATGAGGTCTTAAAAAATGAATAACTGTGCACTGGAGATGTTCTGACTCTCCCTTCTGGAGACTGACTCAGAGTCTGGGGTATCAGAGTACAAGGATCAAAGCTTATGCTCATTGGATCCTGTGTAGCCAGCTCTTTTGAAGAGAGAGGCTCCTCCGGCTCCTTTCAAGCAGCTCTGTGTAGTGCAGTCATTGCACAGGGCCAGAATAAATTATATCTGTAGGACCAAAAGTAGGGTATTCCATGAGGCACTCCCATTGACAATAACTCTAGACTAGAGCAGAGAAGTGTCTATTGGGAAGGCCTTTTTCCTGATTTGGCCCTCCGTAATGCTCCTGCACAATCCTTATGCTAGTGATGGAGCAAGAACTCACAATGAGACTTGCCCGGAAGCAATCTTCTCACAGTATTAATTTATTAAACTTTGTAATGTCTATACTAACAAATGCACCCATGAACATTATACGAGTAAAGCTTGCCTATGTGTTTAAAACTAATAAATAACGCTTGTCTAATCTAAAATGGCCGCTAAAGTGCGGGAATTTCATTGCGCATGTGTCAACCATATCACGTGGTATCACGTCTTTCTTTGCTTCGGGGGGAGACTTTTGCTTCTGCGCAGTGTGTATTAAAATGGCTGCTTAATGTTTTCACATGCTACAGCTTGCTCATATGTTGCATTTAAAACTGTGGTATTCTAACGCTATTAATGCGGGATAGAATTGTAATTAAACGGGAATAGAGTAGACATAGTGGGTCCATTGGTAAGTCATTACTCTTCAATCAGAAAAGTAATTGGTAGCAGGGATTTGATAAAGAGTACAACTGACCCACCAGCGGAAATTGCTAGCGTAGTATGAATGTATGGGCCCAAGTGAGTATTTGGTGTATGAATGTTCGTTGCTAGTAACCCGCTGGATCAGTTTTCTGGCTAGCAGAGGATGGTTTTTGGTGTACTTTATTAATTCGGTAATGAGAATTGTACTTTTATGAACTAACATCTGTTATTGTTTAAAAATTGTTTTATGTTGTCTAGAAAATCCCTGGGGAAGAATAGCAGGTGGTAAGTGGAAGCCATACTGCAGTGAGGTTATCTGTCAGGCAGAAATAGTACTGAAATGTTAAATAGGGCTATCAGTACTTGTTAGGGACTCTATGCATGTGAGTAATAGCAAAAGGAATATGCTGGTGAAAATTTGACGTTATATCACCTAGAAAGGGTAACATTGAAGAAGTAACAGGTATTTCTGAAGCTTACGTGAAGAGTAAACGGAAGGGTTTTACTCGTAGTGTATGTTTAGTAGACGGAAAGGTTTTACTAAGTGTGAACGAAACTATCTTTTCCAATTTAGAGAAACTGGCAGGATAGCGAATGTTTTTATGTTGTTACTGAATTTTAATAAGAAGCGTAGAGAAAATAAAGTTTTGCGTACGATTTTGTAAAGGGAGGGTCAGTTGCCGGAGAGGGAACTGACGTCACAAAAGCCACGCTGGTATTGGTTGAAACAGCGGGTGTGGAACGACTCTTGTAAAGGAGGGGTCAGTAGTCAGGAGTAGTACTGACGTCACAGGTACCGCGCTGGGATTGGTCAAAACAGTAAGGGACAGAAAAGCGCAGATTGTAAAGGAGGGGTTGGCAGACAAACGTCACAAAAAAGGCCGCGCTAGGATTGGTTCAGAGACAAAAAGTTAGCTGGAATTTGATTGGTTGTTACCATAGAAGTCGAAATCCTAGTGGATAGTGGAGATTGTATGTTAAAACGTGATCCAACTTTAATAGGAATTCGTCCGGATAGGAGATTCCTAGGCTTTGCAGAATATAACTTTATACACCGAGATTTGCCAAAAATGTACGGAGAAAAGAGGAAAATGTCATTCCTACAAAAGATTAAGAATTATTTTAAAAAGGATAAACCAATCAAAACTAGAGAAGGAATTATCATTCCACCAGCTAAAACGCCCACTTCATTCATGATGATGGAGAGAGGTTATCATACTTGCGTATGGTTAGAAAATTGGATAGAATATACCAAAAATGATGGAATATTAGCATTCCCCAAGAATGGTACTTTCAATGGGAGAATTCTTCAAAATTTGAGATTGAGGATGAATGACTTAGAACCCAGACCAAGATTAACTCAATACGAAGCCTTAG
The DNA here is from genome assembly GCA_963921515.1 of Calotriton arnoldi. NCBI lineage: Eukaryota > Metazoa > Chordata > Amphibia > Caudata > Salamandridae > Calotriton > Calotriton arnoldi. The sequence continues at coordinate 1,487,742 of CAWUFW010003047.1, forward strand.
AAGTGTGGGAAACCGAGGCATTCGAACGCGACCGATCCAGGAGTAATAGGGGTTATAGAGGATTTTTCCCTAGATACCAAAATGAGTCAAGGGACGGTCAGATGAAACAGTGGAGAAGAGCGATGCTTACAGAGGGTTTATATCCAATATTAATGGCAGAAGAAACATCAGGGAATAAATGCACCGAAAAGACAAAACACTTGACTAGATTTGGAGATTCTGAAGATGAATTTATGGAAGAAATATTAAAGAACCCGCCACCATATCAGGAAGGGACAAGTGGATGCACCCCAAGTGCACCACTGTTAAAGACACCATTAGTACCGCAAGTATTGCATAATCCCCCAGTTAGTAGGGTACTTCATGATAAGGAGAAGGAAGCAATAGATAAAAACAGAGCAGAATTAATACAGAAAGTAACACAATTGAGTGTTCATCCTAATTCACTGACCATACCTGTAACAATTTGTCCAGTGGTTCCCTTATATGGTGACAAAGTAAGTTATCCGAAACCATTAGCGATGCCCACACCTGTAGAAATCCCAAAACCAGACCCTGTAATAATTGATGATCAATTTAGTGATTGTGAATCTATGATATCCTTAATGGATTTACCTATTTGAGGTTCTGTAAATACCACTCCTAGAAGAGTAACACCTGGTTGCTCCAAAGATGTAAACATAGTAACCTCATCAGGAACCAAAAGTACCACAGTAGTTACACCAGAAGACTTAGAAAGGTGGGCACAAGGATCAGACAAACAGAGTTCACCTCCAAAGATCATGGACATTTACAAATTAAAGGTTGAGTTAGAAGAAATGATAGCAGGAAATGTAGGAGTAGATCGTCTAAATACTTACGATGAAGAAGAGCTATTATTTGTATGCAGAAGCATCATTAGAAATGTAAAAATATTTCATGAAAAATTATCAGATTTGGCTTTGCAGATGGGAATTGAAATAGGGAAGTCAAAAGTGTTACAGAAACCCTATAGAGCAGATTTTTCTGACAAAGATTTAGAAAACATGAATGCCTCTGGTCGAAAATTACAAGTAAAGGAATTAATGACAGTTTTACAGAAATGGGGAGACCTAGATAAATGGAAAATTAGATGGACAAAGAAAAAGGAAGAGGCACGATACAGTAGAACCACTTTTGAATATTTAATTAAGGAAACAGGGAAAACAGATCAAATGTACCCGATGCGAGAAGTTCCAGGAGGAGGATATGTACATGTCCCATGGAGCAGACAGGATATTTTGTCATTTATGAATGATTTTCCAAAGTTTAGAGAAAAGCCAATTGAATGGTACAAGCAGGTCGAGAGGTTTGTGAAAGTGTCAAAGGTATTATTGAAAGACTTGGATGGACTGTTCGACATAGTGGTACCTGCCGATTTATGGACAGATTGTAAAATCACAGTCGATTGGCCAAGTGAAGAGTATCCTAGAGATCCAAAGACAGGTGCCCGTCAAGTGATGTAATGAAAAAGTATCAGCAGGTAATAACTTACCTGAAAGGGAAAATACCACCAAAAGAAACAGATTGGGTGAAAATAGACAGAACTACCCAAGAAGCCAGCGAATCGGTACATGCCTATTATGAACGTTTATTGCAGGTATTCAAACAGTATAGTGGATTTGAGGATATTGGAGATAAAAACATGAGTCAATTTGTTTACCGATTTGTTTATGGATTAAAACCAGAGATTTGTCAGATGATTAAGCAGCACATGTTGTGCTGGCAAGGGAAACCGATTGACGACATTTTGAAATATGCTAAATATTGTGGAGATGACATTGAGGATAGGTACAAGAAACTGCAAGAGAAAATGATGTGGGCTCAGGTAAAAATGGCTGAGCGACAGGGAATTAATTTGGATAATCCAAGTGATAATCAGGGAAAAGATTCTGGAACGAATGGTGACACTGGGAATGGTGGAAAAATGAGAGGACGAATGAGCAGAGAAGAGGCTAAAAAGAAATGTCCTTGTCATGGATGCGGAAAATTGGGGCATTGGAAGGATGAATGTAAAAAGATGCGGAATAATAATAGCCCAAATCAAAATTTAAATCCACAGACGCAGAATGACTCACAGCAGGGTGTAAATCCTCAGAGTCAGTTGCCACCTGCACCTATACAGGGTAATGTAAGCAGAGCAAAGCACGGTACAGACATCGGATATCAAGGAGGAAGTGGTAAGAATGATTATGTAACCTCACAATTTCTTTTACAGGACGACTTTTGTCCATATAGTCAATGACGGTGCCTAGGAGAGGGGGAGAAGGAGTGCGTACTTGGCGCATCCTTACAGGTAGATCAGTCAGGTCCATATGTCGAAGGGAATGTGAAAGGTAATGATATTACTTTCCTTTTGGACACTGGCGCTACCAGGTCTACTGTGAGAAAAGCAGACATCCCAGACCTTCCTCTCTCTGGAGAAGCTATCCAAGTTGTGGGTGTAGCTAATCAAAAGATTAGAACACCTCTTACCGAACCAATGAAAGTAAAAATTGGAAATTTTAGAGTAATGCATCAATTTGTAGTGTGTGATTCCAGTCCATTAAATTTATTGGGCCGAGATTTGTTGTGTAAAATGAACTGCACAATTTTCTGCACGCCGGATGGTGTGGCAGTTCAGACCCCGGATGAAGACCATGTATATAAATTTATGATTGCAAAGCAAGGTACAGAAGTAGATGAGATGTTCTCATTGATAACAAAAGACGAGTTGCCAGAAGAATTAAAAACTACAGTAAATTCCATGGTATGGGATTTCACGGGAAAGGAAGTAGGACTTATGGCCAAAATATACCCAGTTAAAATCACTGTAAAAGAAGGTGCAATTTTCCCAAATACCAGACAGTACAAAATGAGTGCAGAAGTAAAGGCAGGAGTCATTGAAGAAATTAACAGAATGGTAAAACAAGGCATACTAAAAGAAGTAATGAGTAGCCCTTGTAACTCACCAATAATGGGTTTAAAGAAACCTAGTGGAAAGTATAGGATTGTTCAAGATTTACGCAAAATAAATAAGATTGTTGAACCTTGTTGTCCTATAGTGCCAAATCCTGCAGTATTTCTATACCAGACTCCTTGGAGTGCAGGATGGTTTACCGTGATTGATTTATGCCAAGCATTCTTTTCAATACCATTGCACTCAGATAGTCAGTATCTTTTTCATTTAAATTTGAGAACAAAGTCTATGTATGAAATCGTGTTCCTCAGGGGTACACGGAAAGTCCTTCCATCTTTAATCAGATATTGAAAAAGTGCCTAGAGAAACTAGTGATGCCAGGAAGCTCAGTCTTAGTACAATATATAGATGATTTACTGGTGGCATCTAACACCAGAGAGGACTGTGTTGTTGACTCCATTGCATTATTAAATCATTTAGCTGAAGAAGGGCATAAAGTTTCACCTGAAAAATTGCAGTTTTGTACAACAGCAGTTAAGTATCTAGGACACCAAATTGAGAGGGGGAAAAGAAGGATAACCTCTGAAAGATTAAAATTAATCAAGGAAATGCAGATGCCTGTCTCCCAAAGAGAAGTGAGAATGTTCCTTGGAATAGTAGGATATTGTCGACAATGGATACTAGGGTTTTCTCTGCTAGCAAAGCCATTAATTCAAATGATGAAAAAGAAGGCAAAGGACCCAGTTGAGTGGGATGATGAGAGCGTAGGAGCTTTTGTAAAATTGAGAAATGCTTTGTGTGCAGCACCTGCTCTAGGCATGCCTGATTATAAAAGAAAATTTGCATTATTCTGTCATGAGAGAGAAAATTGTGCACTTTCAGTCCTAACCCAGAGACATGGTTTGGACAGACGTCCTAAAGCATATTTTTCTGCTACATTGGACCCAGTGGCAGCCGCATTGCCAGGCTGTTTAAAAGCAGTAGCGGCTACATGTTTGAGCATTGAACAAAGTGAATCAATTGTAATGGGACATCCTGTTAAAGTGTTTGTTCCACATTCAGTTGTGATTCTGTTGACAAGAACCCGAACTCAGCATCTTACTCCTAGTCGGCTGACTAAATATGAAAGAATAATACTAGGTGCTGAAAATTTGACTATTGTAAGGTGCACAATAGTAAATCCTGCTACCTTACTACCAGACCCATATCATGAGGAAGTTAAAGATGATGAAGAGGAACATGATTGTTTACAAGTCACAGCGTTGTGCACAAAACCACGTCCTGACATACAGGAACTACCCCTCAGGGAGCCAGACAGAGAGCTGTTTGTTGATGGTTCGTGCCAAAGGCATAAAGATGGTAAACTAACTGCAGCATATGCAGTATGTGAATTAACTGGAATAGTCGAAGCATCCTATTTACCAGGAGTAAAATCTGCACAAGTAGCTGAATTAATTTCTTTAATAAAAGCCTACAAAATTAGGAAGAACCAGAAAGTAACTATATTTACAGATAGCCAATATGGTTACGGGGTTGTGCATGATTTTGGCCAATTATGGATGCAGAGGGATTTCATGACTTCTTCAGGATCCCCCATTAAAAATGGACAGTTCGTAAAAGAACTATTGGAAGCAATACAATCACCAAAAGAATTGGCTGTGGTGAAATGTGCCGCACACCAGTCAGGAGATGACTGGGTGGTAGTCGGTAACAGATATGCAGATTTGGTGGCTCAACACTGTGCCAAAAACAGGTTGTCAGTTAATAAAAGGGTTGAAAGAATGGGAATCAGCTGCCAACTTATGCTGTATGCACCTCCTGAAACATGGAATGATGTGAAACGACTACAAGATGAGGCTGATGAGAGTGAAAGAAATGCATGCATTAAAATGGGATGTTCTCAAAGGTCAGACGACGATGTATGGATTTATGCCGATGGCAGACCAGTCATGCCCGACTGTCTGATTTCACAAATGGCCAGAATGTATCATGGAGACACACATGTAGGGAGAGATGCAATGATTAGGCTCTTCAGACAAAATTGGTACAATCCAAGGTTTAGGGCTGTAGCAGAGAGTCTCTGCCAGAGATGTCTAACTTGCCAAATGCATAATCCAGGAAGAAAAACAATAATTGGTTTTGGAAAAATCGGAAAGGCAGAGGGTCCAATTGTGAGATTGCAGCTTGATTTCATTCAGTTACCACCATGTAGAGGAATGACAGTATTACAGTCGCAAAGTTGTTGCTACGAGAACTCATTCCTAGATTTGGTTTCCCAGTAACTTTGGAATCAGATAGAGGAGGGCACTTCAATAATGATGTGATTAGAATAATCTGTGAAGCATTCCAAATTGAGCAAAAATTGCACTGTGCATATCGTCCAGAGGCTTCTGGAGTGGTTGAACAAATGAATGGCACAATAAAATCCAGACTGGGAAAAATGGGTGCATCAACATCGTTAGATTGGTCGGATGCATTGCCACTTGTTTTGATGGGACTCAGAAGCATTCCTGATAGAAATACCGGACTGAGTCCGCACAAAATAATCATGGGAAGAGCAATGAGACAAGCACATGTTCCTACAAATAAACTGCTGAATATAACTGATGATATGGTTCTGGATTATTGCAAAGGATTGGCTGACCTAGTGCGTTCTGTCTCTCACCAGGTTGGGGAAGACGCAGTTACCAGGCAGCCTGAACAAGAGCATGATCTGAATCCCGGAGACTGGGTGGTTGTGAAGCATCACACCAGAGAAACGTGTCTATCACCCAGGTGGGGCGAACCTTGTCAGGTCATACTAGTTACGAACACAGCAGTGAAATGTGCAGGATATCCTAATTGGATTCATGTAAGCCACACCAAAAGGGTACCAGACCCTGAAATAAGAAAATCCTCAGACAGCATCGATAACTGAGGAAGCTGAAGGTTGCCCAGCTGAAGAATCTCAGGTCCGAGATTCGAGGGAAGCTGAACAAGTCAGGACTGGATACCGGTGGTGGAAATACCTGAAGTCTACAACAGAACAAGAAGTCAAGCAAATTTAGAAGAAATTGAAGAAGATCAGATAGGTGAAGAAGAAGAAGCTCAGGAAGAAGAAACAATAAGAGGACCTGAGCAGGATCAGATAGGGAGAGGAAATTGGGCTCAAATCAACAATGAACCAACAAAATTTGAGCAGGGACAGACAGGTCTAGAAGAACGCGGTCAGGCTGCAGAAGTACAAAGTGCAATAAGCCCTGATCAAAATCATTTAGATCTAGGAAAATACATTCAAACAGAAGATCTCGAGAATCTCGAGCATGAAGATGTAGATCCTGAACAAGGTCAGTTATTGGAAACTCACAGTGGAGCAGCTGAAAAGAAACCAATTAGACCTGAAAAAGAAGAAATAGAAGAAACTGAAATTGAAGAAAACCAAACTGTGCCACAACCTGAAAATAAAAGAACTTCTGAAGAAGAAATAAAAGTAAAGAGACAGTGCAAACAAAGAAAACCAGAAAAGGTGATCATTGGCCTAGTGTCATTAAAAGAGTAAAATACCACATAACAACCAGAAGTGAAGATCCAGAACAAGTAAATGCAGTGACAAGCCTAACGGGACAAACAAGTGGAATTGAAAAACAAAAAAGCAAAAGACTGAAACTTGTGAACAACAAATTTAAAGGTCCTGATTGGACTTATATCATCCTTGAAGACTACGAGAGCTCAGAATCAAGTGAAAGTGGTGACGAAGGAACCAGTGCGGAACTGACTTATGAAGAAGAAATAAAACTACCTTGATAGCGTAAAGAGACTTGAAATAAAGATAAGAAGAGAAATCTTCCTTGTCAAAAATGCCTGACGATAGAGTTTCTGGGAGACCAAAACAGAAATGTTGTAAAAGATGCTGTGCTATATGCATATGTAGTCTGATAGTGGTGCTTATAGTATGGTTAGTTGTGATCATAGCAATTCCTTACCTTCTGATAATGGATAAAAAGATTAACAACGAAACGAAGGGAAGGACAGAGAACTTGAAAAGTAATAGAGTAGAACTAAAGGCAGAAGATGAACTGGAGTTTATCATGAAGTAACAGATAACGACACTAGTTTGAATGTTTTCACAAAATTATTATTTCAATATGTAGATACTATGGAAGTTAGTAATTGTTATGTCTGTATGAAGTTACCAGAATCAGTAGCAGAAGGGTTAACATATCATCACTTGCCATTAACTTATGGCATATCATGTAGTGTAGTGGCTAGTTTATTTTATAGAACAGGGAGACTTCAGTATTATTATTATTCAAACATAGATGTGATATTTTCTGAGGTTCCGATTCGAAAGAATATGAACCCAGTGCTTAGTAGTCAAGATGCACAGTTTATGGGAGAATTTTTCCTAACAATGAAATCGATAGATATAACACATGCACATAGAAGCAATTTTACATGAAGATGAAAAGATATTTTTGAATTTAGTAGAAAATAGAAGACAAGATTTCCAAAAGAAAGCATCGGAGCATAAGGCTCATCTGCCACCTTGGGCTGAGAAGGAGGGTAGTTACACACCTGGCAAGGCTCAAGCTGCTATGGCTCTGGATTTTGTAAAAACAGGGAAAATTTGTCTACATAGGTTAAAGACTGATTATAACAATGTTTTCATCGGTACAAGTGAATGTGAACAGAATTTCTTAATTCTTGGAGGTTGGGGACTCAAAGGAGGAACAGATTCAGTTTTTCCTGGAATCTATTATGTGTGTGGGAATAAGGCTTACTTTAGGCTTCCTGCACGGTGGTATGGAAGTTGTTATTTTGGGATAGTATTTCCAAAAATATACCACGTAAAAAGAAACACTGGGAGCAATGAAAATAATAGTGAATTAACACGTAGTAAAAGAGCTAGTTTTTCTGAATTTATAGGTGATATTTGGTGCATTGATACCTTTAGTGGGAATAATTCTGAACTCAAGGAAAATATGTAAATTATCTACAGTGGTTGATCGTTTATCAACTGACACTGCTGGAGGATTTCTAATGATTAATGCGGAGATGGTTTCGATTAGATCTATGGTTATGCAAAATCGACTTGCTCTTGATATAATATTAGCAAAAGAGGGTGGAGTCTGTAAATTATTGAAGTCAAAACACTGTTGCACTTACATACCTGATAAAAGTGCAGAAATTGGAACATATATACAGAATATAAGAAAACTTGAGAATGAACTAAAACCACTGGAAGTTGATAGTGTATGGGAAAGATTGACAAATAGTATTACGTCAATTGGTACCTGGTTTGATAATGTAGGGAAAGGACTTATAGGTCAAATATTAGTACCCTTACCAGGGATAGCAATAATAGTAATGTCAATAATAATATGGTGCAAATGTTGTAGAAAGAATGAATCGTATAATGTGACAGGAAAAGGATAGAAGCGAAAGTTTGACGAAATTGAACTAGAAGATTTGAGAAGTGAATTATACAAGAAACTGAAAGGAGATGTGAAAAATAGAAAGTGTAAAAATGAAACTGAGACAATTTTATGTTAAAAGTTGGCATCTGGTTGTGGGTAGAATTTTGATGGCTCAGAAACGCCATCAGAGAGGGGATTGATGGAGCAAGAACTCACAATGAGACTTGCTCGGAAGCAATCTTCTCACGGTATTAATTTATTAAACTTTGTAATGTCTATACTAACAAATGCACCCATGAACATTATACGAGTGAAGCTTGCCTATGTGTTTAAAACTAATAAATAATGCTTGTCTAATCTAAAATGGCCGCTAAAGCATGGGAATGTCATTGCGCATGTGTCAACCATATCACGTGGTATGACGTCTTTCTTTGCTTGGGGGGGAGACTTTTGCTTCTGCGCAGTGTGTATTAAAATGGCTGCTTAATGTTTTCATGTGCTACAGCTTGCTCATATGTTGCAATTAAAACTGTGGTATTCTAACGCTATTAATGCGGGATAGAATTTTAATTAAACGGGAATAGAGTAGACATAGTGGGTATACAGTGAAACCATTTGTTTTGTGATTTTAATATTTTCTTCTTTGACTTTTATTAGTTCATAAATGGGCCTGGGTTGGTTGAACTGCAGCTCGAGAGACATTGGTTCTGCGCATGCGCCCTGAAAGGCTGACCAGAGAAAGCGATGAAGTCAACTTGGACGTCGTCCAAGGCCGTGACCTGGTGGCCAACACTATTGCACCCACGATGTTCCTACAAAAAGAAACAATTTTTATAAACATTGTAATAAACTTTGTCGTGAGACGGGTGGGAAATAAAGCAAATGTATTAATTGTGAGGGGCGGTATTTTAAAACAATGGGCTTAAAGAAATTGAACCAAATTGATATGGTGTGAGGATCAACCCCCTGTCCCTGTCCATTCAGAAGTAGTGGGCCCATAATTTTGCAACATTAAGGGGAGGTACATGGGCATAGAAGGGTATAATAGCTATAGAATTAGTTAATTAGTTAGACCAGGCTTTGGTGCTCGACGAGCTGATCGATTGCAGACTGAACCGCTGTCCAGAGAGGTCCTGAGGTGGGGGCGGCGGAGTCCATTAGAAGGAAGACACAGGAGAATTCGAGGAGAAGCAAAGTACCAGAGAGGGGAACGACGCAGGCGTCGTTGATATAGAGGTCACCGGTCCTGTCCTGAACCTGGAGGAGGTATTTGCTCTTCATCCTTCCTGGGTCCTATCTTTCCAACTCCTTGGCCAAGGGGTTTGGTTCTCGCACTTTTAGGTAAATATAAATGCAACCCTTAGTTGCGCTGCTGTCTCTATCTTCTTCTTTCTGAGGGACCGTCATTGATCGATAATTGATTATTATGCTTCATCCTTGATATACGATTAAGTATCATGAGGTTCTGTATTTTACTCTGCTAAATCTTAAGATAAACATTTTAAAACTTCCTGACTCAGTGATTATTTCAGGATTATGATTTGTAAGGAATGTCACTCATTTTAAACTTCCCAATTAATAAGGGGTCCATTGGTAAGTCATTACTCTTCAATCAGAAAAGTAATTGGTAGCAGGGATTTGATAAAGAGTACAACTGACCCACCAGCGGAAATTGCTAGCGTAGTATGAATGTATGGGCCCAAGTGAGTATTTGGTGTATGAATGCTCGTTGCTAGTAACCCGCTGGATCAGTTTTCTGGTTATCAGAGTATGGTTGTACTTTGTTAATTGGGTAATGAGAACTTTTATAAACTAACATCCGTTTGTTCAAAAGTTTTGTTTTATGTTGTCCAGAATTTCCCGGGGAAAATTGAATAGCGGATGGTAAGTGGAAACCATACTGCAGTGAGGTTATCTGTCAGGCAGAAATAGTACTGAAAAGTTAGGCAGGGCTATCAGTACTTGTTAGGGACTCTATGCATGTGAGTAATAGCAAAAGGAATATGCTGGTGAAAATTTGATGTTATATCACCTAGAAAGGGTAACATTGAAGTAGTAATAGGTACTTCTGAAGCTTGCATGAAGAGTAAACGGAAGGGTTTTTACTCGTAGTGTATGTTTAGTAAACGGAAAGGTTTTTGGCCTTCCGGAAAATCCTCTCTGAGCATTGGGCTTCATAAGTCCCCAAATGGAAAAGATCAATATTTGAATGTGGTTTATTATTAGGGGTAAGTAGGTACCTATCACTAGTAATAGGGCCACAATCACAATATAAAGTCCACATCAAGCTCTCAGTAAATGACCCCCTTGCTCAACCCTTGGTAACTGGCTGCGAACAGGCAGGCTTAACCTAGCATACAGCAGTGGAAAGCATTTAAAAACACCAATACATTAAATAAGTAAGACAAAGCACACAACTCTAATTTTTAGAAATATGAGCTATTTGAATGATTAAAATGACACCAAAATGACAGAAATCTAATGTATGGAACTGGAGATATGAATTTTTAAAGAATAAACACTTTATAGAGCCTAAAAGCCAAAAGCGCCATTTTGGGACATCTGGTCGCGCTTGACTAGGGCAAAGTCATATTTTATGGCATGACACGGAGGCCAACATTATGCAAATCTCCTTTATTGCCACAGCTCAGCAGCAACAATTGAAGAATATAGAACTTCAATGAACATTCCAATGTGCTATAAAGTCCCCCCATGACCAGTCATCTTCCTTCTTTGTTGCTGCTGCTCACAAAGATAAGTATATTCCTTACAAGCTTAGCGCTTTTAAGCTTCTTTCATTACTATTGTATGTTGCTTAGCTAGTATAACTTAAACTCCTTGAAGGTTAACTGTTTATACTCTATTGAACTACATTTCTACCATTCCTGACATTGATTTACTTTATTCTTAATCTCTCTTCTGTCCCAACCTCTGGGCTAATGGGCTAAATACCCCCTTTTTTTCTTCTACCCTCCCTTCCCTTTCCTCCGGTTTTATTTTGAACCGGATTAGACTGTATCCCATATATATTTACTTTCAAACTGCCTACCGGCTGTAGGGACGCGCGCACAGCCAACCGCGAATTCCAGAGCGATCCATCTCGAGGCTCGCGACCCCGCAACCTTCTTGCTCCGCGGCCACTCACAACGATATGCTTTGTGCCCCGATGGCCTTTCACAGCGATATGCTTCGTCCCCCGATCCTCACCATTACCCAAAATCCCACTCTTCAGGCAGGGAGGTAGATTCCACCGATCCGGCCCCTTCATTAAAGGAAACCACCTTGTCAGGCACCCACGCATGTTCATTACGTGCGTTGCGGCCATTTTAGGTGCTTGGGTCAAACACAATACCCTGAACAAATACGGCCATTTTACACGTTGGGACACTGCTAACAACTGATTTCTTGACACATTGTTTATACCGGCAGTTACAACAATAACTGCCTCGGTCTATCCAACAGCTGTTTTACCTGACACGCCTCTCCCACGGTAGGTAGGAAATTACTGCCAAGGACTCTGCTAGGTTCTTTTCCCCATCTTATTAAATATTTTCTAAAGGATTTATAAGATCCTATACAGTTCCCCATCTTACTAATATTTTCTAAAGGATTTATAAATCCTATTAACAATGTCTGCACCCCCACCTCAACCAAATATTGAAGATAAATTGGAGGAGCTGGTTAATAAGGCTCTAGAGAAGGTTTTGGTCTCAATTGATGAAACCATTAATAAGAAATTGGACTCCATCTCCAACGTATCATGCCCTTCTACTAGTAAACAAGTAGGAGCAGCTAAGGCCCCAAAGAAGAGGGCTTCTCGAGGAAATGAGCGAAAGGGTGCAAAGAAAAGCAAAACCTCCATCCCCTCATCACGCTCTCAAGGCGGTGACAAGACCGGTGCCTCGGGCACCCCAGCTGGGCAAGATAAAGGCCCTGAGCTCCCAATCCACATCGACAGCGATGACAGCTACGAACCAGAGATCGAGCTCTCTTGCTTTTCTGAGTTCAATACGGATGTCGAAGAAGTGGAAGTAAAGGGAACGGGAAGCTCTGAGGAGGCATCCAAGGCCTCAGGATCCAAAATGGTAATCGTGGATCCATTTGGAGAGGAAATGTTCATTCCTCTATTAATTAAACATCCCTTATCACCGGAGTGGACTCCATCCCAACATGTAGCGGACTATCTCTCATATTGGCTGAGAAAAGAAATTCCCAAAGAGGTTAGGTCCAGACTACGGTCAGAATGTCCACGCCCTTCACTACCCGAGAAAATGGCTATGACTCCGGAACTTGACCCTAAAGTGGTAGCCTTTATAGAAAAGAAAGCAAAAGACCCTAGGAAAGGCATGGACAAAGGGCTAAAGTCCTGCCAAGACAGCCTTCTCGTTGCAATAGGCCCACTTACAAAAATATTCGAGATGGCCGAGTCAGCATACCTAGGGAATACCCCAATCGACCCTAAAGAGCTAAGAGAATGGGTTCAAAGGGCAATATGCCTCATAGGCAACGCCAATACTGCCATCTCCACGGAGAGAAGGAAAGGGATTTTACTCAAGATCGACCGTAAACTGATTGAATTAGTGAAAAAAGATGGCGGTCCTAGTTCCCAAGGTCTTCTCTTTGGGGAAGATTTCATCAAGGAAATGGCAAAATACGTTGGTGCCTTTAGCTCTATCCAAAAGTCACAGAAGGAAATCAAAAAGGTATTTCATGATAGAGTTTTTGGAAGGGTCGGGAGAATGTGGGGTCGTTTGCCCGGCCGTGGAGTACCTCCCTCAAGACCCTTCCTGGGACGTGGCGGCAAATTCAACAATACCTATGGCACCCAGCAATTCTACCCACAAAGGCAGAGGAACTGTGGAAAACCCTTCAGAGGCGACTGGAGACAACATTCCTTTTCATCAGGTAAGACCCTTCAGATACCCCTCCAAGGGTGTGAGGGAGATTGCGCCAATTCGCTGGCAATTGGAACTTAGTAACTCAAGACCCTTGGGTCTTGAATACAGTGAAGGGTTACAAGATAGACTTTCTCGATACCACATTCCAAACAAGACGCCCACGGGAGATTTCCTTTTCACTCAAAGACAGAAAACTGGTCTCTCAGGAGGTAAAGGACTTATTAAAGAAAGGGACAATTATGGAGGGCACACAAATAGGCTTCCTCAGCAATATCTTCCTGGTAGAAAAGAAAAACAAAGAACAGAGACCAGTCATAAATCTAAAGGACTTAAATCACTGGGTAATTTACCATCACTTCAAGATGGAGGGAATACATCTTTTAAGAGACATCTTAAGAAAAGGGGACTGCTTGACGAGACTAGATCTAAAAGAAGCCTATTTGACAATCCCAATTTGGGAACCTCATCAAAAATTCCTCCAATTCACATGGGAGGAAAGACTATACCAATTTTGCAGTCTCCCTTTCGGACTATCGTCCGCTCCTTGGTGCTTCACCAAGGTACTGCGCCCCATGACTACTTGGCTCAGGGGAAGGGGAGTGAGACTAATTATATACCTCAACGACATCCTTATAATGGCCCAATCAATACAGACCGTTTCCCTTCACACAGACTTCGCAATACAACTACTAGAACACCTAGCATTTGTTATAAACAAGAAAATCCTGTACAATACCAAGCCAACAAACAGAATTTCTGGGCTTCGTGGTAGATACTGTAAAAGCAGAACTGAAACTACCAGGGGAAAAAGTAAGGAAAGTAAGGAAAGAACTAAGGAAGATACTCGCAAAAAAGGCCTTCCCCCTAAGAAATCTAGCAAGGATCCTGGGTCTTCTATCGTCCACAATTCAAGCTATTTTCCCAGGGCCCCTACACTATCGGGCACTACAGAGACTAAAAGCAGGGGCTCTAAGATCAACTCAATCGTACTCCCAGATGATCTCTTTAGATCAGGAATCAAGGAGCGAACTCCTTTGGTGGTTGAAGAATGCGGAGGTATGGAATGGCACAGCCATTTTTGGGGAGGAACCAGACGTAATAATAGAATCGGATGCGAGTTTGGAAGGATGGGGAGCGAGATGTGGGTTCTCCTCAGCAGGCGGACGATGGACAACTTAAGAGAAGAAATTGCATATCAACTGCTTAGAATTACTAGCAGGTTCATTTGCAGTTCGCTGCTTCACCCAGAAGTCAGTGAAATGCTGTGTAATGTTACGTATGGACAATGTGTCAGCAGTCCGGTATGTCAACAAACTGGGTGGACCCCACTCCAAGGGCCTAACGGACTGGCGAAGGGTTTCTGGGGATACTGCTTGAGCAAAGGAATATCAGTTATAGCGGAACACATTCCTGGGTTGAGCAATGGTGTAGCGGACTGGTTTTCCAGGAATTTCAAGTACTCCAGCAACTGGAAACTAGACAGACAAATATTCTTGAATATCCAATCCAGATGGGGTCCCTTCAGGACAGATTTGTTTGCAGACCGGTTAAACACTCAACTGAAGGAATTCTTCAGTTGGGGACTGGATCCTCAAGCTCAGAAGGTAGACGCCTTCCTTCAAGATTGGAGGGGTTTAGCTCCCTATGCTTTCCCGCCATTTGCAATGTTGCCTCGCCTTCTCCTTCATGCTCAACGTTACAGAGAGATCATAGTAGTGATAACTCCCCTTTGGAGCTCACAAGCCTGGTTTCCAATCGCCTGGAAATGAGCATAGACTTCCCAATTGTAATCCCTTCCTTCAGAGAGATACTCCTAGGTCCAGAAGGGGATACCCATCCCCTTGTAGATCAGGGTCTTCTGTTCCTGACGGCATGGAAGATTTCAGGAGACAGTGGCAAATCCCAGGGCTTTCGTCAGATGCTTTCAGACTCATATCCGAGTCATGGGCATCGGGAACAAGGAAAGCATATCGATTGGCATGGAACAAATGGGTTCACTGGTGTTTTCAACAAGGTTATGATCCCGTTTCAGCTGATTTAGTGCATGTTATTAACTATCTTTCAGAACTGTTTACTTCAGGCCTGTCTTATAGAACCGTGAATGTCTATAGATATGCTATATCTGCAGGTCACTCTTTAGTAAACGGTATTTCTGTCGGTCAGGCTTTACTAACTAAAAAGATTATGAGAAGTATGAGAGTTCTAAACCCTCCAACTGCTAAATATACCGCTCTATGGGACGTTACACATGTGTTACGAACCCTATCCTCCTGGGGAGAGAACTCCTCTCTCTTTAAAGCGCATCTCATATAAACTTACTTTTTTACTATGTCTAGTTTCGTTCAGAAGAACTTCAGATGTCAAAGCATTAGATATGTCCAGCAGGGCCTTCCAACCAGAGGGTGTTTGCTTTTACCTCAAAAAAAGAACCAAAACCTTGTCTTCTTCTATCTTTTACCCCTTCTTTCCTCAGAATGAAAGACTCTGTGTGGTCAGATGCTTGAAAGAGTACGAGAAAAGAACTGAAAGTCTGAGACTGAATGAGAATCAATTATTAATTTCCCACAGACCTCCGCATAAGGGAGTCTCTTCACCAACCTTGGCAAGATGGGTGAGGGATGTGATGTACGAAAGTGGTGTAGACGTCTCTATTTTTGGTGCTCACTCCCTCAGAGGTGCATCGGCTTCCAAAGCCTTCTTTCTTGGAGGGGGGCTGCAGGAAATTCTTAGGGCAGCAGACTGGTCAAATGATAGTATGTTTAGGAGTTGTTACTTTACACCAATCTCAAATGTGATTGATAATGTTCTTAATGCACTTTGAACTTGCATAATGTTGGCCTCCGTGTCATGCCATAAAATTCTGATTTTTCACAGCCTGCTGGGCAGAAAATCTGGATTTTATTAAGGACACGGAGGCTAATATTATCCCTCCACTTTTTTTAAATGAAACCCACCCTGATTTTTCAGATGTTATTTGCGATATTACGGAATTCTGTTCTTTTCTTTCAGAATAAGAATCCCTTTCTCTCCGGACCACGAGTTGGAAAGCTGTCTTCATCTGGACTTTTGATCTCTACACGTTGAATTATTTTGTTTGCAGTTTAACAAAGAAGGAAGATGGCTGGTCATGGGGGGACTTTATAGTACATTGGAACGTTCATTGAAGTTCTATATTCTTCAATTGTTGCTGCTGAGCTGTGGCAATAAAGGAGAATTGCATAATGTTAGCCTCCGTGTCCTTAATAAAATCCAGATTTTCTGCCCAGCAGGCTGTGAAAAATCTAAATTTTCAGGCCGATTACAATGGAGCATGGGTCGGATACATTTAGCAATAGGCCCCGGCAAGTTTTTACCTTCTGATTTAGGGACTGATTTAGATGTTGGCAGATGGATTACTCTGTCACAAGGGTGACGGATATCCTGTCCGCCAAAGTATAAATCCCATTATAGCCTATGGAATTTATATTTTGGCAGATGGTATATCCGTCACTGTTGTATAACCCATCTGCCAACATGTAAATCAGTCCCTTAGTCACTTTTTGGAGCCTTTGCTCTCAACGTAAAGTGAGGCTCCTCATCAGGGTGGCTTTCCGTTCAATGCGCGGCTTGGCTCAGCGCAACTTATCAGTCAACTCCTGGAAGTCCCATCGATGATAAAAAGCTCCGGAGCTTCTGCGGGGCAAATCTGAATCTCAGGCCAAGTCGTGCTTCGATGTCGCAGGCTTGACTCTCGTCGTTGGGTCAGTCACCTTAGAGAGCTTTTTTACAAAAATTCTCCAAATCTTCTCAAACTTCTGGATCTTCCTCAAGAAGGTCCGTTTAGGATTCCAAAGTGTCCACAACACCAATCCAAGGTTCCAGAAGCTCTGAGTTGCTCCTTGGGATGGTAGCACTACATCTCCCACAATGACCCTGGCCAAATCCTTTAAAGTCCAGCTGAAAATGGTCAGCTGGTTTCTTCATGGTAGAGATACTACAGGTGGAGCTCTTTTAACCTGTTGTTTCAGGAAGTCTACTGCCCTAGCTGTTAGGCTACATCCTCTCACCTCTTTGATGATTAGGTGTCTCAGTGAATGTATGGGTGAGTGATTGGTTGTGTGAATGTGTGCATCTGTCTGTCAGTTGATGTCTAAGTGGGTGTATGAGTGTGTTAGTGGGCACATGAATGGCTATATGGGTGATTGGTTGTCTGACTATGTTTATGGTTGTCTGGGTGTCTGTGTTTGTGGGTGAGGAGGTGTGTGACTGCCTGTATGGATCAGTGATTGGCTGAGTCAGTGGCTGTATGGGGTACTGTTGCATGTGTGAGAAGTTGTATGGGTGAGTGAGTGTCTGTATGGCTTTGTCGGTGATTGAGTGCATGTGTCAGTATGGGTGAGTAACTGAGTATGTGAAAGGCAGTATGCATGAGTGATGAGGTATATGAGTGACTGTATGCGTGAGTGAGTGAATGTGAGAGTGGCTATATGGATGAGTGCATGCTTCTGTCAGTGACTGTATAGCTGAGTGAGTATGTGTTTCTATTTGTATGAGTAAGTAAGTGGGAGGGTGTGTAACTGTTTGGATGAGTATGTGGCTGTATGATTGACTGTATGGGTGAGTGTCTAGGTGAGTAGTTCTATTGGTGACTCATTCAGTGTGTAAGCGCCTGTATGGCTGTATGAGTGGAGATGTCAATGGCTGTATTAGTGAGTGAATGGGTTTATTAGTGGCAGTATGGGTGAATGAGTGGATGTGTGTGTAGATCAATTAATCAGGGAATGGGTGTGTGAGTACTGGTATGGCTCTGTGAATGGTTGTGTGGGAGTAGCAGTAGGTGTATAAAAGATTCTATATGGGGGAGAGAGTGTGTTTCAGAGATGCTGTGGATGATGTCATCACTAATGTAATCACTGATGCAATTTGAGATGTCATCAGTGATGTCATTGACCATGTCATGAGTGATGTAAGATGTGATGTCATAAGCAGAGTGTTGCAGGGGCGTGTGTTACAATTAGCTCAGCTAACCATAATGGCTGAATTTCTCTGGTTTTGTACGAGTGAAATGTCAGCCGAACTGTACCATCCCTGTAACCTTTGATTTTTCCGTGAATTTCTAAGGTTTTTTAAATGGTAATTCCTAACTATAACGTCCCTGAAACCTGTGCTTTTTAGTGAATTTCTAAGGTTTTTTAAACAGTTTCATTTTTTTTTTCAGAGTTTTATATAGCGCGGACTTGACCTGAAGGTATCAGAGCGCTTTACATGAGCACCAGTTACATTACAGACAGACACATTCATTTTTTGTTAGGCATGGGGAGATTAAGTGATTTGCCCAGAATCACAGGATGTGGAGTGTCCCTGCCGAGACTCGAACCTAGTTTCCCAGCGTCGAGGTCAACTGCTCTAGCCATAAGGCCACATCCTCGCCCATTTATTAAAAGATGTGTGTAACCATTATTTGTGTAGATTTTTTGTAAGATTTTCTATGTATTTTTAAAAACTTTAAAAAAAATTATAATCACTTCTTTAAAATATATATAACGCTGCTGATTACATATTGATAGTGTTATTTATTTGAATGATTTCAATTTTTAGAAAATTTAAATATTGTTCTATTGTTTATAATTTTGTAGACTATTTTATTATATGACAGAATTATGTGTAGAAAATGAAAATTTGTATTTAATATTTTGGTGTAGTTCAAGTTACAGTCTTTTGCTAAATTAAGTTTTGTATGATTACTTTTAACAGTATAAAAGATGTATTGTTGTGTCATTATGATGAATATCTTCTTTATATCTATTTTTTTGTTTTAAAAAAAAATGTTGCGCACCCATAGCAAACCTACACAGTCGGTGCGCCAATCCGTTATACGAATGTAAGTGTAAAATACATATTTACAACTGAATAATATATATTTTTCAGGAAGAGGTTTCTTACTGAGTGTAAAAAATAGTGTTACAGAAGTTATAAATTTGTTTTGAAACCTTTTAAATAGATTTTTGTGGATGCAATGCTATCACGCACTGGTCGTGGATGTAGGCGTTTGGTGCGCAAATCCATTATACGAATGTAAGTGTTAAATATGTATTTAGACTGAAATAATATATATTTTTAACAAAGAGGTTTCTTACTGAATCTAAAAAAATAGTATTAGTGTAGGTGTAAAATATTTTTAAGACATTTACATCAGATTTTTATGTATGCGGCACCATCGCACACCGGTGGTGTAGGGGTCATGAACCCTAGATTTTTTTACAGTGTTGAATGCAGTAAAAATTAATTTTGAAACACAAAAATTATGGTGAATTACACCTAGAGTAGTGGAATTCAATTGAAGATATTTTAAAGTTAATTTATAATCTATTTTCTAACTTTGTCATGGAACTGCAACAGTGTTGTGCACCCTGCCAGCACGTATTTCCAGGATAGCGTAGGGGTTGCGACTCCGGCGTGATTTTAAAAAGTATGAAATATCACTGTGCAAACTTTAAATATTTGTTTTGTTCAAATACTTTCCACTAAAATACTTTAAAAAACAATTTACAAATAGTAATTTATACTTTTCAATTAAATTTAGAACATTTTACGGGTGCGCAAAGTATACACAATGGGAACGCGACCCTGACGCAATGTGATGTCACATTGAAAGAAAGTTTTTGATTGGGTAAAAAGGTTTTCATTCTCGTAGAAGGAGGATCCAACACATGTTCCTTTCTTCTTGTTTTGGGTGTGTCTGCATCAGTGGACATCTTTTTTGTAGGCTCAACTCAAATCTTTATTTTCTGGGTGTTTTGACCTATACATTTTTCATAAAGGCATCTTCACATCCAGATGAAAAGCAGCTGGAGGACGTTGAAGAAATTGAAGAGCCCATCAAGAAGCGCAAAGAGAGCATTGTTTGGGCCTTTTTCACCATTCCTAAGGGTGGAAAAAAGGTGAATGCAAGAAAGGTCACCTGCTCTCTGTGCCCAAAGGTTCTCTCCAGAGGATAGGAGAAAACATATTCATGGAGGACATCCTCCATGAAGAAGCATCTAGAGACAATGCATCCAACTTCTCTTGCATGGGAAGTGATGGCTCGAGAGAAGAGGGAGCAAGCTGCGCAAGGCAAACTCAATCAGCCTTCGACATCTGGTGCACCTGTTCTCTCCACACTTCAACCCCAGATCTTCCCGGAATTGGCAGATGCTGGAGTGCACTGCAGGAAATACCAAACCATTCTGTGTGTAGGGGAACAATCAATTGATGCTATCATCAATATTCTCAAGACCCACAAGTATTATTTTTTTGTTGGCTTTTCAGCCTCGTGTTTCTTTGTTGTTAAGAAACACTGCATTTGGACTATAGAAGTTTATTTTATTATTCTTTAAAAATGTCAAAAACACCCCAAAAAAGTTAGAAAATACAAAACATACTCAAAATAGTTTTTAAAAAAAGGGTCTTACGGAACCACCTATTCTTGTTAAAAATAGAAAAATTGTATGTAGTGAAACTGATTGGATGGATAAATATGTATGTGGATGAGTGCATGGATAGTGCGATGATTGAATGAGTGCATGGGTCGTGCCTCAGTGATGCATGAGAGTAAGGATAGTGACTGGGTGATTGCATGAGTGCAAGGGTAGTGGTTTAGTGAAATGATGAGTGAAAGTGTAGGGCCTAGATGGTTGGATGAGTGCATGGGTAGAGGCTGAGTGAATGGATTGTTACGTTTCGTATAGAGGCCCTAATATAGACACGTTCATATATGCTCATAATCGTATATGCCCTATTATGGTCATACTCGTATATGCCCTACTATGGTCATAATCGTCTATGCCCTATTATAGTCATGATCTCCTATGCCCTAATATTGGCATGATCTTTCACCTACAATAGTTCCCTACAGTACACAACGAATTCTGAGGGTAGAAGTTATCTAGTCTGTGGTTAGAACACTGCAAGGTCTCTCCCGAACACAGGCCTACAATGTACTCATAAATTATGCATGAGCATTCACCAGCTACATCTCCCGCATAATATGTATGTACAAAGTTCACCCCTGACGTCCTCCTCATGTCTAACAAAGACCAATACAAACCATACTGAGGGACGAGACACTTTAGGGTATAAATACACCACATCTTGCCATGGTAAGATAGAGGGAACCGAGACTTCCATGCTGACACACTGACCAGAGACGCTGAGGCTCCTGCAAGCAGTCGCTCCAGCTGACAGCTGTCTAACACAGCCCTTGCGGGGTGTCCAACTCAAGACCAGGACGGGGTCCCACACTCTCTCTATTCAGGTAATAGGGTTCGACTAAATCCTAGAAGGATTCTTGGCTCTTAGGCTTTTAGACCTACACACATGCTAGGTACACTTAGGTACATCTAGTTAGGCATCGTAGGAGTACGCACACTTTTGGGTGACATCCTATTATGCATTTTTACATTCATGTATGTATTCATGATTATTGCAATATGGTAGATCTGTACTATCCTTTCACTTTGATCGTACTGCTGATAATATATCTCTGCTATTGTCTGCTGGTTGCTGCAGCACATATATTTTTTACTAGAATAACAACTGTTCAATAAATACTTATTGAAACGGCCAGACTGTTTATTCTGTGTAACTCTCTGAGACAAACCGAATAAGTAAGCACGAGTGACTGAGCAAAAAGTAGAACATTGTTTCCACGATTCTGAGGGATCAGGGTTGTCACGATCTAAGGTTGCCAGAAACTAATCTCTCCCCGATAAGAGGAGATTCTAGTGGCACTGTGAGCTAGCTAATGCAAATCAGGCTAACATATGCGGTGGGGGTGCACAGAGTCAGTCTAACACCAAGCCCACAGTTTATGTTATCCAAACGCACAGGTCCTGCAGGGGTTCTATAGGAACTACATGACATGGCGCCCCCAACGTTGGTTGGGTACTTATTTAACAGTAGAATCTGAGTAGTTCAGTCGTGCTATTGTCAGAGAACCTACTCACAAAACACCAGAGATGTCTGGGGTGGGTGGGCACAAACTCCGCCACAGCTGAGTAGGCGAAATATCCTATTTATCGGCTGTTGGTTAATCAAGCTTGAAGGACATTTAGTTACTAAACTGTGCATAACACCTTTATCTTAGTTCTCTTGGAAAAGCTTTTCTTTTCAAAATGACTGAGAGCGATGAAGAAAGAGTAAATCTGCATGTCTCAGCAGGAGAACCACCCGAAAATGCAATTGAAATTGCACCTAAATTCAGACATACGCTCACCATGAAACTATTAAAAAATGGTTTACCACCAAGGGGTGGTGTAGTAGCTCTCGTGATTGAGGCACACAAATCAAATAAAACAGAGGTATTCTATTCATGGGTTACATTCCCAGCAGTAGATGCCGTAACAAAGACATTTCACTACTACATAGAAGGAGATGCACCAGAGGAATACTGTCCATTCGATGACATAGAGATTCCACTCACGTACCAGAAACACTTATACTGGCTTAAAGGCACCCTACCCCACTTAAGAGCAAGAGTAAGACTAGGCACGCTCGGAGGAGACGGGGCCACATGGCCAATACTAGCGGCTTACACACCGCACCCTGACATTGACACAATGCCACAGCCAGAATTACTCTTACAACACAAAGGTTTAATTAAAATCTACAGGAACTTGACACAATTTGTCATGAGGACTCTCACAGTTCAACCAACAACAGTTGCAACAAACGGGACCCAATACCAGGGTACAGCAACTAAAATTACTCCTCAAACATTACACGCGGTAATGGGCAAAATGCCCGCAAAAGGCGAACAAATACTATTCTGGATAGCTCCGAAAATAACTCAGCTTGAGGCAGTATTCCCGAATACTACCACCTATGATAAACACAGAATACTAACAATCTGCTTGCCCATGGGGATCACACCACAAATAGAGGACTGCACCTCTTGGGGTTCAGTCTTTGCTGCCATATATACCATAACGCATGGTATCCCTTCATTAGCAGTAGTACTGGACGTATTGAGACAGATACATAATGAGTACGGAGCAGAACCTGCCCTAAACTTAGGGATGAAGTTACTAAATAACTTTGATCAGGTATCAGCCATAATACTAGCTAACATTAAGGGGGAAGCAGCTTCAGTGGTGATCCGCCTACGCCTAAGGGAGTTCAGTCCAATAGATCAAGAACACGAACTACCCAAAATAATTGAAACTGCATATGCAGAACTAGGCAGAGACAGTCTAGGTGGGAAAGCATTAAACCACAACTGGTGGGCAGTCCTGAAAAGGACACTACAAATCAGACACCTACTTCTTCTAAAAAGAAGTGGGAAAATAAAAAACAACAAAAGTCTAAAGACAGCAGATCTCAATCCAGAGGTAGGTCTCCTCAACAGGAGCCCTCTGAAAGGAGGTATAACCTCAGGAATAGGGATAATATTAAAAAAACCTGACACATATCAGGATACTGATACACGTTTCTCTCGTTCCTTTCAGGGTTCATCAAAAAACTCCGAGAGGGAAGGACGGTCAGAGGAGTGTACAAAGTCCAGAGACACGCAACGCGCTGCGGACTACGCACCTAAAAAAGAAGTTAAACAAAAACAGAAACCTCAGTTCAAAAAGAAGAAGGTAGCAGGTCTCAAGATCAGACATGCCCAGAATTCTGAGGACACAGCTTCTGAACGGGGAATGGGCTCTGACGATGCTAGACAGCGCGGCAGAAGTAACAATAGCTCGCCAGAACCTGAAGGAATTTCTGGTGACAGCGGAGTTGAGTGAGTATATCACGGTAGAAACACCTGATACTCGGGTAAGTGTCCCACATAAGTTACATGAGATAACACTCCGGATGGAGTGGGACAAGCCCAGGAAAGTTAAAGGTCTATTTTGGAAAAATTTGTCATCTGGATATGACATCCTATTAGCAGAGCAAGACTGGCCGCCAGCATTCGTCATGGAGTGCCCTAAGGGAGAAAAGGTAATTTTTCCAGCATTTTCCGATCTCGTTCCCATACATTTAAAACATGCATATGCGCAGGAGTGGGCGGTTGCCCTAGCCCCAGCATTGTACAAAATTCATGCTAGTTGGGATGAAGATTCAACACACCACGTGATCCCGTTAAAAGTTTCCCCAAATGCCCAAAGGTAATACCCTATAAAGCAGGAAGCTAAACAACACGTCAGGGAGATCCTAGATCAACTTGAATACCAGGGGGTGATAGAAAATTGCACTTCACCTATGAACAATCCTTTATTTTCCGTATCAAAACCCGACAACACATATCATCTAGTTTTAGATTACAGACATTTAAACACCTGCACAAAGACATTTGCAGTACAAAATGCACACAGTGCCGCATTAATGAATAACATTGTGCGAAAAAATACAAAACAACACTTGAAATCTCAAATGGATTTTTCTGCCAAAATATAGCGCCTGAAAGCAGGTATTTGACCGTATTCTCAGCGCTAGGGTCACAACGGCAATTTTGTTGTTTGCCCCAAGGGTATAAGAATAGCCCGGGGTTGTTTTCAGCAAGGGTAACAGAGTTACTCCAAAATTTGGATGAAGAAGCATTGTCCTATGTAGATGATATTTATCTGATGGACGATGACTTACCGAGGCACTTGACCAGGGCGAGCACCATTATTATGGGATTCGCCTCTGAGGGCTATAAATGTAATTTCAAAAAATCAAAAATTGCCCATCTCAATGTCCTATTTTTAGGGTATGAGCAGTCAAGTGAAGGAAAAAGACTAGAAGCTAACTTTTTTGAAAAGTGTGCGCTGCTCCAACCTCCAAAATCATTAAAGATTTTACAGTCAATTCTGGGATTCCTAAATTTTAGCCGAACATGCATTTTGGATTACGCAAAAAGAGTAAAACCTTTCTACGACTTAATAAAACCTGACTTTTCAGTCAGACAATGGACACAGGAACATACAAACATCCTACGTTCACTACAGGAAGACATGATAGCTTCAACACATTTACAGACACGCGTAAACGTACACAACTTAGTGACCCGAGTAATAGCGGGTCAATGCGGGTACACTTATTTAACTTTCAATGAAGGCGAAATGGTACCAATCGCATACAAATCACACAAGTACACAAACGCAGAAATGCGTTTCACTTCAACAGAAAAAATCCTGACAGCAGTGCAGACCGCTGTAGCAAGAGAAAGAGCTCTGGCTCAGGGAAAATGCATAATAGTCGTGACCCCAGTACCAGCCTTAGAGGCTGTTACAAAGGCTAGCATTCCAAATGCAAAAGCCTTACATCCCAGATGGATACAATGGGCTAATTCTCTTACTGCAATGGATGTTGAATACAGATTTGATCCAAGTTTAAAAACACAAGCATTTCTGCAATACGAACAAGAATATCCTCTACCAAATGAGATTTTGCCTCTAGATCAGTATGAATACATTATTTACACTGACGGATCTGCTCAACCGGCCATAGGAAGTAAGCAAGCTTACAGCACAGCGTGTGCAATCGTTAAATGTCGCATGCACAATACATACCGCCACTGAGGAAGTCAAGGCAGTAACGGCAAGACCTGTCTGGATCCCAAAAGTCGGGGATCTGGTCAGAGAAAACATTGCAGACAAGAAAGAATTCTGACCATCCTACAGAACAGCTGTACCGGTCCTAGCAATCCAAGGCACAAGAACTGTACTTCTGCCGCCTCTTGCCGGGAAAAAGGAGAAAAGATTTGTATCAATTGACTTAATCAAACCACACTATGTGGCCAATACTAAACAGTAGGTCTCGTGGTCTCCACAGTAGCAGACGCCCTCCTCTCACTACAATTCAAGAAGTTCAAACAGAAAGACTCATCACGTTTGATGAGCCACCTGCACGGAATGAAGGACTAAGCAACAATGCTATGGAACTCGTTCCACTTCAACAAGACGTTCGACTTCAAAATGAGAATCAACTAAACAACCAAGTTGTAATCAGACCGACTACTACAGACGTCTACATCAACATGCCTCGTCAAGAGCAAAACCCAATTTCAACAAATCCCGATGCAATTCCAACAATTGATCGAACTGCTTCTGGCTATTTCATGAACTTTGATACGTTTTCACTGGAGCCAAGCGAGCCGGAAACGACGCCAGCCAAAAAATCACACAAACAGAAACTCATTGACATTTTGAACTTTTTTAGAAAGACTTACCTGGTGTCACCTTGGTTAGAACTATGGTATATCACTGGAATTCTATTTTTTCTTTTCTGGCTAGGTTTAACAATAACTTTTAGTATGCTTATTAATGGACGATAACTCCAACAGAGCTCTACAGCCCAAAGAGTCAATTTAATTTTAAAGCCACACCAGTCTTCACATCGTGAACCAAGAGACTTGTCTTCAGTGAACATCACAGCAGTTCCTATACCGGACGGTATAGTATGGGACAAGATTGATTTTGATATATTCGGTCCGACTGAACTTTTAAAGCTTAAACATGTATTTAAAATTCCTTTAAGTGATATCATTACCTCCAGTACATTTTCTGATGATTGGGACACTGAAACTGTGAATAATATGATGTCTGATTTAGGAAAAACTGCAGCATTTCCGAACAATGAAATGTTAGAAGGTACTTCAGACTATGATACATTGTACTGTTACCAACATTATGGTCATCATTTCTTGCATAAATCCATAACACTGAGAAATGTATTTGAATACCACCAGTGGGAACACTGCCCAACACCTCCAAAAGGTAGTTCGCAAACTTTTGCACAGAAATTCACATACTTTTCAGGGTTTAATACATCTGACCCGAAGTCATTTTATTACAAAGTGGCAACAACATCAGCACAGAAAATTATGTTGACTAACACCAAACAGATTTACTCTGCTTCCTTCATGGCCCAGTTGTCTACACAGGGTTCGACCTACGGAAGGACACTATAGATTTAAAATCAATCTGGGGTTCAAGGGACTGGCAGGTCCAGGGGACAGAAGTGCTATTTAGAGCATGCCTCATTCCACAGCAGCTGATATTTCTAAATGACACTGTGCAACAGACATCCTGTCTTGGACTAGCCAAGAACAAGGAAATGAACACACCTGGGTTTCCAGAACCATCACAGATGGGTGGGGGGCAGAATTCAACTACACATGGGGTAGGATTAGATGACATTCTCCAGTACAACAGGTCAGATCCCAATTGGACGGAATGGCTGATTTGGCCCATTGACACGAACACATGTCAACAGAGATTCCTAGGTATAACCGAGGGGTTTAGTATCAGTAGGCCAGATACACGCTATGTACAAAGACAACACCCAGGGGTAGTGACATCCTATAGTGTTGGGAAGTTGTGCCTTGATCGGCTAGAGACCTCAACACTCACAGAAGTAAAACATTACTTGACCTTACTCACACCTGAGGTGGATCTTAGGGATTTCTTGTCAGGCCCAAGGAAAACACGTCAGAAACGTTTCATATATTTATTTATTTATTTTATTTATTTTTGTGTTTTATAGAGCGCGAACGTGACCCGTTAGGGTATCAGAGCACTTTACAGAGTCATAGAGTTGTACAAGAGGCATGGAATCACAAGAGTATACCATAAATTGGGAGGGGGCGAGGTACTGAGTACAAGAGGGATGGAGGGATACAATGTACAGTTTACATTACAGTTGCTGAGGACAGGCCCCAGGTTTCTTGGTGGGTGAAGGGTCATCGGAGGGAGGCAATAGCCGTGAATTGATCAGGGTCGCTGTGGCGGTTGATGGTAAGGGTTTAGACGAGGAATTTACCCATGAGGAAGGATTTGGCCTCCTTTTGAAACGTGCAAGAGAGGGGATTCTTCTGATGGCGGGTGGGAAGGAGTTCCATATTCTTGGCGCAGCCCCAGCGAACGCCCGATTATAAGTTGTTTTTTTTCGGAAGCGTGCAGGCTGGAGTAGGAGGTCTCTGGCGGACCGTGAGTTTCTGATTCCTCCGGATACCACAAGTTTCTGTGCAAGATATGCAGGGGAGTTTGAGTATAAGGCCTTGTGTGTGATGCATGCCAGCTTAAGCTGTATTCTGGCCTCGAGAGGAAGCCAGTTCAGCGCTTTCAGGTGTGGAGAAATGTGATCAAATTTCCTTGTGCCGGTAAGTAGTCTGGCGGCCGCATTGAGGCAGGCTTTTAAAGGTGCTAGGGAGATCTTGGGTAAACCAGAGAGGGTGGAACAGCCATAGTCCAGTCTAGAAATGACTAGTGCTTGGACTGCCAGTTTTAGGTCGGGAGCGTCAAGGATGGGTTTCAGTTTCCATAGGTAGCTCAGGTGGAATCTGGCTGATTTGGCCATCGAGTTGATGTGGTCCCGCATGTTCAAGTTGCAATCCAAGGTTATTCCCAGTGATTTGGCCGAATCCACAATGGTCAGTGGACAATTTAAGGCTGTGATGGCCTTAATCCATATCTGAATATCAGGGTCGGTTTTTGGAGGGGAAATTAGAAGAAATTCTGTTTTCTTTGCATTGAGTTTGAGTTGATTGGAGGAGAGCCATTGGACGGTCAGCTTCAGGGCCTCATTTAGGGAGAGAATCTCCTCGAGAGAAGAGATTTTGATGTAGATCTGAGTGTCATCAGCGTACATATGGTAGGAGATATTTGCGGTGCGTAGGACTTCGGCAAGCGGTTCTAAATAAAGGTTGAAGAGGGTGGGGGACAGCGTTGATCCTTGAGGGACTCCAACCGTGACCGATGAGGGAGCGGACATGTTGCCGTTAATTAGGAATCTCTGAGATCGGTTTTGGAGGAAGGATCTAAACCATTCTAGGACAGAGCCATCTAATCCCATCCTGAGTTTGAGGCGTTCGAGTAGCTTCCCATGGTTGACCGTGTCGAAGGCCTAGGATAGATCTAGGAGGATTAGGAGACAAGTTTTGCCTTGGTCAAGGGCTTGGAGGGCATCATCGACGATGTGGAGCATGGTGGTTTCAGTGCTGTGTCCCGGTCTGAATCCGGATTGGAAGTCATCGAGTAGGTGGAAGTTGTTGATGTGATGACTTAGCTGCAGCTGCACACACTTCTCCAGCACTTTAGCTAAGAGAGGGATGTTGGAAATAGGTCTGAAGTTGTCAGGGGAGGCTGGATCCAGCGACAGCTTTTTCAGAATGGGGAGGACTTGGCCCACTTTCAGAGAGTCAGGAATTGATCCCTGCCGGAGAGAGGCGTTAATTATTGCAGTCCAGCTAGGAATAATGGATTGGGCAGCGGCAGCTAGGCAGTTAGAGGGGAGCGGGTCATTGAAATGGTTGTTCGGGTTTAAGGTAGATAGGATTTTGGAGACGGAGTCTTCGTCGTAGAGTGTGAAGTCGGTCCAGTGTGCTTGATTCTTAGGTGAAGCCTGTTGGGGCGGCGTGGAGGGAGGAGGCAGGTCAGGGGGGGTAGAGAGTATGAGGCGGAACTAAGTTCGTTATCTAGGGCTTTGATTTTGTCCGCAAAAAACGAGGAGAATTCCTCGGATGATAATAGAGACTTGGGGTTTTCCTTCAATGTTTTGGCCAGTTTGTTGGATTGGTGTTTGACCAGTTCGAAGAGTTTGCGGGGTCTGTTCTGGGCGTTCCCCAGTTCCGATCTGAAGAATTTTTTTTTGAGTTGAGGATGTTCCTGTTGTATGTATTTCTGGCCTGGCGGAGAAGTTTTAGGTGAGCGGCAGAGGGGTGCTGTCTCCAGATTCTTTCGGATTGCCAGAGGGATCTCCTCTCATTGTTGAGGGATCCAGTGAACCAGGGGTTTCTATCTTTGATTTGAGTTCTTTTTAGTTTTAGTGGGGCTAGGTCATCCAGAATGTTCGACATAGTTGCAGAATAGTGATCGTTGAGGTCACTGACCGTTGTGATATGCGAGGGGGGGTCAGATTTGCACCGAGCCTCGAGTTCTTTGTGGTCCAGGTTCTTGGTGTCTCTGACCCAGCGTTTAGGAAACACCGGTTGTGGTGTCCTTGTCTTGTGGGTGCCAGGTAGTAGGAAGGCAATGGCGTGGTGGTCAGACCAGTCACAGGGGTCTATAGAGATAAGCTTGACGGTTGCTTCCTTAGAGATGATCCAGTCAAGAGTGGCCCCTTTCGAGTGAGTTGGGAGTGAACAAGATTGGGTCAGGGCTTGATCGGCCAGGAGGTCTTTAATGGCGTTGACATGAGGATCCTTGGGATCGTTCCAGTGCAGGTTGAAATCGCCAAGGAAAGTGTCTTTAGTGTTGGAGGAACTTTTTGCTGTGAGAATTTCCATGAGGTGGTCAGTGAAGGAGTCATTCATGCCTGGGGGGTGGTAAAAGATGTGCAGGTTGCACAGTTGGGTGGAGTTACTGCAAATAGAGAGGGCGAGGTATTCGCAGGAGTCGGTGGTATCCGCCAGAAGTTCCGTGACAAGAAGGTTAGAGCGATAGATGCAGGCGATGCCACCTCCTTTCTTGCTATGTTGTCTGTCCAGCCTAGCAGTCGGGAGTCGGGGCGGACAGGTGTACAGGCGCTAGATTGCTTCTAATCACACTTCTGTTATGGAGGGTAGCTGATCTGCAGGGGTTGATAGCAACCGTGCAGATGGGATGTTCGGCACTCACGTCTGATAGGCAAGGGGTAACTGGGGCTGCATTGTAGTCCTGGAGAATGGCGAGGATTTCCTTTTCAGTGAGGTCTAGCGGATTTGGTGTGGCGAGGGAAGGGTTGTAGGAGAGGACGAGAGCTAGGGTTTCCTCCTCCGATAGGTGGCAGGGATGCTTATGAGGGCGAAGGGCATCAAGGATGTAGGTAGTGGGTGTTTGGGGAGCTCTGTGATAGGAGGGGAGGTGGAGTTCAGCAGGGGCTTGAGTAGGGCGAAGGAGAGTTCGGCAAGGTGGAGGAGGTTCGTTAGATCCAGAATGGAGAAATGGATGCTTTGAATTATTTTGGCGGCTCTGGAGTGCAGAGTATCGATATCCATATAAGGGGGGGCGTAGTAGAGGTGCTAGGAGGGTTAGGATGGACTGTGTTAGGAGCAATAGGAGGGGTGGTTTGTGGGCTGGCAGGGCTAGCTTGACCTGCATCATAGGTCATTGGAGGCGTACCGGTCTCAGAGTCAGGGTGGGGAGCTAGTAGGGAGGAGACCAAGGGTCTCGGGTCGATTGCGTTAGCAAGGCTGGTAGATGAGCTAGGGGGGTTAGGATGAGCTGTGTTAGAGACCTCAGAGACAGTATGGGGAGATAGTGGGGAGGAGACCAAGGGTCTCGGGGCGGTAGTGTTAGCAGGGCCGGGAGACGAACTAGAGGGGTTAGGAGGCACTGAGTTGGAAACCCTTAGAGGGGTGGTTTGTGGGAGGTTAGTCATGCTAAGCAGGCAGGTCGGAGGATCGTCAAGGCGGGTGTTGGTCACCCTGCCAGTGTCGTGCACATGGTTTCTGAGGAGGGTAAAAAGGTCCGCAAATTTATTGAGGTTTTTGGGTGAGGCTTGGATCAATACAATGCCGCTTTTGTAGAGGGTGATGGTGAGGTCGGCTCGCAGGTTTGCGGAGGGCGCTATAGTGAGCTTAGTGCCGTAAGGAATGTTCCTGGTTGTGCGTACATTGAGGAGGTGCGCAAAGGAATTGCGCCAAGAGGGGGTTCTTCTGGAGTAGAAAACTGGCCTATTATAATGAAAATTGGAAAATATCCCAACTGGAGGCCGCAGAAAGAATATGGGAAATAGACCGTATTAACCTAGAGAAGGCATTAGCTGTAGTGGGTAATGGGTTAACAACTTTGACCGCCAGGATTTACTTCTTAGGCAACATTGTGTCTTTGGCAATCGACATATTAGAACAAGATCTGGCCTTGTTACAACACGGGCAATCCCAATTACGTTCTATTATGATGTTAAGCTTGACGCTGCAATCTTTGCGTGCAGGCTATGTGCCCTGGCGTTTTATCAACACCACGTCTCTGTTTTCAGAATACAATCTAACTGATAAGCAGACAGAAATGGCACAAAGGGGAGCCAAATATACAATGCTGCGTATTGAGAAACTGGAAAGGTTAACTTTCACTGTAGCCGAATTACCATCAACCGAATGGCTAATTCATGGCCAAATTACTACGTTTCAGTTTCAATATTGCCTTGAGCAGAGGCAGGCAGGCAAATATGAAAAAATGGGTAAGGGTTACTGTTAGAACTGGGGGTCTCTAGTTAGCAGAGGTAGGTACCTTTGACCAAATAGGGACCCTTGCTTCTAGTCAGGGTAAGGGGGTACACTCCTGAAATACCCCCTGCTCACCCCCTTGGTAGCTTTGCACGAGCAGACAGGCTTAGTTCAGAGGCAGTGTGTAAAGCATTTGTGAACACATACAGTAATCCAGTGACAACACTACAAATGGACACCACACAGGTTGTATTATAAAAATAAGTATCTTTTATATAGATTTACCACAAGACCATAAACAACAAAAATAATCCACAATACTGTACTTTAAAGATGGTAGAATTAGCTTGAGTCTCTTAAAATGGAAATGCAACACTTTGTGTTCAATGTACCTGAGGCTGAGATGCGTAACGCGATACAACAAAAGTGGTGCAGGGAAGGTGATGCGGTAGTCCCTTACACGCAAGGACGGTGATGCGTTGAAGATCTGGTGCAAAGAAACAAAGATGGCACTTTCTTCTTGATGCGACCCGCTTCCCGGTGATGCAGCAGCGTCTGCTGCAACGTCGATCCTCTTCTCCGGCGATGCGGAGTGATTCCCACGATGCGAGCCGCGACCGGCCCTGCGACACGCTTCCCAGTGATGCGGCGGCATCTGCTGCGACCTCGATCCTCTCCCCTGGCGATGCGAGTTGCCTCCACAACGATGCGAGCCGCGACAGGCCCTGCGACACTCTTCCCGGTGATGCGGCGGCGTCTGCTGCGACATCGATCCTCTTCTCCGGCGATGAGCCGCGACAGGCCCTGCGACATGCTTCCCGGTGATGCGGCGGCGTCTGCTGCGACATCGATCCTCTTCTCCGGCGATGAGCCGCGACAGGCCCTGCGACACGCTTCCCGGTGATGCGGCGGCGTCTGCTGCGACGTCGATCCTCTCCCCTGGCGATGTGAGGCGCTTCGGTGGCCCTGCGATGACTCAACGATTCTTCTGCAACACGCTTCCCGGTGATGCGGCGGCATCCGCTGCGACGTCGATCCTCTTCTCCGGCGATGCGAGGCGCTTCGTGTTGTAAAGCGGCAGCAGCAGTTCGGCGACACGCTTCTCGTTCGTGAGTCGCGCTTCTAGCTCCTTGCGACACGCAGTTCCTCAGAAGGCCCAATATAGCTGCAGGCACTTCCAAATAACTCTTGGGGAGCTGGTGGTTGACGTCTGTTGTCCCTGAGACTTCAGCAGGAGGCAAGCTCTCTTCCAAGCCCTTGGAGATCCTTCACAAGTTGAATAAAGTACATACAAAGTTCCTTTCTCCTTTCTTTGGCAGTCAGGCAACCACTGCAGGCCAATCCCCCAAGCAGCACTTCAGCTTAGGGATAGTCTCTCCTCAGTTTCTTCTGGTTCCGCACCTCAGCAAAGGTTTCTTCTTGTTTCCCAAAGTGATCTAATTTCCTAGGGGTCTGGGTCCCCTTTTTATACACCTTTTATCTTTGTTCTCTGAAGGCAGAGAGGCCTTTGCCTAGCCCAAAACCAGTTCTGGTCAGTACTGGAGCACTTTGTTTACAGGACTCCTTCTTTCCTTTCAGAATGTGGGGCAGAGTGCTCAGCCGCCCAGCAGGAGGGGGAGCCAGCATTGTGGAAGGCAGGCACAGCCCTATTCAGACCCAGGTGCAGCTCCTCCCTCCACTCTGGATGCAGATCTCTCTATTCAGCCCTGTGCTGACTCACCCGGTCTCCTGGAGCCACCCCCAGCCCCTGTCACTCAAACTCCAGACAAGGAATACACAACCTAGCAGAGGCAGGCTTGGAAGGTTAGACAAGAAAATACCTACTTTCTAAAAGTGGTATTTTCAAACACAGAATGTTAAATTCAACTTCACTAAAAGATGTATTTTATCATTCTGAGTTCAGGCATACTAAATTCGTTTCTCTACCATGTTCCCTGGGTCAGTTAGGATTATATGGTGTAATAATCAAACTGCCCATTCTGGCCTATGGGGAACAGGTAGCCTTGCAATAGTGAAAAACGAAAATGGCTGTAATTCACTATTAGGACACGCCACACACACCAGGGCATGTCCTACCTTATACTTACAATGCACCCTGCCCTAGGGCCTACTTTAGGGGTGACCAACATGCAGTAAAGGGAAGGTTTAGGGACTGGTAAGTGGGTGCACTCACCAAGTCGACATGGCAGCCCTAGGCTGCACACAGGCTCTGCAATGGCAGGCCTGAGACACACTTTACAAGCTGCTTCTGTGGGTGGCACAACCAGTGCAGCAAGCCCACCAGCAGCATTGGATTTAAAAGCCCTGGGCACACTCATTGCACTGTACTAGGGACTGACAAGTAAACCAATCATCCAATCATGGAGTCACTAATCCATACATCAATTTGCAATAGGGAGAGCATATGCACTTTAGCACTGATCAGCAGTGGTGAAGTGCCCAGAGTCATAAGACAGCCAACAACAGGTCAGAAAAAATATAGGAGGAAGGCAAAAAGTTTAGGGATGACCCTGCAAAAAGGGCCAAGTCCAACAGTTACATTAAGGAAACTTGGGAGTTACCATATAGATATCGATGCCGGAATGGGGATCGAGAAGTGTATCTGAGTGGTACAAACTGCAAGAACGCTTTAAGCGGTTCTCTCATGTGTCAGGATATTTCTCTGCACGGAGCATGTAGTGGTTCGGTAGCGAATCTATCTTGTCACATGTCAGGGACCCCAGCGGCCATGATCACGCCGGTTTTCCAGCTGCTCTTGAATGGGAGTTACTTGATGCTAAACGATCAAGGTTGCTGTGGGATGCTTCCCGGCATCGCCTATCTGGTCACTGTTAACTCCAGGGTTACTTGCTGTATGCAAGTATTGTTTCCGCCACTGAACACAGTCAGTGAGGCACAGTTATGGCCTTCGTTGAATGTTTCCTTTATACAATTTGATACTTTGAGCAGACTGAAAGCCATGCTTTTACAGCAACCCGTGCCCTTAACCTCCGCTTGAGAAATCTTTGAACTTCAAGTTGCAAGGACCTCGACTGAGATACAAGCGCTTATACTTACGAACTGCCCCTTTCATTTCACAGAATTGGTGGGTCGTATCTTTAACATGTCTGATATGAGCGGTATTGTACACCTATTTAAGACCATAGGGTCAGGACTATTAAGCACCTTTCAGACAGTCCTCGGAGTAATCCCAAATTTTATACACTCCGTATTGGGAAGCGTCTTTGGAGGTCTCCCGCTTATCCTGTTCCTAATTGCAGGAGTCCTGATTGTAATCTTACTGCTACGCAATGGACGGCCCAAGTTCCGAGGAAATGGCGAACATACTCAAGGAGCGGAAATGCCGTGAACGCATGGTGCAGCTTCTGGGTATACCATGCCTAAGAGAACTGAACGTCTCTTGGTTTCTATCGTTTAGACCAGTCTGGGTGGACTGCATCTTACCTGTTCTTCGATGCCTGTTTTGCAGAGAAGAATGCACGTTGGATCTCTGTCTAACGTTTCCATCAGATACGCCTCCGGACATGGATGCTATGCTGGACCCCCTAAAGGCCCATGCTCTGCGTTGTCCCCAGCGTCTTCCAATTCTGATGAACGCATTCCTTGAGAATCCACAGGTGGCGTTTGCTCCCGCTGGGTTAGGCGGCTCCTCCACAGGCACTCAGGTAACAACTGCTGCACAAGCTGCCGCAGTACCGACTGTTGGCAGTGCTGAATTCCATCTATGTGCGATTGACGTTCTCTGTGAGGTGTTGGATTTGTTGTCTGCAGTAGCTAACACCGATAATGCTGTATCTCTTAGACAGGACACTTAATCTTGAATTGGCTCATCGCGTCCTGGGAAAGAATTCGGCTTCTCCGCTTGGTTTCATAAATAAACAAACTAAATTTGGAACTTTCCTTAAAATTGACACTCTCACTTGAGAAAGAATGGCTCTCCTCTGCTTGTAGTAATGCAACTGTTATAGGTGAGACAGAATTGACCTTTTCAAGTGGCAACAAAAGAATAGCTGATTTTTTAAACATTTTTTAAACATTTTTTAAGTGTCTTTTTTAAAACCATGTTTTTAGCTGGTTTTTTAAGAAAATTGTTAAATTGTCCAGATTTTAAGTATGGTCATTGTCATCCAATTCGAAAGTGGAGTGGGTGTTACGTTTCGTATAGAGGCCCTGATATAGCCAAGTTCATATATGCCGTATATGGTCCTAATCGTATATGCCCTATTATGGTCATACTCGTATATGCCCTATTATGGTCATAATCGTCTATGCCCTATTATAGTCATGATCTCCTATGCCCTAATATAGGCATGATCTTTCACCTACATTAGTTCCCTACAGTACACAATGAACTCTGAGGGTTGAACGTTATCTAGTCTGTGGTTAGAACACTGCAAGGTCTCTCCCGAACACAGGCCTACAATGTACTCATAAATTATGCATGAGCATTCACCAGCTACATCTCCCGCATAATATGTATGTACAAAGTTCACCCCTGACTTCTTCCTCATGTCTAACAAAGACCCATACAAACCATACTGAGGGACGAGACACTTTAGGGTATAAATACACCACATCTTGCCATGGTAAGATAGAGGGAACCGAGACTTCCATGCTGACACACTGACCAGAGACGCTGAGGCTCCTGCAAGCAGTCGCTCCAGCTGACAGTGGTCTAACACAGCCCTTGCGGGGTGTCCAACTCGAGACCAGGACGGGGTCCCACACTCTCTCTATTCAGGTAATGGGGTTTGACTAAATCCTAGAAGGATTCTTGGCTCTTAGGCTTTTAGACCTACACATATGCTAGGTACACTTAGGTACATCTAGTTAGGCATCGTAGGAGTTCGCGCACTTTTGGGTGACATCCTATTACGCATTTTTATATTCATGTATGTATTCATGATTATTGCAATATGGTAGAACTGTACTATCCTTTCACTTTGATCGTACTGCTGATAATATATCTCTGCTATTGTCTGCTGGTTGCTGCAGCACATATATTTTACACTAGAATAACAACTGTTCAATAAATACTTATTGAAACGCCCAGACTGTTTATTCTGTGTAACTCTCTGAGACAAACTGAATAAGTAAGCACGAGTGACTGAGCGAAAAGTAGTACATTGTTTCCACGATTCTGAGGGATCAGGGTTGTCATGATCTAAGGTTGCCAGAAACTAATCTCTCCCCGATAAGAGGAGATTCTAGTGGCACTGTGAGCTAGCTAATGCAAATCAGGCTAACATATGCGGCGGGGGTGCACAGAGTCAGTCTAACACCAAGCCCACAGTTTATGTTATCCAAATGCACAGGTCCTGCAGGGGTACTATAGGAACTACACGACAGGATGAGTGCATGGATAGTGCCTGATTGATTGTTTGAGTGTGTGGGTAGTTTGTAAGTGAATGGATGAGTGCATTGGTAATGTATGAGTGAATAGACGGGTGCACGTTTAGTGTCTAAGTGAATGG
Organism: Calotriton arnoldi; assembly: GCA_963921515.1. Lineage (NCBI taxonomy): Eukaryota > Metazoa > Chordata > Amphibia > Caudata > Salamandridae > Calotriton > Calotriton arnoldi. The sequence goes on from CAWUFW010003047.1 coordinate 1,525,502, forward strand.
ATGAGTGCATAAACAGTACCTGGGTAAATGGATGAGTGTAAGGGTATTGACTGAGTGATTGCAAGTGTGCATGGGCAGTGTCTGGGTGGATGAATGAGTGCAAGGGTAGTGCATGAGTGAATAGATGAGTGCATGGGTAGTGCTTATGTGAATGTATGAATACATGGGTAGTGGCTGGGTGATTGGGTGAGTACATGGTTAGTATGTACGTGAATAGATGAGGGCATGGATAGTGCATGAGTGAATAGATGAGTGGAAGGTTACTGTCTGAATGAACGGATGAGTGCATGGGTAGTGCCTCGGTGACTGCACAAGTGCAAGAGTAGCACCTGGGTGAATGGATGAGTGCATGGGTTGCGTCTCATTGAATGTATGAGTCCCAGGGTAGTGGCCGTGTGATTGGATGAGTGCATGGGTAGTATGTAAGCGAATGGATGAGTGCATGGGTAGTGCATGAGTGAATAGATAAGTGCAAGGATTAGCATCCGAGTGTTAGGATTAGTACAGAGGTAGTGCCTGGGTGAATGCATGAGTGCATGGGTAGTGCCTGAGTCAATGGATGAGTGCATGAGGATTACTTGAGTAAATGGATAAGTGCAGAGGTAGTGACTGGGTGATTGCATGTGTGCATGAGCAGTACCTGGGCAAATGCATGAGTGCAAAGTTAGTGGCTGAGTATAGCAAAGTAGGATCTGCTTCTATGGTTACCCCCACTTTTTGCTTGATGTAATGCTGTTTCTGACTAGTTTGACTGGGATCCTGCTAATCAGGACCCCAGTCTATCTGCTTTTTTTTAAAGCAGTTTGCAATAGAAGCAGTAACTCAAAATAAAAGGCCAACCAATATTATACCACTTTCAAGTAATTTAGATACATTGTTCAGTAAATCTGTTTTAGAGTAGCATTATCCTAAACAGCATTACAACTGTTTTACAATGTTGAACAGTACCTACTATAAAGAAGAAAAAGAAAAACTATTATTTAATGATAATATATTAGAGACATTATAATATTACATTTTTGAGAACCTAACATGAATTTATAATTAAATAACATGTTCAGTTTCCCTTTTTTGCTGTTCTCAGATTGCATATAAGTTGACCATACACAGTGATTTGAATGTAGCAACATCATTGAACAGTGGGGAAAAAACAATCAAATTGATTGCACAAAAAAAACAAATCAGCATATTTCATCATTATCAATATGTGTAGCTATGCGTTTTCCTGTTTACACTTTGTTAATCACTTCTTTCATCTACATTAACTCTATTATTTATCACAAAGACATTTGAATAAATGTACAATCTCATTTACATCTGGTACAATATTGACAACAAATATATAAACTATTTGCTTTTAAACACAGTTTTCAAAATATAATATCCATGAGGCAAAATAATAATCAAAACACTAATTATAACTATACGTTTCTCATATATTGGATACTCACCTAAAGGAGGAGCATAAACTCTTAAACAATTGTACTCTCTTACACAATTTGCATCAGCATTAAGCTTTTTCTCATCAAAGTCTATCAAATACAAACCAGACAATGTTCTTACTCGAGAGAATGCAACATATGCCATTCCCTCGCTGAACACCGTATTTCCAATATTTACAAAAGCTCTGTCTGTACTTAAACCTTGAGATTTATGAATAGTTACTGCATATGATAGAGACAAAGGAAACTGTTGTCTACGAACATACAAGTCTTTTACAAGCAAAAAACATACAACAAAACACCCAATCTTTCTTACCTCATTAATCTGGTCAAATTTTATAATCAAAAAATCTATTCCATCTCTATTTTGAAAATTAACAAAATCAACAACTTTTCCCATTGTTCCATTTACTAATCATTCTTCTACATTCAAATTACACCACAAAATTACTCAACAGTTTTTACATACATGTAAACTCTTTTCTAATCCTGCAGTTTTAGATACAGACTTTTCCAAAGAATCCAATTTAGCCTGTAGTTTTTCAGTAAGATGAATTGTTACTCCCTGATGTTCAATTTTGTCAATAGCATAATTTCCAGAATTTTTTATTTTTCCAGTTTGAGAAGTTGTTCATTAAAAATGTCGAACACTCTTGCAGTGTAGGCATTAGGCAAACTATAGATTTGTTTTCTACAAGCATAAAGTACATTACTTCTGCTGCTGTTTTTTTGAGATGTAAATAATTTCCTTAGTAGCCGACTTTCTAAAGCTTGATTACCATGTTCCGTCAACATACCAATTCTTATGTCTTTAAGAATATTTCCATAATATTCATCACCTGCTTGTCGCATATTCTTAACAAGTTCTTTATATTCAAAGTTTATCCAAATATTTACATTCCCAATACATCCCAAAGATTTCCTTGTGTCATCATGGAGAAGTGTTTTAAAAACAGATTGTCCTTTAACGGGAGTAAGTTGTAATAGGACACCAAATACAATTAAATATTTCCCTCCAAACAGAACATCATAATCTGTTTTTAAAACCTGTTGCATTCGCAAGTGGACAAACGCAAGCATTACGCTTGACACACATGCTCACCTCATCAATGATTAAAAGTTTTAGTTTCTTCAGTACTCTTGAGACTTCATACAAGCTTCTCCCGATAACTTTGGATAATCCAATTTATTATCATGTTCAACAGGTAGCATAAGTAATCGATGTAAAGTAATACCTTTGATGTTGTGTGCTGCTAAAAACTTTTTCCTGTCCCAGCTTGACCACTAATGCACAATAGAATGGGTTGAAATGATAAATATTGGAATTCTTTTTTTTTCCTGGAGCAAACCTTGTTCTACCTGTTGTTTGACTTGTAGATATATTTCTTTTTGTTTGATATTTAGTTGTTCTTCTAACTTTTCAAACTGAATAATATCCTGCTGTGCTTGCTGCATTGCAGTTTCCACTTCATTCATGGCTATTGCTGCTTCATTTTTATTAATTGGTTGTCCCAGTGGATCTTCAGTCATTGGACCTGAACTTTGACTGCTTTGTGAACTTTTGCTAGATAATTCAGCTGCAATAGTACCTTCTTGTTCAATCTCATCATTTAACATTTGTAAGTAAGTTGGAAACATTTTACACTGAATGCTGTCTTTAGTTGCATTCAAAGAATCTTCATAGCAGTCAAAATCTCCAAGTAATTCTGTTTCACGACACCAAGTGTTGAACAGTTGCAGAAGTGCTAAATAGAAAAATTCTCTCTTATATGCAGTGTCACAACTCAGTTTTCTGTGGTTAATACGATTCCCTTTGACATGTTTCACTAAACATCTATCACATCCAATTACTGCATATTTTTCTTCTTTTATATTTTCTCTAACATTCTTTTTAAACGTATAATGCTGAAGTATTTCATACAGACATAGGTTTTCAAGATGTGGACTCCTTTTGGGATAGTATGTATCCAACATATTCGTTTTGACAATATCAGTACTTTCTGGCTCATACTGTGTTAAGTATTGGTTTTCTTGTACAGATTTCAATACTCTATTTCGTGTGGAGGTTAGACCTAGACTTATCCAAATGATTCCTCTTGCCTTTGAATACAAACTGGCTGAGCTCAAGTGATTCGAACATTCGTAGGATCCGATCTCTCTATGGGAAAGCATTTTCAAGCTGAAGCTGTAAATTTCTTGCTAAGATTCTTTTCTGCCGAAATTTCTTCCCACATTTCTTTTATCTCTGACTTTTCAGATTTTGTAATATATGATGTAACATAACAAGCAGCAGCACTTGAATTATCTGCAACATACTGAATATCCATGTTTGCATTCCACATTTTGATTTGAGTCATTAATGTACTTTGAAGCTTCTGTTCTTCTTAAGTTGTATGTATTCTTGGGAGATTTTTGAGTTATTGTATGTCTCACTGCTGACAAAAAACTATTTACTCTTCCTTTAGAAATTATAGGACATGGGAATCCAAAACGCCATTTTGTATAAAATTTTCATTTACATTTATATTTCCATCTGCAGTCTATGACTTTGAAAGCATAAAACTTGTCTCAAGCTCTTTTCTCCTCCTTCTCTTGGAATGGCACATCTAATATACTGTTCGATGTAAGACAAAACAGTTTAATCACTATCTGTTCCAAATTTTGGTGCATTCTTTATCCGTAATAGCATGTATATATGAGGCACACCTCTGGCTTGGTACTCTTTTCGCCAAAAGAAATCAGTGACTTCTCTAAGAGGTAGAATGTTTTTATTGCAGATAAATAACATCATATCTTGAAATATATGGTTAAAATACCTGCAGACATTTACAGGATCCAAGGAACAGAGTTCTCCAGCTGTTTTCAGTTCAATGCTTTTAACATTTGAATTTGCTTCTCGTAGGAATTCAAGTAAATCATCCCACACATATTCAGCACAGCTAAGTGTTAGAAACCATGTAGGTGTACCTAGGTTTCTTAACATGCATTTCATTTCACCATGAAGTCAATACCAATTTTCATTGGTGCCACGTTGGCACACCATCAAATTACTTAACTGAGATTCAAAATTTTCATTTCATTCTTCAACTTTGTCCATGAACTCTTTTGCAGAAACATGTTGAAGATGAACTCCTGTTTTTAATATATGGTTTCTGCATCTAAACATAAAGGTGCATACAAATAACTTTCCAACAGAAGATGGAATATATATGGAATGCACTGCCGAAATCTTGGATCTTCACAATACATTCTTGTTGATCGGTATTCTGAACCTGGAATCCGTACAGCTCGCTCATCAAATGGTCCACCTCCTCCAGTGGGGAATAGCCGTGGAAAACAACGAGCTTCTAAACTTTTTTCCCATACACTCACGGGAGTTCCCGTTTCTTCTTTCCTTTGAAATAATTCAATACTGTTTCCTATGATTTCTTTCGAATGCAGAGAATGCATAGTATAATGTTCATAAATCTCTTCACTCCTGGACTTGTCTACTTTTTCAATTTGGCCACTTGAGATAAGTGTTTCATCTTGTGAGCATATTACTTGTTCATCAACATTTACATTCTTATAATAAATATTGTTCTGTACCAGGTATAATGTAGCCTTTTGAAGTGTATTAACATCTACAAACTCTTGTCAGATTTCTCTACTCTTTGTTGGTACACCATTTACTAGAATAACTACTGGCTCATTTTCCTCTCTCTCTACACCAACAGTTTCAATGTTTTTCTTAAAATCTAAAGGCAAGTACACAACTCTTCCTTTGAGACCTTTTTGCAAATCTGTTGGTGGCAGCTTACCTGTTTTAGGCTCCATGCGAACTATGGCCTGAAATGGGTGTACAGATTGAATAAGAAAAGACTCATATACATTTAAATCTGCCAGTTCCTGAGGAATAGGTACCAACTCTAAGTTGTTATGGACTGCTCTAGCTGGCATTTTGTTTTCTTCTAATTTGTTGTAACAGTAGTTACAAATAACTTGATCACTAGTTAAATCAAACTGACCTTCTACAAATAAATAAGGACCGACTTGGTGCCACTTATCATTGTTTTCTTTTTAACTTTTTAAATATAAATCAACATTCCTAGTTTGACTTCTTTAGTGAGTAAGTCGACAACAAATACAAATATAGTTTGGTTTTTCAGACGAAACTCTGTTAAACTTTGTAATTTCGTTTGCAAACTCGTCAATACCAATCTCCTTCTTGTGTTCTTCAACACCTACAGTTATCAAACTCTCAGTTTCTTTACACTCCTCTTCTGAACCGAAAAACGAAACTGTATATCATCTCTAACTTTCTGTACATCTGATACAGAACCGTGCAAAAGAGTTGTGTTCATTTCACTTAAACATAATGCAGAAGTAAAGTCGCCTTGCTAACTTCCCCATTTTAGAGTGGTGTACTGCTAACATTCTTTAAATGATGAAAAGTACTTTGGCACACTTTTTTTGAAAGACAAGCCAGAGAATGACCTTGCAACTTAGCATATTTTCTTATTTGACATGGATCTAGTCCTGGTAACATCTTACTCTTCTGTTTAACACTTTTTTGCCATATTCTCATTAAAAAATCGCAATATGTCAATAGATTCCTGTCAAATACTGCAAATACTGCTACAATCTCACTTATATACAGGAGCTTCTGTACACCTCCCTGGAACTTCTTCAGCTATTACTTCTTCCACATTCCTAGGAACTATTTTTTCCTTTGGAATAGGAGAACCATCTTTCACCTCATAGCATCGACCATTACTATCAACTGCATGTACTCATGTGTTCTTTTGAAAATAGCTTTCTTCTTTAAAGAAAGGCTTAGTACTGGAAGTGTGCTTCCATTCATCCGTAAAATTACAAAGGTTACTTCTATTAACAAGTCTTTTTCTTTTTGCTTTTCGCCTTCATAAACACCATTGTTTTATTCAACGTTCTCATTCTCTTCAACATTAATATAAATAACTTTTGTTTTATTTCAAAAGCTTTATCTACTACACTTTCAATCTGTTGCTTTTTCTTATAAGGTGCTGATCTTTGTACAATCTTTTAATACATTTTAAATTACTCTACTCTTAAACATTCTTCTTCTTATATCCTTATACTCTTTCTGCCTTCTTGTGAGATGAGTTGTTTTTCGATAATTTAAACTTCTTTCAACATGAAAATGTTTCTTTAGTTTCTCATTTGTTGTAAAACGTTTCTTTTTCTTTTCAATATTTTCCACATTTTTCAATCTCTGTAAAAGTGTTTTAAGAAACTGTTTAGTTCTTACCAGAAGACTTTTTTCCTGTATAAACTTCTGCATATCATCTAAGTTCCTCTTTTCACTTTTCTTTAAGTAGTCATGTTTTTTCTTTCTCTTCTCTTTTCATGTTTTCTTGCCATCTTCAATTTTTTTTCCAAACAAAATAAATATCTAAAAAACAAAGAACAGTTTCAATAGTTTGTTACATCAATTAATAATTTAAAAATATGTATATATTAATATTCAAAATAATCAATAAGCAGTTGCTTAGAATGACATTGCCATTCTCTCCATAACAAATAAATATGTATGATAACTAACTATGCACATTAGCAAAGCTGAAAATGGTTGAAACTCTGGAAGAAAGCTTTTATAAATTACTGTACACTTTTGTTTTCTAAATTTGTGTACAAGAAGATGTATGCATTACTTTTTGGTCATTCAACAAGGCACTCAGATTTTTCACTCAATATTCCAGTACTTCTGTGATCCCTACCTAGCTAAGTGATCTGGACTTCAGTGACTGAAGGCTGTAGTAAGACTGAGAATAGTTGTCCAACTCTATATTAACCTACATAGTTTTTAAGTAAGACTCATCTGCTGCTCAACACATGTCAGAATACATGTAGAAGTAGACACATACCTCAGTCATGATAGCACACATATATTCAAAATTGACAGAGTGCACTTTCTGTTTCAAGCAGACACCTACATTTATATGGCCTACTTCAAGTATACCTATCTAGAGACTCATGTGAAGTACCACAATCAATAATCCACCTGCCAACATGTTTTAAACCTCACTTTTCTCTTGCAGCTTCATTATTTACCGACTGCTCACAATGTTACGCCTAGCCAAATATAAAACACCAACTCTTCTAAAGTCTCTGTTGTAAGTTTTACCATGTTTCTCAAGGCGTCAATCTGTGTGTCTGTGCCTTTTTGTGATGACATGATAGATCAAAAGAAGCCAACAAATATTAGAATACCTCTGTTTCAGACCACATGCTCTCTAAATTTGTGTAGAAGAAGGTATATGTATTCCTTTTTCCTCATTATACACAGCAGGGGGTATTGAATACTGTATTTGAGGGGTTCTGTGACACCTACATAGGTAATAGATGTCTGCTTCTGTGACTGAATTCTGTAAGAGTACTGACAAGATTTGTACACATGTATGATACACTACATAGTTTTTAAGTTAGGGTCATCAGATCCACAACAAGTGTCTGAATACATGTAGAAGTACACACATTCCTCACTCATGATAGCACAAAGACATTTAAAATTGACAGAGTGCACTTCCCCTTTCAAGAAGACTCCTAAATTTCTATGGCCTACTTCAAGTGTACCTTTCCAGAGACTTATATAAACTAGCATAAACAATAATCCATCTGCAACATGTTTTAAACCTCACTTTTCTCTTGCAACTTTATTATTCACCGACAGATCATAATGTTTGGCCTACGCAAATATGAAAGGCTAACTCTTCTCATGTCACTGTAAGTCTCACCATGTTTCTGAAGGTGTCAATGTATGTGTCTGTGCCTTTTTTCTAGTGACATGATACATAAAAAGAAGCCTACAAATAGTAGAATACCTCTGTTTCAGACCACATGCTCTCTACATTTGTATACAAGAAGGGGTATGTATTCCTGTTCCCTCATAAAATAGGACACGTGGGTATTGAACTGTGTATTTGAGGGGTTCTGTGACACCTACATAGGTAACACATGTCTGCTTCTGCAACTAAATGCTGAATGAGGACCGACAAGATTTTTGCACCTGTATGAAAAGCTTCATAGTTTTCAAGTTATGATCTTGGGATCCACGACGCGTGTCAGAATATATGTAGAAGTACACACATACCTCACGCATGATAGCACACAGACATTTAAACTTGACAGAGTGCACTTCTCATTTCAAGCAGATACCTAAATGTATACGGCCTACTTCAAACGTACCTTTCAAGAGACTCATATGAAGTAGCACAATCAATAATCCATCTGCCAACATGTTTTAAACCTCACTTTTCTCTTGAAGCTTCATTATTCTCTGACTGCTCACAATGTTACACCTAGCCAAATATAATACACCAACTCTTCTAATGTCTCTGTTGTAAGTCTCACCATGTTTCTCAAGGAATCTGTGCCTTTTTGTGGTGACGTGATAAATCAAAAGAAGCCAACAAAAACTAGAATACCTCTGTTTCAGAGCACATGCTCTCTAAACTTGTGTAGAAGAAGGTATATCAGTAGCGAACTTCGTTTTATTTATTTATATGTTTACTTACCTGTAATCAGCCATAATCCGTAGTTTACTACCCCCACCGTGCCCCTCCCCCGCCCCACGTCAGCGCCCGGCGGAACTCCCACCACCGACCGCTACTGAGGTATATGTATTCCTTTCTCCTCATTCTTCAGGGCAGGTGGGCATTGAACACTATATTTGAGGGGTTCTGTGACACCTACATAGGTAGTAGATGTCTGCTTCTGCGACTGAATGCTCTAATAGAACTGACAAGATTTGTACACCTGTAGGAAAAGCTACATAGTTTTCAAGTTAGGGTCATCAGATCCACAACACATGTCAGAATATATGTAGAAGTACACACATTCCTCATTCATGAGAGCATGCAGATATTCAAACTTGACAAAGTGCACTTTCTATTTAAAGCTCAAACCTAAATTTATACAGCCTACTTCAAGTGTACCTTTCCAGAGACTCATATGAAGTAGCATAAACAATAATCCATCTGCCAACATGTTTTAACCCTCAGTTTTCTCTACTACTTTTATTTCAGATTTAGGAACACTCATATTAGTATGCACAACCTATTTCAATCTTAATTTGAAGACAATAAAACAGACTACAATATAGGTTCCTACATTTGGTAACATATTTTAAACATCACATTTCTCTAATGCTTCACAAGCTTTATAAATAGTGCAACGCAAATATCATTACAAACACTAAAACACTTCTACACATTACATAACACACCTTATGCATTTGTAACTCACCTCTGAAATACTATTGCAGAATATGAAAATATCAGAAACTCCTAAAAAAAATCTTTCCCACACAATAGATGTGATGCACCACTCTCAACAAGGTAAAACCAGTAATGGCAAACCTTCCCTCTCTTTTTGTACAGAAATGAATGTAAGTAACAAATCAAAATACTCCCTTAATTTTTTCAAATACTATAATACTTTTCTATTGGATACACATATTAACCCTTCATTACTCTCTTCTAAAAGTTCCCAATCTGGTTCTGTAACTTACTGGAGTCGTGACTCCACTGCGGTGCCGCAGTGTAGCGTCGCTAAGGAGTCGCTGACCCTGATGGGACTTCAAAAACCTATTTCCAACAATACTAGCATTATTTTTTCAGAACATACTACTTCTAAACATAGTATTGATTTGTGAAAACTTACTTTAGAAGCATATCATATATATATATATATATATATATATAACTTACCATTTCATATTTTAAAACCACAGTCAACTTTCAACCCTTGCCCCATTCTGCTTAATCCTAGTTTCCATAGTAACAGTTTCTGCAACATTCAACTGTACCAGCAGGTCACAAGTTGACCATATTTTCAAATTCAGCACACTAGCTTACAAATGCAAATAGCAAGTGTTGTTGAGTCTTGCAAATATTAGCTTATCCTGTCTACTGAACCTTTCAAAGTTTTTTCTATAACCAATCAGAATGATGCTTCTTCCGCAAAGTATCCTGCAACCTCTTTTTGAGTACAGAATGTTTATGAACACCCAATCAGTTGTCTGCTTTTTCAAAAACAGCATCTTCTCCTCCATTTTAAATACCTCTCATTGTACCAACTGACTTACTCAGCTACAGATCAACTGACTTACTCAGCTACAGATGTTTTTTGATGCCTTCAGCACAACCCTTCACAATGCTAACAATATGGATTGTAGGGCACGGCTATGTTTTCTGGGGCAAAAGGTATGCTGAACACAAAGGTATTGACAATTTCCTAGGTTTGCAAAATGGCATATTAAATGGTTTGCACAGGATTAAAGTGGCACCAAGTGATGCTTTTGGATAAAACCTTTTACATCTCCAACCCCCTGACCTCATGATTGTGCACTGTGGTGGCAATGACCTAGGCACATTGACTGGGGTAGGATTGGAAATCCTAATGAACAATACCTTTACACAACTGATGTTGCTTTTCCCTCACACTGCCTTTGTATACTATAATATATGCTAAAGACAGAAATGGAAGTGCTCAAATCAATTCTGTCCACAGAGTGACAAGGCTAGGAAGAATGTCAATAAAGCTGTTTCTGCTTACCTCAGAGACCATAACATGGGCACTATCTGTAACAACAATCTACGTTTTGACATGCATGACACCTACAGAAGTGATGGAGTTCACTTCACAGATGAAGGGAACAGGGTGTTTCTCAACAACTTCAAGCTGTTCATCCGCACTTATATGTAGCTGCAACAAAGTCATAATGAACACAACAGCTCTTCTTAGAGCCACCCTATAACCTACCAGTGAAAGTTATATATTTTTTAACATATATACTCTTTATAAATAGTTCTTGGATTTGCGAACCCGTTGCAAATCCGCAGAACAAAAGCACAAATTCAATGTACTACAACACATTTCACTTTTCAACTTTAACTTTTAATTTGTATTTAATTATTTATTTAAGGTGGATCCGCAAACCGCAACGTTACACTGGGTAGTCGGGCTGAGCACCGCAATGGGGTTGCGACTCCTACAACGTGAGAAAAAAAAATATTTTCTCAAATCCGATTTTGGCCCTGGGGACCCCATCTCCTGGGGCCTGGTCATTTTTAAAATTTATAAAAAAAATATTTGAGGGAGGGGGACCATATGGCCCCCCTTCCCAGGGCCAATTTCGGCCCAGGGGACCCCAATCCCCGAGGCCAGGCCTTATGCTTTTTAAAAAAAAAAATTTTTTAAATGGGTAGGGGGCCGATATTGCCCCAGGGACCCCATCTTGCCTCCTGCAGGAGCTGGCATTGCTTTTGGGCAGAGAGACCTGCAAACATGCAGCTCCCTCCGCCCAAAAGCAATTCTGCTTTGCTTCATGGAAGTGAGAGCATTTTCCTGCTCTCGCTTCCATGAAGCGGACCAGAGTTTGCTATGGCTTGGGGGGAGCAGTGCTCCTGCCAAGCCATACCAAACTGCAATGCCCCATAGGTGCGCACCCCGGGACATTGCTGGAGCCGGCCCTGTGGGTTGGCTCTCCCCAGGGGCACTTAAAGTTCCATGAGGTGGGCCGCGGGCCCACTTCAACAGTATTTGAGCCCGGGAGAGGTGGTGGTCCCCACGACTGTATGGGGCAACGTGCCCCCGCATTTCCAAAATTTAGTCCCGGGGAGGTGGCGGCCCCGCATCATTATTTTATATTGCCACAGGGGCCTGGCCCACCCGGGGGCTCTAAGAAAACAAGCGCATTTAAAAAAAAAAAATTCGGCTGGATTTGCGGATCCAATGCGAATCCCACCGATTTAAAAAAAAAAAAAGAAAATGCTTTTTGTAGCCCTGGATCCCTGTGGGACCCCCTAAGCAGGCCTAGGGGGGCAGGATGTTTCTACCCTGCCCCCTTTTCTTAATTTTTTATGTTTTTTAACCTTTTTTCTTGTGACTCGGTCCAACCTAGTCACAAGATGGCTGCCAACACTTCTTGGTTTGGAGTGTTGACAGCCAATCAGATTGCAGGCTCGAGATTGGGAGGGTTCGCGAATCCACCGCGGCCACAATTGTATATCTGAGAAATCTTTACATTTCTCAGGGACTATTGAACAGATTTACACCATTTAACAAAAAGAGTGCTTTCTGAACCAAGAGCTACCTTTCTGCCAAATTTGGTGTAATTATGTTCAGCAATTCGGGTTGTAGCCATGTCTAAAGTTTCCTATGGAAATTAACATGGAGAAAACACATTTTGGGACCCCCCCTTTTCTCTGCCCCCCACTTGACGAATCACCCCAAAACTTTCAAGACAGCAGCTGACCTGACCGACCCATTAGTTTTTGAAAATTTTGTGAAGATTCGTCAAATGACGCCAAAGATATTGGCAAATCAAAAAACGTTCTTCCTATGGAAACTAGTCCTATCTGTAACTACCTGCTGCAGACCTGCTGCAGAATATATATATTCTTCCAAAAGTTCAATAAAGCGATCACTCAAGGTGTTATTCCACCACCAGTTGATTTATTTTCAGTTACGCGTTTCGCCTGACACAGCAGGCTTGCTCACACACTGAATTGTGGGACAAGCTGAAATACATATTGCAAAATACAGAAAGTAAAAACGGACTAGCTGCAAGTTATCACAAACGGTAGTCGTAATGGCATCCATATTGGAATGGTGAAATTTGCACAGAAAACGATATTTAAAGTAAAGTCTTACTATAAAGATACAGTTGTGTTCACTGATTTTTTTTTATTTTTATTTGTTTATTGAACAGCTTGTATCATACAATGACAAATCCCCCATGATGAGGGATCAAGGCAAATTTCAGCATACATGAGTAGTAAAAGCATTTTTTTTCCCAGAGGAAGAGAAAAGAACACCTCAAAACTTCCCACCACCCTCTTCCCCCCTCTCCCCCCATGGCACTGTATATGGTACTGTGACCCCATAGCAGTATAACATCAATGAGGACAGTTCACATCTGATGCATAGTCCCACGGTTAAATACAGCAAGAACATCAATGTACATCATCTATTACACATCAGGGTTGCTTAAGAAATACACAGTTAGAGGAGCCCAGAAATCTTTAGGGCGGGAAGATTCGGGTAGCTCCTCGGCGTAGATCCCTAGTTGTTCTTTACAATAGAGTAGATCATGGATCCACTTATTCAGTGTAGGGGTGGTTCTAGACCCCCAGCATTGTGCCACAGCCCACTTAGCCAGTAAGGTCGAAACAGCCACTAGCCTCCGGTTACATGGTTTAAGGTTTTTAACCCAGCCTAAGAGGCAGACATCAGGGGTACAAAACACCGGTTCCGATACAACATTCGTAAGCATATTTGTGACCTTAGTCCAGAATTGGTATATTCCCGCACAATTCCATGAAAGATGCAGAAAGTCCGCATCACCCTGCCCACAGCGAACACAACAGGCATTCTCCCACAAACCAAAGCGCTTCAACTGTAGTGGTGCATAGTATAACTGGTGTAAATATTTAAAATTGATGATGCGGAGATTGCAATTTGCCGTCAAGCTGCCAGTCAGGGTACAGCAGAACCTCCAGTGAAAATGTGTTCCCTAGTACCGCCACCCATTTATTATATGAAGGGGAGTCAAGAGGTTCCCTTTCCCTTAGGGATGCATCATACAATTTTGTGATCAGGCCACTGCGATCTTCCCCTGCTAGCACCGCCCGCAGTGCCAACAGTGTCTTGGGTTCTGCTGGATAATCAGGGTAAACTGTTCTGATCGCCTGTCGTACCCTCACATAGGTGAACCCCAGCATCAACCCCTGATTCTGACCAACTTGTACATCCGAAAGCGGCCTGAACTGACCCTGTTTATAAAGGTCACCCAAGTGGGTAATTCCCACCGCACCCAATGCCTTCAGCGCAGCCGGTTCCTGTGCAGCAGAGATATCCGGATGCGCAGCAAGCGGTAATGTGGGGGCATAAAGATAATGCAGCTGTGCACGTGCCGCCAGCATCTTCCATGCCCACGCCGTGCAAAGTGCAAGGTTAATTTCAGTCCTAGGTCCACCTCCCCCGCCTGACAGGGCAGTTGCAGCAAGGGCCATCGGGAGCACAGCATCCTTCTCGATTGCCACGTGTGGTAGGAACCTCTGAGGGACGTACCAATAATACGCAAACTGGGCCTGTGCACAGAGATAGTAAAGCCGCAGGTCAGGAGCCTCAAAACCACCCCTCTCGAATGGTAACACCAGGACCTCCAAACTACATCTAGGTTTCTTGCCCCCCCACACAAAGGTCAAAAGGGCTGATTGAAGTGAGTTAAATAACGCAAGATTGAGGCAGATAGGGATATTAACAAACAGGTAGAGTAGTTTGGGCAAGATTGTCATCTTGATTACAGCTATACCATCTGCTAAGGAAAGGGGGAGTTTGGCCAATCTCGCTGCCTGATCAGTAATCTTGGTGAGGGCGTGCCCATAGTTCTCAGAGATCACCACATCTGGATCTCTATGCAGCCAGATCCCTAAGTATTTCACAGGGTCAGTTGACCATGCCAATGGGAAATCCAAATCCACTCGCTGCGTGCCGGCTGTTAGCGGAAACACAGTTGATTTCGCCCAGTTAATACCAAGCCCTGAATAATGCTCAAATTTAACATATTCACGTAATAATTCTGGGAGAAACGTGGTAGGCTCACGAACTTACAGAAGCATATCATCGGTGTACAGTGAAACCACCAGTGGCCGCTGTCGGAAACGCAACGCTGCCTGCGCGTGGCGCTGGCGGAGCTTGCAGGCCAGTGGCTCCAATGCAAGCGCGAAAAGCATCGGCGACAGGGGGTAGCCCTGCCGCATGCCATGCCTAATAGGGAAAGCCTCCGAGACCTAGCCATTGACTCGCACACACGCCGCAGGCGCTTCATATAATAGTTGTATCCACCGCAGAAAAAAGGGAGGTAGCCCCATTCTGAGTAGGACAGTGAACATGTATTCCCATAACAGGGAGTCGAATGCTTTTGCTGCGTCGAGCAGCACAGCCACCGCCTGAAAGTCAGCCTCAAAATAGTGTAGGGTGGAGAAGACAGTACGTATGTTATGTGCCGTGGACCGGGCAGGAACAAAGCCAGATTGGTCCGGGAGGACCTAATTCGGAATGAGGGGTTGGAGCCTGCTAGCAATAATTTTTGCCAAGATTTTGGCGTCAATATTAATAGTGGAGAGTGGCAGGTAGGAGTCGCATTGCTTGGCAGCTTTATCGGGCTTGAGAAGCATAACAATGAGCGCCTCTTTCAGCGTAGGTGGGAGGGTGCCCTTGTCGTACGCCTCCGCAAAGACATCCAGGAGTCGGGGTGCGTGGTCATCGGCATATGCCTTGTAAAACTCACTGGGGAGTCCATCTAGGCCAGATGCCTTAAATGTGGGGAGCGACATAATGGCCAATTTAACATCTTCCACATCGAAAGGCTGTGTAATATATTCACGTTGGTTTATAGACAGCCAACCCAACACAACATCATCTAAGTATGCATGTATGTTTGCGACTGACGCCTGCGCACGGTCCCCCTAAAGTTCGGAGTAGAAGTCCAGCACCACCCTACTGATTGCAGGTGTATTATGGTGGGCTGTCCTCTCACTGTCTAGTATCTCTGTGATATAGTCCTGACTCCTGGGTGCGACCAGTTTCTGAGCAAGGGAGCGGCTAGGCCGACCCCCATAATAGCGAGCAGTGCAGCGCCATGTCCTGTGCGCTAGTTCCTGATCCACTGTGTCATTATGTTCGGTTACCAAGTCACGGATGGCAGCCAGCTTATCCGGGGCCGGGTTTTGGACATATTCACGCTGTAGCGCGGAGATGTCCCCAGATAGCTTATTAATACGACGGCGCAGATCTTTCAGAACGCCAGCCTGCGCACCCATATAGAGCCCCCTGATGGTGACCTTGAACGCCTCCCACAAGACCCCTGCAATGTCCACTGTGCCCTGATTTTCTTTAAAAAAGTTACTAATTGCTGCGCCCACTGTGCATCTGAAAACTTGGTCAGTGAGCGAGGACGGTTGTAACCGCCACTGGAAAGGAGGACGCTCACATGCGGGGACCTGCATCGCTAGTAGCATGGGGGACTGCAGTGTTTTGGCTAAGTGGTGTACATTAACCACCCAAGTGCATGCCATCTCTGAGAGGAGCCAATAGTCCAGGCGGGACCATGTGCCATGCACCGTGGAAATAAACGTGCTTTCACGCGCACCTGGGTGCCGCATGCGCCAAATGTCATGAATTGCTCCAGCATCTAGGAGACCCAAAAGAGCGTCAGTTGTCCGTCTGTGTCGCGCCTCTGCGCTACCTAGTCTGTCCAGCTGCACATCTAGACAGGTATTAAAATCACCCCCCCCAAATCAATTCAGCAGGAGGAAATTGCGATATACGGCGCCAGACATCTGTAAAAAAGAAATGATCATCAAAGTTCGGGCCATAAACATTCACCAAAAGGACTTCCACCCCACCGAGTTTACCATGGACCAGTGCTACCCTACCCTGTGCATCCGTGTCTGTGCGGAGAACAGTAAAAGGCACCCCTCTTTTAACCAATATCATCACCCCCCTAGCATAAGAAGAGTAAGAGGAGGCAATCCTCAACCCAGCCCAGCGGGTCACCACGTTCTTTTCAGAGTGTTGTGTAAGATGCGTTTCTTGCAGGAACGCCACCTGGACGTCCAATCTGTCTAGATGTGCCAAGACAGAGCGTATTTTCCTGGGGTTGTTTAAGCCATGCACGTTCCAAGTGAGGAACTTTATGTCACTGCCCATGGAGATGTAAATACATATTTATGTGATAGTATGAGGGTTAGTGTAGTGAGCAGGCCGTAGGGGTACAAGAACAGTGCAGCAGAACAGTGCCACCCACCCCACGCTACCCCCCATAATACCCCCACCCACTTCAGCGGCCCCAACGTGCCAAAGCCATCCCTTCCCTGAATTAACAGCCCTAAACAGGAACAACAAACAGTTTGCAGTATGTGGGTTACTCCCATGTGGGGAGCGTCAGAGTGCTTCTAGCCTCCTGCAGTGCAGAAGGTGGCTGGCCGGGTCTAATAGACATGCAACAGTGTGCTGAACCAATAACCACTCACCGGGCATCAATAAAGTAACCATGTGCAACATAACCAAGCCCCCCAGGTCTCTGGTAGCAAATACATTGACTTTTTCCAACAACCTGAAAAATAGACCATAGAGGAATATCAAGCTAGTGGACGTCACTCTACCCCTGCAAAGCATTAAAGTTCTTCAACATCGGATGCAACCTGTGATTCACGGCATCTTTTCTTCAGTTTTTTCACATGCTCCATTGCTGCTTTAGGAGTAGTAAAAATCTTACAGTTGCCCTCTTGTCCAATTCTCAAGCGGGCGGGGTAGAGAATAGCATAAGGGACACCTTCAGACTGTAGGAATTTTTTAACCGCTCAGAATTCTCTGCGCGCTGCCTGGACGGCCACTGTAAAGTCTGGGAAGAATGACAGTGAATTCCCTTGGTGAGCAATCGAGCCCTTCTCGCGTGCCAGGCGTAGAATGGTGTTGCGGTCCCGATAATTTAAATGCCGGGCAATGATGGGACGGGGCGGAGCACCTGGGATCGGTCTCGCCGCCAGCGAGCGATGGGCCCTCTCAACTACAAACATTGTGGACAGATTTTCAGATCCAAAGATATCCCTGAGTAATGTTTCTATATAGGTCTCCATCTTCCCGGTATTGGTGGACTCCGGAAGGCCCGTAATTCTGACATTGTTCCTTCGGGAACGGGCCTCTAAGTCCTCATTCTTTGCCTGGATTAACTCAAGGACCTTTTCCATGTTGAGTGTTTTGTTCGATACTTCACCAAGCCCATCCTCAGTGGCCGAGACATGCTGCTCAACCTCCCCCATTCTCGTGTTCTGCTTCTAGAGCTGCGCGGACATGTGGTCTAATCTGTGATTCAGAGCGGCCATAGTCCCTTCTATGGATTGGAGGCTACGCTGCATGGCCTGGAGCGTCGCCTCCAGCGTGGACTTGCTGCCCCCAGGGGAGTCCGCCTCAGAGTCAGAGGCCGCCTTTTGTTGGGACTTGCTGGGCTTGCGGGCCTCAAACGTGAGGCGAGGTTGCGACTTATCCGTTCTGCCCATGGTGAAGGTAGGCAAAGGAAAATCAGGCGAGAAGAACCTCCCGTCTGCATTAGGCCCCCATACCAGTAGGCCGCGTAGAAGCAAGCGCCTGCCAGTCACCCGCACTCCTTTTTGTGCAAGCGGGAGATTTTAGAGGCAGTAGTTGAACATCCCCACAGCAGTCCACAAGTAGAAGGTGGGCCCCTGATAAATTGCGGTAGCATGGAGAAAGCGGCCGGAGGGGGAACAGCCGGATTACAGATCTAGGCGGGGAATCGACGACAAGACGCTGGCGTCTCTCCTACCTAGTAGGACTCAAATCAGGTCACGCAGATGGGTGCAGGTAAGGCCGCCGCTAACGGAGGCTATAGAAGAAAGTGCAGGGTCCACACAGCCGGGTAAAGGCCCCCGGCGGGAAACAACCGACAGTGTGCTGGTGTCTCTCCTCACTGGTAGGCCCCTGAGCAGATAATGCAGATCAGTGCAGAGAGGGCAGCTGCACACGGGGGCTAGAAATAGAAGCACCGGGACCCGACACGCGCCCCAGCAGAGTGTAAGCAGCGGGAGCACAGAAAGTACAGGAAAATATCGCCGCTCCACGTGGTCAGTAGGCCCCGGTAGATGCAATGCACAGATACTGGCGTACCTCCTCAATCGTAGGCCTCAGAGTGGGAGGTGCAGATACCCACAGAGAAGCCAGTGCACGCGCGGGCCAGTGAGGGAATCGCCAGGGCCCAACCCGCGTCACAGCCGTAGGCAGACAGTAGGAATGCAGTGGGTGCAGGGATTTATCGTCGCTCCTTGTGGCCAGACGGCTTTGCCAGTGTTAGATCGCAGGTGCTTGGCGGGGTACAACACACGCAGACCGCTGCCGCCACGCGCGCACCCACCAGCCACAGCTTGCAGGCCGCAGCACACAACCCGGCCCGCACCCGTCGCCGCAGCTACAGACCAAGTCGCGGCCGCACCCCCACTCACCACAACCAGCAGGGCACAGCGACTGTCCTCGGCTACTATCAGAGCCCAGTTTCAGCACCTCAGGTAGGGTTGTCTTGCCGTCCGGCTCCTCAGCTCCACTAGTGGACCCACGCAGCACACAGTCCCAGGCGCTCAACAGCCAGGCAAACCTCCACTCAGGTCTCCAGCGATGCCTGGGCAGTTCAGGAATCCGGTGTGTCCGCCAGGCAGCACTCAATGCCCGCCCAAGCGTCTCGGGGATCAGCGGCGACCCGCAGGGCTTTTACCACAATCCGGCAGCCGCCATCGTGCGCGCCCGCCGCGAATACTCCAGAGCCTTCTTACAGCGGCTTTTCTGCAGGTCTTAGAGGCAGCGACCCCACCACCTTAGTCACTGATGCTCCGCTGTGCAGATCTGTAGTTTTGATGCGGTGATGCCACGATTTTAGAGCAGATAATTAGCGGATAGATGACCAGCCGGACAGAGCTGCACTAGGGCGCAGCCATCTTGTCAAGCGCCCTCTAGCACCCCCGTGTTCACTGATTTTAAGACCAAAATTCTTTAGATCATGTCAAATGTGTGTACCGCTTGTGTTTCTTGAACTTCCAGAGAATTACACATGATTAGATTTGACTTACTAGCCTTGTCTGAGGCACTGAGCCAATTATCACATGTACTCCTCATGTATTCTTAACCATAAAACAGTCGAAGGGTAACTAGCAGATCAACGGCACTATGTCGATTGTATGTTTAAAGTATTACAGCCGGGGGGCTCATACTGCCGCCCAACTTGTGTGCTAGAATTTACAGTTCCGAATAAAGTCTTGTACACAAAGGTGATGTAACCTTTCCTCCACTCCAATATGGATGCCATTTCTCTATATTGTACACCGGTATAAGTTTTACATATACTCCTTTACGAGGTGAGGGATAATGTACACACAGTTGACATGATCTAAAGAATTTTTGTCTTAAAATCAGTGAACACAACTGTATCTTTATAGTAAGACTTTACTTTAAATATCGTTTTCTGTGCAAATTTCACCATTCCAATATGGATGCCATTACAGCTACCGTCGTTTTGGAGGGGTTTGTAATTCAATGAGCCCGGCCCGTCCAGCCACCTTTAAGATAAAAAACAGAAACACGCTACATGAAAATCGAAGGTGAGCTGGCAAGGGAAGCAAGATGGAAGTTTTTCCACTGGCTGGCCAAAGGAGTAAAATATGCTGTGTGGGGAGAATAAGTCAAAATTATATCAGGTTAAAAACGAACATTGCATTTATAAACAGTCTTCACTTTAAGACAGGATTGCAGCAATGATGCGAGAGTGAACCAATAAAGTTTGGCATGCTGTTGTCTATTCTGAAGAAAAAAATGGACACACCTGTTTCCAATTGCATTCTGGAGATGACTGAACCGCAGTGTTAAAACACGTGGCCAGTCGAATGGCAGAGATTTCTACCCGTGATCAAGCCTCGCATGAGGAGAAACGCTTTGGGTGTTCCTGACCTGGGCAGCTTTCCACATGGATTAAAAGCATTTTTAACAATTTTGAGCAGGCGTCGGTGTTCCTTTCTTCATGATAAGGGAGGTGCTGTTGGATGTTATTACGAGGGGCTCCGGTCCCCTAACAGCTGCACACCAACCCGCCCTGCAGGGTCTGAGGCTCGTTCATTGGAGCTGTTTTGGAGATATATATCACCACCACACGTCTGCCTTACAGTATGAACAGACTCCAGCACGCTTGAGGTCGCTTTTCAAATGCCGTTTATTGACACTAACGTGACGCATTTCAACAGCCGTAGCTGCCTTTGTCATATATGTATATTTACAAAAGCTCCTCCCATCTACAGAGAGAAGTCCGCACTCGAGGTGTAAGTATTCACTCGTAGTTTATTTTCACTTCATGATGTTAAAAACAGCAGCTTGATATTGATGCAAAAGATGTAAAAAGCAGCAGATTGACTTCAGGACGCATTTCAACTGCCTGCGCAGCCTTTATCAACTGGTTGTGAATGCTGCCCTTAATTAATTGCTTGCACATGGGTTCGAATTTAACTGAAATAGTAGAAATACTTTCAAGCTCTGCACCACATTGATTGTTCATGCTTCCTGGCCATTGCCTTTTAATTCATCATTTTGACAAATGTCCTCGTGTGGTGTGAGCAAATTTAAAAACCACTTTGTGCAAAAATGTAAAAATGAAAAGCACAGCGTTCATTCGGAGAAGGGGTTGGAGCCCAAGTCTGGCATGTGACATATGCCATGACATATGCCACAGTGTGTCACATTTTTTGGATATGTTGTTTCAGGAATAACTGTGTTAGAACCCCCCTTCTCCCACCTCGCCGCCAAGACCTGGAACACCCTTCCACTAAGCCTACGACAGACCCAAGACCTGCTGACCTTCAGGAGGCTACTCAAGACCTGGTTGTTCGACCAGTAGCAGCAGCCCCCCCCCTTTTTTCCCTAGCGCCTTGAGTCCCTCGCGGGTAAGTAGTGCGCTTTACAAATTCTGTGATTGATTGATTGATTGATTGATTGAAGTGGTAGTGGGTTATTTTAAAGACGTATCTTTTATCTGGGTTGACTTAAGAAAAAAATATTTTAAAAGTACAAAAACATATAATAAATTTTATTTGGCGGGTCTTGAACCCTTGCCCTAACACATGAGTATGTTTTGTACTTACCACTACACCATTTATATCCTTAGTCAAACCCTTTGGCTAAACATTTTATGAGACTGTGCACAACACAGAAGTCCATCTTCTATTTCCATGCTGTTTTGCTTTTACATGCCACAAATCTACACTTGATTTTCGTTATTTATAAACAAATAGCCCTTATTTTCTTTCACTCTGGGATTTGCCCCATGCATTTTATTTTCTTACACAACCATTCCCAAAGACTCATTCCAAAAAATAAGGGATTTCTTTAATAGCAAGCCTTGCCCCCCCTGCCACATGCAACAGCATGTCACAAATGTCTGACATGCCCTGGCTTCACTAAAAAGGCCACAAATCTCACAGACACTGCTAGGGGTGATTTACAATAGGGCATCTTTCATTTGGGTAAAATAGAAGAAAAATTGAAAAAATTATAAAAATCGAATTTCCCTAGCTGGGGTTTGAACCCTTGTCAAAAAGCACTCAGGGCCCCTGTTAGTTACCACTGGACCATCTGTTCTACATAGAAACTCTTTGTCCAAAGCTTTTGTGTCATTAACAAAGGGTGCTGTCCTTCTTCTATTTCCATGTTGTTTTGCTTTCACATGCCACAAATCTACACTTGATTTTCGTTATTTATAAACATATAGCCCTTCTTTTCTTTCACTCTCAGACTTGCCCCATGCATTTCTTTTTCTTACATAACCATTCCATAAGTCTCATTCCACAAATTAAGGGATTTCTTTAATAGCAAGCCTTGCCCCCCCTTCCACATGCCACAGCATGTCACAAATGTCTGACATGCCCTGGCTTGACTAAAAAGGCCACAAATATCACAGACACTGCTAGGGGTGATTTACAATAGGGCATCTTTCATTTGGGTAAAATAGAAGAAAAATAGAAAAAATTATAAAAATCGAATTTCCCTAGCTGGGGTTTGAACACTTGTCAAAAAGCACTCAGGGTCCCTGTTAGTTACCACTGGACCATCTGTTCTGCACAGAAACTATTTCTCCAAAGGTTTTGTGTCATTAAAAAACGGTGCTATCCTTCTTCTATTTCCATGTTGTTTTGCTTTCACATGCCACAAATCTACACTTGATTTTCGTGACTTATAAACAAATAGCCCTTCTTTTCTTTCACTCTAGGACTTGCCCCATGCATTTCTTTTTCTTACACAACCATCCCCAAAGTCTTGTTCCACAAATTAAGGTATTTCTGTTAATTCAAACCTTGCCCCCCCTTCCACATGCCACAGCATGTCACAAATTTCTGACATGCACTGACTTGACTAAAGAGGCCACAAATCTCACAGACACTGCTAGGGGTGATTTACATAGGGACATCTTTCATTTGGGTAAAATAGAAAAAAATGAAAAAGAATATAAAAACGAATTTCCCAGCTGGAGTTTGAACCCTTCTCAAAAAGCACTCATGTTTGCTGTGAGCTACAACTGTACTATCTATTGGATTGTGAGGTTTACTTGGCCCAAAGCCATTTTATCAGGGAAGGACTGTGCCCACCTCTCTTTTCTGTCTATGCCATTTTGTTTTTACATGCCACAAATTCTATGTAATGACACAGAGGCTCTGTTTATGCTTCTCATTTCTTTACTACATTACCCATGTTTTCCTGTTCCTCCCATGTCACATGCTCTAATTATACATGAGCTACCCATATAACTGTAGAAGTCACCATTTTGTTTCCTCTTTCTTTGCTGCTTTACAGCCAGATAAGTGCAGTTTAATTCTTTATGCTTGTACTGACGTAATTATAGATATCTCATATCTATATTGCTTAGAATGTTTCTTTTCTATATGCTTGTAATGCCATAGTTGTAGGTATTTCCTACCTCTATTTGCTGTTAATGTCATGCTTTCTATGGGTTGCGGTTCTATGAGGGCAGGAGTGGTAAGTTGACCGATCACCTACTGCATGCACTACAGCGCTGGGATTCCGCCTTCATTTTCTGAACACTTACGGCAGTCGTACTCCGACGCTGCTTGCTGCCTCAGTGGAGCGGGGAGCAGACAGCGCACCTCTCGCTGATGTGCACAGTCCTCTTTTACTTGCAAACAAGGACCACACAACGCGCATGTGCAGAAATTGAACGCAACGCTCAGGGATATTAATCAGAGCGTTTGCTGACTTTTTCTACACATAATGTGAGTTGGCTCTGTATGTGGTGGCAGGGGTGAATGCTCCCCCTGCGCCCTGTCTCACAAGTATGAGCTGGGTTGTATACATTTGCATAGGCTTTACCTCGAGTGGGTTTTTTGGTCCAGGCATCTCCCTCCACATTTAAATTAAGGCATAATCCTTGGCCTTGCAGGGTTAGTTCCACTCCCCCCTTACTCTCTCAACTCCCAGTAAATTGAGTGTGCATGCAGAGAGAATGGCACAATGGGAGCCCTATAAGGCGGAGGCAGACAACTACCATGAAGAAGGTGTTGACCAGCTTGAGTGGGATTTGGTGGATGCACTGGACTGCAATGTACAGCAATCTGTGAATAAGGCCCTGGTACGGGCGCAAGGTTCCTTCACAGGGCAGCTGTGTGAGTTTGCATGCCAACAAGGCTGGCAACCCCAACTTCCTCCGGCCAACAATGAGGTGGGCCCATCAAAAAAGGGCAAAGTCAAGAGTAAATCACAGCCAGAGGTACATGGAGAGGCTTTTGCAAAGCTGAGGCGCAAGAGAGAGACTGAACACGATTATAGTGCCAACCCACAGGGAGAGTCCTCTCAGTCTCACAGCTTACAGCATGCAGAGGCCCTAGACTCAGACTGCTCTTACCACACTGAGGACAGTGATGAGGGTGAGAAGTCAAGACCCAGTAAGAAGAAACGGGCTCCAGTCCATACCCTTCGGGTGCTCCAATTCGAGCCCACCCAAATAATTCTCCCCAGGGAGTCCAATTGGGTTCCCCCTCCAGACATTGCAGAACACCTTCAAACCCATCTATGGCGGAGCTTTGATAAATAGGTACGTGCTCGCCTCTGCATGGAGTGCCCCCGCCCAGACCTGGTGGGTAAGGTTGCAGACACGCCAGAGGTAGATCCGGTCATAGTCACTTTTATGAAAAAATACGCAAGGGATCCGAAAAAGGGCCTGGATCGCTCATGTTGGATGTGCCAAGATAAACTACTTGACCTGACAGGAACCTTGACTAAGATCTTAGACTTAGCATACTAACCCAAAGAGTCCAACTCCCCAGTAAATACTGACAATCTGATTGGCTGGGCTCAGCGAGCAGGCTGCATGTTAGGGAACACCAGCTGCACCATCTCTACAGAGCACCGGAGATCTATCCTGATGAGATTAGATCCTACACTCAATGATCTATCCAATTTGGAAGCCAGCCCAATGTCTGACATCATATTATTCGGGGGCTCTCCAGATTTTGTGCCACCTACTCGACTATATACAAGGCCCAATTGACACTAAAATGAGTATTCTGGAGAGGCCTTTTTGTCAGGGCCGGGTGCCATGGAGGGTGCACCAGGCTGTGGAACCCACCAAAGCTCTCAACAAGGCTACTATGCCTGCGGCAAAGGTGGTTGGTATGGAGACCAACCAGATCCCACCTTCTATCCCACTCAACCCAGAGGTGGCCGCCCCAGATTCTGCCGCAGATCCAGACACGGACAATAGAATGCAATCCAGGACACAGGATCTACTGGTATGAGTTATTCCCTTCTCGGAAGTGATATTGGGAGGAAGAGTGCCGCTATTCACAACAATTGTAAATGCATATCCATGGACCCATGTGTACTGGAGACCATTCAGGGCTTCAAACTGGAATTTTACGAATCTCCAACTCATCTGGCCCCCCAAGACAAATGTATTTTTCCCAAACATAACAAGTTTTTATATTCAAACTCTCCTAGCCAAAGGGGCAATATGCCTGACAACTCCATAACCGAAAGGGTTCATGAGACCCATCTTTCTGTTCTAAAAGAAGGGCAGAGGTCACTACTAGTCCTAAACCTCAAAGATTTCAATGTCTGGATAATATACAGACATTTCAAAATGGAAGAAATTCTCTTGCAAAGAGATATTCTACAGGAATGCGACTAGATGGTCCGTCTGGTCCTGAAGGATGCCTACCTCTCCGTCCCCATATTCCCACCTCACAGATGGTTTCTACAGTTCATATGACGAGGATGGTGCATGGAATTCAAATCCCTTCCATTCGGTCTCTCATTGGCCCCGTGGTGTTTCACTAAATTGATGAGACCAGTCGTAGAAGCACTGAGGGCTTAAGGAGTATGTCTAATTGACTAACCAATCTCCTGTTGATGGCCCAGAACCTTCAGACACTCAGGACTAATCTATCATGGACTATACAACTTCTTCAGAGTCTGGGATTCCTGATCAACTCCCAGAAGTCAGTCCTGTCACCAGTCCAGCAAATGGCATTTCAGGGTTTCCAGATAGAATCAGTCCGAGCACAATTTCCTTCCAACCCAAAAGATACGCAATATCAAGAGGGAATTGAGGTCTGCATTGTGCAAACAGACTGTATCGTTGAGGTAGATTGTCAGAATCGAGAGACTCCTGGCCTCATCGATACAAGCCATATTTCCAGGCCCCCTCCATTACAGAGCCCTTCAGAGATTAAAAATCCAACACTTATGGAAGGGTCTATCTTACACAGAACAAGTCCCACTGATGGGCAAAGCCAGGACAGAGATAACATGGTGGTTGGACCACATGGAATCCTGGAATGGTCGAGCCATTTTCGGCACCTCACCAGAAATAGGGATCGAATTGGATGCCAGCCGGTTGGGTTGGGGAGTGAGGTGCAGGACAATGTCGACAGGGGGTCAGTGGTCGGAGGCGGAGCTCAGGCTCCACATAAATTGCTGGAACTCCTGGAAGGCTCTTTCGCTATCAGGAGGCTCGCCCCGATAAAGACGGACTATTATATCTTACTAAGAATGGACAACATCTCAGCAGTCCGCTACGTCAACAAACTTGGGGGGACGAAGTCCCGTCTACTAGCAGAGATTGCCAAGGACTTCTGTCACTTCTGCCTCGATCATTGCATCTCCCTCATAGTGGAGCATCTACCACACAAGAGGAACACCATAGCCGACTAGAACTCCAGACACTTACGAGATTTCAGCAACTGGAAACTGAATCACTCAGCCTTCCAAGCTCTGAACAGACTGTGGGGCCCGTGCAAAATAGATCTGTTCGCATCATGACTCAATCGGCAACTGACACATTTTTTGAGCTTGCGCCCAGATCCGATGCCCAGGAGACAGATGTATTTATCCAGGACTAGGATCAGTTCCGAGGCTATGCGTTTCCCCCATTCCTGATGATTCCCCTTGTCCTGTCACAGATCAGTTGACAAGGAGCAGAAATAATTTTGGTGACACCTTACTGGAGAGCGCAACCTTGGTTACCAGTAGCTCTAACTCTAGCGAGTGCGCCTCCAGTTCTACTCCCAGTTCAGCCGGATCTCCTCTTAGACCCGGAAGGTATTCCTCACCCATTGAATCTATCAGGTCAACTCAAGCTGATGGCTTGGATGGTTTCAGGCAAAGATGGCATACCCAAGGCATTTCGCAACAAGCTGCATCCTTCATCAGGCAGACCTGGCCAGATAACACCCATAAAAGATATTCTTTAGCTCGGAGGAGATGGTGTGCTTGGTGCAACACATGGAGTGTTGATCCCGTGGGGGCACAACATTGTATAGTAATAAACTATCTATCAGAACTAGCATCTTCTAGTTTAGAATACCGAACAGTTTATAACTTCAGATCGGCAATCTCCGCAGGACACCTCCCAGTAGAGGGTAAACTATTGGATGAACACCCTCTAGTCTGCAAATGGATGAAAGGTATCCGTATGGTCAACCCTCCGAGACCCAAGTATACACCCATTTGGGACGTGAATGTTGTTCTCAAATTCTTGGAGCAATGGCCTGCAAACAAATACTTGTTGTGCAAACAGCTTTCGGGCCAAGCTCACAATGTTATTATGTCTGATTTCCTGTAAGAGGGTATTGGACTTACGAGTATTGGATCTATCAGGTAGAGTATTCTCTCCAAAAGGCATTTCCTGTACTATCACACGCCGCACCAAATCTATTTCCATGTTGGTAACCTATCCAAGTTTCCCAAACAGTAGTAAATTATGTGTGGTGCAATGCTCAAAGGATTATGAAATCGCTACTTGTGATATGAGATAGGAGGCTGGAGGACAACTACTCATTGCCTTACAAAAACCCTAAAAAACTGTGTCTGCAGCTACCTTAGCCAGGTGGATGAAATGACTACTGGCAGATGCAGGTGTCAACATTTCTGTCTTTGTGGTGCATTCTGCCAGAGGAGCCATGGCATCCAAATCATATGCTCTCGGCTCTCGTGTAGAAGACATCATAAGAGCGGCAGACTGGATCTCTGAGTCTACGTTTAAGAAATACTATTATAAACCTATTGTAGATGTGGCATCTGTGGTGTTAACATGACTTTAAACTAGCATAATCGGAGCCTCCGGTCCTGACATAGAATAAAAATGTGTCTAGCTGATGCATCAAGAATTTCCAATTCTATTAAGTACACGGAGGTGAGGCTCACCCTTTAGATGCAATTGTCTTTGAACTATAATTCAATTGTTAAAAGTGTATTGTTATAACTAATGTTGATACAAAATTGAGTTGTTTCTGTCTTCTGTCTCCCACCTGATGATTTTTGGCAATAGTCTATGCTTTATATTTATGATGCCAGATTTTACTTTGGGGATCTCTCTCTATTTCAGGAAACGCCCAGAACAGCTGTGAGATGCACTCTGCTTTGGAATTCTTTCCCTTGAGAGGAGTTATATATGGCGTGTTGACTCGCTGCAATTTTAATCCCATTGCAGAGTTCAGTCACGGGCTGTGGTTGGTGATACACATCCCTGTTTGATCAACTGGAAGTTTTAAGTCCACGTTGGGCTGTATGGATCTTTGATGACTTTGGAATATTCTGTTCTTATGGACTTATCTAACAAAGAAAGAGGACACAAAATGATGACTTCCACAGTTACATGGATAGCTCATATATGATTGGAGCATGTGACATGGGAGGTACAGGGAAACATGGATAATGTAGTTTGTGTTTTACTTTATTGAGATTGGCTGCTGAAATTAGTAGTAAAGAAATGAGAAGCATAATCCTCGCCTCCGTGTCCTTAATAGAATTCTTGATGCGTCGGCTATAAAAATTTTCATCCACACTTGCTTTTCATGCTTTATAAATAAATAACCCTCCCTCTCTTTCATTCTGAGACCAGTCCCATAAATATATGTTTCTCACAAACTCTTTCTGTATAACTTCTGCCACAATTTCATATGTATTTTGCATGCCTCAAAAACACTTTTACTTTTCAAGACTGTTAGCCACAAAATAGCTATTAATTTTTCTCTTTGTGTTCTATATAATAGGATTGCTAAATGTTTTCAATTATGTAAGAAAAGTGCATTTAAAACATTCTACTGGTCGGTCTAGAACCCTGGATAACAACCAAGCAGCTTCTTAGTTCCTGTATTTTGCCTAAAGGATTTTGCATCCAATAACATGAGTGAGGTCAGTTGCGCAGTTGCTGTACGCTATCCCATTGTTTGATTTTATGATGTTCGCTTTTTAACTTTTTAACTGGTGGCTAATTACCGCTTACTTTTGTATTTTTACTTGACGGGCTCTCACCTCCACATGCTGGGGAATTTCTCTTCCTTCCTGGTTCCGCCCCGTTCCGCCGCAGCTGTGTGCCGATTGGGCGGAGGGCGTTCCCGAACAAGCCAGACTCTCGTCTCACGGCATTTCCGGGTTTTTCCTATTTAAACCCATGCCATGGCTGGTGCGCCGCTGGTGCGCCAAAGGCGCGCCTAAGGCAAGCCCGTCTGCGCCCGTCTGCGTCCGGCCGGGGCCAGCGGCCAGAACCCCTGCTCGTTTTTGCTTGCAGCCTCGACTCACTTACTCCTCTCAAGATCTTAGGAGTTTTAAACCCACCCCTAATGATGTTTGTCAAGTTCTAGCCCCTGATCACAGCGTCAGCTTCTGCTCGCATTGTTTATTTGATAATATCTTCCCCACCTATTCCCAGCCTGGCCCCCACCCTTCTTTCGGAGGAGACACTTCCCACCTTTCCAGAGTTGAGAATTCTGGCTCACATTCATCTAAGGTTTTCCGCTTTTTTAGTCTCAATTGTCGCTCCCTTCCCAAACACCAGTTGCACCCATTTCACTTCCTAGTTGACATGGCTCCACGACGGGTCCATACCAGATGTGATTGCGACATTACCACAGTATTTTGCTCTATTAGGTATAAATAGACCTCTTAAAACTGGTTTAGGAATTGCTATTTTAAAAAAAAATTCTATAACTGCAAAATTGAGGCATTCACGATTCCCAACTGTGAAGCTCTACTTTTCTCTATCCCATTCTCACCTAATCTTACCTTTTCTGGTGCCCTCATTTACCATCCCCCTGGCCCATCTAAAAACTGGGGTTCCCTGTTGACCGAATCACTTGCCCCTCTTATTCTTCATGCTGCAAATTTTCTGTGCATGGGGACTTCAATTTTCATTTTGATGATCCTAGTAATAAATCTGCTCGAACTCTTTTGGACAATCTGTTGACCCTGAATCTTTCACTCAGCAGTTGCTCACCTTCCCATGTAGCAGGTCATCTTTTGGACCCTATTTTTTTAATCTTCCTACTGTGTCCACTGCTCCTCCCATTCAGCTAGGCTGGTCTGATCACCTTGCCATTCCTTTCTTTATTGATTTCTCCTTGGTTCATTCGCCTCTCCTCCCGCCTTGCCAAAGAAAACTCAGAACTGGCCTCTACTTGATATGAAGGCAATTAATGAGCTGCTTTGGCAGACTGTTCCTTCCATTTCATCTCAACTAGACTCAGACCAGCTACTTGTCGATCACTGGTTGTCTGAGGCTGTCGATTCCATTCTTCCCCTTTCTACTAAATCCCAATCTAGAGTGCTTCCCCCGCTCCGTGGTTTACTGACTCCCTTAGAGCTGTAATAAAACAATGTAAAGTTTAGGAGAGACTGTGGAGAAAGCATTACGCACCAGAGGCCAAAGCCACTTATCTGGAGGCACAAAAAAAATATCATGCTCTTTGCAGAGCTCTTTGCAGGTCTGCTCGTGCCTCCTTCTATACGGATAAAATGATGTCCGCCCAAAATTGTCAGAAAACCGTATTTAAAGTGGTGTCCGAACTTTCTGCATCCAATATGTTCTTGCCATCCCCCTCCCTTCCATTACATTACTGCAATGAACTAGCACAGTTTTTTCATAATAAAGTTGTGTCTATTCATCGTGCGCTTGAGTTGGATTCCTCTTCTCATGACAACTTCATCTTTCCCACTACTCAACTTTATGACCAGGTTGTGACTGTTCCCCTGATTTTGCATCTGATGAATCTTGTCAAGTTAAGGCTTGGCTCCCAATTGATTTAATTCCTTTGAGAAATATACTTGGAAACATCAAGTCTGGCTCCCCACTTGATCCTCTCCCTCCTTCTAAGCTCAGATGCCTGGATGAGCCTTCCCTTGAGGTGATTTCTCAGCTTCTTAATTCCTCCCTAAATCTGGGCCAGTTGCCTTGCAGTAGGAAGCACGCTCTGGTGCATCCACTGTTGAAAAAGACTGGTTTAGATCCGCTCTGCTGGTCTAACTACAGGCCTATATCTCTTCTCTCCACCTTTTCCAAAATATTGGAAAAACACATTAACTCTCAACTTTCTGCACATGTGACGAAACATAAGCTATTTCATCCATCTCAGTCTGGCTTTCGTCCTGGTCACAGTACCGAATCAGGGGGTCATGGAGGACCTTAGGCAGCAGCTTGATTGTGGGGACTAAGCAGTGCTCATCCTTTTGAATTTGAGCGCTGCTTTTGATACGATATCCCATTCCATTCTGGTGGAGAGCCTCGTAAGCTCTGGTATTGTAGGTGTAGCCTTGCAGTGGCTGATTTCTTTTTTGGAGGATCGCTCCTTTCAAGTCTTTTCTCACACCGTGAAATCTAACCCCGTTGCCTTGACGGTGGGCAGTCAAAATATCGAAAATAAAATATCGAGATACCATAATATCGAAGTTTAAATATCGAAGGGACAGAATATCGATGGGACAGAATATCGATGGACAGAATATCGACCCTAAGGTAAGTAATATCGAATTACTTAATATCGATGTCAATAATATCGAAGTTAGTAATATCGAAATCAAATATATCGATGTTACTAATATCGATGTTACTAATATCGATATTTGTATTATTGTTATGTATTTTGTTATGTTTTTAATATATATGTGTTATATGTGTTTTTGTTAAGTGTTTTAATTGTTTAAAAATATATGTATACAATTTTTATATGTTAATAAATAAAAAAATGTAAGTCATTTTTTTTTTTTTGTACTGTAGCGGGTTGTGGGTTTATAGGGGAATAGGGTGGGAAGTAATTTAATTATACTAAATTAATTATTAATTTTTAGGAATTATAAATTAATTTTAATTATTTTTTGCGTTTAAGTTCTGTAGCGGGTTGTGGGTTTATAGGGGAATAGGGTGGGAAGTAATTTAATTGTAATTAAGTTATAATTTATTTTAATTAATTGGTATTGATAATTATATTATTGTTAATTAATTAATAATTGGTAATTAATTTTTATTAATTGGTTATTAATTTGTATTAATTGATTACTTGATTATCATGTAATTTAAATGTAATTACGTTATAATTTATTTTAATTAATTGTTATTGATAATTATATAATTTTTAATTAATCAATAATTGGTAATTAATTTTAATTGATTGGTGATTAATTTTTATTAATTGATTAATTAATCATCATGTAATTTAAAAGCAATTAATTTATAATTTATTTTAATTAATTGGTATTGATAATTATATTATTGTTAATTAATTGATAATTGGTAATCAATTATTAATTGGTAATTAATTTTTATTAATTACTTATTAATTTTTATTAATTGATTAATTGATCATTATGTTAAGTGTATTTTATCATTGGAGTGTGTTGTGCGTTTATAGGGGAATACTTTTGGAAGTAATTGAAATCTAATTAAGTAATTATTAAATTTATTTTTGGGTATTGATAATTAATTTATTGTATATTAATTATTAATAGGTAATTTTTTTAAATTACAAATTTTTAGTTCTAAAAATTAATTTATTTATAAGTATGTTATTTGTCACTTCTACGCTATCCAACACTTTCCCTACTGTTGCACTCCCTGGAGTGGGAATAGTAATTTCTACCCCTACGCTATCCAACACTTTCCCTACTGTTGCACTCTCTGGAGTGGGAATAGTAATTTTTACCCCTACGCTATCCAACACTTTCCCTACTGTTGCACTCCCTGGAGTGGGAATAGTAATGTCTACCCCTACGCTATCCAACACTTTCCCTACTGTTGCACTCTCTGGAGTTGGAATAGTAATTTTTACCCCTACGCTATCCAACACTTTCCCTACTGTTGCACTCTCTGGAGTGGGAATAGTAATTTTTACCCCTACGCTTTCCAACATTTTTCTTAGTGTTGTTTTTTGGGGAGTTGTAATAGTAGTTTTATTCCCTACGCTATTTAATATTTTTGTATTATTTTAGTTAATATAGTATATAATTAATTTTAAAAATATTAAAAGTAAATTTAATTTTTTTAATTTGTTATACATAATTATTTAATTTTTATTTATGTTATTGTTTTATGTGTATAGATGTATTTGTAATGTATAATATTTTTTAATAATTTATAATTTATTAAAATAATTATTCAAACTTATTATTAAGTAAGTATATATATTATATATTATATGTATATGTTTAATTAATGTTTTATTTAATTATATATGTTACTTATTAATTTTAAATATTATCAAATATTTTTAACTATGTTTTTTTTAATTATAAGTATTATTTAGTTTATTTTACATATTATTTTTAACACAAAAAAACAATATTTTTGATAACGATATTTTTGACATCGATATTTTTTTCCGATATTTTTGTACTTACCATGTTGTAGATAGGATGTCGATATTATTGACATCGATATTTTTGTTGCGATATTTTTGTAGGTCGATTTTTTGACCTTCGATATTTTGTCAGTGATTCTGCCTTGACATCTGGAGTTCCGCATGGTTCGATCCTGAGTCCTCTGCTTTTTAATCTTTACGTTCACCCTTTGGCAGACATTGCAGAAAAATGTGGGTTGACCATCTTTTCACACCTTGACGATGCGCAGATTATTATTTTTTTATCATCTGCTCAACATCAAGATCCTTCTTCACTTACACATGGTCTGCATAACATCTCCTTGTGGATGTCCAGCAATGCTTTAAGGCTGAATGGTTCTACAACGGAGGTGCTCATTCTGGGGATCAATCCTGAGCTTTGGGGAGCCAACCACTGGCCTGTATCTCTGGGACCTTTACCCACCTCGGTTCCTAAGGTTAAGAACCTGGGATTTTCCATCGATAACAAGCTTTCTCTCATTGCTCTGGTCTCAGGAGTCACCTTGGCCTGCTTTGTGGTCCTCAAGAGGTGAAAGAAAATTCTCTGGCTAATTTCACCTGCTGCTCAGAGGTCTGTCCTGCAGTCTTTGGTGATCTCCAGGCTTAATTACGGTAATGTATTGTATCTGGGTGCGGACAAGACCTCAGTACGCCGTCTCCAGCTCATTGTGAATGCGGCTGCCCACCTACTTTACAGGTTGCCTCGCCACGCCTCTATCTCCCCTTTGCTCTATCAACTCCACTGGCTCAGGGTTGGCAAGCGTATCAAATTTAAGGCTCTCTGCTGCATGTTTAGAGCTCAGCACAGCCTGGGCCCCACATACATACCATATCTTGTCAAGCCCTATCGACCTTCTTGCAATCTAAGATCTGCTAATCTTTTCTTTTTCTCAGTCCCTAGAGTATGGATGGCCGGTATGGGTGGGCGTTCGTTTTCCTTCCTGGGACCAAAATTGTGGAACTTTCTTCCGCTAGAACTCAGGAATTGTCAATCCCTCTTTGCCTTCCGTAAAAAGCTCAAGACTTTTCTTTTTAGCCAGGCCTAATGCCAACTGAGCTTCTATCTTGCTTGTTCCGCTGTCAGCGCCGAGAAACCCTGTTGGGTAGCTGCGCTCTTTATAAATCTTTAAATAAAAAAAACTGCAGTCCCTTTTCCATTTCAAGTATTAGGGTAATTCATTGATAGGCCTTCCTCTATGCCATGTGACACCCCTGTTTAGCTCCAGTTATTTTGTGAGGTTGTTTTCGAATATATTGCCATACAGTGGAATAATCTACTTCATCAACTACCACTTCTACCTGCTTAAGCGGTGAAAAGTGCACCTTTCATATGCAGGTTGTGTCACTCATCCTGGAGAATTGCTGACAGAAACAGGATTCTGACATAGCCACTCCACATTTTGCCATTAAGACAAGGTAAGCAGAAGCATGGGCCTGGATCAAGGTCTGTGGTGTCCTAAAGATCACTGTCCAAAACCTTCCAAATCACCATGTAGTTTCTGTGTAATATGTCAATGTCCTAAATGTGATCCTATCAAAGGCACTTTGTCAAACGAACACTGAAATGTGCTCATCTGTGCTTATTTTGAGTCTGTGGCATAAGGTGGGGTATAAGGCGACTCTCTTTTTGGTGAAAAGGAAAATATTTTTAATTGGGCTTTGGCCCAGAGAGAAAGGTGAAAACCCAAGGAAGGAAGAGAAAGACAGGAAATAGTGAGAAAGGGAGAAAGCAGAAATGAAATGGAACCTGCAAGAGCGAGATAAAGAAGCATGAAGTGTATGTTGGTAGATGACAGATATGACTTACAGTCGGCAAAATCACTATAGGATGAAGAAAAGCTTTGGTTTTCTAATTGCTTAGCAAGTATACTTACAGAAACATACACAGATGATAAGACATGGGTGCTCAGTCAGCGTAATTAAGTATGACTACCGAACACAATTGGCATTTACTTCAGCTGCATGATGATGATACACGGTGATGCACAGAAAAGCCTAAGGAGAGCACCAGTAGCAGCGCATAATTCGTAAAATACTGAGTGCTGCTACCCGCAACTTTTATGAGAAGCCCGTGTGCCGTGCAATTAAAAGTTGGTGCGTGAAATACCAAAGCTGGTTGTCTCAAAACTCATGATGCACCTTAACTCCACTGGCACACATATACCTGCCCATTTATTTCACTCTTGCCTATCCTGCTTTCTTCCTATGTGATGTTGTTCTCATTTTTCTCTTTCTCTATCCTTACCCCTTTTTTCCCTCTTTTGCAATCTTGAAACAACAGATGCGGAAAAATAAGTGCTGGTCCCCAAAAATAAGTGCTACTGCCCCACACTGGCAACCACTGGCTCAATTTAAGCACTGACTGGTAGAAGGGTATTAAACAACTATCATGGGGCAATGAACGATTGAGCAAAAGCAGCTCTCAAAAGTATACTGCCCATACATAGAACTTTATGGTATCTTATAGTGTTATGACACACAACAGCAGTTAGGCACGTTTAATATCTTATGATTAAGGCTCCCTGTTTTCCGTTTTTACGGATTTTTACAGATAAATACAGACAGAAAACAATGTGTTTTCTGTCTGTATTTATTTTTAAAAGTGGATAAATACAAAAAATGTTGCTTCTTTTAAGTGACTCTACGTGCTGTCTTTCATGAATTATAGGCCAGCAGCTGAGCAGATGAACAGCATGGTTAATTAAAAAACAGGATGACATTTGTTTAAATAAGACATTTATGGTATAATGCTAGTATTTACCAATGGATGTATTGTTATGTAATATTTGGCAGCTTAAATAGCTAAAACACAACAGACATCAAAGTAAGAGGTGCAAGTCTATCAGTTAAATAGATATGGAAATGTACAGTTTTACAACTTAATTTATATGCAAAACACAAAATAAATATGGATAAATACAGATAAAATAGCCAAAAAATAAATATGGATAAATACAGACGGAAATGGCCGAAAAATAAATACCATAAAACCGGGAGCCCTACTTCTGATGACACACTTTGTAGTTCATGGGCATGGATTTGTTAATCATTCACATTCATGATAAATTGCGCCAATAACACACAATACGGGAGTGATTGCACAAATTGTTATTTTGTAGCACTTGGATTCTACCTCCTATTTGACTTATTAAATCTAGCTTGGCCAATTATTTATACCATGAGTTACGATTCTTGTCAACATATTTATATGATTGTTTACATGGTACATTCATGTTGGAGCTTGCAATACTAAAGCAGCACATAAAGATTCACACAAATCCTGCCTTGTTTAGAAATACAATTTCTGAACATCAACTCTTTTGCAATACATGGAACATAAATCAGTTTCACAGCTTGTTGTTTTCTTTGGTTAAAGTTAAAATACTAACAGTGCAAAAGAGGCCTCGAGCTTGAGCCGAAATCCACAGGGGACTGGGTGTTAAGAAACACAGGGGCATATTTACGTTCCCTGGCGCATCCCTGCAAATCAGCAGGGATGCGCCAGGGAAAATGCGTCACGCAAGTTTACCCTTGCGCCACCTCCAATGCGCTGCATTTACAATGCGGCGCATCGTGGCGCAAGGATAAGCAGATGCGTGACGCATCTGCCGGCGAAAGGTTGGCGCAGTGCTGAAGTTGTGTCGCAAGCGCGACGCAACTCCAGCACTGTGCCAACCTTCCCTATCTCTAACATGGTGCGTCAATCCTTACGCCTGCTTCAAGCAGGCGTAAGGATTTGACGCACCAGCGTCGGAAAAGTGACTGCGTGAAATCTCGTAGATTTCACTGCATCACTTTTCCGAGGCGTCCCTGCGCCGGAATGCCCCCCCTGCGCAGGAACACCCACATGAAACCTGACGCAGGTTTCATGTGGCGCAGGGGTTTACTACGTGACGCATCTCCCTAGATGCGTCACGTTGTAAATATTGCGCAACGCGGCGCATGGTTTGCGTCGCCGCTGCGTCACATGCGTGACGCAACGGCGGAGCAAAAGTGGCGCAAGGGGCTTGTAAATATGCCCCACAGTGTTAGACAGTGGTTTGCACCCTGTCCAAGTAGAGACCCTCACTCTAGTCAGGGTAGGGTGATTATACACCTCAGATAACCCCTGCTCACGCCCTTGGTAATTTGGCTCGAGCAGTCAAAGCATTTGTAAAGCATTTGTACATACAAACACAATAACAGTGAAAACACTACGAAAGGACACCACACCAGTTTAGAAAAATAACCTATATTTATCAGAATAAAACACCAAAAATCCAGCATATGCAAGTAAAGATATCACATTTAAAAGGTACAAAATAGTTCAGTCCATAGGAAACTATGGTTGAGTCACTTTTAGCACAAAGTACCTGGGATGGGCTAAAATCAAAGCCGAAAACAGGCGCAGGGGAGGTGAAATGCCGTAAAAGCAAAGTATTGCATTGCTTCATTACTACCAGGGGAGGTGATGCGTCAGTTCCTTACTGCCAGGGGAGGTGATGCAGTTTCTAAATGCAGCACAGGGGAGGTGATGCATTGGTTCCCTACTGTCAGAGGAGTTGATCTGTTGGTTCCTTACTGTCAGGGGAGGTGATGTGTCGAACTCCGGATACATGGACTTGGTTCCTTACTGCTGGGCCACATCGATGAAGAACTTGGCTCATAGGTACGATGCATTGAAAATCCAGACACGTTGTGTTGATGTGGAGGAGCAGGGAGTGCATTGATATAACAGCCCCGAAGCAGGTGATGCACTGATTTCTTCAGCCACACAGCATGGCCCATAGTCGGAGTCGAAGTGTGCACCATTGAAGTCGATTACACGGTGCTCAGGACTCAGGTTGCAGCAATTCTTCAGCCGCAAGTAGACACTGCATCGATTCTTTGGCCGCACATCGATGATGCACTGGATTTCAAACCGCTCGGCGGTGCTGCGCTGGAAAAACAGCTGTTGAGAATCAATGCATGGATTTTCTGGGTTCTTAGCAGCCAAACCACCTCCCAAAAAAAAGTCCAGTCCTTTCACTCCCAGGACAGAAGCAGCCAATACAATGTCAGTTCTTCCTATGGCATCCAGCTCTTCTTCCTGGAAGAATGTCCTCTTAGTCCAGAAGTGGTCTGAACTTATGGTGTCACAGCTCCAGTACTTATACCAGTTTCTACCTTTGAAGTAGCAAACTTTAAAGGAAAGTCTTTGTAGTTCACAGGACCTGCCTTACTCTGACCTGGCTCCAGACACACTACAGGGGGCAGTGACCTCTTTGTGTGAGGACAGGCACAGCCCTATTCACTTGTCAGTGACAACTCCTTCCACCACTCCAGCTCAGGAAGACCTATCAGCCTGGTGATGGGCCATCAGCATATGCAGGGCACATCTCAACTCCCTTTGTGTGACTGTCTCTAGTGAATGCACAAACAGCCCAACTTTCACCCTTCCTCAGACCTGGATTCCACAGACAGGAAGAGTCACAGAATGGTAAGCAAGAAAATGCCCCCTTTTTAAATGTGGCATTTTCAAACACACAATTTAAAAACCAATTTCACTAAAAGATGTATTTTAACGTGTTAGTTCAGTGACCCCAAACTCCAAATCTTGATCTATTCCCAATGGGAAGTTACACTTGTAAGAGTTTAGAAGGC
This sequence comes from Calotriton arnoldi, assembly GCA_963921515.1. Taxonomy (NCBI): domain Eukaryota; kingdom Metazoa; phylum Chordata; class Amphibia; order Caudata; family Salamandridae; genus Calotriton; species Calotriton arnoldi. Next base: position 1,565,316 of record CAWUFW010003047.1, read on the forward strand.
AGCTCCAATGGTAACCTATGTGGGAGATAGTCCTAGCAATAGGGAAAAAATAAATTAGCGGTATTTCACTATCAGGACATGTAAAACACTCCAGTCCATGTCCTACCTTTCATCTACACTGCACCCTGCTCATTGGGCTACCTCGGGCCTACCTTAGGGGTGTCTTACATGTAGTAAAAGGGAAGGTTTGAGTTCTGGTAAGTGGGTAAACTTGCCAGGTCGACATGCAGTTCTAAATGGCACACACAGACACTGCAGTGGCAGGTCTGAGACAAGGTTGCAAGCCTACTCATGTTGGTGGCACAATCAGTGCTGTAGGCCCACTGGTAGCATTGAACACAGTGCACTTTAATAGTGACTTACCAGTAATCAAACATGCCAATCACGAATAACCAATTACAGATACAATTTTACACAGGGAGCACTTGCACTTTAGCACCAGTCAGCAGTCTTAAACCCAGCAAAAACGAAGTCAGAAAAACACTGGAGGAAGGCAAAAAGTTGGGGGATAACCCTGCAGATGGGGCAGGTCCCACACACAGTGACTACGGATATTGAATTAATTTACAAACATGCATTTATTCATGATAAAGAAACATGAACAAATCCTCAAAAGGTATGAATCATTTCTTGATATATGTGGATTCAAGAATAGACAGTGTTAAAAATGTGGTGACTGGTTGACCACGACGGAGCGTGGGCCGGTTACAGGGACCCCATTAGCCCCACTGAACATCATACTTTAAATCCTGGTGTGCATTCTGCATGTCTTTGTTTTGCGAGGCTTCACATTATCAGAAGTCGCTTCCGATGAAGCCAAGCAGCGATGCTTTGCGGAGCTTTGTGACACTCTGCACTGATTCCAATGAAGTTGGCAGGTGTATGATGAGGATTTGTGGTGCTTCATCACGCTTTGTGTCAGTTCTGATGGGGACCACAGCTTGGCGGTAAGATTACCTTAAGGTCCACTCCCAAGAGACCAGGACAGGGGTGCCACCACTTGGTGGGCAGAACTCACAGCAAGCGGAGTCTAGGTCCGGTTTCAAGGTGATTTCTGTCCCTGAGGCTATGATTAGGAGGTCAGCCAACTACCTCTTGGAGTCACAATAGTGGTCCGGCATTCAAGATGCTGATCCAGACATTCTCTCAGGCAGCCAGGCAACAGGCACTAAGGCAGCCAGGCAACAGAGTAGCAGCCCTTCTTGCAGAGCAGCACCACAGTCCTTTTGAGCTTTCCACAGGTCCAGAGGTGTACTGAAGAGTTGTGTCTGAGGGTTCAATATTTATATCTGGTACCCACTTTGAAGTAGGAAAAGGTTCTAGAGAATTCCCTTTTGAAGTCCTTGAATTCTCTGCCTCTCCTGTCCTGGCTCCAATCTGGCTGCATGAACAATGCAGTGATAACAAGTCATTTGTGTGAAGGCCAGGCACAGTCTGTTCAGTTGCAAGTGAGTCTGTGCCCAGGTCCGTCCCCATCCTGCCAATTTGTGGCCCATCCAGGCACACCTAATCCCTCTATTGGGTTGCTAACTGGAAGGAATAAACAAAGTCCAGCTGCCAACTACACCCAGTCACGCGGCCTTGGAGCAGGCTGCAGGTATCAAATGCTGCAAAAACATGCCATTTTTCTAAAAGTGGCATTTTCAAAATTGTAACTTAAAATCTGACTTTACCATTAAAGAGGATTTTTATTATATAATTCTGTTAGAAATGAGGTCTCTGATTGGCAGAGGTATGCACCCTTGTCCAGTCAGGGATCACCACTCTATTCAGGTTAAGTTCCCAATCCCCCTAGGGAATCGTGTACCCACCCTCTGGTAGCTTGGCGCAGAGCAGACAGGCTTAACTTCAAGAGGCTATTGGTAAAGTATTTGTATACACCCACAGAGCAAGTCACAGAGGACACCACAACAAATAGACTCCACAGAGTGGTAGAAAAATATGGGTGATTTATATGCACGTAAAATAAGGCAATACAATAAATCTCTTCTTAATAAGAATCAGGATACGAGTTCATTTACGAGGTTATAGGCAGACAGTGCTGAACGTATTGGGCTCCCTTCAGGAGCATTACGGTGATTTTAGAATCCTCTGCACTTTCCGCAAGTGAGACTGAGTCTGCTGGGGCAATATTGTAGCTGTAATTAGGTGGGGGGCGCCTTCAGGCAGTGAGACGCAAAGCACCACAACGCGGGAGACTGGTCGTGTCCAAGATGGCAACGAATCACACCACTGCGGCTGAGGGTCCGTGGAAGTCAGCATGGCGGTTAGGGAATCTGGAGAACTTCTGTGATAGACAGTCATGGGACTGGTGTTACCGTGGCCGTCCTCGCACACAGGCAGTGGGGGGAGAGGCAATCAGCTGGCAAATTGGTGCTGGTTGGAGCCCAAGTCCTCTGGGCCCCGCCGGTGTTGCGCAGGACGTCCATGTCCCAAGTACTCTGTTGCAGTGTAATCCTGACAACCGCGTGAAGGGAGGCACCCCGTTCCCGGTTGGCAATTGATGCAGTCATAGGGCAAGGGAACGGTCTTGAGGCGATTCACAGCGCACTAGGCCCCTGGCACCTGGACAGCATGAAAGCTGACGTCACAGTCAGGACCTGCGAGGCTGGTGGGGCTTTGAAGCCCGGTAGGGTCAACGGGGCAGTTGACAAGCCCCCAAGCGTCACTCTGGAGGCAGTTCTTGGTGCCTCGGTTGCATGGCAGAGGTCAGCAGGTAGGAGGGCGGCTCAACAAAGCAGGACAGGAGTTCCTGGGACCAGTCAGACACAGCATAGAGGCAGTCCTTCCCATGCAGCATCCTTTACTCCAGCTTCGTTCAGGTCCACTAGTGTCACACAGATGTGGGGCCAGGGCTCTATTTTATACCCTGATGCTCACTTACTAGTCGGGGCAGAAACTTCTAGAGAGGTCTTTGACATTTTGGGGGTTTCCTGTCTCACCTGACCTGGTTCATTGCTGTCTGCACTGACAAAGCAGAGCCGTTAAGCCGATTGTGGGGTGGCCGGATCAGCCTATTCAGATGTAAGTGCGAATCACTACTCCATCCTCTCAGCCCAAGAAGGCCATCAGTATGTAGATGTGGCAGCCCTTCCTGTGTTTGGGGGAGTCTAGGGAGTATTCAAGTGTGGGGCTGCTACCCTTGGCCATATGTGGATTGGGGCAGGCAGCAGGTACACAGAGTTTAGGTGTTGTGTAGTTCCGTAGGACCCCCAGGACCTGCGCGTTGTGGATGACCTAAACTGAGGGCTTGGTGTGAAGACAGACTCTGGACACCCCCACAGAATGAGTCAGCCGTTAGACCTGCTAGCTCTACAGTGCCACTACCACCCCCTGTACTATACAGTGTGGTAGGTAGTTTCTGGCAACCACTGAACATGACAACCCTGATTCCTCAGATATCGTGGAAACAATACAGTATCTTTCGTTCAGTCACTCATGCTTGCTTTTCTCAGAATACATAGAATGACGTTTGGTATGGTTTCAATAATTATTTATTGGTCAAGCGTCAGTCTAGTATGAAACATATTAACTGCAACAATCAAAAGACAGGAGCAGACAAATGTAATGGCTAGTACCAATATTGTAAAAAGTAGATACATTTCTACCATAGTGCTAATAAGATGAATAAAAGCATATTACATAAAACAATAGCGTTGGCGTACTCCTACGTACGTAGCCTACCTAACCGCGCCTAGACTAGAGGTGTAGGTGAAGCATGTATGTGTAAGTGCTAGGATATGTCCTAATGGAACCTGATGTAGCCTAATGGAGAAGTGCTAACCCCTGACCTGATGGTTCTGAATGAAGGACCCCGTCTCTACGTCAAGGATGGCACAGCACAAGGGATGTCGAATTTCTGCTTTTCGAAGGCTCAGCCTGCAGAGTCTTGGTCCAGCCTGGAAGGAATTTCTCCTCTGTCTTGGTAAGGGGGAGTGAGGGTCTTTTATACTAAATTGGTCACTCCGGGGATTTTCTAGAATAGATATGTTTTGAAAACATTTTCTAATCCCCTGCTAATCCTTTTCTAAACAAACATGAGCATATGCAGCTGGATGTTGGCCATGAATGAAAAAAATGTGGTGACCCTTGTACAGAATAAATCTACCATGCCTGGGGACATGTTTTGTGTACATCAGGTACAGGGATTAAGATATGGTACCAAGAGCCTGTTGTCGGAGAGACAGAAGGAAGCTACTGGGTAAAAGGTCACCAATGTAAGACCGTTATGTCTAGTGGACGGGACACAATGTATGCAATCGGTATATACATGATGCAACTAACCTAAGGGAAATGACATAGGGAAGGACAGAGACATATCCACTTTCCAAAGGTGGCATTTCTGCAACAGTAAGGGTAAAACCCAATACACCAACAGGGGGGATTTCTCATGACCATTCCACCCATACCAAACATGATATATCTACTCCTTCCTATGCAGGAGTTATCACTTAAAGGGATATAAGGGAATTCCTAATGCTGGCCTACGGAGGGGTAGGCCTCACTGCAATGGTAGAGGCTTGTCTGGGTATTGTTGAACTACAGACCTATCTCTTTATTGCCGGCGCCAGCCAAGATGCTGGAAAAGGTTGTCCAGCGTCTATTGGCTAAATTTTCTGAGAGCAATAACATTTTACATGATACTCAATCTGGCTTTCGTGCCGGTTTTTGTACAGAGATGGCCCTCGTAGAGGTGGCCGAATCAGTGAGGTTGGCGGTAGACTCTGGGGCATCAGCCATGCTGGTGCTCCTGGATCTATCCGCCACATTTGACACGGTAGACCATGATAGTTTGGTTCGATGCCTCCATGACTTCGGCATTAGGGGAACCGCCCTTGAGCGGGTGAGGTCATTCCTCCACAAGCGGACTCAAAGGGTGGCTTTACAACCTTATCAGTCCGAGCAGAAGCGCTTGTGGTGTGGGGTGCCCCAAGGATCAGTTTTAAGTCCACTGCTGTTCAACATCTATTTGGCACCCCTGTTTTCCCTTATTGCCAACTGGGGGGTCAAGGCAATATCTTATGCCGATGACACCCAGCTGGTGTTCCCTTTTAAAGACCAGTCGGTTGATTCCTTTAAGAGCTTCAAGAGTTGCCTTAAGGATATTGCAGTTTGGATGAACAATAATAAATTAAAATTAAATGCTGAAAAGACAAAAGTGATGTTCTTTGGGACCAACAAGCATCCTGACTCGGATTTGTGGTGGCCGCAGGAAATGGGGTTACCACCCACCCCAGCGGGCACTGTTAAAAATCTTGGAGTACATTGGGAGGCAGATCTGTCGTTTTCCTCTCAAATCCAGCAGGTAACATCCTCATGTTTCGGTAAATTGAGGTATATGAGGAAATTTCTATATTTGTTACCAGAAAACTGCAGTCGAGCCGTAGTTCATGCAACGGTGACGTCCAGACTGGACCATACGAATGACCTTTACCTGGGCCTCCCTGCTTACATGGTTAAGAGACTACAACTGGTCCAAAATGCGGCTGCGAGATTGATTAGATGCATTCCTATGCGTCAACATATCTCCCCGCATATTAAGGAACTTCACTGGTTACCGTTGGACAATAGAATTCAATTTAAGGCCTTAACCTTAGCTTTTCATTCGTTCCATGGACTCTGTCCCAGATATCTGAAACAACGGTTATGTGCCTACAAACAGACTTGGCTACTGCGTTCCAATAATCAGAATCTGCTTGTTATCCCACGAGTTAGGAAGGAGCGTTGGGGCGGCAGATCCTTTGTGGTGACAGTGGCCAAGCTATGGAATTCCTTGCCGCCTGCTTTGCGGTAGATCAAATCAGAATGGCTATTCAGTAACACAGTTAAGACTTGGCTCTTTAACTTGGATTAATTCCAATGGTTGGCTGGTGTTTGTCCTTTTTATTTCGCTGTCACTTGTTGTTATAGCGCCGGGACACCTCCTTCGGGAGATAGCTGTTTGCGCTCTATAAATGGTTGTATTATTATTATTATTATTGAAGCAGGTTTGCCAATGTCACCATGTTTTAGGGGAGAGTGCCTGCACCTTAGCACCGGTTAACAGTGGTAAGGTGACCAGAGTACTAAGTCCAACAAAAGGTATAGTCTAAAGTGGGAGGCGAGAGGGCAAAACTTAGGGGAGATCACCCAAAGGCTGACAGGTCTAACAAATTTCACAGACACAAAACATGAAAAGTCTAACTGTTCCCAATCAAATGTTAGCATTTATTAAATGTGATAAGGCACCCCAATGTTATTCTTTAGAAGAGGTATGCCTCACATTAGTGATAAATGAATTTATGGGTTTTCACTACCAGGACATGTAAAACGTAAAAGTACATGTCCAACCTTGCAATTATAATGAACCCTGCCATATGGGCTACCTAGGGCCTAATTTAGGGGTGACTTATATGCAGTAAAAGGAGAGTTTAAGGGTAGCCAGAGGTTATAAAACTGACTTCAAGCTGCAATGGAAGGCCTGGGGCATGTTTTAAGGGGCTACTTAACTGAGTGGCACATTAAGAGCTGGCACACTAAGAGCTGCAGGTCCTTGTTGCTCGAATGTGGATTTACGATAACAAAGAAAAGACAAAAGGCATTTGGCAAAACAGGAACAGTTGATTTAAATTAAATGCAGAAGGCGAGAGAGCCGCAGCAGAGTAGGGGTCTGAAGAGTGTCTCAAAGTACATTGGTGTAGGCCGTTATTTTATACATTTCACAACGTGTCATAAAGCAATTTGTACATTCTTTTAGAACAGTAATCCCGGGACTAGTCACGGGGATGTATATTCGTTCACCTGATGAGGAGTGCAGGTGGGTCTCAAACTTGTGACCCTGCGTGGACACAATGCGGGCCAGTGAGTAATGTGTCCAGATGGCATTGGGAGCACATAATCAATGTGTGCAGTGTGCGTGTGGTGTTCTGATTGGTTGAGTGTTCCTAACTACATGTGGCATCTAACTTTATGGTGTGTTGGGAATGCGCATCCCTCTGGCCAAACGTGTTTTATTGGGGCCAATCTTCTCGGACCAATTTGGTGTTGCTGCCTATCTGACTGACTGATCTCGCCGCTACCTTCCAGATCCCTTTCACCTTTCAGACATTGTACAACAGTGAGGGGCTGAGGTGGAGATTTCCGAGGCGACTGGACTCGCTGCTGCCTACCGAGCCGGCGGGAGCTTGTTGCGGGCTGCGAGATTGTGGGGCCGCCTTTGATCGAGCTGCGGGCGGGGAGCTGTTACGGCCGCAGAGGACGTAGGAGAATTCACCTGGGCATACGCTCCCCCTCCCGTGGTGGATAAAGCCGCACTGGTGCAGGGTGCAAGATTTGGACTTGCGGCTTTCGCCTTTGAGGAGTGAGAGTGCCTTCGCAGCTTCTGCCGGCGGGCGGAGCTGCTGATGCGGCGCGGTCCACTTGAGGCTTGAGAGCGCCCTCCTGTCCCACTGCATTGCGACTGAGCCCGGGGAGCTGGAATTGGTGGAGGAACCACCTACGATCTCTGTTTGCACCAGGAGGTGCTCAATACAGCACGGACCATGGAAAAGGTTGAGCTGGGCTCCCCACTAATGTCAACAGACCATTGCCGCTGAACCACAATGGGGTAGAAAAAGCCTTCAGCAACTGAGGAGGTAACTGTGACTACTCTAGGTACCTTTTTGGCCAGAGCAACTTCGGTCTTCGAGAAATAAATTGCCCTTACAGAAAAGAGCCTCTCGTTGGGTTTAGGGGCGGGCCAATTATTAACCATACCTACTCAACCTACGCAGGGGGATGCAACCCTCACAGCTGGGGCAGCCCCTATAGAACCGCATGTGGTTATTGGATTACCTACTAGATCACCTACAGAACACACAGAGTTTGTTACCACACATAGCGGGAAACTGACAGCCCCTACCTCTGTTGATGGGAAACGAAAAAGAGGCAACGTGACATTACCCACTAAATGCCGAGCGAAAAGATCAGAATGGTCGCCACGTCTGTGAACTCATCCTATCCGAATGGCCAGCAACCCACAGACTTCGCCTCTCCTCCGAACTGGGCTGCACTCTTGGACAACTTTAAACAACTCTTGCAACCTATCTATTCACACTTAGATTACATAGATTGCATTTTACAAGGTTTATCTCAGTCTCAAGTAGCTCATGAAGCGGGGTTAGATCCAGGAGTTATTCCAGCCACTTCTAGTGCCCTTCCCAATCTCTTGGCTATCTCTGATGCACGTACAACCTCCAACAACACTAACTTTGAAATCAATAATATGGGTTCCAAATGTCATATTAGTAATAATACTACCCAAGGCTGTACGCAAGCTATATCTATGGGTTACCTTGGTGTAGTCAATGAGTTGTCATCTAGCAGGCCTAACCATGCAAGTCTCGACCCCAGGTGCTGCCCACCACAGGTGTCTACAAAAGACTTAAGGAATAGAGGACAATCACAATATATATCAAGTACACAGGGTAAGGCAATCCGACCATCCAGGCAGGTACATAATAGACTAAACCAAAAACATATGAATCTTTTTCCTGCTGCATGCCCTTTTGTTGTAAATTTGGTAAACGTACCTTTATTGTGCCCACATTTATTTGAATCATCAATCCAATTGATGGACAAGGGTCGACATTAGCTGAACCAAAACTCAGAAAAAGGACACCTGATTCAAAATCACTTGATAATGGCTAGAAGAACACAGTGGATAGGGACTTATATAAAATCAGTTAATAATGACTGTGTAATTTTGTATTTTGATAATGAACGTTTGGTTAGAGTTTTATTAGGAAGTCTGCCAGCTTCCCTTCTCTTGATTCCCAGATTTATGCAGTTCCTCTTGGCTTCTTTTATAGGCCCGCAACAGCATGCGCCAATCAGGAATACTATCCCAGGAGACCTGGCCCTAAGCATGCAAAGGTGGCTCCCGCCCGCTTCCCTTATCTAACAGGTACTCAACGTTAAAAGATATGGAGGCTTATGATTGACTGTCCTCTGAACAAATGGCTTCTGGTCTGGTATCTGTAGAACGGGCTTGCTTGGCTAGTTCTGATTTAACAAATAGCATCCCCTCAATACGAACTAATGATATTTCATCTACCTCCCCGGCACTGACAATGCACCATTCACAAGATTCCAGCAGAGACGTAAAGCTTCTATCATGGAATATAGCAGGATACGGAACCAAAAAAGATAACTCAAACTGGCATAAAGTCTTCCTAACTTCTTATATCATCTGCTTCCAGGAAACTTGGTCAGAACAGCCTTTGTTTGTAGATGGTTATCGTTCTTATGTTACGCCAGCAGTCCCGTCAACTAGTGGAAGATCTAAGGGAAGTTTACTTACCCTTACCTCAAACTCGATCACCATAGGTAAGTTGAAGGTTATTAATAATTCCCCTCATTTTCACATAATTTTGGCTGAAGCCCCTGGGAAAGTCGATCTGTTATTGATTAATTTTTATAACAATAATTTTAAGAATCCCACACATGTGATAGACAAGTTAGGGAAATACTGGAAGCTCTTTTCACATTTCATCCACAAACTCTCTTTTAATATGGGCAGGAGACTTTGATATACATTGTTGTCTTAAAACAGATCAACATACTTGTGGTGTTACTGATTCAAATGATTTGCTCCTTACCCACTTTGTGCATCATAATTATGGTAACATTTTAAACAATTTCCTATTAACCTGGGATTTAAAAATAATAAATCCATGTCACCAAATGACAGGCCAACTCCTCACCACTTTCCAACGCAACGGAGTCACATCGACAATTGATTTTATAATCACTCAATTCAACAATATGCACAGTATTAAGTCTATTAAGGTAGAGTGGACAGAGTTTAGTGACCATGCTTTCCTTGCCTTTAAGCTTGCTTGGTATTTTGATGCTAAATTAAGACCTTTATGTACCCCTAAACCGATACTGAGCAAGAAAAATGGATTTACCCTTATATGGGAGAAAATCGATACAACTCATTTCCTCCCAAAGGTATATCAAAGAGGTCTTACCCAAGACTGAAACTTGTCTAGAACCTAACACTGACAATCACCAGATAATAATATTATTCAACAAAATCTTAACATCTATAAAATCTAATCTTAAAGTGGTTCGAGTTAAACTGTTCAAAGGCTTCTAGAGCTCTTCGCACAGCTCTAAAATCGAATCCTAGAAATAAAGACCTAATAAGGTCATTGCGTGCTGATTATAAGAGAGCTAGAATGGTGAGGAAAAAGCAGCTATGGGATGAAGTTTGGGAAAAATTGGGAGAGGCATCGAAAAGTAAAGACAGTAAGGCATTCTGGCAGATAGTAAATTCCCCCTTCCTACAGGAAGAGGGAGGGCCCTCTCTTGACACCCACATAGACTAATCCTCCTGGCTCTCTCACTTAAAGAGTAATTTTAATGTAGTGAAGGACAGAGCTCCAAATAATCTGGATGACTCAATGATCGTCCACCGGGGGATTGAGTTCTCCATAGAGGAAATTGATCTTGCACTCTCCCAATCACCAGCCTTAAAGGCTGCTGGACCGGATGGGGTCCCTCTGGATATTTTCCTTACACATAAAGATTCATGGATCCCGTTATTAACACAAGTTTTTAATGCAGTTTCTAAAATGGGACCTCCGGTATCCTGGAAACAATCGGTGATCATTCCAATATACAAGAAAGGTGACCCCATGAATCCTGCAAGTTATTGCTCAATTTCTTTGCTAGACAGCACTGCCAAACTAATGGGCCGATTGCTCATAAATAGGCTGGAGGAATGGGCATCCTCCAACAACATTTTAGCAGAAACTCAATATGGGTTCAGAAAGGGGAGGGGAACTATTGACCAAGGGCTAAATCTGGCCCTACTAGCAGCAAAGTATGTCTGTGCGAAGAAGGTCCAGTTTTATAGGGCTTTTGTGGATCTGTCCACGGCCTTCGACTGCGTGGACCACTCAAAATTATGGGTCCTTCTGGAGTCTATGGGCGTGGACAAATCCATAATTTTTTTATCAGGGATCTCTATAGAGAGGCCGTAGCTGTAGTAGATTTGGAAAACAGGGGGAAAGCACAGAGATATTTAAAATAGAAAAGGGGGTGCAACAGGGTTGCGTTCTTGCCTCTTTTCTTTTCTCCTTATATACCAACAAATGCAACGAAGTCTTGACCGCACAGTGCTTGGACGTTCCATCATCAGACGGCATATCGCTGCCAGCCCTTTCTATGCAGATGATGCGGTCTTGATGGCCAGGACACCTATGGCCCTACAGCGCCTGATTAACTCCTATTCATCTTTTATGGCCGAATTGGGTTTGTTGGTGAAATCGAAAACCTTTATATTAACAGCAGAAATGGGAAGGAAAAGGTCTATTTTATTTAACTTAGATGGGGGCACTCTGGAACGAGTAGAGTCCTTTATGTATTTAGGCATCTTTTTACTCTAAATTGAACTGGTCCGCCATGATTACAAATAGAATAAACATGTTACAAAAAGCATAGTCGCCCTGTGGAAATTTGCCTCTAAATTAGGCAAAAAATCAATCAGGGCGTTGCGCAAAACACCGATCTCTATGGAGTGGAATGCATTAATAGATGAATTTGCTGCGATTGACATACAATCGTACTGAGGGGGTATAGTTGCACCTACTCAAAGCCCTGGTTGACGTTTTTTATCACAACTAAGGGGCCGATTCCGATGTCGGACGGACTCAGGTCCGTCCGACATCGGTCAGGAGCTGTAACCGACCGACCTGCTGTCGTCAGTTACGGCCCTGCAAGTACGATGCGACCGAACCCTGTTCGGTAGCACTCGTATAGTTCACAATGGGAGCATGCATCCCGAGCGGAATGCATGTTTGCATTGTGAAAAGCAGGGGTGCAGTTCATCCCTGCACCCTGTGGCCGGCACCCCAAGGTGCCTGCCACCGGGTGCAGGGATCAACAGAGGGGCACCATAGGTGCCCCCAGGCCACCATTCGGCAGCCTCGCACCCATGGGGGCCCTACTGGGGGCCCCCAAAGACAGTTACCGACTGCCTTTTCGTGCCAGAAAGACCGGCACGAAAAGGCAGTGAAAAACTGCCATTGTACTCCCTCGGTAGTGAAGAGATGGCCGGGGGAGTACTGAAGGATTTCCGGACGGCTGACGGGCTCTCCGAGCCCGTCGGAAGCCATCCGGAAATCCGAGTCAGATTCCTTTCCGACCGAGCCCATCGGAATGGCTCGGTCGGAAAGGAATCTGGCCAGCACGTTCCGATTCAGTCAGAAGGGCTCCGGCCATCGTTCGGTGCCCTTCCGGCCGAAATCGGAATCGGACCCTCAGTGCGATGTCAACAGTAACCAATACAGTACATGACGGACTACTGACAGGTCTGCATATAGGGAGACTATGATTATAAGTAAATGATATGAGCATGGGGACATAAAGGCAATGGAATGCGATTGCCGGGCATGTGGGAGAAGGGAGGGGGGAGGATTTAGTTATAGTAAGTTAGATGTAAAATGATGGATGTATTTCTGCGAATGTGTTTGATTTCATATTGACATATATTGGCTGATATATAAAGGTCGAGTATGGGTAATAATGACAAATACTGGGCCACAGAAATGAACATTACCTATTGTGCGCATGAAGCAACGCACTGCCTCTCAAGGTGTATGAAAGGGTAACAAGGACCCTACAAGGAATTTCTATTCAAATAATGGAACTGTATATCATGTGTTGCATGATTACAATGTAATGATATAAGGCCTTTTTTACTTATGCTAATGTTATATAAAATCAATAAAATATGTTATAAAAAAAAATACATTACCACACGTTGCCTAGAGTACGCACGGGTCACAATTCATATCTCTCTTTCGTGACCAATAATACCCACCGATATCTATTAACAAGGATGAGGTTAAACTTTTTTCCCCTCATGGCAGGCTACCCAGCATCTCTACATTCACTAACCAACTTAACGCCATGTCCCTGTGATGGCCTGTCTACCCAATTGATGCCACACATTTTATTTTTCTGTGGCTTCTATAAGATTGAAAGGAAACAGTATATCCCCCCTTGTAAAGTAAACTGAGCCTACACTCTTATTCCCTAGCTCTTTTAGTTATTTACTCTTTGGAAACACCCTATATTTGTTTTACATTAGCAAACGTTTTATATTCCATTCTTCGGACTAGGAGAAGATCCTCAAACAGGGGTGTTGTTTTACGTGATTATTCTTACCAACCGGCATCAATTGTTAATACTGTTTTTAATTAAATTGGTGCTAGTTAGCTAACACGTTAAATTGAATCTGTAAAAGAAAAATGAATTGCCTACGTGATGGTGATATAATCACAATTTGATTAGTGTAAATATTCCTCTTATGATGTATAGCTGCTAGTTTTAGAAATGTGGATGCACTTAAACTATGGTATTTTTAATAGGTAAATATACAAAATGAAAGTTTTTAACTGTTTTAAAATATCTCTCGATCAATTCGTATTATGATAATTATTTGTACTTTTATGCATTCACTAAATGCGAATAAAGTTATTTGATTGATTGATTGAACTTGGTTTTCCCAGTTCATGCATTTGTCTATGGGCTACGTGTCACACCACCTGTGATCTGTCAATCAGTTGCTTCAGACCTTTGCCGCAGGGCCTGCCTGACCATATATTTCTGACTCTGGTTGATGGGGAGGTCATATTGGATAGATTTGACAACAGTGATGAGAGTTTGTTGTTATACGTAAATATATCATGGCGTACATGTACATCGTATTTTTCCTTATTAACATCCCCTAGTAGCATTTCATTTACTTGCCTTAGGTATATGGTATACAACTTTACTAGGGAATTATAAGTCAATTAAAGATGGCAATTAAGTGACTCCTGGCCTCTACCTAGCCAATAGGGCCAAAAGGTCCCAGGAGTATCACTACCCAATTTTTGCAGCAGTTCACTCAAAACTATTTGTAGAGGCTACTTCTCTCCCACTGGGATTGGTGTCTGGCTGACAAGATGTACAAAAGAGGGGGCATACTTAGGGTTACTTACCTCTGCCTGTGACATGGTACAACTCCTTGAAGATAATTAAGATCATAGGCACAACCCAGATGATCATCCTGTTAAAGGCACAGAACACCTTCCAAAAACCCAAGGCATTTGCTTCATCTTTGGGAGCAAGTTCACACTTCATCAAGGGGCTATTCAGCTCTTGGATCAAAGCACATGCAAATGAGCTTCTAGAGGCTTTTTGGCAGGGATGAGGTACATTTCTAAAAGTACCTTTGCCAAAATCGTTATCACAAATTTGACTTTCCCAGTGAACTGACATTGTGATAAATATTTTTGAAAGTCCAAAAATAAATTTTGTAGCTGTTTCCTCTGCCAAGATAGCAGTATTAAATGTAATATTGCATTCCAATTCTTCCCCATGGAGCAGCTATCCCTGCTAATGTAAAATATGGCTTTTAAGCCTTTTTACCATAAGGGCATGTTTAAAATGTAACTTTTACATGTCCTGATTTAAATGCATGCACACTGCCTTATGGACATTACAGTGTAGTTAGAGGTGACATTTATATTTAAAAGGCAGGGTTAGGCCTGACAGATGGGGTTATTTTCAATGTTGAGTTTTAGAACTTTACAGGCAGGCCACAGTGCCAGGCCTGCAGTATTGTTTACACTGCTACTGTAGTTGGGTGGAACAATGTGTGCTTCAGTCCACTAGTGACATTTACCTTAAAGGCCCTGGTACACATTGTACCATATACTAGTGACTTATAGGTATGTTATATATTCTAATATGAGTACACCAATTCAATATGTTTTAGAGGTCATAGCACATTCACAGGTGCCTGCTTAGCAGAGTCCCCATGCACAGAATAAAATAAAACAGTGTTGGATCGGGTCCTTTCTGCAGGGTCATCTCAGATTTTTGCCTTCCGCTGCCTTCCTTTGCTGATCATTTCTTTGCTGGCTTTTAGGGCTCTGTGCAGTTTTTCTTTCTAAACAGTGACAAAGTGTTTGTGCTCTCTCCTTACAACATTGTAATGCTGTCCCACACCTGATTGATAAATTTAATTTACTTCAACGCCCCTAGTATATGGGACTACATGTACCTGGGCCTGTAAGTTTAATGCTGCTGGTCGGTTGCAGCACTCTTTGTGCCACCCAATAAAGAAGCCTTTTTTAAAAATGTCTCAGGCTTGTCACTGCAGCCTGTACAGCAATGTTGAAGAACCCTTTCGCCCAGGCAAAATGAACTTTTGCCAGGCTTAAACCTTCCTTTTTAATACTTATATGCTTACCCCTAAGGTTGGCCCTAAATGCTCATGAGTAGGTGAAATGGTGTTTAAAACGTAGGGCATGTGTGTTCAAGATTTACATGTCCTGACAGTTAAAAACTCCTAATGTTGTATTTCACTGCTGAAAGACCTATTACTTCCATAGGCTACCACTGGATTAAATAATTATAAGTGCTTTCTTCAGAATGGGACAGATTAATATACGGTTTACACTCAAATGAATTGTAATTTACAAACCTCTTTTTAAGTTACAATTTTGAAAATGCCACTAATAAAAGGTTACACAAGGAGATGATGGACGGAGCCCTGAAGCTTTTCAGACACTCACCCCCAGTCACAGATCTGGGTTGAATCCATCATCATTCTTTAGCTCACTTCGCCACCTCAGTTCAGACCCAGCTATATGCAAATCAGTCAAGCTGGAAAACGAATAATAAGCACAATAATGCTATAAAACAATTAAAATACAGATCATGTATATCTGGAGAACAAAAACTCTATGAAGGGAGAAGAAGGGTGTAAAGGAATTTGTGGAACTTTACCAGGTGAATGCTACTGGAGAGATCCTATGTGCTTACCAGCAGCAGGGTGCAATCTTTACAGAACAAAGTATTGATTTCAGTAGTTGTTCAATAGGAATGATAAAAATGAGCTCTCATGACACATTAGATTCACCATAAGCTCCAACTGACGTGCTGTATATACCATGGACCTTACCAAGATATTCTCTCCAAGTCAGGACGACAGGAAGCAGCAGGGTAAATGCCACAGGGAACATCAGTGGAATGAAAAATCATCTACATGAATGAAATACAAAAGGTGGGGCAAACAAAAGAAAGCTGTTAAAACACTAACATGAAGTAACAGAGAGAACCAGGAACTTTAACTTAGGAAGCACGTTGCTAGCCACCAAGTATTTCCAGCTGCTTGTACTCAAAGTCCTCTGGAAGCGCTTGTCTCATCCTGTGGCCTGGGATGGGTACTCTGATTGGTCCTTGTGCTCTGACAGTTTCTATTCCTTCGTCCCAGCCACCATAGGCAAATTCTCCACTTTCTTCAACCTGGTCCTGTTCTTTTCTCTTTGTACTTTTCATGATATAACTACCTGATTCCTGAAAAAGTCGCACTGTAAATCTACAAGGCTCCAACTTCTCCAAAAGTAGAGGTTCCCTTGGTAGGCTCATTAACCAAGAAGCCAATAGGTTTGAATGATGGTCATCCTGCACTATTAAATGCACGGTGATTATCACTCATTTCCCATACCTATGTCTGCTATATGATGCACAGTGGACATGTTTAAAAAAAAATAATAATGGCCTGGATGGTCAGGGAGCAAATTCTCAGGTATCATGGCCATTAGGTTTTTTATCAAAAAATGAACTACCGCTTTGGCAGTTTGTTTTTTGAGAAAATGTTTGCAGAGTGAATGCTTTAAATTTGCTGCCACTTGTTAAAAAAGCAGTGCTCTGAATGGTGTCATCATTGTGGTTTCTCCCTGCACAGCTGAGATATCCCCTTCAGGCAGTGAGGATCTCTCATTATGGTGGACATTTCTCTAGCTCTCTGGAAAACCGGTGGTTCATTTGGCAGAGTCTAAATGATCTTCTCAAGATTACCCAGGATGGTAATTCAAAGGCTTCATGGACTCTTTTAAAATATCTGAGTTTTTATATGATTATCGAGTAGTATGTTTTTGTCACATATTGCTTTGTTGCATGTTTGAAGCAGTTAAATTTGTATTGGTAGTGGGGTCCTGACTTTAGCGGTGCTTCTGAGTGGTGGCAATAAAAGATTTACTGAATAACATTGGCCTCCTGGTCTTGATATAAAATTTTAATATCAAATGTTTTCATTCTGTATTTTGTTTTTCACATTTATTTATAACCAGCACTATAGCTTTCCAGTTCTGATTTTCATCATTGTGTTAATTCTCATGCATATTTGTTATAAGGACGGCAGAGAGATAAATATTAACTATCTCTTTTATTATTATCTGTTTTCAAAGAATAACTTAATAGACAAGAAGTGCAAATTTTCCAGCAAACAAAAGTTTCCCCATAACTACTGTAAAAGTGATTTTTGCCCTTTTTGCCCAAAGAAATTAAAATGTACAGAGCGTCATCTTATTACTAAGCATTGGAAATGGGCAACTCTTCCTACTACTGGATTTGAAGGTATTGTCATTTTTAATGCATATGTAGAGAGCTTTACCATTTTCATGCTTCTAAGGAGAATGCCTCAGACCAGACAAAAAGGAGAATGAAGCATGGAGGACAAAATTAGGTGGCAAGATCTGCATAATTTATGTGCCAAAAGAATAAAAGACAGAGCACCTTTATTAACAGCATTTGTTTTCTGGGAAGCTTTTTTGTAAACTTAGCAAATTACATCAGAAATGATGTGACATATGAGCAGATTCCAGAATTTAGCAGTAAATGCACTAGCTACAGAATCACATAGATCCACTTCATTCATCAAGTTCCAATTTTTACAACAGGTTTTGTTTTTGTTGTTTTTTTCATTTTGACATTCTTTTTATTGTAATCTACACCAAAACAAAAGACAGTAACAATCATCTTGCTCAGCATATGGTTCCGAGTTACATGTTGCATGTTTATCAGGACATTCCCCTTCTTATGTGTTATATTGCTCTATTTACCCCTTCCCTTTTTGAATGGCTCCATCAAGTTGCTATCATATTTCGCCCTTATATCTGTTCGAATAGGGAATTGCTGTTAACCGGTAGGCAGAGCATCCCTCTGCTCTAATTCCACCTTAGACAAATCTTTGTCCATTTGTGTGGACAGCCCCTTCCGTCGTAGGTCACCCTCTCCGCTTGCATACACCAATCCATGTTGGTTTCCCAGTCTGTAAACAATGGCCTGAACCCAGCACCCCATTTGCGTGCTATGTTGTGTTTGGCCACTATAAAGGCCAGTGCAACCCATAGTCTTTCTCCCATCGCTAATTCAGTTTTCCGCAGATGTTTAATAGGCACCATTGAGGAGATGCCTCCATCTCTTTCCCAGATATCCTCCGCATGGAGGTAACAATCTTATTCAGGTATTCCCGGATCATGGGGCAATCCCACCACAGTTGCAGAAACGTACCTTCCTGGCGACAGTTCTTAGGGCATAGTGCTGAGTCCAAATACTCATTTTAACTAGTGTAGTGCATGTGTAGTATGTCCTTTAGAGCATTTTCATTTGGATCAGCCAAAAGCCGACCGTATAGCCACCTCCCGGGGGAATTCGAGTGCCTCCTGCTACTCCTCATCACTTAAACGCTCTAGATCCACCTCCCATCTGGTATGCGCTCTCTCCAGAGTTCTGGAGGAGTTGTTTAATATTTTTCAGTAGGTTAATGAAATTGCCTTTTTCATGCAGATAATCATCTAGAAGCCTATCCTCTAAGGGGGAAGAGACTGGGGGGCCTATTTCCAGAGGGACGGCTCGTTGCAAAGCATGTCGTATCTGGAGGTATCGGAAGGTCTCAGCAGAGGCCAGCTCGTACTCTTTTTAAAGGACAGCAAAGGATCTGATCTTCCCCCCCACCCACCAATTGCCCACCCTGGAGAGGCCGATGAGGTCCCACTTATCAAAGCCCGGTTGGGCAGCCAGTAGCCCCAGGCGGCTTGAGTCCCATAGTGGTGTGGCCAGAGTGATCTTATCTTTCCACCCCAGCGCATCTGACGCTACGTGCCATAGTTTGACCGTTGTGGACATTGGGGTATTCACTCGTGTCTCCTGTTTCCCGCCATAGAGAGCTCTAAGGTAGCCTCCCAATCCCATATTATGTCTGTCCATTTTATAGGCTAGTTCGTCTCGGGCTACATGGACCCATCGATTAATCACCATAAGTTGTGCTGCCCAGTAGTAGTACTACAATGCTGGAAGTGCAATGCCACCATCATACCAACTTTTAGTCAGTTTGTTCAACGCTATATGTGGAGTTACCCCATCCCAGAGGAGTGCCCGTACCTCCGCTTCTACTTCCCGAAAGTATTCAGGAGGGACCAAATATGGTGCGTTTTGCAAAATGTATATGAAGCGGGGAAGCACCATCATTTTATATAGGGAAGCCTTGCCTAATAATGACAGGGGTGGAGTCCTCCGATGTCGTACGTCTTCCCATAGGCGGTGCAGAGGGGAGTCTAGATTATGGTTGTAAAACACCACCAGGTCTTTGGTTATATAGATTCCCAGGTATTTAAATCTTTCTATCATCACACGAGCTGTACAGATTCTAGGAAGCCTCGGATTCGCGGCCCGGAGTATGTATATCAATGATTTATCCCAGTTTATAGTATACCCTGAATACATTTGGTACAAGGTGAATATGTGAAGCACTCTGTGCAGGGAAGAATAAGGGCTGGCCAGATACAAGAGGATATTATCGGCAAAGAGGGAGATTCTGTCCTCCCACTCCACTGTCCATTTGAGTCCTCTGATAAGCGGGTCACCTCATATACACACCACCAGGGGTTCCAAAACTAGGGCAAATATCAAAGGCAACAAGGGGCATCCCTGCCTCGTTCCCCTGTGTAGTGTGAAAACGATATATTGTCCCCCATTCACTGTCACATGCGCTATGGGTTCTGAGAATAGGAGTCAGACCCATGCCAAGAATGTGTTTCTGAATCCCAGCCTCTCTAACACCGAAAATAAAATGGGCCATTTTATCATGTCGAACGCTTTTCTAGCATCTAGTGACATTACAACCGCCGTTCCCTAATACTGTGAGCTCTTCCTAGCATTCCATGAAGGCCCCTTAGGTTATGTGAGGTGTTTCTACTCGGCATGAATCCTGACGGATCGGGGTGGACCAACGTATGCATCAACGGGACCAGGCGTGTCGCCAGAATTTACGCTAAAATCTTCACTTCTGCATTATTGGTCTGTATGATGCGCAGTCGTCTGGTGGTTTACCGTCCTTGTATATGACTACCATGTTGGCCAATCTTTGATTTTTGGGCAGCTTCCCGGCTTTGACGATTTCCCGAAATATCCTTAACAGATATGGGGCCGTTGTGAATGCTGTTAATTTGTATAGCTCAATTGGCAGGCCGTTTGGTCCCATTGCTTTCCTGGCATTTAATGCCTTGATGGCCTGCAGCACTTCACTTTCAGTAAGTTCTAATTCTAAGCTATCTCTATCAGTCTCATCAAGGGAGGGAACACTGAGGGTGGATAGCAGTTCCCTAGCCTCCACCTGGGTGATCAGTATGGACGACGCACACAGTTTTTTATAGTATGTTGCAAAGGCATCAGCTATTCCCTGTCGGCCTCTAATTGGTTCTCCCTTTTCTGAAGTAATTTCGGACACCCTTCTAGAAGCCTCTCCTATCTAGCAACACCTGCAGCTTGCCTGCTGTTTCCCCCACCTCATATAGCCGATAGAGTGTCGCCCAGTGTTCTGCTCTGGCTTTCTCCTCCGCTATGTCCCTATTTTCATTTTGCTTGATTTGTAGCCTATGTTGGCCCTCTGGTGTGTCCGATAGCATTAGATCGGATTCTAGTTTCCGAATCTCCTCTTCCACCACTGTCAGCTGCTTCCTCCTCTTTTTTTTATGACTGGATATTAGCGAGACTCCCTGACCTCTAATTACTGTCTTGTAGGCTTCCCAAACAGTTTGATCCGATTCTACCGACCCATTATTCTCTTCAAAATAATTAATTGTCGTTTTCAATGGGTCTTCCTTGATACCTGGTATTTTGAGGTACCATGGATTAAGCGACATTGGATTTCTCCCATTTGAGGCGTTTCACCATAGGAGGCACTAAGCAGAGAGTGGTCAGAAATACCTCTTGGGCGGTGGGTCATCTCAACAAACATGGGTAGTTGGTCCGCCAAGCCGAATATATAGTCTATGCGGGATAAGCTCCCATGGACCCTGGAGTGGAAGGTATACTGTTGGGCTGTCGGATTGTGTATTCGCGAGACATCTACTAGGCCAGTCACTGAAAGAAACTCCACCAGTGATTTTCCAGTGTTATCTCTCCGTCTGGCTGGCCAACGGTCTATTACTGCATTCAGGGCCGCATTACAGTCGCCTCCGATAAGCAGCTGCCCCTGTGGCAGATTGACTACATGTGCACCGAGGTCAGCGAGTGTGGGGGAATGTAATCTTGGGGGATGTAGAGAGACGCAATATTTACAAGTCAGCCTTCCCGGTGCCCCGACAGCGTCACAAAACATCCGAGAGGGTCATGCGTTACTTTCAATATAGTGAATGGATTTACGCAACAAGATACCCACACGTCTCGAGTCTCTGGTATAGCCTGCGTGAGCTACTAATTTATAGCCCCATCTATTAAGTACACAGTAGGAGGTCCCTTGTATATGAGTTTCCTGCAACAGGGCGATGTCAGGTGCCTTCTGCTTGAGGTATTGTAGTACCACCCCTCGCTTAATTTTATCTCCTAGACCATTGACATTCCCGGAAAGGATTGTGACGCAAGTGTGGGGTCTGTCCCTGTTTAATTTACCATCTACAATATCTAAAAATGCGGCCAAGGATATAAAAAGTTTGTGGCAGCCCACAGTTCATTTGCCGCCTGTTCAGGGGTGGTAGGTCAACAGGAATTCCAACAGGCTTCCCTGGAGCAGTCTGGGGAGCGTCTTGTGTTGCGACATTTCGGTATGTGAAACATGTATCGTGCTTTACTGTCCTTACTAGGCATATAATATTCTTACAAATCCTAACAACCTTGCTAAAGAAACTACCCCTTGTCTCCCCCCTCCCTGCTCCCCTGCAATGTGGACTTGCAAATTGCCCACCCCCAACCATGTAGAGTGCCTGTGTACCCTGTCCCTCATTTCTTGATGATGGAGAGCGTGACCAAGTCGGCCTCCCACCCACGGGGTTCCTTCCCCCATGCATTCAGTCAGTTTACCACTTTGTAACGGTTATAGTTCAGTTCAGCAGGGTCTTAGATCTTCTCTGCTGTTGTCCATCGCGTCACCTCTGGAGCACCCATTCGCTCCAGTCGAGTAGTTCTCCTCTGCAAGTAGTCTCTTGGGTGATCTCCGGAGTTTTGTGACTATTAAGTCCCTACTTTCTGGCTATTGTGGTGAGCGGTTTTTATAAACGGTCTCAGTCTCAGCTTATATCTGTTCTCATTGGAGGGGGTTTAAGATCCTGCGAGAGCCGGCCACTGCCGGGTCGTTTGTCGCCCTTCGCTGACTCCCCGTTTCATTGTCTCACTGGCTGTCGCCATTCCTTCTCACTTTTTTGTTGGTGGGGGTTGCTCCTATTGTTTCCAGGCTTCCTCCAGCCATCCACCCAATACCAAGCATCTTCAGGGGAGTCGAAGAACCATGTTTTCCCATCCGCTACCACCCGAGCCTGGCGGGAAACAGCATTGCGTACTTCAGTTCTTTTTCACGAAACAGTTTTTTAACTTCCAGGAAGGAGCTCCTCATCTTCTGGACTTTAATCGTGAAATCTGGAAAACAGGTTATTGTAGCGTTATCATAATATAATGGAGGGGGGCGTGGCTTGGAGCGTCAAGATGGCGGTTGCACTCTAAGAGTGCTCTGGACCCCTCCGTCATCAGCTCCAGGATCCACTGCCAGCGGCGCCCTGCCTGCACCTGAACGCAAAGTACTTCTCTCCTTGTGACGGCGCTGCAGCCTTGTGGGGTCCGGTGGGCCGCATAAGTCCACCCAAGGGCTACCTTTTACCAGCAGCTGCGAGAGCGGCAGCCAAGATGGCGGACCCGGCCTCCCTCTAATCGGCTATGGGGGGCTTGGGACTGCACGCGGCAGCTTGCTGGGGTCTCACGAGGACGAGACCCCTCACCGGAGCTCCAGACCCTGCCCGCTAACGCTCCAGATCCTGGCTGTGGACCCGAGGATCCGACGCGGGGCGGCCGACGTGCCGGCCTGGTCGCGGCCACCCTCCCAGCCCACTCACCTGCACCTGAGCCGTCCTGCCGAGAGGAGCCTGCGTGGGCTGCGCACTGAGCCGAGAGAGAGAGAGGGCTCTTCTGATTGCTGGTGGTGAATGACGGGTCGCCTCACCCAGCCGACCACAAGCGGCCCGTGGCCCACTGACGACCCCGGACCTAGGCTGAAGGCCTCGCTGGGCCGTGCTGGGCCGTGATGAGTGTCGCGGAGGGCGGCCCAGACCTGCTGGGCCCTGCTGAGGCAGTGAGTGTCCCCCTTCCATCCCGTGGCTGAGAGAATTTGAACCCCGGGTTCCACCAGGGCCTCAGATCCCCCTTAGGGGGGTCCCTGACCTGAAAGACTGCAACGTTGTGATCCGCCTCGCCCTGGGTGCATGGAGGCTTGCGGTGGAGGTCTTCTCGACCGGGGCCTGCTGCGTCCTGCTCATCCCACTGTTGCTCCTGGGCCTGGCAGTGAGTTGCTTCCCGGTGGTGGGCCCGACGGTGGGCCCACTCTGTCACCATCTACTGAGGGGCTGAGGAGGAGGGCCTCTGGGACGGTGCCCTGCCTGGACTGAGTGACCTGGGCCCTACGTAGTGATTCTTGCGGGCCTCTGGGACTGCGATAAGGTGCTAGTGGTGCCCACCTGGAGTCCTGCCCCGCAATGCTGACCATAAGGGGGGTTGAGGCCTCCTGCTAGGGTGGGAGCAAGGTGCGTGCTGGATCCACAATTCATCCTCCCCCCCACCACTGACTTGGTTGTGCTCCTGAGTGATCACAGGATCTCTAACACAGTGTAGCGGGCGGCCGTTGTTGATGTTGTTTTAATGTATTGCTGCACCAGCAGCCTTAATGTACACCATGATAATCCCGCGTACCGCCTGCGATCTACAGTCACACTTCCTATCCTGCACTCAAACCAGACCCCATTTGCACCCACGGCTAGCCCGGGTCTTGTGGCCCTCTGATCCCACCTCCACCCACAATGACATGTACGAATGACGCCGGAGTCTCTCTCCACACACTCTCCTGGAATGTTAATGGGCTTCTGGACAGGGTCAAACGAACGGCAGTTCTGCGCTATGCCCAACGCCAGGCAGCTGACATTCTCCTGCTCCAAGAGACTCACCTCATGGGAAACCACTGCCCCTTTCTAGCGAGATATGGATACGATAGAATCCAGCATTCAGGGTTTGCCCAGGGCTCTCGGGGGTGGCAATCCTTATAGGGCGCAATCTCTCCTTTGTGCTCACACATGCCACTCACGACCCCCAGGGAGGCTTTGTAGCTCTGAGTGGAACGTTGGGTGGGAACCCTCTCAACCTCGTCTCTATCTACTCACCCCCATCGATGTTCACAATGACTCTAGAGCGCACCACCGACCTCCTCACCTCCTTACCTCTGGGTGGTACAATAGTTGGGGGCGCCTTCAATGCAGTTCTCAATCCCCACCTTGAAACTACAGGCCCACCGTCCGCAACAAGAACCACTCACGCCAAACACTTGGCGAACTGGGCAGACTCCCTGGGCCTGTGCGATGCCTGGAGAATCTGGCATCCCCAGAGCAGGCAGTTCCCTCATACATCAGCTGCACACCGCACCCATGCAGATATAGATACTATATTTGTCCCCTCTATTGACTGCCAAACGATTAGAAACATCCGTATCCTTCCCAGGGGCATCTAAGACCATTCACCTGTACTTCTCAGCATTGGGGAACCTCCTACCTTGGTACGCCCAACCTGACAGATGAAAGCATGGTTCCTCCAGGAGAAAGAGTTTAGAAAGGCGATTGGGGCAGAACTTCAGCAATATTTCCTTACCAATCCCGGCTCTGACCCTTCTCCTGGTACCCTATGGGAAGCGGGCAAAGCCACCATCCGTGGCTTCGCCAAGGGTCAACTTAAACTCCAGCGACAAGCCCAAACACACCAGACCAACCTGAGAGAGGCTCAAGAGCTGTTTCTCGAACAATGTCCTCCCGAAGACCGGGACGATGCTCAGGAAAGACAACTCATACACCTAAGGGGCGAAATCAAGCAACACTCCTTGAACGCCGCTAAGCTCCTGTGGAGATCCTCTATATCTAGGGTGTATGGCTGGGGTGACAAGAACGGGAAGATCCTTCACAGACTAGCTACATATTTGAGGACCAATCGCATCAATCCGGAGATTGTGGGCCCGGATGGGCAGACACATCATTCCCCTCTGGCAATGCCCCGGGCTTTCGCCTCCTACTATCAAGAGCTATACTCAGCGCAGCACCCTGAAACTTCTCTTTCGGACTTGCTTGGCGTGGGTCATCTCCACATCCCTCGCCTCAGCACAGCTGAGTCCCCTGACCTGGACCTCCCCATTACCCGCGAGGAGATTAATGACGCCATATCGCACACCTCGCCTGGCAAGACCCCGGGCCCAGACGGTCTCCCACAGGAGTACTACGCTGCATACCGGGAGATCCTCATCCCGCACCTCTCTGATCTCTTCGCTAAAGCCCTCGAGAAGGGCTCCTTTCCCCCCAAGACAGATGTTGCGACTATTGTTGTTCTCCCCAAAACTCAGCCGCCGCTGTCTAACTGCGCTGATTACCGCCCCATCTCCTTCATAAACACAGAGGTTAAAATATTTGCTGCAGTCCTCGTCCAGCGAATGAGGCCCTACCTCACCAAACTGGTTCACCTCGACCAGTGTGGGTTCATGCCTTTGCAGGGGACCAAACACTGCCTCCGTCATCTCCACCTGGCCCTAGCGAACCGCCACTTGCTAACTCCTTATCTGGTACTTCTTCTCGTAGACTTTGAGAAGGCCTTTGATTCTGTGGATTGGCAATACCTGGGTGACGTGCTGACCGAGGTGGGTTTTGGTCCACATTTTTGCAATATGGTGAAGGCTCTCTACTCTCGTCCTCAAGCTCGGGTGCTAGTCAATGGGGTATTATCGGAGGCGTTTCCCATTAGAAGAGGAACGAGGCAGGGATGCCCCCTCTCACCCCTACTTTTCACCTTAGCGATAGAGCCCCTAGCGAGCCTCATTCGGTCGGTCGACCGCATTCGGGTTTGGGTGTGGCCCAACTTGGAAGAGGAAAAAATTGCCCTGGACGCAGATGACGTTTTACTCTTCTTCGCGGAACCAGCCCAGTCTGGCCCCCACTGTCTCCGGGTGCTGCACTCCTTCAAGCAGGCCTCCGGTCTGCGACTTAACCCCAGTAAATCAGTCTTGTTCCCCTTACACTTAGCGAGCGATTTCTATGACTGGCAAACCACAATACTCCTTAGGCGACAGTCTTTCAAATATTTGGGGATTTGGGTTGCATTGCTCCCTGATCTCGCCTGGTCCCTCAACATAACTCCGCTGGTGAAAAGAGCTAAGGAAGACCTTTGCAAATGGCAGACGCTGCCACTGAATCCCTTAGGAAGGGTCGCCCTGTTCAAAATGATGATCCTCCCCAGATAACTCTATGTCATTCAGAACACCCCTTTCTGCTTCCCACGGGCCTGGTTCAGAGATCTGGACAGCCTAGCCACTAAATTTCTCTGGGGTGGTCGGAGACCCCGTATAACTCTAGCTCATTGCTGGATCCCAGCCTTCGATGGGGGCATGGGGATGACCAACTTATACTTGTATTATTTGGCGACCCGCCTACTCACATTACATGATTGCTTTAATGGGGGATGGTCGGAGACGGCCTACAGGCTAGAACTGAGTGAATTGGGTCTATCCCGAATTCAAACAATGATGTACAGGGGGCCCATACCTAGAACTTTACCTGGGGTGACACAAACCGTTCTTCTGGCCTGGTGGGCATCACTGCGCCACACCCAATGGACACACAAACTAACCCACACACACAACACTCTGGCACAGAGCGTGGCTAAGGGAGTTTAGTGCACTAAAAGGATTTCGGTCTTGGAATCTTATCAGGATCTCCCAGCTCGGGGATGTGTGGACCGGGGACCACATACGCTCCTTCCAGGATCTACAATCCAGGTATTCCTTACAATCCTCACAATTTTACAGATACCTGCAGCTGCGTCATGCTCTCCACTCACACATACCGGACGGCACAACGTTGCCGGAATATAGCCCACCTGAGGCGCAAACTATGATGGGGAACCTGGGGAAGGGGGTATCGCCCGTATTTATCGCTCATTAACCAACAACACCCCAACCACACTGGAGCGGCTTAGAAGCCAGTGGGAGGAATGGGTGGATCCACTGGAGGAGGAGGACTGGAGGGACGCACTAATGGCGTCCAAGATGGTCATTGTGTTGGCCAGGCTCCGCCTGATCCAACTGTACGATTTGCACGCTACCTACTTAACCCCCGCTCACCTTCACAGGGCCGGCCTATACCCAACTGCCTCCTGTACCCGATGCGGCCAAGACCAAGCAGACTTCTTTCACATGGTTTGGGCATGTCCCCTTTTGGCACAATTCTGGGGGTGTATAGAACAGGAACTCATGGAGGTCCTGGGTTGGGAGGTCCCCCATGACCCACTGCACACGCTCCTGGGGATCACAGATGGGCTGGATGGGTCCAGGAATGAAAAACTGTTCTTTAATACGGCGATGATCATAGCTAAGCGGGACATAGCCACCAATTGGAAACGTTCTACTCCGCCAAGCGTCAGGAAGTGGCGTGAGGGGTAGACTGGTGTGACACACAGGAAAAGCCCCTATATGAAGCGTGGGGCTGTCCGAAGAAATACCGTAAGGTCTGGGGCAAATGGATGGGTCAAATAGCATGTCTTTGTTTTGCTTGCTTGACTGTATGTGCTACCTGGGACCTCCCGAGGTCATGAGGTACAAGGGTTTACCATCTAATCAAATGTGGGATTTCTTATTATTACTGTACTGTGCTATATTGCTGGTCTTTTTATCATGTCTAAACTCAATAAAATTGTTTATAAAAAAAATATATAATGGAGGGGCCGAGCGGGCCATCGGTAATATTACATCTCTGTCCCTGAAATTAAAGATCTTCGCTAGTATGGGACAGGGGGGCTTACCTGTTTGCAGTGGGTCCCCTGGGTACTAGATGGGCATGCTCCACTGAAAAATGGTTAGAGAGACATCAGGGTTGCAGGAGTTTTGTAATCAGATCTTCGACAAATAAGTCTGTTGCCAGGCCCTCAGCCCTCTCTGGTACCCCCAGAATGTGAAAGTTAATTCTGTGGGCCCACACTTCATAGTCTTCTAGCCTCACCTCCAGGGCAGTTGTTGTAGTTTGGAGCTTTTCCACATGTGCCTCAAGGTCTCTGGTGGATGACTGGAGCGTGGATATAGAGTCCTCAGTGGCTTTTACCCAGTCCCCCAGGTTTCGAAGGTCAGCATGCATCAGCGTTACCTCCGAGGTGACCGTATCAATTTTATTTTTGAGTGCTGAGCGCACTCCTTGGAGTGCAGTCTTTATATCCTGTAGTGTGGGGCCTCCTTCATTAGTCATCAGCTTCTGGCGCTGGAGCAGATAGCCACCTCCCGGGGTGAAGCCAGAGCCTCCCTCCAATCCTCGTCATCTAGATCTCCAACATCCTCGGCCCATTTTGAACGTATTTTATCATGGGTCTCAGGTAAATTGTTGAGGATTTTACGATATGTCAATGAAATAGCTTGGTCTGGTAGATAGTCATCCAGTATCCTATCCTCCAAGGGAGAGGAGACCGGCAAGTCTGAGCCTCTGGGTATCGCCTTTAGGCCTGGGCGGTAAATTCTGTTCCGCTGTCGTAATTTGCGGAATTTGGGTAATTTCGCGTTCCGCGGATAACACGGAATTGCCCAAAATTCTGTGTTCCGCGGCTTCGCGGAATTTTTTGCTTGTTCGCGTTCTCAAAATGCGTGTTCGCAAGATATTTCCCCCCGAGCACGCAAACACCATTCACGAACAGGAAAAAAGCATCGCGAACAAGCAATTCCGCGTGTTCGCGGAATTTATGCGCGTTCGCAGAGATTTTTTATCGTTTCGCGGAGCTTTGCGTAGCGCGACTACGCAAATTCCGCCCACCCCTAATCGCCTTATTTAATGCGCTTCGTGCTTGAAGGTATCGAAAAGTTTCCCCACGTGAAGTTGGTACTGAGTCTGTAGGTCGCTGAACGGGTCTACATCCCCCTTCGTCCACAGGTCCCCCACCCTCGAAAGGCCAATCAGGTCCCATTTGTCAAACCCCAGTTGTTTTGAGAGCATACCCAATTGACTCGATTCGAGCAGTGGAGTAACCTGTGTAATCTTGCCTCTCCAGCCCAAAGCAGCAGTTGCTGTGTGCCATATAGAAACCGTGGTGGAAGTCGGGGTATATCTAGGCATGTGTTTTGTCCCGCCATACAATGCCCTCAAGTAATTGCCAGAAGCATATTACGTCTATCCATCCTGTATGCTGGGTCTGTGATGGGTCGGTGCATCCCGGGGTTGAGAACCACCAGCTGTGAAGCCCAGTAGTAGGATATGATAGCTGGCAAGGCAATACCACCATCATACCAGCTTTTGGTAAGCTTAGCCAGGGCGATTCGGGGTGTACCATTGTTCCACAGTAGAGAGCGTACCTCGGAGTCAACCAATTGAAAGTATAGAGGTGAGACCAAAAATGGAGTGTTTTGCAGGGTGTAGAGAAAGCAGGGAAGTGCCATCATTTTATAGAGGGCGGCTATTCCCAGGAGTGTAAGGGGTAATGTTGCCTTTTTTGTCTATTTGTGCCTTTTTGTTCTGTCTGTGCCGCTTCCCTTTTTCTGCTTTCACTGTTTTTTCTAGTTTTTCGCCTTTTGCTCCCCTTCCCCGTGCTGCTGCCCCTGTGGCCCCTCCCCCTGCCGGTTTCCGCTCCCGCCTCCCAGCTGCGCTCCCTCCCCGTCCCCTACTTAATGGCGGACAGAAGAAACAACAACTGCCAGCTGTCGAAGCCAAACACCACCCACGGCCAGTTCTCCTGCCTGGCACTGCTGCCGCACCTTCACTCACCTCCGGGTCCCCACAACTACCGCCCACCCACCAGATGCCAGTGCACCCAAACCCCTGAGCTGTATCCTCCTCAACGTACGCTCCCTGCACAGACATGCAGTGGAAATCTGGGACCTCCTCGGCACCCTTTCACCAGAGGTCGCCTTCCTCACAGAAACTTGGACCAATGCCACCTCCCCCCAACATCACTACCGCCATACCCGACGGATACAAGATCCAGAGGAAGGACCGCCTCAACCTAGTTGGGAGGAGGACTCACCATCGCACACAAGAACTCCCTCCGGCTCACCACATCCAGCACAAATGACTCCTGGACCCCCACAGAACATATCTATTTCCAGATCCAGACCAATCCCAGAATGACACTACGCAGCACCCTCACCTACAGACCTCCTGGACCACGAACCGCATTTGCCACAACCATCACCGACCTCATCGTGCACCACACCATCATCTCCATGGACTACATACTGCTCAGAGAACTGAATTTCCACCTAGACAACCTCAGCGACCCCCAACTCCACTGCCCTCATGGACAACCTTGCCAACATCGGACTAAAGCAGCTTGTCACCACCCCCACCCACAAGGCAGGACACACCCTCAACCTCCATCTTCGCAGATGGGAACAACATCCCCTTCAGCCACACTACGCAACTCCTCTGGATGGACCACCACTGCGTACACTTCTCCTTCTCTAAACCCACTGCACACAAACCTACACCACGCCCCCATGCAGGAAATGGAGAAAGGTCACAGAATAACACCTCAAATCCACCCTCAACCACGCGCCCCCTCCCCCATTACAGACGTCAACTCTGCAGCCCACAAACTACAAAAATGGATCACCGACTGCGCAGACAGGCTCGCTCCCCTAAGTAACTACAACAAACAGCGCCCCCAAAGGCCACCTGGTTCACCAATGACCTTCATCAATCCAGACGCACCTGCAGACGTCTCGTGAAAGTCTGGAGAAACACCAAAACCCTGGAAGCATAGACCAGATTAAAGAACGCCATGACAGAATACCATCAATGCATCAGATACACCAAAAGGAACTTCATCCAGGAAAAGATCCTCGCCAACTCCAGCAACTCCAATGAGCTCTTCAACATCATACAGGAATTCACCAAACCCCCCACCAAAGCCTCAGACGTCACGCCCTCCCAGGACCTCTGCAACAAACTTGGCTCCTACTTCCATCTCAAGATCAAGGGCCTCTAAGACAACTTCAACGAACAGATACCAGACTCAGAAACCTCACCTACCCCCAGCAACTCCAGCCAGCCTATCATTTCCGCATGGACCCTAGTCACTACAGAGGACACCGCCATGACCATGAAGAGCATTCACTCAGGAGCCCCCACGGACCCCTGCCCACCGCACATCTTCCACAGAGCCACCGCCACCATAGCTCCCAGAATGTGACCCACCATCAACTCCACCTTTGAAACCAGCATGTTCCCCGATGACTGGAAACGCACAGAAGTCAAGCCCCTCCTCAAGAAACCCTCCACTGACCCGGCGGACCTCAAAAACTGCAGACCTATCTCTCTCCTCCCCTACACAGCTAAAGTAACTGAGAAGATCGTCAACATCAAGCTCACGAACGTCATCAAAGCTAACTCCATCCTCGACTCCTCCCAATCTGGATTCCGCAGCAACCACAGCACCTAGACCGCCCTCCTACCCGCCACAGACAACATCCGTACTCTCCTCGACTAGGGCCACATGGCGGCCCTCATCCTATTTGACCTCTCCGCAGCTTTCAACACCGTCTCCCACCGCACACTCACCGCCAGACTCCACAACGCCGGCATAGAGGGAACCGCCCTCGACTGGATCTGCTCTTTCCTCACCAGCCGAACCCAACGAATCAGATTCCGCCCTACCCTCTCCAAACCCACAGAGATCAGCTGTAGAGTACCCCAAGTATCATCGCTCAGCCCCACGCTTTTCAACATCTACATGGGCCCCCTTGCTGCCAACGACAGATAGCACGGACTCAGCATAGTATCCTATGCCGACGACACCCAGCTCATCCTCTCCCTCACAAAGGAACCCGACAGTGCTAGACTAAGCCTCCAGGAAGGAATGAAAGACGTTGCTTCCTGGATGAGCAGTAGCTGCCTGAAGCTCAATTAAGAGAAGACAGAAGTCCTCGTACCCACCCCCTCCACATGGGACAACACCTGGTGGCCCACCGCCCTCGGCAACACCCCCACACCTACGGACCACACCCACAACCTCTGCATCATACTCGACTCATCCCTCACCATGACCGGACAGGTCAAAGCCATCACACCCAATGTGCTTCAACATCCTCTGCAAGACCTTCAAATGGATCCCCCCGAATCCAGGAAGACCGTCACCCACCCACGCACTCATAACCAGCAGACTAGACTACAGAAACGCCCTCTACGCCGGAATCAACAAAACCCTGCTCCGAAAACTCCAGAACATTCAGAACACCGCTGCCAGACTCGTTCTCTGCATCCCACGACAAGGCCACATCACCCAGCACCTACAAAACCTCCACTGGCTTCCCGTCGAGAAGAGAGTGACCTTCAAGCTACTCGCTCACGCCTACAAATCCCTCTGTTAGACTTGGCATCTTTTGGCGTGTTTCCCCTGACTTTTTGCTTTCTGACCTCCCGGTTTTGACTCTGTTTTTGCTGGTGTGATGATTCTGCGCACTGCGGTCCAGTGGGAAAGTGCAAGTGCTCCTGTATAAAATGTGTTATGGATTGGTGTTTCCATGATTGGCCTATTTAGTTTATGTGTCAGTCCCTTGTAAAGTGCACTACGAGTGCCAGGGCCTATAGACCAAATGCTGTTGGTGGGCTGCAGCACTGGATTGTGCCACCCACGCAAACAGCCCGTAAAATGTAACTCGGGCCTGCCATCGCAGAGCCTGTGCGCAGCCTGGGGCTGCCATGTCGACTTGGCAAGTGCACACACTTGCAAGTCCCTAAACCTTCCCTTTGCTGCATGTTAGTCACCCCTAAGGTAGGCCCAAGGTACCCCTGTGGGCAGGGTGCGTTGTACGCGAAAGGTAGGACATGCCCGGGTGTGTGCGGCATGTCCTGATAGTGAATTACAGCCTAGTTCGTTTTTCACTATTGCAAGGCTACCTGTTCCCCCTAGGCCAGAACGGGCGGTTTTGATTATTACAGTATATAATCCTAACTGACCCCGGGAACATGGTAGAAATTCAAGTTTAGTATGCCTGGACTCAGAATGATAAAATGCAGCTTTTAGTGAAGTTGGTTTTAACATTCTGTGTTTGAAAATACTGCTTTTAGAAAGTGGGTATTTTCTTGTCTAACCATCCAAGCCTGCCTCTGCGAGGTTGTGTATTCCTTGTCTGGAATGTGAGTGACAGGGGCTGGGGGATACCAGGAGACAGGGTGAGTCAGCGCAGGGCTGAATAGCCAGATCGACCTGTAGATGGGTGGGAGGGGTCGCACCTGGGCCCTGAATAGGACAGTGCCTTCCCTCCACAATGCTGGCTCCACCTCCTGTGGTGCGTCTGATGTCCCTGGCCTACTCACTGAAAGAAGGGACGGAGACTTGTAAACAAAGTGCTCCAGAACTGGTTTGGACTAGGCAAAGGCCTCTCTGCCTTCAGAGAACAAAGGAATTTGGGATATAAATATTGGGGCCCTGACCCCATGAATTTAGATCTCGCTGGAATCAAGGAACCTGCCAAGACGAAGCGCTGGAAGAGCTGCCAGGAGGAGTACTGCCCCTTTGCTGTGTTGTTGCTTTGTTGGGTTGGCCTGCAGTTGCTGCTTCTGTCTTGGGCAGTGAAAGGACTGGACTGAACTTTCTACAAACTTGTGCTGAGTATCTCCAAGGGCCAGGAACCGAGCTGGCCTCCTGTTAAGAAGTCTCAGGGACTACAAAGACTTCACAAGCCTCTGGGTACCGCTTCTGGAACGCTGTTTCAGTCGCCACAGAGGAAGGGAACTGCAACCGACTCCGTCAACCGAATCCATCCCTGGCCGGTGACCTGTTTGCACCGCAGACCGCATCGCCCCGCTTCGCATCGCAACCCTGGTCTCACCGTGGGCGACGTCCGACGCCGCCAACATCGAGCCGCTGCTTGCACCGTGACCTGTGGGCACCGCAGTTCGCATCGCATCGCTTCACTGGGCCAGCCGGACCAGACCGACACTGTCGCTGCAACTGGCTCAAGAGTCGAGACCGCACCGCATTTGGGGCACCGCTCGCACGTCTGCGACGCACCGCTCCGACTCGCACCGCTGTCCGACGCCAGCTCCCGCACTCCGGCTAGGTCGCCTGCATCGCAACCTGTCAGCACCGCATCGAGCATCGTCTCACCCTGCATCGCACGCCTTGGACTCACCGACTCCGTCTGCACGACGCTCATCGAGCCGCTGCCTGCACCGCATCGAGGGACACCGCACCTTGCATCGCTCCGTCTTGCACCGCAACCGCGACGAACGCCGACCGGCTCGTACACTCCGTACCAGCCACAACGAGACAAGGTACTGTGACCGAGTCTGTTCACGACTCTGCTGGCCCGTATCGACGCGGTCGGCTGGAACTGTTAGACTCTGTGGTTTTCAGCATCACGGTAGGCTCGGATGGAGCTACCGACTCGTACGAACTTTGCTTTTGTGCTATTCCTGCAAAGAAGAAGTTAACGTATCAAGCATTCATTCGTAAAGTATAGTATTGTGGATTTTTGTCGTAATTGGTCTTGTCTTGAGTATATAAAATATTGGTTATTTTTCTAAACTGGTGTGGTGTCCGTTTGTAGTGCTTACACTGTATTACTGCTGGTTATGTGCAAATGCTTTACACACTGCCTCTGAATTAAGCCTGACTGCTCGTGCCAAGCTACCACGAGGGTGAGCAGGGGTTACTTCACGAGTGTAACAACCCTTACCCTGACTAGGAAGAAGGGTCCCTACTTGGACAAAGGTGCAAGCCCTTGCCAACTAGAGATCCCATTTCTAACACCCTCCATAACACCGGATCTCAGTACCTCAACGAAAGAGTCTCCTTCTACGCACCCAATAGAAACCACTGATACGCAGACCTCACCCTTGCCGGAACCCCTTGCATCTGCAGAGCCAGAACGGGTGGGAGAGCCTATTCCTACATCGCGGCAAAGACCTGGAACGAACTCCTGCTCAGCATCAGACGTTCCCCCATTCTGCTTGCCTTCAGGAAGAGCCTCAAGACCTGGATCTTTGGGTAAGACATAGCTGCACGTTTCTCCCCCCGTGCACGTGTGAGTAGCACGCATCACAAATTCCTGATTGATTGATTGATTAAATATGTGAGCTGCAAAATAAAGCACAAATGCAAAGAGGAAGTAAAAAAGCAAAATTAAGCTATTTCTCCCTATTACTGCTCTCTCAGGTAGGTGCACGATTTTCACATTAAATCAGGTTTACTACCTTCAGTAAATCATGAATGCATTAAAATACAAGGGTGGGTGTATGGCAATGCTCATGGTCCTCCCATTTAACGTCAACCCGACACAGTGTAACCAAGGTGATTCACTTTTTGCTATGTCTGTGTAGGGTTTTTAGTAAAGACAGGAAGATTGGCGCTCAGGCTAATTTGCGTAGTGTCTACTGTTTTCAGAGTGTGCACGGTGCTACCAGGTCGGGGGAAATACCCTGTAATCCCCGTGAAAGTGTGAGTTGAGAACCCACACGAATAATGAGAATGCAGTCCTGGGCACACGTAATAGGGTTATAACAATGGTTGTAATGTCTCGCTTTGTACGAATGTCTGTGGTCAACACCAGTTTGTTATTCAAATGTTTTTAATATTTTGATAGTGCAAAAACAAACAACCAGGCGACAAGTGTTTCGTCACGTAGGGGTAGTAAACCCGTGACTTCTTCAGGGCTGGGGAAGATACAAAACATTGAATGAACTAATGGAAATCATGAAGTGGTTGTTACCAAACCGGGAGTAACACAACAACAGGGGGAAAAAAAAATTCACCATTTAGCAAGTGGAAACCCTAGGGCGGAAAGTGAATAGAAAAATATAAAAGGTGACTCGGTATGGAGACAGATCCCGTGGCATGAGAATCGTGACTGCTCAAGGAATAGTACAAAAGAAACATTGCAGGATAAACATGTGGAACAATACTGATAAGTGGTGAGTGTTGGCATTAAGGTGACATTAACTTGGTCGAATCATGTATTCAAGCAAGATACCTGGTTATTCTTAGCACAAACACATTAGAGCACAACCTGGTATTGGTATTGAAAAGAAAAGGAAGGCTTCTCAGTGTAGTAACTACTCAAATGCCCGCTGCGTGGGGGGGAAGAATATTGTAAGAACACACATAATGGGGAGGAGACAAATAATGTACTGTGGCTCAAAAGAGGTGATTAAAGCACATGAGCCCAGTGAGAAGAGACTGCCAAAGGCCACTGCCGTAAGGCCGGTGATAATTCCAACCCGGCAGTGGGGGTTCAATGCGGACCAAGTGGGGGTCCACTACTCGGTTTCTTGTAGTAGAGGGAGGAGGCCCAATGTGGCTGGCACCTCCGAAATGTTGAGTAGCAAGGGCGGTGTGGCCACTAAGTGTACATGGTAAGTATAGAGATTGGGAGAAAAATAAAAGTTGTGCGATGCCTCCTGGAGTTCATGGAAAAGTGTGACTGAGGGCACAGATCGCTTACCTCATATAATGCCACCACATTGTTATCTTGATGTCACTCCGTCTCTTTTGACTTATAGTACTTGGGTCACTATGGCTTCCATCGGTTAACCTATACTTACAAATTGTTATAGTATTCATCTACAGTACATCCAACTATGATCCAAATGGGGGGCCCTGCGTGATATTTGGGCAATACTCAGCACCCCTTCACCTTTCAACCACCCATCCCCGAGACTGCCATCTAACATTCCTTATCCGTTTCATCATTTTGCTCAGCTTCCCTACTACCACTTTGTCGATTTTCTCAGCATCCCTACTATTTTTCCAGCAAGTGGACTTGTTTCCGTGATTCCAGTTACTCTTGACTACCTTCTAGTCCTCTAGTTATTTCGGAATACACTTCTGTGTTGCCCAGCACGTCATTTCCGGCCAGATCGGACGACACTAGCACGGTCCATTTTGCGGACTCCGTACTACATTCTAGTCCTACCGTGTATTCAGAATACACTTTCGATTTGCCTGTGACGTCATTTCCGGCAAATCTAGACTAGGCTTTTAACGCTCTAGTGTTGCTCACCACGCAAGCTTAAATACAACGTTATTACCTCCGTTCTCCGTCGTCTTCCGCATCCGAAGAACAAGACGGGACCAGTGTCTCCCCCCAGGCCTCCAGACAGAATTGAGGTAAGCTCTGCTAGCTTTCCAGCCCGATTGCCGGCTTGTGTCTTCTTTTACAGTCCCACTTCATCGAACAACTTTCTCTCCCCAGACAACTTTGTGATAATGGCGCATCCGACTTATTAACCTCCCAGAGACACTGGACCACCCTGAACTCATTGCCTACGGGTAAGAACTCACCCCACTTTCCTCAATCATTACTTGTCATTTTGATATTCCTCCCGTAACTTTGATCCCATTCCCTACAGTTCAATATCCTCGTTTCCTCTGTAGAAGTAGACCTCACCAAGGCCTACCGGTGCTAGTGGTTCGCCCTTCTTTGCGCACTAGTCCTAAGACCAATAAATAGAGATTGGCACGGAAGCTGGAATATAAAAACAACAGTTTATTAAACCTCATGAGTGGAACTACATCTATACAAAACCCTCAGGCAGTGTATGAGGTAGCACAAGGAGTACAGAAACTGTGGGTCTTTTATACCCACTTTGTAGCTGAGCAAGCACAGAGGTTCAAATGGAGGCGGTACAAGTCTTCACAAGAATAGCTATTCTCATATAAGGACTAACAGAAAACACTTAGTCAACAAAGTAGGAGGAGCAATGAAGTTGCTGACATCAGTTAAAACATCCTGACATTTACAGACTAAGACAGGTGCATGAGCAGCTACAGACTTTTCTGAGCATGCGCAGTGCTGCAGGAGCTATAGACGGTTATTCTAGTAAAGCACAAGGGTAGGCAACAGCGAAGATGGAAGGAGCACATGGCGAGCACATGGTCAATCAAAATGGCTACCAAAAACAAAATGGCTTCAGCTAATGCTAACAGCGATCTCTGCCAAACTTCCACACCTCAACCGTCGCGTCTACACATCGCTTCACGCCGGTCCATACTCCCTTTGAGGTAAGCGATCTTTGCCCACAGTCACACTTTTCCGTGAACTCCAGGAGGCATCGCACAACTTTTATTTTTCTCCCGATCTCTATACTTACCACGTACACTTAGTGGCCACACCGCCCTTGCTACTCAACATTTCGGAGGTGCCAGCCACATTGGGCCTCCTCCCTCTACTACAAGAAACCGAGTAGTGGACCCCCACTTGGTCCGCATTGAACCCCCAATGCCGGGTTGGAATTATCACCGGCCTCACGGTGAGCCTGTTTTCTAGTATTTTCTCCACGCATCATGTGTTGATTTGTCCGTCCCTCTCCGTTCATCCTCCTCATTATTGCGATCTTCCTCTTCCCCTCTCTTTAGACATCGCAATATCTACTGCATCGCCACACAGGTATTGTCCTTCACCTCCCTCCACCGTCAGGGCCTGGTGCTCATTGACGCAACTAGCATGCCAATTTAAGTGATTTTTTGGCAGTCTCTTCTCACTGGGCTTATGCGCTTTAATCACCTCTTTTGAGCCACGGTACATTATTTGCCTCCTCCCCATTATGTGTGTTCTTACAATATTCGTCCCCCCCCACGCAGCGGGCATTTGAGTAGTTACTACACTCAGAAGCCTTCCCTCTTCCTTTCAATACCAATACCAGGTTGTGCTCTAATGTGTTGGTACTAAGAATAACCAGGTATCTTGCTTCAATACATGAATCGACCGAGTTAATGTCACCTTAATGCCAACACTCACCACTTATCATTTGAATAACAAACTGGTGTTGACCACAGACATTCGTACAAAGCGAGACATTACAACCATTGTTATAACCCTATTACGTGTGCCCAGGACTGCATTCTCGTGATTCACTTTTTGTTTTTTTACAGAGCCACGCAAGGTGACACAAATTGGTCCTTGAGTGGCTTTCTAAATCTCAAATATCATTTTGAATTGTGGCTGCTCCAAAAAGTAGCACAATTCACAATGAAAAATGTTAGTAGGTCTGAGCCTAAACTTCTAAGTGTTGTCCCTGAGGTTGTGGGACACTTGGGTGTGTCTAACTGGACCTCTGCTGCAATCTCTGAAAAGTACATAGAATGGTTTTGAACTCCCAGCCATAGGAGAACTGAGACCAACCATCTGAGCGAATCCCACAAGAGTGCAGCTTCACTGGGTTAAAGAAAAAGGTTTCTCGTGCAAGGAGCTTCTCTGCAGCAGCAAATCTGTTTTTAGCTGGTCCTCTATGAGAAGGTATCCAGGCGGGTGGAACTCATCATCAGATAGAACCTTTAGCCTTGTCAGATGGAGGATACTGACCTCTGAGAAAAGAGACTTTGTGCCTGATTATGAGTTTGGTGGTGAGATGGACCGTCAAACCCATGGTGGCAGTGCAGTAACTGCCACACCAGTGGTTGGACTGCCGTATTAGAAGGATGTCAGTGAGACCGCCATAGGACCACCACAACCACCAGAGATCTGCGATCCCTGGCAGAGAATCGGTTGCCTGAGGACCACAATAAGCTGACAGTACCCCTACAGCACCGACATGCATATTACTAGTTTCCTCACATCCAACGTTTTCATGGCGGTGAGCCCACCATATAAAGGGCAACTTGGGAGGCATTACAGGGCCCCCGTTTCCCCCAGGGCCATGGGATGCATGCATGGGGGCACTTTCTGCATGCACCCCCTTTCCTGCACGGCATGGACTTTATAGTCCATGCCGTGCAAGAACGGGCTTTGGCGTTCCCATTGCGAGGCCTTTTTAATAGGCATCACTGTGGGAACGCCAAAGGACCACCTGCCAGACTACAAGATAACTCTTAATTTGGCATTTGGCCAGCAGTGAGGTATGGCAGTGTGGGAGGGGGCAGTGGCGTGGTGTGGCAGCCCGCTCTCCCACCACCTAACTCATAATCAGGCCCTAAGTCCAAAGGTATAAATCTTGACTCGTCTAACAAAAGTACTTACTTGACACAAAATTCAGACATCTCCCACCTAGACCTTTCCCCTCCAAAACCAACAGCTTCAGCACAGACCATTGCCTAAAAACTATCTGGCTTCCAGAAAACTTCTTCTGGTACAGCCTGCCACATTGCCGTGCTCAAGAATCTCCACTTCGATTCCTAAGTCCTAAGGTAAAATCTTCAACCTGAATGAACCTGTTTGGTGTATCTGACTGCATTCCATCTTGGTTTGCCTCAAATTGCACCTAGCTCCAGGTCCCCTATGAACAGTGAAATATTCTTGACACACTTTCTTGTGAAAAAATAATACCTCAGGTTCCTTTTACTGGTTTTTCATTGTTTTGAAGTCAATCTGTTTATTCAATTTTAATATATTTTTGTAGATTGGAGTTGGATTACTTTTGTTTTGTGCTTTAAACTTTTAGGTGTTTTGGTACTTTTGAATACTTTACACATTTTCTCTAATTTGACAGTGTTTGCTTTGTGCTATATCTACCAGGGGATTAGTTTAGGTTTAAATTACTGAAACCTCAGCTTGGACTAAAAATGTTTGTGACTTTATTACTTTGCTTACCCATTACCCACTCAAAAGTAATAATTCATTTTCTTACAGGTACTCTATGTGGTTCTTATATACACTACATTCTCTCACCCTGCTATGCAACTGTTGGATTGTCAGAGTTGCCAACAATCTCAGAGTTTGTGAAAGTTTAATATAGGCTGTCTTATATACGGCCTACACACACCAGCGCATAGCAACTTTAAACTCTTCTGCAAAACAACAAGGAAGAGAGAAGCTCCAATACTTAAAGCAAGAGCACATTACAAGCTCTTCAAAGTTCAGGGTTTACACCTAGAATGAAGTATTAGTCTGTGAGCAGAGAGAATATTGGTTGTATCCAGTCTAAAAAGGTGACATTGTATTGATTTGATGTCTGTGTCTTTCATTACAGAACAAATGTAACTAAAATGTCGCATAATATCAGAACAGGACTAGTAAAAGATCTTTGAGCTTTAAGGGCCCAATGTATAGTTTGATAGGCGGTAGTCTGTCAGTCAGGGTGGTGGAAGTCATTACATACGCCACTATGATGAACTACAGCACACCAGATTTAGAGTTAACCTCCAGCCCAGCAATGATCCCTTCTCTGTACCTTCAGAGGAACAGCTGTCACAATGGGTCCTATGAAGATACAAAAAGCATTGTGAACAGCGGACATCGTTTTTGACGGCCACCCACCAAACTCCAAAAAGATATAGGGACTCATGAGAATGTTGGGCGTTATCACTTCCGCCCGACACTGACTCAGTCATGGAACCGACCGACACCCGGTCGTCGGCCCGACCGCCCCACTAGGATGCGACCAAGCACTGTTCTGTCTCATTCCTATATTTTACTATGGGAGCATGCATTCCGGCCGTAAACCAGCCATAATGCATGCTCCCACAGTAAAATGGGAGGTGTAGTTCATCCCTGCATCCCTGGTAGGCACCTCAAGGGATCCTCTCGGCCTCAAACGGGAGGCCGTGCACAAAAGGGGGCCCTGCTGGGGCCCCCGAACACGCTTTACAACATGGTTTCCATCTCTGACAGACCGGCATGGAAACCATGTCAGAAACCATGATCATAATCTCAAGGGCGAAAAGAGCCACCCTTGAGATTGCATGCCGCATTCCAACTGGCAGACAGGCTCTCCAAGCCAGTCGGAAGCCAGCCGGAATGACCGGTCTGATTACATTCCGACTACCTCCATCAAAATGAGGAGATTGGAAAGGAATCCAACCGGCCCATTACAATGCGGCTCGCCATCTGAGCCGTACCGTAATGGGCCCCTTAGTGTCATGGCTATGGTGTTGTCGACCCTCAGCCCATATGCTAGTAAATAAAGTGACACAGGTTACATCATGGAACTTGCCCCAGACTTGTGCACCCAGCCCCTGTTATTAGCAGTGTCACCTACCTGGTGATGCATGTGATGGATGGGTGTCAATAAAGCCGCTAAGGAACGGTAGTTAAGTTCTGTGTTCAGCAGAACACTACAATGGCAAAGATACTAATACGTGATATATTGTGGCCAGGGTTAACCCATTAATTCAGAACCTTTGTTTATTTTTCTAACTCTTGTATTACCCATGTGAAAGTGATGACCTTGGAAATCACTAACTGGCACAGTGTGAGAGGTTTATTACATGATTAGATACAAGAAAGCATGTCAGAAATATTTTACATGTACTTGATTATTGTGAAAGTACTGGTTAGTTCTCTTTGAAGCCTAAAAAAACTTCATAAATTGTGGCATGTAGGACAAAATCAGCATATTAAGAGAAGTCGAAATCATTAAATATGGTCTTTGCAGTGTCTTTCCAGCCCAGTTACTCCCCAATGACTATGCCACACAGGGAGACTTTATTTGTGTACGTGCAAATGCAACTCACCACACTGAAACAGCAATCGATGCATTACACCCTAACACTTACTTCACGTTTCTAGGGAGACAATCAGGACCCAAAAGGGTTCCGTCACTATTAACTCACAAGATACTACAGTCTGTTCAAGTACATTTTGCCAGAATGTAATCATTATAAAACTGCTACATTTATGTAAAATCCAATTTATAATGAAGCTTTTTGACCCTCCGAGGAACATCTGAGTTTTGTTTTGTCCTTCTTGTGTCATTTGCCCTTGTTTCTCTCTCTCTATTTTATCACAAGGGCCCTAAGTTTGCCGTTATGCTTTTTGACCAGGGTCCTAGCCTCTCATCTATTTTTTAAATTCGTAATTACTTTCCTGATGTGAAAGTGAATGTCTTTGTAAACACTCCCGAGCATTGTCAGAGAAATTTGTGGCCTATTAAGTTATGCCAATCCATTTTTTTTACATGTGTTTATTGGGTTTTTCAACTTACATAGAAACATAACATACATCATTGCAGTGTATAAATGCACAGCACGGAGAATAAGCATACCTACTGCTAGAGGTAATTCTGCAATGTAGTATCTACAGCGGATCGCAATAGCATTTTAACAGGCGTTTGTTAATTAAGCACATACCTTCAGTATGATATGGGCACAAAGCTGAAGTCCAGTTTGTGCACCCAAACCCAAAGCACACAGGTTCAGATCGAGTGTTCCCTCAGATAATATATATGGGGCTCTTGGGTGAGACAAGGCTGGCAGAAGTTCCGCATAGTTCATTAACTGATCCTTACAATAAATAAGGTCTGCTTGCCGTTCCTTAAATTTGGGGGCCCGCCCTCTGCCCCATCTGCACGCCACCCTCCATTTGGCCAGCAACAGACTCATTGCTACGAATTTTCTGTATGATGTTTGTATTTCAGTTGTGTATCCCAGAAGTGCCAGTAGGGGGGAAACGGCAAGAGCGGTGTCTATCATTTGAGACAGAGCAGCAATCACCTCATGCCAATACCCATGAACTTCGCAACGCTGCCACGCAAGGTGTAAGAAGCCGGCCCCCCTTGACGACATCTCTCACATAGGTCGTCAGTTCTCAATTTGTATTTGTAGAGCCACGTGGGTGTATAGAAAGTTTGATTCAAGTATTTGAAGTGTATGATTCGTAAGCGACTGCTTTCTGTAATAGCTTACGTCTGTGTGCAGCAATATGTCCACCTCCCGTCCGCCAAGGACATCTCCAGGTCATGATCCCACGCCTCCCTGACCCTGTGTTTCGGCTGTGTCCTCTCGAGCAGTACGGCCTGGTATATGCTAGGGTGTGTAGTGTTTATAGAGTTGGGGGTTCCTGAGGGAATCCCAGGACATTGGCCCTAAGTTTGTGTTTCAGTCTTATATAAAGAAATATCTCCAATGGAGAGACATTATACCCAGTCAATAACTCCTGCCTTACCCCGAACGCACCCCCTGGTAAAGGTCGCCCCAGAAGTTTAGGTCTCTCCTACAGAGCATCTCGTGGCATACAGCCTCATGTGTGACTGGCGCACACAAGAGGTATGGGAGAGGCACAAATGGGGAGTACAGTGTTGGTTTGCCCACTATTTTAGCTAGGCGCTCCCAGGCTTGGTTAGTGCAGGTTACCGTGTGATAGGCTACTCCAGTGAAGCGCGTTCCCAGAAAGGAGGTC
Organism: Calotriton arnoldi; assembly: GCA_963921515.1. Taxonomy (NCBI): domain Eukaryota; kingdom Metazoa; phylum Chordata; class Amphibia; order Caudata; family Salamandridae; genus Calotriton; species Calotriton arnoldi. Next base: position 1,609,708 of record CAWUFW010003047.1, read on the forward strand.
GTGGGCGTAGGAGCCATATATCCCTGCTCGATGGCCAGGTGTGGCATAAAGGGTGGCGGATGGAGCCAATATATTGTGTAGTGGGCTTGAGCACCCAGAAAATATAGCTCCATATCTAGAACCTCAAAACCCCCATTGAGGCATGGTTGCGTCATGGTCCGCCATCCCACTCGGGGTTGTTTCTCGCCCCATGCTAGTCTGATGAGTAATGATCGGAGGGTGTCGAAGAAGGGGCGTCCCAGGTTAAAGGGTATATTAATGAATAGATACAATAATTTAGGTAATAGGACTATTTTCATCAAGGCCACTCTGCCAGCCAATGAGAATGGCATTGTGATCCATTGAGACACCCAGTTAGTGATGGTTACAATCGCAGTGCCACAGTTTGCGCGAAGCGTTTCTTCTTTATTTCTTGTTATTATCACGCCTAGATATTTAATTTCCATTTCGCACCGTTTCAATGGGAACTGAACAGTGCTGGGAGTGAGCGGGAAAATCTGCGATTTACTCCAGTTTATCCCTATCCCGGAGAGGGAACCAAATCTGATGAACTCTCTTAGAATTGGTTTGAGGCTAATCTGTGGGTCCCGTAAATAAAGAGTGACATCGTCGGCATATAATGATATTAGTATCTGACGTGAGGGGTATGGTATAGCATGCTCCCTATGATGTTGCCGTATCTTGGCCACGAGGGGTTCGATGGCGAGAGCAAAAAACAACGGGGACAGAGGGTATCCCTGGAGTGTGCCTCGCATAATGGGGGTCGGACTGGAGTATAGACCGTTAATCTGTATAATGGCCTTAGGCCGGCTGTAGGACTTGGCCTTTTTGGCTAAAGTTCCCTAAACTTTTTGCTTTCCCCCTAGACAGTTTTCCTGACATAGAGTTGCCAATTTAGATGCTTTGGGTACTTTGCCATTGCTGATCAGTGTCAAAGTACAAGTGTTCCCTGTGTAAAGTGTAATGGTAATTGGTTGGCCATGATTGGTATGTTTGCCTTACTAGTAAAGTCCCTAGTGAGATGCACTCTGTGTGCCATGGCTAGTAATGTAAAGGTGCGTGGAGAAGGGAACTCAGGCCTGCGGTGTAGGGCCTGCGCGCAGTTTGCTAAGTTAGCATGTTGTCCTGACAAGTGCAACCACTTGTCAGGCCTTACCTTCCCTTTTGCGTACACAGTGGGCACCCCTGTGGTAGGTTTCGGGTAACCCCTGGGCAGGGTGCAGTGTAAGTAAAAGGCAGGACATATACTGAGGTGTGTGCTATGTCCTGACAGTGAAAAGCACTCCATTACGTTTTTCACTGGTGAAAGGCCATCCTGCCCATAGGACAGAATGGGGGAGGCTGGGTATAGTGTTTGTTAGCCTAGCTTCCCATAAGTTTAAAATGGAGAGGTTAAGTTTAGTATGTATGAACTCACAGTGTCATAACACATCTTTCTATGAAAGTGGTTTTGTCACTGTGTGTTCAGAAACCACTCTTTTAGAAAGTGGCTGAGTTTTGTGCTTTAAGCATTTCTGTGTGTCTCTGCTGAATGTGGATTGACTGTCTGGATCTGAGAGGTGAGAGGAGCTGGGGGAGGTCTTGACCCAGGGAGGGGTTGAGATGGCACCAGGCTGACCTGCATCTGGAGTGTAGGCGGAGGAGAAGCCCCGGGAGGTGAAGAGGCCTGGGTTGCTTCTATAAAACAATTGACCCATCTCCTGCTGGGTGATTAAGGATCCAGACCCCCAGTATCAAAGGGAGAAATGTGACACTGGGAGGGAGACACCCAGAACTGATTTAGGCAGAGGTCAGGGACCCCTGAGCACAACGAACTTCAAAGACATTTAGGGGTATAACTATGAGAGCAGAGACCCCTGAAAGTTGGAATAGAAATGGATTGAGACTGAAAAGGCTTGGACCCATTTCGTGGTCAAGAGGATCCTCTGCTAAGGAAGGAACAACTGAAGAGACTGCTGGGAAGCGACCAACCCTTGCTTCGTGATCTGGGGGCTGGTCTGCAGTTTGCTGTTTTAACCAAGGAATAGGCTGTTGGGACTGTGCTTTGTGCGCTGGGTCCCCCTGCTTAAAGAAGAGTGTGCTTTGTGCTGTGCCTTGTTACCCCAAGGGCCCGAGGTGAGCTTGCTCCCTGTTTGGAAACACAGGAACATACAAGTTTCCGGAGAAGTTTCAAGCAACGCGGTGGGCGCGTGTTGTGGCAGCTTGAGCCCCTCAGAAGGTGTGCTCTGTGATCTTGGACACATGGAGGAGAAGTGAGACTCGGACACGCGGGGTGCGTGTCATGGTGCACAGGAGGCGTTGGTGAAGAGCACCTGGTCAACGTGTGCATCGAAGGTGATGTGAGTCTCGGACGCGCTGGGTGTGTGTCGTGGTGCACCGCAGGCATTGGTGAAGAGCGCCTGGTCATCGGAGGTGAAGGGAGTCTCGGAAGCGCAGGGTGCATGCCGTGGTGCAGAGGAGGCATTGGTGAGGAGCGCCTGGTCAACGTGTGCATCAGAAGTGGAGTGAGTCTGGGACGCGCAGGGTGCGTGTTGGGGTGCACCGGAGGCGCAGGTGAAGAGCACCTGGTCATCGAGTGCACCGGAGGAGAAGTGAGGCTCGGACACGGTGAGCGTGTCGGGGTGCGGCCGAAGGCGTTGCTGAAGAGCGCCTGGATATCGAGGCACCGGAGTTCAAGTAAGTCTCAGTGAAGCAGTGTGCGTGATTTGGTGCAACCTGGGACTGTGGAGATGATCGGCTGATCATCTTGTGCACCAGAAGAAAGTGAGTCTCTACAGCGCGGTGTGCGTGTCTTGGTGCCAACTAAGACAGCAGGAAGGAGTGCCTGGTGAACGTGCACTCAGAGTCAATGCAAAGTCCCATCAGCGTTGTGTGTGTGGCTTCGTGCCAGAGGAGACCCGGAGGGTGCTGTGGTGAACGTGCACCAGGAGTAACGTAATCTCAGAGGAGTGGGGTACGTGTGCCCTGCGGCCACCTGAGACCTTCCTAACAGTTGCGGCCCGGACCGGCAGCCCTGGAGGAGCTGAGCTGCCAGGCCGAGCCGCTGAGGCCCATTGAGAAAGTTCTGCAATGGAAGGCACAGTTCGCTGAAGGAGGAGAGTAGAGTGGGGTCGCGCCCCCAGGTAACGTGGATCACTGCCTGGACGGGGTGCGGGCTCGGAGGGACACTCTCTCGGCCTCTCAGTCCTTCTGGCGACATGAGCCTTTGCTTTGGCTCAGATTAGGGCCCATACTGACCAAAGGAGTGGCAGTACTGGGGCCAGAGTGAGAAGCTGTACTTTATGTCATCGTTGATACGTGTGGGGGGCAACTGTTATCGAAGAGGCTGACTGTCGTAATACACATTACCAATGTTGCTCCTAACGAACTGCCGGACTGTCTTATGACGCCTGACATTATTTCTGCATAACGAAGTACACGATTGTAGCGCTACGCATTGCATTATTTCTCCATTTCAAAGTACAGGATTGTAGCGCCCCCGCATTGCATTATTTCTTCATTGCAAAGTACATGATTGTAGCTACGCATTGCATTATTCCTTAATTGCAAAGTACATGATTGTAGCGGTGCGCATTGCATTATTTCTTCATTGCAAAGTACGTGATTGGGGTGTGACGCATTGCATTATTCCTTCATTGCGCAGTACATGATTATAGCGGTACGCATTGCATTATTTCTCCCATTGCAAGGTACTGGGGTGTATCGTTACGCATTGTATTATTTCTCCTTTGCCCAGCTAGTGATTCTAGCATTGCGACCAGCATAGCATTTTGAAAGCGGTGGTTGGGATTCGAACCTACCAGCCAGCAGGAACGAATATTACCCTTTATTATATGTTGGCCTTTGTATCATGTGGTCTGATCGTATATCTTCTTATATAAAGTTTATACTCGTTTTATCAAACTCGTGTGGAGTCCTTTTGTGGTGTCACCAGTGGGTTGCTGTGAGTGTGGTTGCACATACTGTACACTCATGCCTTAGAGATAGGCCTGGCTGCTCGTGCCAAGCTACTAAGGGGGTGAGCAGGGCTATCTCAAATGGTGTCCTTACTTGGCCTAAAGTTGAGTGAGGAGTCCCGGCTCTTGCATTTGGTGACAGTGGTGCGGGACTGGGACTCCGGCTTCCAACACCGGCCATACAGCAGCTTTATCCATGCCAGGAATGGCTGGGGAAGGCCCATTCTACCCAATATTATGAACATGTAATCCTATTCAAGGGAATCAAAGGCTTTAATGGCATCTAAGCAGATACCTGCTGTGCTGATCTTCGGGTCAATGTTGTGTAGTAATGCGAATGTTGTGCGCAGATTATGGGAGGTGGCCCTGCCAGGTATGAAACCTGCCTGGTCTGGGAGGACCAGACCCTCCATCAGCATTGTCAACCTATTTGTGACAACTTTAGCTAGGCTCTTGGTGTCACAGTTGATGAGTGACAGGGGTCTGTAGGCCTCAAAGCTGCTGGCCTTTCTGCCTGGTTTGAGCAGTGATATGATCATGGCTTGCCGCAATGTCATGGGAAGAGTCCCAATCTCTCTGGCCTCCTTGAAGACCTGCTTATGGAAGGGGGCTAGCTCGTTCATGTAACATGTATAAAAGTACACCGGGAGCCCATCGGGTCCCGAGGCCGTGCGGAATGCAGGCCCATTATTGTGGCCTGGATTTTTTCCTCCGCTATATCGGCAGACAGAAACTCTCTGCGAGAGTTGTTGGTCCACCCAAGAGCAGTGTCCTCTAAGTAGGACGCTATGCCAGGAGATACTTTTCTATGCGTACGAGTTTTGCATAGTAGGCAGTCAAAATATTAAGGATCTCCTGCGATTCGATATGCCTAGTGCCTTCCTTGTCTATTATTTCCAAAATCTGATTAGCGAATCTGGGGGGTCTGGTTGCCTCGGACAAAGTTCTGCCGGGACGCTCGCCTTCTCTGAATGATCTGGCCACATGATATTTAGATTGGAATTTAGATTCACTTTCAGCCTCATTGGAATATTCAATTAGTAGATCTTTAAGCTGAACCCTTCTCTGTGGGCTAGGGGCGGAAGTTAGGAGCTCCTCTGTCCTTTTGATGTCTCTTTCTAGTCTATTTAGTGTTCCCCTGATGGAACGTAGGATCCCTCCGCTTTTGACTATACATAGCCTCTGAATGGTGACTTTGATGCTTTCCCATACACATGAAAGTGTTGAGACACTATTTTTATTGCGAGGGACGAATTAAAGAATTTCCTGATGTATTTCTTCACAGAAGGCTCCATCTACCAAGGTTGTGGGCTGGAGTCGCCAGGAATGATATGGGGATTCATTGTCCGGTGGGTAGAGTCTCATGAGCACGGGGGAGGTTTGCGCCAAGTGCGTCACAGCCTGGATCCAAGTGTTTAGTCCCTTCGACAACAACCATAGGTCTATTCAGGACCAGCTGGAGTGCACGCTAGAATAGAAGATGCCCTCCCCTCGTGATGGATGGAGGGACCTCCAGGCGTCTAAGAGCTGGTGATCTGTCATGATGCCTGTGAGGTGTTTGGTTGAGGATTGATGTGAGGATGAGGTGCCATGTGAGCGATCGGAAAGAGAGTCTAGTGCTAAGTTGAAATCAGCTCCCCATATAATGAAAGTGGAGCCTATTGCTAATATGTGACCCCATACCTTGTCAAAGTAGCTGGCATCATCAATGTTGGGGGCTTAGCAACTAACAAGGGTTACTGTGTGTCCCTCTAATCTGCCCCACATCACAATGAATCTGCCCTGTGTATCTTGTAGTGCCCCTAGCGGGCAGTATCTTACGCTAGCTTTGATGAAGATTGCTGTGCCTCTAGCATATGTCGAGTAGGAGGAGGAACAGCTGTGTGCTGCCCATTTCTTTCTAAAGGTGGGTGCTGCATTAGGGTCCAAGTGTGTTTCTTGCAACATAGCCAACTGCACTTAGTGTCTGTCTAAGTATCCTAGGATCTGCCTACGTTTGCGAGGGTCTCAGAGTCCTCACATGTTCCATCGAAGGAAGGTGTAGACGTGGGTCTTATCTGCTCTTGGCTCCGCTGTATCTGTCTTGTCCTCTCTGAGACCGGAGGGGTCAGTGTGTTCTGCCATGGTGAGTTTGTATGGATCGTTCTCTATGCTTTCGTAATTGTATGTGCTCAGTATTAATCCGTGCAGCGCCGCCGTGTGTATCAAAAGTAAGCCTGCCCCCCCACCCACACCTGCAGCCCAAATCCGTAGGTAAATAGTATCCCTCCCAAACCCCCCATTATTTATTCTGCCTGTCGTGTTGTGCAAGGATGGATGTTGGCACCTCAAGGAGAATAGACTCATTAACAACAATTTAGTAACATGCAAGAGGTGTGTCTTATACAAACCTAAGACTGGTAAAAGCAATATACTAACGTATGAGTCAGTTAGTAACATAACTTCAACATAGTATATCATTCAGGGAATTCCCACTGGGGGAATACACCAGAGAGGCTGTCAGTGCACCTCGCAGGAGCGAGGGTGGCGGGAAGTCATTATTGCTTGGCAATTTCATTAGTCCCGGCAGTACCGCCCATGCAGGCTCCAACGAGGTCTGTGTGTGGTCATTCCCTTCAGGGCCGGCGCATATTTTCAAACCGATTAGCAATGAAATAGGGAATGCATAGTCTTACCAGTGATGCAGGTGACCAATTCCATACAATGACCTGGCCTTAGTCTTCTTCAGAAGCAGGTGGCGTCCGTCGGGAGCCGGGATCACCAGCCCTAGTTATGGGTGACCGTCTCTCAACAGTTTTTAGGAAATCTTAAGCTTGTTGCGGGGTATTAAAGATGTGTGTCATCCCACGGTAGGGGATTCGCAGTCTGGCGGGGTAGAGCATCGAGTACTGTATGTTGGTTTGCTGGAGTTTCCGCTTGACCGGTAGGAACATCCTGCACGATTCTTGTACTGCCATGCTGAAGTCCGGGTAGATCGAGAGTTTGTTCCCTTCGTAAACCAGTTCTTGCTTTTCCCTTGCTAGTCTCTGCACCGTGTTGTGGTCATTGTAATTGAGTAACCGCGCCAGTATGGGTCGGGAAGGCGCGCCCCGTGGCAGTCTGGCTGCAAGTGAGCGATGGGATCTCTCCACCACTAGAACTCTGGAGAGTGCCTCCGCGCCAAAGATCCCAAGCAGCAGTCATTCTACATAGTCCTCCATGTGGCCAGTTGCGGTAGACTCCAGGATCCCCACTATACACACGTTGTTCCTGCGTGAACCTCCAAGTCTTCATTCTTTGCAGCAATAATTTTTAACAGTTTATCCATCTCTTGAAGTCAGTCACAGCACTCAGAGGAAGAGTCTTCGAGGGTGGATATGCGCTGTTCCGTTTCGGTAATGCGGCCATCATGCTTCTACAACCTTTGTGTGATGTAGTCCATGTGCATATTCATGGCGTCCATTTTGGACTTGATGGAATTGAGGCTTTGGCACATCATGAGGAGAAGTTATTTTATATCTGTATCTTGTGGGGTAGTTGAAGCTGTGCTTTCCTCTTCCCGGCATGAGTCTGTGTCTTCAGCGGTATTGGTAGTGTTTTTCCAGGCTGGGCAATTGGAGTTTGGCCTGTTTGCCATCCGTTGGACCCATGATTCTCCCCTCTGAGTGGTATGGGCGGGCACGGTATGCCTCTCAGGAAGATGAGGATGCTGCGGCTAGCTCCGCATGTCCCTCAGGGTGTGCAGATCCCACTCAGGTCAACAGGCGCCAGTTTGTGCCTTCGGGCGGTTATATAGGTCAGTTTGTGCCTTTGTGCGGTTATTTAGGCGAGCCCTGGCTCTGCCACGGCCCAACTCTTCAACCTCCACCCTGATTCTTATGTCGCTGAAGAGGGCACGGGCCCACAAAAAGCAGCGTGTCTTGCTTGGGATTTTGCAGGTAATGTCCACTTCAACCTGTCTTACCAAGTATTACAAGGCAGCAAGGCCACTCTGCGCCCCAGGATCAAGGCCTCACCGTTCCACGCGCCGCCTCCCGGTGCTGTACAGGTCCCACAGGTCTATCAGTGCCCTTCTAGCAGCACGTCTCAACAGGGTTCTCCTCTCGACCCCTTCAGGCCCCAGGTGAGTGTGCAAATGGGGATCGGGGAGCCAGCCGCATCAGCAATCTCATGACTCGCATCAGGGGGGCCCATCACCTGAGCCGAGGCCGAAGGTTGCTCAGGGGAAGCAGCACGGCCTCAGCCCGGCTCAGCCTTAGCGTCGGCGCAGGCCTACCTCAGCCGGTCCCGATCTCACTCAGTGGGCGACCCTCTCCCCGTAGTATAGCTCCGTGTTGGGCAGCTCCTGGTTCCTGGCAGTGACGGTGGCCGGGGTCTCTCCACTGCAATTCTGGACAGCAGGGCCAGGCGATGCAGACCCGGCAAGCTCAATCCCGTTGCCGTCATCTTGAACTTGTAGGCTGCAAAACAGGGATGCGCTGCGGGGGTTCACTTAGAGGATGTCAGCAAGTCCACATCCGGCCCATCAGCTCCCCGGGGAGTCGCGTTGGGCATAACATGTTTAAAGGCAGTTTTCGCAACTTTAGGAAGGAGGATTCTGGCGGATTATGGTCCTGGGCTAACAGAGCCTCACAGCAGTGCGGCCATCTTGTTAGTTGGCTCTCAAGCTCCCCCCAAGTCATGCCAATCCATGTAAAAAATGTGTGACATGTTGTGGCACATGGGAAGAAGAAAAAGTGTGGTGTAAAAACAATCGCATGCAGTATACTTCACCATAGTTATAGATGGTGCAGTGGTCATTACTGAGGGAAAAACATATGTTTTGACAAGGGTTCAAACCCCACCAAGAGAAATTCGTTTTTATATTTCCCTTAATTTTTCTATTTTACCGAAATGAAAGATGTCCCCCCAGCAGTGTCTAGGGAGATTTCTGGCCTTTTAAGTCTAGCCAGTGCACGCCAGACATTTTTGACATGCTGTGGCATTTGGAAGTGGGGCAAGGTTTGCTATGAAAGAAATGGAATGAGACTTTGGGGATGGTTGTGTAAGAAAAGGAAATGCATGGGGCAAGTGCCAGAGTGAAAGAAAGGAAGGGCTATTTCTTTATGAAGTATGAAAAGCAAGTGTGGATTTGTGGCATGTAAAAGCAAAACAGCATGAAAATAGACGAAGGACCAGCACAATGTTTTTATGATAAAAAGACTTTGGGTAAAAAAAGTCTAGCAGAGCAGATGGTACAGTGGTAACTCACAAGGGTCATGAGTGCTGTTTGACAATAGGTTCAAACCCCAGCTGAAGCAAATTGATTTTAATATTCTTTTCAATTTGTTTTCTATTTTGCAAAAATGAAAGCTGTCACTTTGTGAGGTGTGGCCAGGCTGCCGACCAAGATGGCCGCACAGCGCTGAGGCTCCGCCAGCAATCCCAACATCTGAGCCCATCCTGCCTTCCTTCCTGGCCGCTTTCAGTGCGGGACGACTGGCCTAAATGCACGAAAGTGCCCACATGAGTTGGAGCAGTCTAGGGCGACTGAGGGTCTGAAATATCGCATGCGGAGGCCTCTGGGAGCGCGAGGACGGCGCTGGAGCAGGGAGCAGGGCGCGGCCGGAGGTTAGGCCGCGCGAAATACAGCGACGGCACTCCGGCAGCCTTACCCGACGGAGAATCAATCTGATGGGCCCCGCTGGCCATTAGGTGAGCATGCTCTGCTTGCGGCCCTCCCCCCTGCTTTCAGCCCCTCCTGCACCTACAACTGCATTCCAGCCCGTCCGGCTCCCGGAGGCCCCGCAGTGAGAGGGACCGCGGCAGAGCCTGGGGGCCAGCCATCCGGCTGTTCAGGCCAGCCGGGTGGGCCGCGGGGGTCGTGCCTGCTGGGCTGTGCCTGCCAAGTGACGTTTTCTATAACAGCGATAAACAATGAAGTTTGCAACTCCGGCCTAGCATCCTGGGGGTGAAAGTTCCTGCCCACCGACGCTCCTTGATCCACCGTTAAGCTGCTGCACATAATTCTGGGCTCAAATTGCGGTGAGACTGTACTTGTAAGGTGCTGTGTGGGTTGTTTCAGAGCTTTGGGGCTTCGTGACCCTTAAGTGGTCGCCTGATACCCTGCCATGCCGGGCTGCCTGTTGTGGGGCCCGAGAAGGAAATTGGGTCACAGTGGGCCAGGCTTACACACCATTTTGGCGGCTGAAGGCTCTGGTTGGGTCCTGAGGGCAGGCTGGCAACCAACGAACCTTGCGGGGACGTAATGGGGCATAAAGACCCCAAACAACGGCTACTCCAATTTGGTAAGCCTGCTGAGCAGTCTGTGGAGTCTGGTTGTAACATGGTCGAGGGGGGTTCCGAGGAAGCCAACCTTAGCGATGCCCCTGCAGGGTCGGGAGCACTGCTCCTTGAAATGAGAGCAGGCTTCAATGCCCTCGATGGCCGATTCGACACCCTCGAAAAACGCTTGGACACTATGGGCGCCAAATTGGACAGACACGAGAAGCGCCTAGATACTGTAGAGAGCAGGGTGTCGGACCTAGAAGATGGCATGGCACAATCCACCAAGCGCCTAGACCGCATGGAAAAGATTCTCAAAGAAGTCGCCATAAAGAACGAGGATTTGGAGGCGCGCAGTAGGCGCAATAACGTCCGCATTATGGGCGTCCCTGAGTTGTCCATCACAGGGCATATGGACCTATTCGTGGAAACCCTGCTTACAGACATCTTTGGTAAAGAGGCCTTCACCTCCACTTTTCTTGTAGCAAGAGCTCATTGCTCGCTTGGCCCCCGCCCCAACCTGGGTTGTCTACCGAGGCCCATCATCGCCCGCCTTTTAAATTTCCGAGACAGAGATACAGTGCTAAGGCTGGTGAGGGAGCCTGGTTCCATATCCTGGCAAGGTTCAACGTTGGGGCTGTTTCCGGACTTTATATCATGGTGCAGGAGGCCAGGCAAAAGTACACCAGCGTGAAAGCAAACCTGCGCAATCTGGGTCTTCGATATGGCATGTTATATCCAGCTCGCCTCCTAGTGGATGTTGAGGGTCGTTCTCACATATTTGATACCCCCACTGTGGTGCAAGAATTTGGTAGAGACTATAAAGGAAGCAGCAGCCACAAGAAAAAGGACACCTCCAGGGCCTTCCCCCCTAACAGTGGTTTGGTGGCCAGCGTGGACTGATTCTCCAATGAGTAATCAGTGCAGCCTGCACTGAAGAGCTGCAGCTAAATTTTTGAGTGACCTTTTATTTTTGGACAAATGATGTGACTCTAATGATCATTACAAAGTTGGGTAACTAGCATGGCGTTGCCAAAACCCAAGTGTTGATCACTTTGCATTTGTTTCAATTGTGGAAATGTATCTAGTTTTGCTCCTTCTTTATTTGCTAGGGTGTTTACATGATGCATGTCTTCACGTGTTAACTGGGGATATTCCCTGCGAAAGGGGGCGCTGGGATGGGTGGGGGGAGTTAGGACGGATTGCCAGCATTTTTGGATTACCATTATTTCTAACCTTGTTTATTCACTGCAGCATGGTATGCTAAAACTGCGACGCACACTTCAAATCACTGTTACTATGTTGGGATGTCGGAGCAGGTTAGGTTGTCAACGTTTTCAGATATGACACTGATCGCCTGGAATGTCTGGGGGCTTAACAATGCTAGGAAGGGGAAGCAGGTCTTGCATTATTTACAGCGTCACAGGGTGGACATTGCATTCTTACAGGAAACACACCTGCCCAAAGCTGCCACCATCACTTTGCATCGGATTGGGGACCGCATTGCTACTTTGCAGGGTATAGCACATATGCACGGGGCATGGCTGTCTTGATTCATAAACTTCTGCCCTTCCAACTTTTAAAAGCACACATTGATAATGAGGGTCGCTACACGATGGTGGCGGGTCACTTGATGGGAGACCATATGGCATTCATCTGCGTGTACGTGGCTAATGTGGATAGCCCAGGGATCTTCCAAGGCCTTCACACACAGCTCCTACAATTAGATGCAGAATGTATATGCATTGGCGGAGAATTTAATCTCCTGTTGGACCCTGCGCGAGATAGTACGTCCAACTCATCGGACACCAAACCACACGCATGCCACGTTTTGCTGGATATGTGCGATTCTGTTGGCCTGGGGGATGTGTGGCATCAGCGCAACCCGGGAGATGCAGCGTACACCCATTACGCTGCCCAATATGGTACTTGGACCAGATTAGATTATTGGCTTGTCTCCCCCAACTTGGCAACATGGTATAGGGCATCCCAGCATCTCCCTAGCAAATATTCTGACCACCCCACAGTGGTATTGCAAGTACGCATCCCTAGCCCAGAGGGGCTGTGAGAGGATGTGGAGATTCCCCGGGCAGGCACTGAGGGATGAATTGTTTAGTTAAAACTTCAGGAGGCCATAGTTGAATACTTTGAACTGAATAAAGGATCAGTGAGCTTGTGGGCCATACTCTGGGAGGCATTTAAAGCCTTTATGCGCGGAGTATGCAACTCTAAGCATTCTGGGGTTCTAAAAGATTTGCGTAGTACGATTGCGCATATTGAGAAGCAATTAGATATGCTAGATAGAGATCAGGTTGCAAGGCCTGACCCCTCTCGGCTCAGCCACTACTAACACTCTTGACGGAGTTCAGAGAAGCAGCGTAGCGTGAGATTCATTTTGTAAGCAGTTATGCTATTGCAAGGCGCTATGGGGAGGGTGATAGACCTGGCCGCACATTGGCGCAGCTACTGAGACCCTCGGCCGGGCGTTCATACATCACCTGCATCCGTTACTCAACCAGACAGACCCTAACCGATACTCAGGATATCCAAGATGAATTTTTTGCATTTTATTCCACATTATATGCAACACAGGTGACGCATAGCGAGGGAGACCGTAATGGCTACCTTGCAGAGATTGCTATGGTGTGGCTCAAGAAGTTTATGCAGCAGTTTCTGGCTGAGCCACTCTATGCCGAGGAAATTAGTAGCGCCATAGATGCCATGAATGGCTCGACGGCCCCAGGCCTGGATGGTTTTACTGGTATCTTTCATAAAACCTATAAGAACTTGTTAGTGCCCAACCTATTACAGGTTTATAATGAAGCACTCGAATGCAAGGAACTTCCCCCCACTTTGCGTGAGGCTGTAATAATCCTCCTTCAAAAAGCCGGGAAAGATCCACTTCTATAAGGCTCTTACAGGCCATTATCACTTTTAAACTTCGACTACAACATTTTGGCTAAAAAGATTGCGGTAAGATTAGCCTTGTTGCTGGACCACATTATCTCCTCGACTCAGTAGGGCTTTGTCCCCCATAGGTCGACTGCTTTAAACCTGCGCACATTATTTGCAGTTATACATAGGATCGATCCGGAGGTCCCTGCGGCTGCTGTCCTACTTGATACCGAAAAGGCCTTCGACTACTTGAGGTGGCCCTTTTTCATAGCAGTAATGAGAAAGTTGGGTATCCCTAAGGGATTCATTGACCTTACTTTGTTGCTTTACACCGCGCCCACCGCTAGGCTTCGAATGAATGGCACACTGTCCCCTTCGTTCGCTCTCACTCGCGGCACCAGACAGGGTTGTCCACTCTCCCCGCTGCTCTTCATATTGGCGCTGGACCCTCTGGTTCACCATTTCCAGGAAAGACACCTGCACAGAGGTCACCAGTTCAAAATGGGTCCTCTTTTAATTTCCCTATATGCGGATGATATCATCCTATATGTCCGAAACCCCCAGGAGAATTTGGAACCGCTCATGAGAGAGATTATCCGGTTTGGCGTTTTTCCAGGGCTGGGTATAAATTGGGGAAATTCCTAAACTTTCCCCCTGACGCCGAGCACTGTTCATTGGGAATGTGAGTTCCCGCTGCCGTGGTGTGAGGAGTCGGCCAAATATTTGGGTATTCAGAGCCACAGAGAAACCAAGCAAATTATTAGACTAAACTACAGCCCTGTGGCGCATAACCTGGAGCAGCAGGTCGAGCATTGGTTGAGACTCCCACTTCCCCTTGCTGGTCGAGTTGCACTTGTGAAGATGATTGTCCTGCCAAGGTTTTTGTATCAGTTTCACAACATTGCTATGCCACTCCACAACACTTTTTTACGCACTTTGCATTCTTATCTCATCTGATTGGTCGGGGGGAGGAAGACCTAGAGTTAGCTGGGACACCATGTCCTTACCATATGAGAGAGGTGGTTTTGGGGTCCCCAATCTTCAGATCTACTGTTTGGTTGCGCAGTGCAGGAATGTCTGGGGGCTTAACAATGCTAGGAAGGGGAAGCAGGTCTTGCATTATTTACAGCGTCACAGGGTGGACATTGCATTCTTACAGGAAACACACCTGCCCAAAGCTGCCACCATCACTTTGCATCGGATTGGGGACCGCATTGCTACTTTGCAGGGTATAGCACATATGCACGGGGCATGGCTGTCTTGATTCATAAACTTCTGCCCTTCCAACTTTTAAAAGCACACATTGATAATGAGGGTCGCTACACGATGGTGGCGGGTCACTTGATGGGAGACCATATGGCGTTCATCTGCGTGTACGCGGCTAATGTGGATAGCCCAGGGATCTTCCAAGGCCTTCACACACAGCTCCTACAATTAGATGCAGAATGTATATGCATTGGCGGAGAATTTAATCTCCTGTTGGACCCTGCGCGAGATAGTACGTCCAACTCATCGGACACCAAACCACACGCATGCCACGTTTTGCTGGATATGTGCGATTCTGTTGGCCTGGGGGATGTGTGGCATCAGCGCAACCCGGGAGATGCAGCGTACACCCATTACGCCGCCCAATATGGTACTTGGACCAGATTAGATTATTGGCTTGTCTCCCCCAACTTGGCAACGTGGTATAGGGCATCCCAGCATCTCCCTAGCAAATATTCTGACCACTCCACAGTGGTATTGCAAGTACGCATCCCTAGCCCAGAGGGGCTGTGAGAGGATGTGGAGATTCCCCGGGCAGGCACTGAGGGATGAATTGTTTAGTTAAAACTTCAGGAGGCCATAGTTGAATACTTTGAACTGAATAAAGGATCAGTGAGCTTGTGGGCCATACTCTGGGAGGCATTTAAATCCTTTATGCGCGGAGTATGCAACTCTAAGCATTCTGGGGTTCTAAAAGATTTGCGTGGTACGATTGCGCATATTGAGAAGCAATTAGATATGCTAGATAGAGATCAGGTTGCAAGGCCTGACCCCTCTCGGCTCAGCCACTACTAACACTATTGACGGAGTTCAGAGAAGCAGCGTAGCGTGAGATTCATTTTGTAAGCAGTTATGCTATTGCAAGGCGCTATGGGGAGGGTGATAGACCTGGCCGCACATTGGCGCGGCTACTGAGACCCTCGGCCGGGCGTTCATACATCACCTGCATCCGTTACTCAACCAGACAGACCCTAACCGTTACTCAGGATATCCAAGATGAATTTTTTCCATTTTATTCCACATTATATGCAACACGGGTGACGCATAGCGAGGGAGACCGTAATGGCTACCTTGCAGAGATTGCTATGGTGTGGCTCAAGAAGTTTATGCAGCAGTTTCTGGCTGAGCCACTCTATGCCGAGGAAATTAGTAGCGCCATAGATGCCATGAATGGCTCGACGGCCCCAGGCCTGGACGGTTTTACTGGTATCTTTCAGAAACCTATAAGAACTTGTTAGTGCCCAACCTATTACAGGTTTATAATGAAGCACTCGAATGCAAGGAACTTCCCCCCACTTTGCGTGAGGCTGTAATAATCCTCCTTCAAAAAGCCGGGAAAGATCCACTTCTATAAGGCTCTTACAGGCCGTTATCACTTTTAAACTTCGACTACAACATTTTGGCTAAAAAGATTGCGGTAAGATTAGCCTTGTTGCTGGACCACATTATCTCCTCGACTCAGTAGGGCTTTGTCCCCCATAGGTCGACTGCTTTAAACCTGCGCACATTATTTGCAGTTATACATAGGATCGATCCGGAGGTCCCTGCGGTTGCTGTCCTACTTGATACCGAAAAGGCCTTCGACTACTTGAGATGGCCCTTTTTCATAGCAGTGATGAGAAAGTTGGGTATCCCTAAGGCATTCATTGATCTTACTTTGTTGCTTTACACCGCGCCCACCGCTAGGCTTCGATTGAATGGCACACTGTCGCCTTCGTTCGCTCTCACTCGCGGCACCAGACAGGGTTGTCCACTCTCCCCGCTGCTCTTCATATTGGCGCTGGACCCTCTGGTTCACCATTTCCAGGAAAGACACCTGCACAGAGGTCACCAGTTCAAAATGGGTCCTCTTTTAATTTCCCTATATGCGGATGATATCATCCTATATGTCCGAAACCCCCAGGAGAATTTGGAACCGCTCATGAGAGAGATTATCCGGTTTGGCGTTTTCCAGGGCTGGGTATAAATTGGGGAAATTCCTAAACTTTCCCCTGACGCCGAGCACTGTTCATTGGGAATGTGAGTTCCCGCTGCCGTGGTGTGAGGAGTCGGCCAAATATTTGGGTATTCAGAGCCACAGAGAAACCAAGCAAATTATTAGACTAAACTACAGCCCTGTGGCGCATAACCTGGAGCAGCAGGTCGAGCATTGGTTGAGACTCCCACTTCCCCTTGCTGGTCGAGTTGCACTTGTGAAGATGATTGTCCTGCCAAGGTTTTTGTATCTGTTTCACAACATTGCTATCCCACTCCACAACACTTTTTTACGCACTTTGCGTTCTTATCTCATCAGATTGGTCGGGGGGAGGAAGACCTAGAGTTAGCTGGGACACCATGTCCTTACCATATGAAAGAGGTGGTTTTGGGGTCCCCAATCTTCAGATCTACTATTTGGTTGCGCAGTGCAGTTTCGCACACTCCTGATATCACCCGGACACGCAGATCCACTACACTAGACCTCAGCCTGACCTGGTGCTCCCGGCGCCCCTATGTACGGTGCTGCCGCGGGCTTTGCCAGGGATCCCCGGGATATCCAAACAGTTTGCACCACTAGCTGGGCCTAGCATAAGTTGACAAAAGTGACTGGTGTTGGCGCTTTATACTCATCGGAGATCCCTGTCAATACTAACCCCTGGATCCCCATTACTGAACAAAAACTGGCACAGCTTACACTCACTACATATTCAATAAATAAGATTGGGGATCTGTTCCCAGGGGGCTATGTTTTTTCTAGCAGAGAGGGTGGGAGGTTCAGTGAGGCAACATTCATGGATCCATTTGTATTTAGCCGGATATGGAGGGCGCTCAGAGCTAAGATTCCGGAGTATCCGTTGGAGCCCGAGTACTTCCCTCCGCTTACTCTCTTAATCACAAGTTCCGGGAGAGAACACCTAACCTCGAAGCTATACAAAGCATGTATGTCATTAGTCCCTAGCAGGTAGGCCAAGTTACGGGAGGCATGGGAGCGGGACCTTGGGCACCCAATTCAAGACTCTCACTGGTCCTTTTGTTGTGCACAAACGATAGAGGTCTCCTTAAATAGCAGATATAAGCTTATACACTTCAAATATTTGTGGAGGGTCTACATGACCCCAGTGAAGGTTCACTCCATTGATCCCAATCGACCACACACTTTTGTCCTAAGTGCGGTGGCCCGCAAGTTTCCGATTTTGCCCG
Source organism: Calotriton arnoldi (assembly GCA_963921515.1). Lineage (NCBI taxonomy): Eukaryota > Metazoa > Chordata > Amphibia > Caudata > Salamandridae > Calotriton > Calotriton arnoldi. The sequence goes on from CAWUFW010003047.1 coordinate 1,627,245, forward strand.
CCTGACTTGGAACTGCGCTAAGATTGGGGACTTCTGGAGATTCATTTTCAGATTAATAACACAAATGACCCACCTTGAGATGGTCCGTACACCTGAGGTCGCCTTGTTGGGCTATGTGGGGGGTCTCCCAAAGAAGTTGCGCACATTCTCAGCCATTGCCCTTTTGCTCGCAAAGAGGGACATAGCTCTCGAATGGGGAAGTAGGGCATCCCCCATAGTGAAAGATTGGCTCAATAGCCTCACAAACTGTAATACTAATTGTGACCTTCATACTACGACCCAACCTTCGGCATCCAAGCAAAATGACATTTGGGAGCCTCTTAAAAATGACTTACTGGAGATTAGTGCCGCCCCTATTTCACAACAGCCTGCTGGGATAGTCCCCACTGGGGTGGGGTAATTCATGTCCCACCCAACTGCTCAATTGTTGTGTTTATTATGTCAAGGAAAGTACAGGCCGGACAGTGAGGGCGAGCCCGCTGGTCCGGGTTGGTCAGATGTTGATATCACAATTTATGATATATATGCTACCCTGAGACATTGGTGCATTGCACGCTTGAGTACACTTGTTTTGCAAATGATACTTGTCTTTATTCTTACTCGATTTCTATGATCACAGTGAATGACCATGCAATGTTGTAAGCAATATGAAAATGATAAATAAAGTTATTAAAAAAAGCTGTGACTTTGTAAATCATTCTCTAGCAGTGACTTTGGTAATGGGTGAGTAAAAAAAAGAAATGCATGGGGCAAGTCTGAGAGTGAAAGAAAAGAAGGGCTATATGTTTATAAATAACGAAAATCAAGTGTAGATTTGTGGCATGTGAAAGCAAAACGACATGAAAATAGAAGAAGGACAGCACCCTTTTTCAATTACAGAAAAGCTTTGGACAAAAGGTTTCCATGCAGAACAGATGGTCCAGTGGTAACTAACAGGGCCTCTGAGTGCTTTTTGACAAGGGTTCAAACCCCAGCTAGGGAAATTCGATTTTTATAATTTTTTCTATTTTTCTTCTATTTTACCCAAATGAAAGATGCCCTATTGTAAATCACCCCTAGCAGTGTCTGTGAGATTTGTGGCCTTTTTAGTGAAGCCAGGGCATGTCAGACATTTGTGACATGCTGTGGCATGTGGAAGGGGGGGCAAGGCTTGCTATTAAAGAAATCCCTTATTTTTAGGAATGAGACTTTGGGAATGGTTGTGTAAGAAAATAAAATGCATGGGGCAAGTCCCAGAGTGAAAGAAAAGAAGGGCTATTTATTTATAAAGCATGAAAATTAAGACTGGATTCGTAGAATGTAAAAGCACAACAGAATGGAAACAGAAGAAGGACCAGCTCTCTCTGTCTATGACAAAAAGCTTTGCACCCCATAATGTTAGATACAACAGATGGTACAGGGGTTAGTATCAGGAACTTGCATGAATTTTGACAAGGGTTCAAAGCCCCACTCGGGAAAATTCCTTTTTATATTGTTTTTCTTTATTTATTTATTTTAGTTGAGTGAAAGATAGTCCTTTGTAAATCACCAACTGGCATTATCTGCAGTTAATCATGAAAGAGCATGTCAGAAATCTATGACATGCTGTGGCACATGGCAAATAAGCTGTGGCATATGCCACATGACAGAGTGACACGTGTCACATGCCAGGAATGGGCACCAACCCTTACTGTTCATTCGAGTTGCTGCTAAAAATAATTACAGTCACTGCAATCTCATTACTTAACTTACATCCTCACCACTCGGCCCCTGCCTTCCGTGGTTCCAGCTCCGAAATATGTCATCAGGTGAGGACATGCCTTCCTTCCATTACCTTCGGGGGCACTTTGCATTTCACTTCTCGTGACCTTCACTTTTTTGCGGTAGCATTAGTGCTCCAGAGCTCTGGGGGTGCAGATTGACGTAACCGCTGGCGTCTTGACATTTACAACAGCTCCTCCAATATACAGAGAGAAGTCCGCACTCGAGGTGTAAGTATTCACTCGTAGTTTATTTTCACTTCATGATGTTAAAAACAGCAGCTTGATATTGATGCAAAAGATGTAAAAAGCAGCAGATTGACTTCAGGACGCGTTTCAACTGCCTGCGCAGCCTTTATCAACTGGTTGTGAATGCTGCCCTTAATTAATTGCTTGCACATGGGTTCGAATTTAACTGAAATTGTAGAAATACTTTCAAGCGCTGCACCACATTGATTGTTCAAGCTTCCTGGCCATTGCCTTTTAATTAATCATTTTGACAAATGTCCACGTGTGGTGTGAGCAAATTTAAAAACCACTACGTGCAAAAATGTAAAAATGAAAAGCACAGCATTCATTCGAGTTGCTGCTAAAAATAATTACAGTCACTGCAATATCATTATTTAACTTGCATCCTCACCACTAGACCACTCGGCCACTGCGTTCCGTGGTCCCAGCTCCGAAATATGTCATCAGGTGAGGACATGCCTTCCTTCCATTACCTTCGGGGGCACTTTGCATTTCACTTCTCGTGACCTTCACATTTTTAAAATTAATTTTCAAATTAACATGGAGAAAACACATTTTGGGACCCCCCTTTTTCTCGGCCCCCCACTTGAGGAATCACCCCAAAACTTTCAAGACAGCAGCTGACCTGTCCGCCCCATTAGTTTTTAAAATTTTGTGAAGATTCGTCAAACGACGCCAAAGATTTTGGCAAATCAAAAAACGCTATTCCTATGGAAACTAGTCCTAACTGTAAATTCCTGCTGCAGACCGCCAGATATATATAGATATATGCATGCAGAAAGGCCACGATATCCAAGGCGCCAAAGAGTGGAGAGCACACACGGAAGTCTGTTCAAGCAAAGTGCTTTATTGTGCAGACCCCCTGCATTGACAGACGTGTTTCGGCTTGCGCCTTCCTCTGTGTCAGTTTCACCCTGGAAGCACGGAAACATTTAAATGTCAAAATGTATCACATGCCACATGTAAACAGAGAAGACTGGTCCTTACATCGAAGTAAATGACATGATTTCATGGCGCCATCTTAAAGAGTGGTTTTAAACATAAAACAAATGTGATTAGTGAATATACCCATATGTGTTGCTAATACAAAAAGTGATTAATAGAAAATGATTAATAAAAACAAACAAGAGAATAAGGAGGGAAACAGCATCAGTTCGCAAACACAAATGAACAAAGACATTAGTTCATTATGCATAATTGTCATTCAATATGGCATTTCTCTATTATTAGGCCCTGAATGTCTTTCGAGGCTCACGGTGATATCAAGTTATAGTTATTATTACAATTTAATTTCAGATTTTGGTCTCCACATATGGGTATATTCACTAATCACATTTGTTTTATGTTTAAAACCACTCTTCAAGCAAAATCAGAATACTTTACAAAAAAGATTGAGCTAGCTACAAACTCCGCTAAAGTGTTTTTTTCATACTGTTACTAACTTGACTCCCAGTCGCAAATCTTATCATAGACAATCAGGATTCCAAAAGAAGGTTCAGGACATTTTTGAAGGCTTTTCTACCAATAGCCAAGCTAGTGAACAGTCCCATAACATTGACTCTTTAGTGAACGACAGTCCAATTTCCTTTAACAAATTTACTAGTTTGTCGACGGAGCAAGTCAGACAGCTGATTCTGGCTACCAAGTCAGGATCCCATGCCCTTCTACCACTATCCAGATGGCACAAGATATCGTGCTGGACATTTTTCAAAGATTTTTAAAACAATGTTCTATTTAGATAAAATTTCCAAGCATTGGAAAAAGGCTTCAGTTTTGCCACTCAGAAAGAAACCTAATATTGATGCCCTTGACACTAATTAAAATCAACCTGTATCAAGTTTTCCATTTCCAGCCAAATTGTTGGAAAGGGCTATGAATTCACAGCTGTTGTCTTTTATTGAATGGAATAACCATTTGGATGCAACTCAGTTTGGTTTCCGGAGTGGCCATGGTACGGAGACAACACTGATTGTGGCCACTGAGGAAATCCGATCCACTTTGGACAAGGACAGCAGAGAGGCCCATGTCCTGTTGGACCTATCTGCGGCTCTCAGCACAGTCAATCATACGTGCTTGGTTGATCGGTTGGGGAAACTAGGTATTAATGTTTCTGCATTAGCACTGTGTCAGTCCTTTCTAACCAATACTGTTCAATCAGTGACGTTTGGATATTTTACACTCGAACCTTGAACTTTGCCATGTGGTGTTCCACAGGGCTCTTCTCTAAGGGGCATATTCACAAGGACTTATCGCCGAGTTATCGCCACCTTAACGCATCAAAAGTGGAGATAGATTTAACGCCCCATTCACAAGCGGGTGCAAACTGCAGACAACGCAAGTATTCCCGCGATAACTGCCGCAAAATTTACCTCCACGGGTGACACCACCAACTAACCCGAATGAGATGCAGAGTAGGCGTTCCCGTGCAAAAACACACAAAAACACCACTACACCACATTCACAACGAACTGCCAGATCTGCGATGCGAACCAAAAACAGGCGATAAGCCGCTGTAGCAGCTGGGATTTAACACCTGCCTTCTGCTGGTGTTATGCAGGACAACTACCTGCAGTTTGAAAGGGAGCCCAGCCCAGAGCCACATCTGAAGACCCACTGATGCCATGGAGACAATGATCATGCAGCTCGAAGACCCATGAGGGCCACAACACCCACTGCCACCATTCCCAGCCCCCCCCGGGACAAACACATACCGTGCACGACACAAGCCACAAAAAGCGCATGATGTCGCACAATGACAACAAGAAACACATGTGTGGTCAGAAGAACGAGAAACAGTCACTCATCATTGAAGTAACAACCAAAAACTTTATTGAATACAACACAAAACACCAATGTGGAAGACTCCTGTCGGGTCCGTCCGGGACAATCTTGATGTCACAGCCTGGAAAATAAAGCACAAAATCTGAACGTGTGTCATGCGCACATCAAAGGAGCGAAAACACAGAGAAAGAGAGAAGGAAAGAAAGGCAGAGAGAGAGAGAGAGAGAAAGAAAGGGAGAGGGAGAAGGAGAGAGAGAGGAAGGGAGAGAGAGAGATAGAGAAGGAAAGGAATGTAGAGAGAGAGAGAAGGAAAGGAAGGGAGAGAGAGAGAGAGAGGAAAGGAAGGGAGTGAGAGAGAGAAGGAAAGGAAGGAGAGAGAGAGAGAAGGAAAGGAAGGGAGAGAGAGAGAGAGAGAGAAAGGAAGGGAGAGAGAGAGAGAAGGAAAGGAAGGGAGGAGAGAGAGAAGGGAAAGGAAGGGAGAGAGAGAGAGAGAGAAGAAAAGGAAGGGAGAGAGAGAGAGAGAGAAGGAAAGGAAGGGAGAGAGAGAGAGAAGGAAGGGAGAGAGAGAGAGAGAAGGAAAGGAAAGGAGAGAGAGAGAGAGAAGGAAAGGAAGGGAGAGAGAGAGAGAAGGAAAGGAAAGGAATGGAGAGAGAGAGAGAGAGAAGGAAAGGAAGGGAGAGAGAGAGAGAGAGAGAAGGAAAGGAAGGGAGAGAGAGAGAGAGAGAAGGAAAGGAAGGGCGAGAGAGAGAGAGAGAGAGAAGGAAAGGGAGAGAGAGAAGGAAAGGGAGAGAGAAGGAAAGGGAGAGAGAGAGAAGGAGAGAGAGAGAGAGAAGGAAAGAGAGAGAGAAGGAAAGGGAGAGAGAGAGAGAGAGAGAAGGAAAGGAAGGGAGAGAGAGAGAGAAGGAAAGGAAGGGAGAGAGAGAGAGAGGAAAGGAAGGGAGAGAGAGAGAGAAGGAAAGGAAGGGAAGGGAGAGAGAGAGAGAGAGAGAGAGAGAGAGAGTAAAGGAAGGGAGAGAGAGAGAGAGAGAGAGAGAAGGAAAGGAAGGGAGAGAGAGAGAGAGAGAAGGAAAGGAAGGGAGAGAGAGGGAGAAGGAGGGACACTGCTGCCCCCGCCCACCCAGGCACCACTGCTCACCTGCTGCCACCGGTGTGTCTCCAACCACGTGCCGGTATACACTGCAAGCCACCAGGTCTGCAATCTGTAATTGAGGCCAGAGTCACTCATGGCAGAGTCCATCTCACTGCACACTGCAACAACGCCTGTCCGTCCCTGCGCACACATGCAGCCGCACCCTACCCCCTCCCGCCGGCCAGCGCTGGCTGTCTGCACTTGCGCACCCAGGCCCCACTGCTCACCTGCTGCCAACGGTGTGTCCACCAGTGGGCACACCACGTGCCCATGCAAGCTCCAGGCCCAGGTTCCACCACCATGGCATGCCCCACATCATGCGCACCCGCACCGCAGCTCAACAGTTCCCACTCATGACGCTGAGTCCTGAGGCATCAATGGTAGAGACCACATCAGTGCACACTTCATCATAGAAGGCCGCACACCCGCTCAGCAATTTCGGTGCCACTAACCCTGTGCAACCCCAGTCAGTGCCACGTGGTGGTAGGCCCATGACGGCCGCAAGGCTTCGGGTGCCACTAACCCTGTGCAACCCCAGTCAGCGCCACGTGGTGGTAGGCCCGTGACGGCCGCAAGGCTCCGGGTGCCACTAACCCTGTGCGCAACAACTCATGGGCCCTTTATGATTGAGAATCGTGGAACGTCCATCATCCAGTCACCACCGGCAGTGGGGAATGTGACGTTGTCGGCCCCTTATATTGGTGGGGTCACATGGCCCGTGACGCCTGTGCAGGATGGGTGTGGTGTGTGTGCAAACCTGCCCTCAGTGAGTGGCCGTGACATGCTGACAACTAGACCAGCGACCTGCAGACCACTAGCGTGTAAACCTGCGACTTGTAGCTATGTGTCCCCCCCCTCGGAGCGTAAGCAGAGTGGTCTGGCCTGGCGTACGCCGGACCAGCACAGGGCTTGCAACAATGACTCGGGGGCTCTGGGTGTGGTTCAGTCCATGTCCGGACAAGGAAGTGACTAATGTGCGTGTCCCTGTTGTAGTGTCTACGGCACCCAGAACGCAATCCGCAATGTAGCACACTGTGACTGGAATCCCACTAGATGAGCATCATTGACGTTAGGGGGAATCACTGACCCTACATTCATCCACACATTCAGACATGAATGATGAAAGACATGACACAGCAGTGCGTTTCTGAATGTTTAATGCACATCCAGTGGAGTTTTGCAGCTGGAGCAGTACAGGGCCATGCCAACCCCACTTCACAATATGGGCCCATGGAGGGCCAGCCAGAGTCCATCGGGGAATGACAAGAACAGTGGAAGAGGAAGGGTACAGTCCGCAGTCTGGTCGCCGTGTCATTGGTCACCAAACAGGATATGGCAGTCCATGTCGCGGTCCAAGGTGAGTGCAGCAGAGTGTATCGGGGGTCAGTGGAAGGTCATGGGGCCATGTGCGGCACCAAGCAGCAACAGGCCAGGTGGTGGACATGAATGCTAGTGCCTCCTTCTGATGTCAAGCCCATCCACGTCCTCGTCCTCGGATGTGTGCTCTGCCCCACCTGTGGGTGGTGCAGTTCCGGCTGCGGCACTGTGTGCCACTGACACATCAGGGGCCGGAGGTCGATTGTCGGCCGCACTGTGTGGCAGTGACACATCAGGTGCCGGAGTGGAAATGACTGCCGCACTGTGAGGCCCTGACACACCAGGGGGCGAAGATGTGGATGGTGTAGGGGCAGCAGCATTCATCTGCGCCACGCCTTGTGGCAGCAATGCCATGATGAGGACATGCAGGGCATGGTAGATCCCAGCTACATTTTGCTGATGTACAGCGGTGGCTGCCATCCTTTCAGCCTCCATCCGCACCATGTCCTCCATGAGCGGACGTTGGAAGGCCATGTGTTGGTCGGGGGGGAGGGTCTTGGGAGACAGCCGGGGTTGTGGGTGCCTCCTGCTGGGTGGTTTGTGGAGTGGGTGGGGTCTCCTCAATGCAGCTGGGCTGCCCTGGTCCTCGAGGTGATTGGCGGATGAGTTCAATGATGTCTTGGAGGGCTTGGGTGTCGATGCTGGTGGTGTCCTCCTTGTCATCAGTGAAGAGTGGCTTGGACTGCTCTGCAGGAGGTATTGACGGTGCCCCTGCAATGTGAAGGGGAGATGCTGTGTTACAATGTGTCCACATGTATGTAGCCGCATGGTACATGTTCACATTCAGACAGCATGTCCATGTACAATGTGACAGTCTGTAGATCAGGGCCATGATCCAGAGTCATTGAGGGTGTGCACTGTGCTCTGCTTGATTGTGCATGTGTGCCATTGTGGCCATCTCCCCCCGTCCCCCCAGTACCTGGTGGTTACTCACCCTGTTGCTGTTGTGTTGTGTCATGTTGAGCAGTGTCCGGTGCCCCGACACCTGCCACGGTCTCCACACTGATGACTGTTGACACCAGCTCCTCCATGTCATCCAGCTCCAGCTATGGTGCTGGGCTCCCACCTCCAGTCTGTATTGCTGCCTTCTGGTTGCCTGCGAGTTTCTCCTTGGTTTTGCACTTGATGTCAATCCATTGCCTCTTCACCTCGTCCATTGACCTCTTGTGCTCTCCGATGGCATTCACCTTGTCCACGATGGACCGCCATATTCCATTTTTTGGTGCCCAATGACACATTGGAGGTGACGAACAGTTGTTGATGGTGTTCTATCACCTCCGTGACCAGGATCCTATTCTCCTGCGGGCTGAACTTCGTCTTCCTCTTCTTCTTGTCCTTGCCCTTCCCTGTCCCCGAGGTCCCAGGCTGGTCGTCCGGGGTGCTTGTGGGGTTCCGCTCGTCCTCTGCACCTGCTCCGGCTGCCTCCATGGTGCTTCGGTATTGGTCATTTTGTGTTTGTGTGTTTTTTCTACTTTTGTAGTGATTTTCCCACCTGCCGTGTGTGTATGCAAAAACAACAATTGATGGACAGAATGCAGAACAATGTCATACATTCACCCCAGTACAGAGATCTGGGCCTAAATCCATCGTTTTTTTGCTCACCATGCCATTCCAGTTTGAACCCAGCCATATGCAAATCATTCTTGACCCTGTGCCTCATGGGAACAGTCCAGCCCGAACTGCCAAGCCAGGTCCTCCCTGGAATGGAAACAAGCATCCTAGGACCGGTTTCGGGGTTTCACCCCTCTTCAGCCAGGATAGCTTGATTCCAGTGGCATGTGTGTCTTTTGCCGTGTGTGTATGGCAGGCCTGGCGCTGCTTATCGCTAATTTCCTCCTTGCGGTTTGGCCCATTGCATGTTTTTTTGCATTGGGGTTTGGGTTTTTATCACGGTTGCGGTTGTTGTCTCGCGGACATTGTCCGAGTTTTCGGGAGACTATCGCATGTTACCGCCGTGTTGCGAATTCCACGTTAACACAGGGTTATTTTCCTGCAATAGACAGCGATGTGTAAAGTTGCGTTAACATTTTTTGGAGGTGTTTAGCGCACGTTCTTGTGAATATCCCCCTAAGTCCCTTAAAGGAAGGGATTGGTTCCACATCATGCATATTAATTTTCGACGCTCGTTCATGAAAGAAATCCTTTAATTTCAAAGATCTTGTGAACCTGAACAAATCAACATGTACATCTATTATATCACCACTTAGTGTTGGACAAAAGCCCAGACCCTTGCATAACAACCTTTCCTCATCCGTATCTAATACTCTGTTAAACAAGTTAACAATCTCCAAATATTTGTTTTCATTACTCACGGGGGTTGGACCTGTATGATCTTAAACATATCATGGTGCGCTCGCGAGTAAAGACAACTTTCAAGTGAGTTCAGCTACACTTCACAGTGGAGGGTTAATCATTGGTGTGCAGGGGGTTTATGCGGCAGGGAAGGCAAACCCCATGTTTCTACAATTTGGAATTATCATGATTGTTGGCATTTATGATATCGTGTTGTGGCGTCTCTACTAGTGAGCGGGTAGATTCAACTTAATTGTGCTGCAATATTGCTTTTTAGTTGTATGTTGTACCCATTGGGGAACTGGTGTCTCCTCTATGGGTATTATGGGAAACCTGCCATATCAGTGAGACTATTGTGGTATATATACTGATTTGACTACCTTTATTCTAGAGCGTTTTCAGATAATTCTTACACTGAGCAGGATGTGCTTTTGGCCAAGTTTCTCTACCAAGGATAATGGGTTACGCCGGGGGTGATTACTATTTGGACATGGAGACCTGAATTATATATAACGCTATACATGGGAGAATTAGTCTTTGATTCTTTATTTGTAAATATCGAAGTTTTCTAATTATACGTGCAGCCATCTTCTGAAGAACATGCCTTTTATAATAATTAAAAACTCTGAGACCCTGCTTAACTAGAGGTGTGTATCCAAGGTAACAGCATCACAGTTTACTGTTGGGACCCTTCCATAGTCAATTATATATGTATTTCCATGCTAGGTAACGAACATGGGGCTTGATGATGCCCATTGGAATTGATAGCAACTGACAATGAGTGCTGGAATATTGGCGATAATACTAGATGTTGCCCTTATATAAAACAAAGGTGAGAGTGTTTGTGTGACACTGGTAATTACATTGATGGCACTTTAAAAATAACGAAATATAGCCCTCTTGTTAAATATGGGTATTGTAAATATGATTATCCTTGTGTTTTAGATTTTTAACATAGGAACTATATGTGATAGCGAATGTTCCCCTTTTTCTCGTTAGTCCTTTTTCTCTTTCTTCTTATTACTTTTATAAAGAATTGTCCTGTGATAAGTTTGTATGTGATGTGGTTAAATATGTAATTTAACTTTGTCTGTCTGTATTAGTGATTGTAGAGTGTTTATAATTGTACGTCTTTTGTCTTTTGGCCTTCCTATGAAAATTGCCCTGGACAATGAGTGTTATCATGTGATTGGGCCTAAGGTTTTATCTGCTCACAGTTTGATATGGATATCAATGGACATATGTGTTTGGTTGATTTATAATGTAGTCGTTTCATAATGTTTTATATGTTGTGTTGTAATGTATGTCAATTTTTAAAGTATGCTGATTGTTTATGTGTTCATGTGATTGAGTTCAGCCCTGATGAAGTTCCAGGAGTGGTTTGGAACAAAATGCGTTGGCTGGTTTGCTTTTTTACATATTTGAAGATTGACAAATAAAGGATTCTTTTTGCAAAATATTCAAGAATGGACTTCTTTACCTGGTGCACCTTCTTATATACAACAAGTCTGGGATCTGTTAAACAGTGGCACTAAACAGCGGCAAGTGCTGGAGGATTTGTGCACAAGGCATTAAACTGCTAATGAACTAAAACATTAGGTGCAGCCTAGATAGTCAGTCGCTGGGCCCTGTTTTTGATTTATAAACTTGCAAAAGGTTTGCTATCCAAGTTGCAGACTTCGCAAAACTCAGCAGCCAGATGCTATTAAATCAACCTAAATGCCATCCTGCAACCCAAGCCCTGATTTAGCTTCATTGGCTTCCCATAAAGAAGCAAGCCACTTTTAAAGCACTATGCATAGCATTTAAAGCCCTTCTGGAACAGGCCCTGACTATTTGAAAAAGATTTTCAGATGGTATTCCCCAAGCAGATCCCTTCGATCCAGCTCGGCAAAAAATGTTGTTGTTTCCCCCCACCATAAGCTAGTCTCTTGGGGAGGTAGAAGTTTTATTAGAAGCACTGCTTTACAATGGAACGATCTACCCCATGATACAAAATCCCCCCTACCCATTAGATTTTCAGAAAAAATAAAAAAACGTGGCTTTCAAGTAAGTAAGTGTGCTCCATTTTGATCACAGGCTAGCGCCAAGATGCCTCAGGGCATAAGAGCACTTTAATAAAAGCCAAAAATTAAATGTAGATATAAGTGACTTTAGATGACGGACCTATACTCAACACTTCCTGTATTCACATGTATGTATGAGTATTAGAAATGGGGTTTCTGGTTGGCTAGGGTATGCACCTAAGCCAAGCAGAACCCACCACTCTTGTCAGGCTAATTCAGATACACATCTAAAAAAAACCTGTGCTCACCCTCAGGTAGCTTGGCTCAAAGAAGGCTGGATTTTCAAAAGAGCAATGTGTAAAGTATTTGTGAAATGCAGTGATTACAGGAACACAAAGAAAACACCTCAAAAAGACTTCTAACCAGTTTAGAAAAATAACGAATCTTAATCTGATTTAAACATGACCAAAACAACAAAAATCCAATAAATACAAATCAATTAACCAATCAAAATTATCATATTTCCAAGACTCATGTGTAAGGTATGCACGTTGTCAGTTCAAGCTGTAAGCCCAGAGATAGCAGTGCTAGAGTGTGTCAAATAAGCGAAATGGAAAGGTTTATTGCACTCCCTTATAAAATATGTAAGTTGTCAGCCAAAAACAGTAAGTCTAGTGCTTGCAGTGCTAGTGTGTGTCGGAGATAGTTAATTGCTCCTCCATGCCGTGGCGTGGCAACACAGTGTTTGCAAATAAAACTGAGGTTGAGTGCAATGCACTCAGGACTGGGAGTTAAAGGGATCTGTCCCGGTCAATGATCTAGGCACCCCGTTCCCCATATCTGGCTCAGACAGTCAGACTATTGCTGTCCTTGTTTGCAGCCCGCAACACGCATGCTTTCCGAGCTTGGGAGGTGGGCCTGTGGTTTCTGTGCTGGGTTAACGATCAGCGGTAGGAATGGCTGTGGTGGAACCCAAGGTTTTCTGGGTGAGCGGTCTCTCCTTGCAGTCAGTCCGGCCTTTGGGAAATGAGTGGCAGCACTGAAGTCGGCACACAGTACAAGATCATGTGACACGGGCTGGTCTCCACATCGCGGGGAGGTCCAGGGTCACCCTGGCAAAGAAGAGACCGCACTCTCCAGCTTCTCTCAGCACTGCGGCATCTATGGGCTCACAGGGATTGCTTTTTCAATTGGTGCTTTGGCACGGTCGCACATGGGTTAATAATTGCAGGTCACATAGCGAATTGCTTGACCCTTGTAGACCCCAGTGTCATTTAGGGGACATTAAAGTCTTTTCTGATCCTGAGACTTTGTAACAGGAGACAAGTCAACAAGCGCTTGGGAGTTCTTGCGTTAAAAACAGGTTGTAGAGCAAGACCTCTGACCTCCTGGTCAGGAAATTGCTCTCCCCTCGCGCAGCTCCATCACAGAGTCTCTGCCCCCAGTGCTGCCTGAACTACAGATTGGTGTTCGAGTCCCGCCTGTGCTCGTGCTTCTGCATTTCTTTGTCTTATCTCCTCTTCACTTTTCCTTGCATTGCCTTTATTTCTCTTTCTCTTCTGAGTGCCTTCATTTCACCTCTTGCCACAGTTCACTTATTTATTTTGCTCCCGCGGACCCTCCCCCGCGTGTTCCCGCCTCCCAGCTGCTCTCCCTCCCCCTGACCCCTACTTAATGGCAGCTGAAGGCGCACCAAAGGCAGGCCTGTCTGTGCCTGTCTGTGACTCGACCATGACCAGCGCTGGGGACCCTGGCCCGCTGACCCGCCAACACTACAACTCCTTGGCCCTCCATGCACTCAACACAAGCCAGAACAACAACTGCAAGCGTTCTTCATCAATTGACACCTAAGAACCCTTCACCTGCTGCCACTGACGCCACTCCTTCACCATCGCCGAGACCCAGGACCCACCACAACCCTCCCGTCACAACACCACCACACCCAAAATACTGCAATGTATCCCCTTTAAAGTCGGCTCCCTCCACAGAGACGCCTCCGAAATCTGGGAACTCCTTGACAGCACCACCCCGATGTCGCCTTCCTCACAGAAACCTGGACAAACGCCGCCTCAGGACCAGACATTGTGATCACCATCCCCGAAGGACACAAGATCACCCAGAAGGACTGCCCCAACCACCCCGGAGCAGGCATCGCCATCACCCACAAATCCTACCTCTGACTGAGCACCCACACCGATGAGCCCACAAACCTGATGAAACACCTCCACTTCAAGATACAGACCAACCCAACCACCACCCTCTGGGGCACTCTCATCTATGGGCACCTTCCACCGACTCCATCACCAACATCATCACCCCGCAAGCCATCACCTCCACCAACTACACCTTACTGGGAGACCTCAACTTTGACCTCGACAACCTCCAAGACCCCAACTCCATCTTCCTCCTGGACAACTTTCTCAACATCGGACTCAAACAGATTGTACCAGAACCCACGCACTCAGTAGGACACATCCTAGACCGCATCTTCACAGCGGGAAACTCCATCACCTTCAGCCACACCTCTGAACTCCCATGTACAGATTATCGTTGCATCCACTTCACCTTCAAAACAACCATCACCCGCAAACCTCCACACCAGCTCCCATGCAGAAACTGAAACAAGATCTCCGATGACCAGCTCACCACCTTCATCAGCAGCTCCACTACAACCACCACAGACGGCGACCCAAACACCCCAGCCCGAACCCTGCACAAATGGATCAACGACTGCGCCAACACCATCGCCCCCCTCAAGAAAACCACCAACACACACACCATGAATCCAGACAAACCTGCAGACACCTCAAAAAGATCTGGGGAAACTCCAAAACAACAGTAGCCCATGACAACTTCAAAGCAGCCACCACCGCCCACCACCAGCCCATCAGACACACAAGGAAGAAAGCACTCAAGAACAGAATCTTCACCCATGCACACAAAAGCAAGGAACTTTTCAGCGCCCAACCCAACAGTGAGACTTCCGACATCCCCCCTCCCAGGACCTCTGCAACAAACTCAGCTCCTACTTCCACCACAAAATCAAGACCATCCACGACAACTTCGATGACGAAAACTATCACGCGGAACACACACCTCCCACTCATGACACCATGCAGCCAACACTTGACAGCTGGACCACTCTCACCACTGAAGACACCCTGAAGACAATGAAGTCAATCCACTCTGGGGCCCCCATGGACCCCTGCCCCCCTCACATCTACCACAGAGCCACCAACATCATCGCCCCTTTTGTGACAAACTCAGGCAACTGACGTATCTGTAACTCCTTGCGACATGATGCGTCATGCTGTAAATATGACGCATTATTGGTGTCGCAAGGAGGGAGCAATAAAAAGTGACGCATCGCTGTTTTCTCGCAGGGATGCGTCACTTTTCATAAATGAGTGCCTAAATTTCTTGGAAGAAAAACAAAGATAGACAGAGATGAAAAATCAATGACATTATCTCATGCCTTTCTGTCTAAAGTAAGGATTTGGGACTACTAGGATGATTAAATTTAAAGTTAAGATGATATCAGTGAATGTGGATGGTCTGCCTCGAACAAGAGGATAAAATATGTTCATGAATATGCTGAAATTTTTTTTGCAGAAAATATTCTTGTTCAGTAAAACAATTTAACCGATGGCTCTCTGGACATACTACTAAAATATACCTGGGTGCCATATGTGAGCTTTTCAAAAGCTTCCTCCAATGAAAGAGGTAACATGTCTGAATATTGATCACAAAAATATTGTCTGACAAATATCATGATCTAAACATCATTTATAAAAATATCACTCCACTGGATTTAAAATTTCTACCATGGCCTCCAATGAGGCAATATGTTGTATATGATAAGACACAAAAATGTTGCCAGATGCAAACTAAGCCTTCATATTCTGGTTCTATACTGCTGTAAGAGGAGTAGTTATAGTGATGAAGTAAAAACAGTCATAAACCGAGGAGTCAGAATAAATCTGTTAACATTCAGGAAATAGTATGGCTTAGTTATAGATGATATACATCCATGGGATGATCTAACACTGCAGCTGGCTAAGTTTCCCTACCACAGATTTCAGGAGGGGATTTTACTGTGGCACTAAAAAATGGAAAGAATAATCCTCAAAAATGACAGGGGTGCTTAAACAAGGGTTCAAAATGAGGGACACAAGTTTAATATTGCAATGAAACTGCAACCTAGTCAGCATATTGAGAAAACTGAGCCCAGAACAGCAGGGACATGCTAAATTTAGTGGTAAACCTAAAATGTAAGTTCAGATAGATTTTTTTCAGTCACTACATGTAAAGATGTTGAAATCATACCACTAGTTCTATCCAAGTATTGACCAATTGGTATTAACTGCCTGTAAAAACAAACAAATATTTAAGTCAGGCATTTAGGTAAGAAGTTTTAGGGAGCAAACGCTTGGTCTCATAGAACCAGAAACTATGCTGGAATGCTATTGAATATATAGATATATTTAAGGTGAAATGATGGTCTGGGAACAATTCAAGGCTTATTTTAGAGAATATTTTGGGCCTCATTATGATGTCGGATAGAAAGCCTCAGACTGTCGGACGGAAAGCCATCCGACAGCTTGTCTGAGGCTTTCTGCCCGACATCAGAGGTTTCCGTACGACCGTTGTATTATGATACTGGCTGTGGGAGGTAAACCCGTTGGGAAATTCCACTCTGCTTCCAACAGGCTCCCAAACCCATTGGGGCAGCAGTCAGAAAAGTAATCCCCAAATGGCTGCGGAGCCAGCCTCGGCTCCACAGTCGGGATTACAATTTTGCTTTCCGACTGCTATTAAAAGGCAGGCAGAAAGTGTCTTTAGGGGCCCCTTTCAGGGCACCACTCCCCTCTTGCCCTCCGCTATGGGCCCTAGGGGGCACCTGTGGTGCCCCCCTAAACATCCCTGCATTGTGTGGTAGGCACTGCATGATGTTTAAAAAGTGCTTTTTTCCTGTTACGGCTTGTGCGGCTTCCCATAATTAGGGAATCGGGACCGTCTCCTTGTCGAGTGGTCCTGTTTCCGACACAATGCCCGTCGTATGCTCTTCCGACTGGCATCATAATGGGGCCCTCTGTCTCTAAACGTGGAGCAATAAAAGGATGGAAATTAACAAACTCTTTTAAAAAGAACACACATTGATGTGTGGTCAAAGTTAGAAGAGATCTCACGCAACAGAGCTTAATTCTATATTAAAAAACATTAAGGAGATCAAGAATAAAAGGGAAATTATCAATCAGCACAAGGCATTCAAAGTATCAAAATTGTTAGAGTTCGATATTTAACTAAAGCAACTGCAATCATATCAGGAATACAAAGAATTGTGAAACAGGAATGCTGGAATATAATCTTTCAGTCATTGCAGAAATATGTTTTACAAATAATCATGACTAAGGTGAACCCCTATCCAAGTGTGATCACTAAAGTTATCGAAATATTTGGTTTGGACAAGCTCACTTTAGAAGAACAACAGATATTAATTGATCAAATTACAGATGGGCTTTTTAATGTAATCAAATAAATGACATCGGGAAACATGCCTGTGTAGGATGGGCTCTAAATAGAATTATATGGCATACATCTGAATTTTTGGCCCCACAATTAAATCTGAATTTATTGTATTTATCACAGGAAAGGATCTTCCACATTCATTTACAAAGGAAAAGTCAGGAATTTTTCTGAAACCAGTAAACTTCTGACCTTATTGGCCAACCACTCTGTTGAATGTGCATTATACAATGTTCACAAAAATCTTTGCAGCAAGATTGGTGGATATGATTCACAGGCTGATCCACCAAATCCTGACTGGGTTCAACCATGGCTGCTTAGTGACACTTACATGCATTAGGTATGGGGCACAATATATTTTGCTGAAACAGAAAAGTTAGAATTAGTGGATGGTTTTTCAATGCAGTGAAGGCATATGATGAGGGATAAGTACAAACACATCCAGTATGAACTTTCCATCCAAGTTCATCGAGTTACTGAGCAAAGTGTATCAGAGAGCACATTCTATATTATTACTAGAAGAAATGGGAGTCGTAACAATTTAAATTGCATAGCAATGCAGGCGAGTATGACCAATCGCCTAAAACTTATTTGTGCTTTTCATTGAACCCCTCTCCACATATATAACGACCGAAAAACAGATCAAGGCCCAACCAAATATATTAGGAGGGAATGAGATTCGCCTATAAGTAGATGTTACTGTGCAATTTTACACCCCAAGCAGAGTAATATCAGAATTATATTTGACCCAATATTTAAGTTTTTTAGAGTTTCTGAGTATAGAATCAACAAGTATAAACTGAACTGATTTGCCAATGTCAAACTTAACTATGCTAAAGTATTAGCAAAAACAGAGCATGACATTAGAACTGGCACCACATTTAAATGTCTATGGTAGGAAGCACATTAAGATGAGTCAATATTTTGACTCTACACAAGTGTCTCTTTCTATTCAATCCCTTCCATGCACCTTTAAATATTTTTTTTACACTAATCAGAATAAGTCTATCACCACATTCATCTGGACTGGCAAACATGGGCAATGGGGAGGAAATGATGTGATCCACTGGTGCAGAAGTGAGTGGACATTACCAGAGTTGGTATTGTATTAATTATTTATCCACCATAGCTACCTTCATCAATTGAGGTGTTATCCTGAAAATGGAAATTCCATTTGATGATGTAAGATCGTGGATTTTCTGCTAACTTTCTGTGTAGAATTCTTCAGAAAAATTACATTTAGAATATTATAGGAAACATTTACTAATATTTCAAGGAATGCCATGAGCAAGGGAACTTCCTGCGCTGCATTGTGTGAAAGGGAAAGAACAAAAATGCTCCAGATATTGATACTTTTTTCACTCTCCCTGCGTAGATGCATGGGTTGCTGACTAGCACCAATGCAGGCACTCTTGAACCATAGTGCTGGGTGCCTGAGTTAAGGGAAGGATTGTTTTGTGTAAGGCAGGATAGCTTCTTAAAAAAACCAATACAAACAATCCAAAGAGGCTTTTACAGCTTTACAAAAGTTTGCAATCATGGGATTTCATCAAATCGCTACGCCTCCCAGATAATGGCATAACAAGGAGAAAAATATTTCTGCATATATATGCAGATGGACGTGTGTGCCTAGTAAAAAATATCCATGAATAAGCAATACACATGTAAATGTGAATGCTTTGGAACATTCACAGATTTCAAGGATCCTACTGATTAATCCTTGTGAATCCCTTAATAGTCAAAAATGTATCCAAAAAATAAGAGTGACCTTCTGGGAGCTGTTCTCTAACATTTCCCATTTTCCTATGTGGGTCACTTCCAATGACTTCTGAGTGTATGCACCAATATAGTACTGTAGGAATAAGAGTGCACAAAGAATCCGGCTCCCTCCCTTCCCCTCACAGCACAAGCACACCATCTACAGCGTCCCTCCAGGTTCATCACTCAGTCCAACCCCCTTCAAAATCTACATGACGCCGCTAGCAGAAATAGTACTAACCCACAATATCAACATCACTTCCTACGTCGACAACACCCAGCTCATCCTTTCTCTCTCTCTCAGAGGACCCCACCACTACAAAGACCAATTCCCACAACTGCTTGAAGAATATCTCAGCCTGGATGAAGGACAACTGCCTGATGCTCAACACGGACAAAACCAAAAGACTACACCCACAACTTCAGCATCATCCTAGACAGCATACTCTCCATGAAATGACAGGTCAATACCATCTCCTCAGCCTGCTTCCACACTCTCCGCATGGTCCGCATCAGTACCAGTAAAACAGTGATGCAGGAATTCATCACCAGTGGCCTGGACTAAGGTAACGCACTCTATGCAGGCACCACCAGCAAACTCATGAGAAAACTCCAGATGATCCAGAACGCCGAAGTCAGACTGATTCTCAACCTGCCAAAAAGGAACCACATCACCCGGCACCTGAGAGACCTCCACTGACTCCCCATCCAGAAAAGATGCCAATTCAAGCTTCTGGTCCATGCCTACAAAGCCCTCCAGGACCAGGGACCTGCATACTTGAACCCCATCCTGAACTTCCACCAACCACCCAGAAACCTCCACTCCGCACAAACACTGCTGCCTCACCGGAGGACACTCCTTCTCCCACCTTGCTGCCAAGTCCTGAAACACTACCCCCCACCTCTGAACATCACCCAGGTTGACAGATTTCAGAAAGGGACTCAAGACCTGTCTCTTTAACTGATCCCACAGCACAGCTCCTGGATACCCTCATGGGTAATAAACTGTGCTAAACAAGAATCGCATGATTGACTGTATCCACACAAATCTAAGCACACCAGCTCCTGACAAAACAGAGGCTCTTGAATAGTAGTGGATCCAAATGTGTCATGTTGCACAGTTTAAATTGATATAGGTAAAATTCTGTGTTGATTTATTTTCTGTATTTTTACTGATCTCATACTTATTCATTTATTTCTTGACTGATATTGTTGAAAATTAACATTTCTATTGCATAGGGTTCAGTTATGGAATATTGGGCCTTAGGCTGACAATAAAAAATGACCTATGGTACTGATGAGTGAAAGAATAAACATGGGTCACCTCATGGAGGTGCCAACCCGCCAAGAAAGTGATAAATCTGCATCCACCGATCAATGTCGATTTTGCATGGGAGTTGATTTTTCACTTTCACAAATGCACTAAGGTTTGCAGAAGTAACCCTGGAAATATGCAACAGTGACAGGTTTCCAGACACCCTCCTAGAACATCTTTGCACGTTTTTGTTTTTGCCAGTGTGGAGCCAATTCTGGCTGTCTAATTATGCTCTAGGTAAAATGACATTACTTTTGCATAATGCCAATTTTTTTAATTTCTTTTCACTCACATCAAACCTCATCCCTAGCAACTCAAATATTTTTAAGTGTTTCCTTCCCATTTCAACAGTGTAAATGGGTTTGATATTTCAATTGCCAGGAATAAATCTCCAACAATGTATTGCTCTGGAACTCCCACTCCCCACCCCACCACTGCTGCAAGATTTACTCTTGTGCAGTATTTCACCATTGTGGGAAAAAAATGACGAATGTGAAAAAGGATCTATGAGTGCAAAATTACATTGGTGAATATCTTGCACTTAAGTCATTTGGGTCTGTATGTCAGACTTGCACATGGAGATGGCTCAGTAAATGTCAGGAATGTAAATCAAAACTCAGTCTTGACCCAAACTTTATCGCAGTATAACTGCACAACTCTACAGTCTGGTAAAACCTTGGGGCATATTTATGAAAAAGTGGCGTGGCTTAGCAAGCCACCTTGCTGCACTGGCTAACTGAGAGAGGGCAGGAATGTGCCATATTTAGGGCAACATGGAGCATTCCTGTCCCTTTTCTTGTGCTGGCACACAATAGGCTGCTTATCGCTGTATGGTGCAGTATGGTGAAAGGGTGCCTGCATTGCATGCAGAATTGTTTTTGTGTAGGAAGGGGAACCTTCCTACACAAAAACAATCCTGAGAGGCTTTTTCCTCTTCTATGTGTGCATGCAGAATTCAGTGCACATAGAAAGAGGAAATAACTAGGAGAAAAAAAAGTTATTTCTCCTCGTTACGCCTCTCCGGGGGAGGCAATTCTTTTTGGCAAATTCCCAGATTTACCTGACTTTGTACATCTGGGAATGCATCAAAATCCATGGATGTTGTGTGTGATCACCCATGGAACACTTATGCAAACGCCTGCCAGGTGCAATGCAGAGTAATGCAATGCAGCGATTTGCACTGCGTTGCATTACTCGAGATTTATGAAGCCATGCAGGGCCATGCAAAGTGGCTTTGTGTTGCTTCATAACTCTCATTTTTCATTTGCCTTGCTCTTGCACAACTCATAAATATGGCCCTTAGTGCCTGATGTCTCCTACAAATGCTCGCCTACTATACAGCAATTTTCTTATTAAGAACATAGCCAATTTGTACTAATTAATTTATAGTGTGATCCTTTGTTCGTTATGACTAATCTGTTCATTGGATAAGTCATTTCCAATCTGCACTGTGCCTCCTACTATGCATTAATGGTTCCATTACAAACCAGTAACAAAGTGTTGATTGATCACCATTGGAGAGCTTAATTAAGACACAATGAAAGTCTCATGAGTAGAAAAATGTACAAATAAAAATGTCACTGATAATCATATCAAAGTTACTGTTAAAATGTCAGTGTATATTAAATAGCATATTCAATGTACATACAGGGTGGTTTGCAAGTGACACTTGTGGTGTCACTTTGCACATTGAGGTGAAAAATACCCCTTTCTTGATATCCATCCATGTATAAAGTTATGCTGTGCATGCCCTCTTAAACATACCCAGGAAGGCAGTAAATGAGCACTTCTGCTTCTATTGATCCCTGCAGATCTATTGGTACATCGGAATTGGCCATTGCACAAGCTCTCAGTGCTCTGACGCCTCAGCAGAGAAAAACTAGTTGTATTTTCACTTTTTGCATCAGTGAGTAGTCTGAAACTGAGTGCCTCATTTATGAGGAATTGGCGTATTGCAGCGCCCCAAATCTTCTTGCTGCACTGCCCTATGCCAATGTGAAAGGGCAGCAATGCACTATATTTATGAAATATGGTGCTTTCCTGTTCTTTCCCCTTGTGCTGGTGCCCAATTTGCTGCCTAGTGCCAACTTAGGCACCCTTGCACAAGGGTGCCTCCATAGCAGGCAGGATTGTTTGTGCAGGAAGGTGTTCCTTCCTGCACAATAACAATCCCGGGAGAGGCATTTTCCTCTTTCTATGTGTGCTGCATTTGGTAAGAGGAAAAAATTAGGAGAAATAAAAATATTTCTCCTCGCTATGCCTGCTCTGGGTAGGCGTAAGGTTTTGGTGCTGTCCCAGATTTACGTGATTAAGTAAATCTAGGGCAGCGTCAAGATGCAATGCTTGTTGCGGGGAAAACCCACCACAATGCCCCTGGAATGTCTCCTTGACACAGGGTAAGGCAAGGCAGTGACTTGCAATGCTTTGTCTTACTCCATATCTATTAGGCCATGGAAAGCAACGCAGAGTGGCTTTACCTCACCTCATACATATGATTGAGATGCTTGCGTCGCCAGAGTGTCAAAAAAAGTGATGCTCCAGCAACACATCCTCACATAAATAAGCTTGAGTTACCAATCTCAGGAAGCAGAGTCTTATGAATTATAGACATTTCAGCAGCGTTATGCAAGGACTCTAAAAAACTGAATCTGTCTACTAATGCGCTGGACTAAATTAAACAGTGCTTTTTTGCTAGATGTCAGTGGAACATGTTCTTTTGTGCAAATGGACTTGCCTTCAACAGATATAGTCTAATTAATGTTTTCTTGTAGATTTGAATATGACTTAAGCTTTCTAAAGAAATGAGATTATATTGGTTTTGAAAGTAATGAGAACATTTTAAATGGGTTCTGCCAAGGAAATGTGTTAAGTAACTTAGAAATGCAGTTAGTTCTGATTTACAATCATGTCTACTGCGTGTGGTTATGTAGCACCTTGGGCATGCCATGGTATATACATTTTCTTTATCTTATTTTTCTCTTACTGAAAGCATACCATGTAACAAATGCAGTCGTTTTGACAGTCATTGAAAAGGTCGAAATATGTGAAGAGTGCAGAATATTGACACAGTTCTAAAACGGTGTGTAATAGCTCCCCGAAAAACAGGTATTGGAAGAGTTAATTCTTAATATAAGTGTTAAAAACAGTATCAGTGCAAAAAAAATATGTCTTTCATTTTTGAAGTCTCATTTGAAGAAACTCATTAAAATGTAAATGAGGTCAGTCTGATTGACTTCTTCATGCTCTTTTGTATAATCTTTTGAGAAGCCAAACATATTCCACATATGCACATATTAATGCATTTCATATTTGAATCCAGGACTTTTGAAATTCGGATTTTTGAAGTAATTTGAAAGACTGATGGCAACCATATTGTAAATGTCAGAAAGAAACTCTAGTATTTGCTTTATTTACAATCACACTTTTTTACATAGCAAGTGTGGACTATTGATCAAAAATACTGTTGTGGTTGTAGTATATTTTTGTTCTTTCGCCCCTTTTAACTCAATTCATTTGTAATTCATACCATAAGCATAAAAATATGAGACAACTAAAAAGATAATATATTCAGTAACCCTAATGTAGACAACAAAACATCCAACTCTGTCCATTTTAAGGACTAAATATCTATTCCAAATTTTAAACTAAAAAAACCTCCCATTCTTCTGCAGCTAACTGTTACTCCGGGTCAGACTGATTTGCATATGGCCATGTCTGAACTGGGGTGGTGGAGTGAGCTAAAGAATGATGATGGATTAAACCCAGATCAGTTGACTGGGGGTGAGTGTTTGATTGGCTCAAACGTTCCGTCCATCATCCCCTTTTGTATCGCTTTGGTCGCCCTAAGTTGGCGGGGGTATGCCCAGACGTGGGTCCCTTGCTCACTTTGCCACTGGATTCAAGCAAGCCTGGCTGATGACGGCTGAAATGCCAGAAACCGGTCCTAGGATGCTTGTTTCCGGTCCAGGGAAGACATGGCTTGGCAGTTCGGGCTGGACTGTTCCCATGAGGCACAGGGTCAGACTGATTTGCATATGGCCATGTCTGAACTGGGGTGGTGGAGTGAGCTAAAGAATGATGATGGATTAAACCCAGATCAGTTGACTGGGGGTGAGTGTTTGATTGGCTCAAACGTTCCGTCCATCATCCCCTTTTGTATCGCTTTGGTCGCCCTAAGTTGGCGGGGGTATGCCCAGACGTGGGTCCCTTGCTCACTTTGCCACTGGATTCAAGCAAGCCTGGCTGATGACGGCTGAAATGCCAGAAACCGGTCCTATGATGCTTGTTTCCGGTCCAGGGAAGACATGGCTTGGCAGTTCGGGCTGGACTGTTCCCATGAGGCACAGGGTCAGACTGATTTGCATATGGCCATGTCTGAACTGGGGTGGTGGAGTGAGCTAAAGAATGATGATGGATTAAACCCAGATCAGTTGACTGGGGGTGAGTGTTTGATTGGCTCAAACGTTCCGTCCATCATCCCCTTTTGTATCGCTAACTGTTACTCCGGCCACACATATAACAGATTTATTACGTTTCATTGTGTGGCAGTTTTTTTAAATGTGAAATTTAAGGTGCCCCAAAAATATTTTTGTGAATTAGTGACTTTAATAATGCATATGACCGTAAACAATGAACTAATGATGTTGCACTTAAAATGATTTAATTCTTTTAATCAGAAGTGTGATCAATAATGTAGTATAGTTATGCTGAATTTTTGTGCGAGACACTGTTCATTTAAAATGGATGCAGTTTCTGGTGTTCTGTTCGTCCTGCCCCTGCTCCTTACCCCTCCCAATTAGTGACCCGCTCTGAGTTTTCTCTTCCCGCAGTACCTACGGAGTGCCATGAGACAAAAGAGCAAGTGTATTAGAAAGCATATATTGTGAATGAAAGATTCCATTGTGTACCTGATATATCATTTTAAAAATATTTCTCCTAAAAGTTCTGATGCAGGCATGCAGAAGAGCATAATTATATGATGGAGAAATGTTTCATATTATGTTGTATATCTCCAGGCTGTAGTTGCTGCATAAGGAAGCAGAAGATTTCTCTTACCTTGAGAAATAGGTTAGTGTTAAGATGATTTAATTTATTCAATGTTGCTTGTGAATTGCCAATGTGGTCTAACCATGATCATTCCATGGTGAAATTTCAGTTTTTGCTAGTTTTAATGTGTAGATTGTGTATAAAAAACTTGGTTTTAAAGGTTCAGGAGAGATTTCCCATTTTTATCCAGAGACTCTGTCAGATTATTTTGAGACATTCTTTTTCTTGCTTAGGATGCTATAAATTCTTGATTCTTGATGGGCCTGTAAATTTTGATGCAATTGGTTAAATATAATTTTTTTGTAAGTATTGAGTTCAATTAGGATTAAGTATTTGAAGCTGATTTATACATGATATAACCCTGGGTCAATATGCTCAACATCAACTAACTGTGTTTTTGTTTTAACTTTTTGGGATTTTAAATTAAGTCCTATAGGAGGATCAGTTATTTACTTATGAACTGTGATTCTAATCAGTCAAAAATTTATTATGTTTTTAACAGATCTTAAAAGATTTAAATAAAAAAAATATTTTCTATTTTGATGTTTTTGGAATTATGGATGTTAATGTATCTTGTATACATAGAATGTGATGGATGTACTTTTTATGCAAGGAAACTTTGCAAAATAAATGACTACTATCAATACTCTTATCAATTTGACACTTAGAATATGGAGAGATTCAATTACTTAATTAGAGATTTTGTCATGACTTCATGATTCTGTGTTCTGTGCTGTAGTCATTCATGGCAAGCAAGGCATTCTTTTCTGTATCGTTTATTAATATTTCTATATTCAACCCTTTAAACTTAAATGTGATTTAGAACACAATTCTTGAGTGTTCTCTGTCCAATTTTGAAATTCCTCAGATAAATATTGCGGTTATTAAAGAGGAGAGTAGTCTCTTGCCGCTAGATCAACAAGAATCTCTGGAGCTGAACTGCCCAAAGTAAATTTTGGGGTGCACAAGATATTGGGATTTGGCACCGACAAGTTTTGGTAGCAGAGGATAGTTAGCATAACAGCACCTCCTCTATAATGAGTCATCAAAAGGTTTTTATAGTTCCTGAGCACTAAATCCTTAAAACGAAGGAGAAAAGAGTTTTTGGGAAATTTGGCAACTTTCCAGATTCAAATCCTTCTGGGACATGAATAGCTGTATTGGCTGTGCGTTTCTTAACAAATTTGGAGTGTAAGGATGAATAGGAAGAAATTGAGTTTCTGAACATGCTTTGAAGTATGAGCCTACAGCTACAATGGCCATACCTATTACAAGTGGAAGTGAGTAACTAGAAGATCAAAGGAATGTACTCCTTTGAGAACACTGGTAATACAGCCACTGCCTAAAGGAATTTGTATTGGAATTTTAAAAATAGAATTAAGTTAAATGTTAAACGGGAATGTAGATTTAAACAGACTATTAAATTACAACGCTGATTGAGGGTCTTATTATGTCTATGGCGGTCCATCAGACCGCCATAGCCATAGAAGCAGTGCGGGCACTGCTGCACCAGCGGTCTAACAGCCCTATTACAACTTGGGTGGTCGGACCTCATTGGCACCACCGCAACCGCCAGGGATGAGAGATCCCTGGTGTTGTTGCAGTGGTTTTTGAGGCCTCAATAAGCTTGGCAGGCCATTCCAGCCCCACAAAGCATAATACGAGTTTCCTCTCTGCCACAATTTCCATGGCAGTGAGGCCAGCATAAAAAGTGTGGCGGAGAGGAAACAAAAGGGGGCACTACAGGGCCCCCTGTTGCCTCTGCACCAGGGGATGCATGCAGGATGGGCACATGGTGTGCCCCCCGTCTGCATGCACTCCCAGTTCCTGCAGGGCATGAACTTGACAATCCATGCCCTGCAGGAACCTGCAATGTTGTTCGCATTGCAAAGCCTGTTATGGCTCTCCTATGAGCCTATAAACAAGCACCGCCATGGGCCAGCTGCCGAAAGACCGCCTGACCTGGATTCCAGTCATATTCTGGCAGGCGGTCTAATTATGACTTTGGAGGTGCTAGAGTGGGGCACTGGTGTGGCAGCCCAATTCTGGACTGCCAAAAGTCATAATAAGGCCCTAAATGAGGTATCTTATAAAAGATGCATCTAGATGTGCTAGTAAAGCACATGTTAAATTGGAAGAATTATCTGATGAACAAGAAGTTGACATTAGCAAAATGAGGAATGTGAGTGGCTGTTGTCTGTGACACTTTTTTTTTTGCCTAACTGTTAACAGCAATCTGCTTTCTCACTTTGGGACACATTTCAATGTAAAATGTAGTGCTATCTGCAGTTTTTGTATTTCAAGGAGGTCTGCATAATTTTTGCTGAATTTTATGTAATTATTCAATATGTCATTATAAAATTTTCCACAACATCAGTTTCATAGGCCTCAATGTTCTCAGGATGGATGATATAATTACAATCAAACTGGCAGATAATTCTGAAGCAATAGTTATACAAGACACTGGTTCTTAGAAAAAAAAGCAGCACTGTGATAGATTTATAATCAAGAACACTATAGAAAAAATACCTTATAATCTGAATAAACAAATACATTGTATTATTGCTCGGACTGTGGGTCACTATAGGAACCCATAGCAAAGTGCATCAATGTTTTTATGAAACCATTCATCTCAAAAAGTAAATCCTCTTGGGAACATACTACAATTGCAATAAAAAGTGTCCATTTGATAGCAGTAATCAGCTACCGTTATACAATCATGGTCCCAGTATGTAAACATTCCAAAACGTGCAGCCTTTGAAGTTATTAAACTTAATTTTAAGGGGTCGATTCCGATGCTGTTCAAAAAGCATTCCTACCGAATCGGTCCTGGAATGTTTTCCAGACGACTCGGATCGGGGAAGTCGACCGAGCGATTTGGATGTATCCAGATGCTTCCGGATACGATTCGGCTGGACTTCCATTGACTTCAATGGGAGCCTGTGTTCTGAATGAAAACACAGGCTCCCATTGAAGAAAGGGGTGGCTGGGGAAAACCTTGCACCCTGTGGCGGGCACCCCATGGTGCCTGCCACACTGTGCATGGTTGGAAAGTAGGCTCCCTTGGGTACCCCCACGGGCCTGATTGGGAGGGCCCCGGATGAAGGAGGCCTGCTATGGGCCCCCAAAGACAGATTCCGGCAGCCAATTTGTTCCAGAGAAACCGATTTGTAACGGCTGTCCGATTTGGTCATCGTAATCGCTCGCTCGGAAAACGAGTCCATAGCGCTGTACGATTCGGCTCTGAAAGATGTAACCTGTCTGAAAGCCTTTTGTAACAGATTCAGACAGACCTACCAATTTCCGGGAATCGTAATCGGTTGTTGGGAACTGTGTACGATTCGGTCAGGAACAAGGGTTCCGGATCGGATTCGGCAAACCCGAAACCGATTCTGAGCCCTTCCGAACGGCATAGGAATTGACCCCTAAGAAGAGAGATCAATACTACAATATCACAAACAGTTATATTCTGAATGTAGCAAAAATATGTCTGAGTATAATCTTCTTTCTTTTTCAGAGGTGGAGTCTCAAAGTGTTTGCAGTATGTCCCTTCTATATGTGTTCTGAGACTGAGACCATGTTCAAATGTTGGTAGAGTAATAAACAGGAAGGAGGTTGGGGGTGCCACCATGGAAGCAGAGGCATACTGCCATATTTATGCCTATACTGCCTTTATTGTCTATGCTGATATGCTGCAGATACCTTGTCTGTTGGAGGTATGAGACTCTGATGAGGACATAAGGTTAAGAAATTTAGATAGACCAGGTCACATGTGTTTGAGCAGTGAGACTTTCATAGTAATAATAGAACCCTTCTGCAGCACCTGAGAGATGTCCATCTGAAGCTAGTCATGATAGGAATCTCCCTTCTAGACAGGTACTTTGAAAGCATGAGCCATCATCAAGCAGCATGGTTTTGAATTTTTCCCATTTCACTAATGAAGAGGACAGATTTCTAGTGTAGTAGATCTTACCAGTAATTTCTCATCATGCGGCGCCTTTCAGACATTCTTGTCCAAACAAAGCACTCTATTTCCCCTCCCACAAAAACATCTACTTCTAGGCCTATTTTGAAGAAATATTATGGGTGGATGGGTGTCATCTCTTCCTTAGTCACAACTGAGGAAGAGCATCAAGTAATCTAGGCTGTCATTCTCTGACCTCGAGGCAAAACTAACCTGCATGAATACTAAAATTAATATTACTGTTCTCAAAACAGGACTGTGATTGATGAAACCTATTCCAACTAGACACACATCATATACACATGTGGACTCCTGCAGTTGAATAATATATGTATTTTTGTTTACACAGTTTGGAATGAACAATTTATTTTCAGCCATTTTACAGACTTGCTCTCTGATACTGCATGAAATAGACACTGTGAATAAATGCTGGATTATAAAATGTAACTCATAAGGCATACATAGAGCATGCTAATACATGTTGATATAGTGCCAGTAGCTGTGTAAAGCAAACATAGCGTAAATATATGTTGCTGCTGGTCACAATAAGTACTCTTAAATGTAGTTCAGTATTTCCAAATAAAGCAATTGTATCCCAGTCACCTGTTTCAATTAGTCATAGAACTGCAATGCTTTCAAACTTTTCTGCATCCTCTATTTGTTTTACAGTATTTACCAAAAAGATCTACTATGATTCTTTTTTTGTAATGTTCGAGCCACACTACTACTAAAGTCTAATTTGTGTAAAGCAAAGATTTCACATCTGTGGTTTCATAGAGTTGTTGCCTCGACATATGGATTTCACGCTAGAGCGTCCATGTGTATTTGTAAGATTCATCAGTGGAGTATGTTCTATATGTGAAGAATTGGGTGTTGTGCATTAACTCCTAAGTTGTGCTTGGAATATGTTGAGGTGAATGTGACATTATGAATGGGCATGAAGATATCCTAGAAGTGAGAGGTTTGTTTCTGATGTATTTCAGCATACATACCATGTTTAGCTCTTTCAATTTTCTTACTGTTGATGAGGAGTAGGAATTCCAGAGTTTACCAAAATATGGCCAACCTATAGAAAAGCAGCCTATACAAAAATAGCAATAACAAAATGATCACTGTTATAAATAGCTAACTATCATTATATTTAACACAAAACTATAACAAAATATTGTTACAACATGAAATATATAAAAATGAAAAAAATCAGAAAAACAATCATGTGTACAAAAATAGTGTTAACATAAAAATATAAATATCATTTATTTTGTAATACTTACCATAAAAACACCAGATTTAACCAAACACAAAGTAAAATATTACAATAACCAAATAAACACCAAATCAAATATTAAGAATTATATTACTAAATGAAAAATATTTACTACATGAATAGCTTAACTAAATATACAGCAATTTAAAACTTAAACACAATTAATAAAACAACATATATATAAAAACATCTACATAAAATAGTATTAATTTAAATATACTTAAAATAAATAACCTTAGGAAATACAAATATACATTTCAGTTAGACATAATCCTTATTTAGCAGCAGCCATAAAAGAAACAAACTGCTAAATTTTAAACTAACGCAAGCTAGCAGTTAAAATTAAAAGCAAAAATAAAAGTAATCAATATAACTCTTAAATTAATTAAATAAACACTATAGAAAGGAGCAGAAAAATAAAGTAAGCCTTGCAGGAAAAATGCTACACTTTGAAGAAGTTAACACTGTGCTTGATTCTACATAGAAATTGCAAAAGCCGCTCTGCAGAAAACAGACCATCTACATTGAAAAGTAAGAAAATTGACCAATTGATTAAAAATTAAACCAAACTATTTGCCCAATGCTTAACTTAAAATAAACAACTAAATTAAATCGTTTTTTATATATCTTCAAACTTTAGTTACCATTTAAAGATTGCAAGATTACACAGAAGAACGTCATCCTGGTCACCAAAAACACCAACTTCCAAAACAACAAAGCCATCAAACAGTCTGAAAAAGTAAACACATTTAAATTTATTAAAATGTTTAAAAATTCAAATCTCTAAAGGTTAAAAGCAAACTAACAATAAAACACCTCTAAAAGTAATGTATCTTTTCTTTTAACTGTAAAACTAAAACAAACCTTCTCTATTCAACAGACATAAAACCACCACCTGGCCCACACATGTTAAAAGAACAACAGACATGTTAGTATAAAATTTAAACCATGGATTGAAACCTGAAACTGTAAATTGCAAACATTTTAAGTGTAAAGTAATAAATATATACTTCTAACAATTGCAGATGAAGTGTCTGAACTAGATAGTATGTCTCCTGCCAGTTGCAAATAAAAAAAGAGCATGTTAACATATGCCATAGAAAATAACCTCCTCAGACTATACCAAACGTGGATGATGGATGGCATTTTCTATTCATGCCCTCCACCATTCACACACACAGAGATACACCATACAAGGTGGATATCATAACAGTAACACACCCCTAATTTATGTTGTGCTTCCCAAAAAGCCAAGTGCTGCCTATTATGAACTAGTAACCCAAATTAAAATAATGACTAACAATTACTATCTCCAAAATATCTCAATAGACTTCTAGCAAGCAATGATACAAACAGTTCTAAAAATCTACCTCCACAAATCCATACATAGCTGTTATTACCATTTCAATCAAAGCATTTGGAGACCACTCCAAACATTTGTGTAGAATATGCAACAAAGAGCTTATTTGCTTATGAAATGTAAAAAATAAATATCCCTACCATACGTACCAGCCAAAGAAATAGCTAACCACTACAATACCTTATATAATCCCCATGCTACTATACTCACAAGCAAAACTAAGTCCACTAACGGAATATATTGAAGACACTTGTGGCCTCAGGCTGCAACTCAAGTTTCAGATACCATGATGGAATGTCTATGACACAACCATGGTCAAACAAGCCATAGGAAACAAGTCAGTGAAAGGACGACACACCACCTTCTAATCCACAATAGGTCAAATACATCCTACCTTATGTCAATTTCTATAAATCCTGAAAAAATAACAAAGCTGCCACGAACTAACACTAGAACAAACTTTAACACAAATTAAACCTAAAATAGCCATTGAGACCAAAGAAATGTATGAAATGCTACAAAGCAAAATAAAACTCTTTATAAAGAAGAAAGGCCTTCCCTACCTGTAAAGCATATCAAAACACTACTATAAACCACCTAAAAAATCCAATCCATTCACCTACATAGACCAATAAAATGTATTTATTTATAACTATTATTTAATTTATTTTTAATAATCAGTTTAAATTAAAATTGAACAATATCAAATAACACTGATAAATATTATAATTTAAAATACAATTATAAATAAATACACATCTACAATAAAACAAAATGATATATTTTCAAAACTCCAAAGCAGCAAACATAATATCCAAAATACACACTACACACAACACACATCATTATTTTTAAAACAAAATAGATAATAAAACAACAACAGAAAGCATTACCATCCCAAAATAAAATTAGAATCATTTTAAGGGTCTGTAGCTGATGCCCAGGATACTTCTCCAATCCACCATAAACAAATCCACAAAAATAGAAAAAAGTAAATAAAAAATGAAAAAATTTAATAACAAAAAAGTTAATCTACAAAATGATTCCAGAGTCCTAGGAAAACAAACATGTATATAAATCTGCCCCTGGAAATCCGGAAAATGAAAGGAAATTGAAAAATAATCTCCTTTTGAAAAACGTATCCAACAATAAGGAAGGAAAGTTTCCACTCCAACTGAAAAACCTGTAAATTACACAACATACCCTCAAGGATGCTGATTTGCAGGGGGGTACGTGGTCAATCATCATCTGAGTGAGGGGCCGGAGGAGGTGAACGCCTCCCTACTCCTAGGACCATCAAAGCACTTTAAATTGCCAACAAATTCCAACAGCAATGAAATGCTGAATTTGCACAGGGAATATGTGTCCCATCATTACCTGAGTGAGGAAGTGGAGAAGGTGGGTGTCTCCCTACATCTGGGACCATCTAAGTGCTCAAACATGCTGCTGAACTCCTGCTGAACGCGATGCACATGGCCAAAGTCGGGTCCGTCTACTCCAGCTATTGCCCAGAAGTGTGCCACTGTACTCTACTTTGTTCTGTTTGTCTCCCCTCTGTGTTCTTGCAGTGACTTTTTAAACAAGGTGAGAGTTAGACCTTGCATCATTGAACCCTATTTTAGGCTCTTTATAAGGCTCTACGGAACTGATGACAATAACTTGCCACACAACTAGTGTGCTGAACGATTTGTTTATAGCTTCTCAAGGACCAACACATCTTCATATTAACTTATGGTATTTTAGTAAATTTATAAAAAGAAATAATAATATGTTTTCATTTGTGCTTTGTCCAATATTATTTTAGGGAGAAAAGAAAAGCTGTTGAGCTTCCACATGGGGCAGGGAAGCCCCAAAAAAATCAGCTATATGCAAATAGAGGAACTGCGCAATAGATGAAATTGATGGCTTGCTTGAAGAAGTTGAGTTGATCATTAATTTGGAAAAGGCCCCAGTCGGTCAAAGCAAAAATCAGAGATCAAAGTGCTCGCAGTCAATTTGTCAGCACATAAAACATTCTGTGAACCCTAGGAATCCCTCAATTTAGAAGGATACAGATGATCCCCAGCCACAATCCAAGAACACAAATGTACCATGAGAAGGGAATGTTATTTGAAAAAATAGATTTTTCCACTGATGGCTGATGTGGGTAACCTCTCTTGTATAGAAGGGGCCACTGAGCAAGATACCCTACTTACCATCCTTGTCGACACAGTGGTAGATTGGATCGGAGAGTTAAGAGCTAAAAATCATTGTAATCAATAAAAATTCCTCAGTGAATTAAGGTCAATGGTAATAATATCAATGGCCGAGGTGAGGGTGTGAGAGATGCAAGAATAATGAGAACCTACACTGCATCATATAGTTTTCAAGTAAATGCCCTGTGTGAAAGTGTGAGCCTTGCGGAGCGCTGGTGGCGCCTGGTGCGGCAGTGTTTGTAGGTGTCCCCCAGTGACCACCTCCACCAGGAATTCCCTCACAACCACCCTTTAACAGTGCCTCTCAGGTCTCCATAACCACTCTCTCTCATTGAGTTTTATAGTGTCACTCATACCAGTTTTAGGTGGCAGAGCAATTTATATCACACACGTATTACACTGTGTGTAAATCAGTGTATAGGAAATGGTACATAAGCCAGAGGACTTCAAGGTGTCATCCACACTGGTAGATAGCATAGTTTAAAAGTACTTGGTCTGGAGAAGCAAAAACTCAGAATTTAAAACATAACATTATGGTTGGGGGTTCTCTTTAATAAGAATAATTGATTTCTATCTGAATTAACCCATCTTGCAGCATTAGGATAATGAAAGACTGGGGAAAAGTAATAACGCTCTAAGCTATACCATGCAGTTTTAATGCCACTCTTTGATGACAGTTAATTGCTCACTGTTCTACATTAGGATTTTAACTTCTAAACTGCAAGTACCAATAGGATCTCTCTGACAAAGGCAATACGCCACTGACCTATGTACATTATGTGCACTTTGAGATCTGCAGGGTACAAGTTCTTAGTATCAGGCATATTAACCCTCTGCACTACCTTAGGACAAGTCAAAACTTCAACTAAACAAAACTCCGATCCCTCTCCAGGGAGAACATTTATCACTTAAGCTATCTTGCCATTTTTATTTTTGCCAGAGGTTTGCTGGAGCTAAGGAGCACAAAAGCAGGTGATTTTAAAACCATAATATGCGAAACCCATACCCTAAGTCAGCACCCAGTGTGGTGGCACCGGTCGCACCACCGTAGATCCGGCCCTGGCAAGAACAAGTGGGATGGGTGGGACTTAGTCCAATCAGCGTATTATCAAAAATGTGCATGCAAATATAGACTAGTCACATTTGAGTGTCCCCTCTTTATATAGGAAATCCATGACTTTGAGGGACCCAACAATGTGGAAAGGCCAACTCGACTAGGTTGCAATGCGCCTATGCTAAATTATTGTGACAACATTCAATTTAACTACAGAGGGGATCGTGAAAATGGATGCATTCGTAACACATTTGCCCTACAATACAAGAAGCTGACATGTTTTTATGACTAACATTAACTCTGTCATTGAGTCTTAGAGCTGGTAACGGGCATAATCGGTCTGATTAAACCATACCAGCTTAGTAGACTATATTATTTTAGAGATAAGGCTATGCAAGATTCTGATAAATATGTCAGTCATTGCAATAGCGATCAAAATGCATTCAAGTTGATATTGGAGGGCTCTCTTTTTCTTCCGGTAGTCCCACCAAGTTTGACTTTTGGTAGTGTCTTTATTATATCAAACAACGGACAAGCAATAAAGTTGGGGCCATTCAATGGCAACCGGGAAGCATTGCTACTATGTTTGTTGTGGTGGTTGAAAGTATGGGGACACTGCTGTAGGCCGTGAATCAAAAAATTAGTCTTAACAATTTTTTAGTAGCCATCAAAAACTATGAACAAATTGAACAATTTTCTCTTATAAGGAACCTAAGCCCACTCCCACTACCTTTATGAGAGCTTCTTGGTTAAATAAGCAATGCAAAAATACTAAGGTGACTTTGATTGTGGCATTTAGTATTAACAATGAAGAATCTAATAGAGTTGCAAGAAGAACACACAAAAAACATTAATGGCAGCTATAAGGGAATGGGATGAAAATATGAGGTCAGATTTCACACAAGCAGCTAAGGAAGATATTGGGTTTTATGCAAGATTCCCTCTCACAACATAACAAGAGTAGCACATGTTGCAGTAGAAAGTCAAGCATCCCTAATACACCTATAACAATGCGCATTAGCACTGTTAGTAGGACTGCAAGCTTTTATAATATGTGAACAATCAAGTACGGTATCTATTTAAGCTTCACTTTAATGCACTTGGCAATGGAATGCTGTTGAAAGTGTCAAAATACATCCTATATTATCATCAACTCAAACCAAATTCCTAGTCAGTTCTAAATACAATATCCCAAAAAGTGAACATTCAGCGTGCTCTAAACCCACAAAATGCTATGTTCTGGCCACAGCAAGCTGCTATCTGTGCTCATAAATAGTTGTATTCTGTCTGCAAAGAGGTCGCTGAAAATGGTGCTGTCCTGCGTCTGGACTTTGCGCTTTGGAACAGGCTGTATGGAAGATAGAAATCGGCTGCTGTAAATCTAATAGATAAAGGCAGTTAAACACTAAGGGGCTGATTACGATGTGGGCGGAAATCCTTCGACCGACAGTCGGGTTCCCCTAGATTGTGTCGGAACCCATCCACCCGACTTGGTCGGGAACAATTCCGTCTGACCGATTAGGATGCTCTCGGTCAGAAAGGGACACCGTTCGGTCATTCCGAATCGGTTCCGACCGGCATTAAATGAAACCGGGTTGGTCGGAGCTGATTCGTACAGTTCTACGGACAGCGTTTTCGACGAACCGATTATGATGTTGGATTCCGACTTGGTCTGCCCGACATGAAACGGCTGTCGGACACTGACTTTGGGGGCCCCTAGCAGGTCCCCCTTCATCCTGAGGCCTCCGATTGGGGGCTGTGGGGGTACCCAAGGGGCCTCCCTGTAACACCATGCACTGTGTGGAAGGCACCATGGGGTGCCTGCAACAGGGTGCAAGGTTTTCCGCAGACACCCATTTTCCCCATTGGGGCCTGTGTTATCAGGAACACAGGCTCTGGGAGTCCTTCCAAACGGTGTTCGGAAGCATTGTAATCAGTCGTGTGGAACCGCCGATCGCAAGTCAGTCAGAACCAAATCCAACAAGGAGTTGGGCGGAAAGTTTCTGCCCGACATCGTAATCGGCCCAAAAGTGATGCAAAGGGAGAACAGTTGGAGGCCATATGTGTGTGTCTTTATTACACATTCAGAACCTTTGTGCTTTCAAGATGCCGTAGCTGAGCTGACCTGACCTCACATCTGATGGCTGGCTATCTGGTGGTGGAAGCCCGTGGCATTGTTTAAAGAGGGGCCAGTTGTCTGCCTTCCACGGTCACCCCCATGATGACGTGCATCCACCTTGTTGTTTTAAAAAAAAAATTCCTTACCATTCCAAGAAGAATGTTAAATTTGCGTGAACGAGTAATCTAAACGATAAACAACCTGTTAGCAAATTGCAGCCTCAAGCAACTAAAAGCATATTGGCACTTATTTTTTCTTTGTTAATATGAACTCAGGGGCTGCGACAGCAAGGCGTGGGAGGGCTGGGTAAAAGCAAGTAGTTGTAGAAAAGCTTTAAAAAAGACATGCCGAAAGAAAGCAATAAAGATGTTTCATCACATTAGACTTTCTAAATACAGTCTGTTTGGAGTTGGCAGGAGTGAGAAGGGGTGGAGCAGGTGCTCAAAGAGCACCATTGTGTGGCAAGAGAACTTTAGGCTACCTTCAGAACCTTACCAGAGTTTTAAGCACTCACACCTTTTTATTGAAGCTAATTGGGTGCTATAGGATGGAGTCAGTGCGTCACTTTTAATATGGGAAACAGTGACGTACGGGTGGTGCAAGGGGCTTGTAAATAAGCCCCTGAGTTTAGAAAGGAGAGTGCTTTGCTATATCAAAGAGTAGATTGTCTTAGCTATAAGGGCAACATGGCTGTGGTGAACTGCCAGTGTTGAAAGAAAGTTGAGCCTCATGCCAAGACTCGAACCTGGTTCCCCAGCTTCAAAGTCTGCGCTGTAGCTGGTATGCTACATTTTTTTGCAATGTTTAAAATGTGAAGGAGGTGAAGTCCACATATACATGGAGTCAGAAAACAAATGTCTACTGATAGCACAGCTAAATGTAACTCTGCAAAGCTGATATGTAATAATGCTAACAAAAGTCAATTAAACAGCAGTCACCAGAAGATGCTTTCGGTTTAGGTGGTGGGAAGATACTGTGAGGGAAAATGAGAGGAGTGAAAGTGAGAAGGTAAAGGGGGCTTGACAGTAGAAATAATTTGGGGCATATTCTCCAGGAGCCATCGCCGATTTATCGGCACTTTAGCGCCGCAAAAGTGGCGATAGAACTATCGCCCCATTCTCAAGCTGGTGCAAACTGCCTACATCACCAGTTTTCCAGCGATAGCTTCCGCAATTAACATCGCCACGGATGAGAGCGACAACTAGCGCTAATGACATGCAGAGTAGGCGTTCCTGCGCAAAAACACACGAAAACACCACTTCGCGATATTCACAACAAGCAGCCAGATCTGCGATGCGACCCGAAAACAGGCGATAATGCGCGTTAGCAGCAGGGATTTAACACC
The DNA here is from genome assembly GCA_963921515.1 of Calotriton arnoldi. NCBI lineage: Eukaryota > Metazoa > Chordata > Amphibia > Caudata > Salamandridae > Calotriton > Calotriton arnoldi. The sequence continues at coordinate 1,665,767 of CAWUFW010003047.1, forward strand.
TGCCTTTTACTGGTGTTAAGCAGGACGACAACCTGCAGTATGAAAGGGAGCCCAGCCCAGAGCCACTTCTGAAGACCAACACATGTCATGGAGCTAATGATCATGCAGCTCGGAGACCCAAGAGGTCCACAACACCCACCGCCACCACCCCCAGGCCCCCGGACTACCACCGAGGCAGCGCAGAACAAGACAGCTGACCTTCCGAAAACGGCATGGCTTCTCAGCCACACAATTGCAGAATGTGGGGAGAGGTGGGAGCCAAGTATGTGTGAAGGAGGCAAGTCACCCATGAATAAGAATGTACACAATGCCAAGTGTGGCGGTAATGTGCTGGACAGACTCCAGTATGCAGAGCACAGACATGTCCCGGTGGACATATACTTGTGTGTGCAGTGTTGTGGACAGTGGACGCAACCATCTTACCTCAGGCAGTGGGGAAGACCTCGCTCATGTAGTTGTCGTTCCCCCTGTACGCGGAAGCGGAGTGGGCTGGTTCGGCGTACGCCACACCAGCGTAAGAGTGTGAATAAATAGACCGGGGCTCTGGGCGTGGTTCACTTCCGGGATGGCCAACGCGTCTGCCAGTGCGGCGCCCCTCACTGCCATGAGTCCACTGCCATGACCGCCAGCCTCCTCAGCCGATCACTGCCTTCCGCGACACAGGCCCCCAGCACACCCAACGGCACAGCACCGCGGAGTCATGTGTGTGCTGACTACTGCCTTCGGCCTACACTGCAGTCAGCAGGTCCCCTAATTCAAATTGAGTCTTGATTTATTGATGGCAGAGTCCAGTAGGCAACAGACATTGCTTCCAGGGCGGGCCGCCCGGACGACGCATCATCGCAGGCCGCGCACCCGCCGAGCGCTCCAGGTGCCACTAACTCTGTGCAGCACAAGTCAATGCCACGTGGCTGTGGGCCCTTGCTGACCGCTGCCTCCAGCCTACACTGCGGTCAGCAGGTCCCTCAAGTCAAACAACGCATCATCGCAGGCTGTGCACCCGCCAAGCTCCCTAGGTGCCACTAACACTGTGCAGCACAAGTCAACGCCACGTGGCTGTGGGCCCTTGCTGACCGCTGCCTCCGGCCTACACTGTGGTCAGCAGGTCCCCCAAGTCAATTTTTGTCTTGATTCATTGATGGCAGAGTCCAGTAGGCAACAGACATTGCTTCCAGGGCGGCCCACCCGGACGACGCATCATCGCAGGCCGCGCACCCGCCGAGCGCTCCAGGTGCCACTAACTCTGTGCAGCACAAGTCAATGCCACGTGGCTGTGGGCCCTTGCTGACCGCTGCCTCCGGCCTACACTGTGGTCAGCAGGTCCCCCAAGTCAATTTTAGTCTCCATTCATTGATGGCAGAGTCCAGGAGGCAACAGACATTGCTTCCAGGGCGGCCCGCCCGGACGACGCATCATTGCAGGCCGCGCACCTGCTGAGCGCTCCAGGTGCCACTAACTCTGTGCAGCTCAAGTCATGGACCCTTTATGATGTAATCTTTTGTGTGTGGGTCCAGTTCTTGTGCCCCTACCTCAGTGCACTGCAAGTCATGGACCCTTTATGATTGAATCTGTGTGTGTGATCCGATGATCACTGTTCTAGTTGTTGCCAGCACCAACCACTCCCTGAGGGCTGGCTTACACTCACTGCACACCCATCCAGCACAGGCGTCACTGGACATGTGACCCTGGTAATAAAAAGGGGCCGGGCGCACGTGCCCGTAGCTAGTTCCACTGTCTATCTAAGTGTGTCTGTGTGGTCATTATGTATGCGTGATGGCCCCTGGCCCTACCACATCACATCGTGCTGTGGACAGCGGATGCAAGCATGTCACCTCAGGCAGTGGGTAAGACCTTGGACATGTAGCTTTGTCATCCCCCCTGTAAGCGTAAGCGGAGTGGGCTGGGCTGGCGTATGTCAGTCCAGCGCAGGGGTGTGTAGAATTGGCCCGGGGCTCAGGGCGTGGTTCAGTTCTGGCCTGGACAAGGAAGTCACCAATGCGTGTGTCTCTGTTGTAGTGTGGGCGACACCCGTCCCGCAATTAACAATGTTGCAATGTAGCATGCACCCGGAGGGCGGTCTCGCACAAACGGAGAAATGAAGGAGTGCAAGACCGCTCGGGGTCTTGGCTCATACATGCCAAGTGTTGTGTGTATCTGTATTGCTGCAGCATGAGCCAAATGCCTAGCCTTAATTGCAGCGCAAGTTCAGCCAGGCATGAACTCTACATCTGTGTCTGCACTATCCGTACCATAGGCCTACACTCACGTGGCCACCCACCTTCAACGGCCAACATCACAGTGTCGTTGTCAGGCTTGTGGACATGCGCATACAGGCATGACAATGGTGTGCCGTTGGAGTGCAAGTGATGCAACCGCGCAGCGTACACAAGTGAATAGGCTCAGGGAGAGGGAGGAGCAGCTGTGAGGCAACGTAACACAAAGTGATGCCGCTCATTTGCCACATGCAAGACATGCCAAACATGAATCCCAAAGTCGCACACATCCCACCCCACACCCAACAAGCCACATCACACTTCCTGAATGCAAGCAGATGACAAACTGACATTAGGCATGAAAGCTCCTTTGTCTGAACTATCAGGCGGAAGCACATCTGCACATCCGACCTCGGAATTGCATGTGCCCGGCACCCCCTGACAGATACGATAGCAGTTGAGGATGACTCCCACACCACGCACTCGACCAACGTATACACACCCCACACACAGAAGTCCTTGCTCGGAGCTATCTTGCATGGAATGGCCTTCACACTTACTCCCACACCATCCCAGGCGTACAACCGTTGCACACTTAAACAACTCATTGATCCAAGCTGTGGCATTTCATCCACAGAACTGGTGCAGGTCAGAACAGTGCCGCTTCAACCAGGGCCACTAACGCAATGGCAGAACATCCCGGACACATGCACAACCCCTGTCACGTGGAACTGATCCGTGCACGTATGCTGCATTTACTGGGGACACTGCCATTGGTAGTGATGCGGGTCAGTTACCGGCTAAGCTTCCGCCTTGCCAACGTCACCTGCGTTCAGCCTGTGTTGCATTGTCGATCGTGCATATTCGAGTGGTCCATGGATGTCTGCCTATCCAACAGGACGGTAGCCGAACTGGATTTCGACATGTGTGTGCACCCCCTGTTGGCCCACGACCAGGAGTGTCACCGTGATACCCATCTATGGGATGCCTGGATACTTGGCATACATGCTGGCAGCTGGACCTGGGAGATTGCAGAACTCCGGGGGCCTGATTCACAGAACTAACTTACGTCAAAAACGTAAAGTTAGTACTTTTCGGTATTCACAGAATACACTTACCACAACTAACTTTATGTCTGCTCTCGGGCCGGAGTGTTGCGTCACACCCTTGTTGGTTTTGGTGAGTGTGTCAGGAGTTCCACAGGAGCGAAGATAACGTCCCCACACCCCCCGAAGGCAGAGTCTAGCGGAATGAATATACACGCCCGTCACAGACTACTGCCCCCAAAAGGTGAGGAGAATTAATACAGAGTGAACCCCACTCTTCCCCTCTAGGTGGTACAGGACACCCCCGGAGGCTCGTCAACAGACTCAAGGAGCTGCAAGATAAATATAAAGCAGATTAGGATGGCATATAAGGTATTAATGTATTTTATGAGAATGCACGTAAACAAGTCAAGAAACAAGAGTACACCCACTTACCAGCCAGCAAGTGTACCAGGCGAAATCAAGGGTTCTTTAAGGAAGGAGTTGTCGTCACTCCTTATTAGTGCGCTGTCACAATTAAAGCCAAACATCCATAACAACGCCAGTCCAAATAAAAGCTTCTCCAAATGGAACTTAAACTAATTCTTGTCAGTTTAATAAAGTTTAAAGTCCAATTGAAACTGACCGATAACTGACACGAGTTAAGAAATCTCCAAGTCAGGTGTTCAATACAAAAAATAGGAGTGAGGGAGTTTGCTTGGAAGATGAGCGTAGCAGGAAGGTCTGAGAGCTCAATCATATGCACAACGGTACAATATTTAACCAAAGACCTCTAACCACTGAAGGGAACATTGGGGCGGGAGAGGAGTTCACGAAGGTGCGTGAACCGCTGAGCACAACAACGAAGGGTATGCTACACCAGAGTGTAGCGGGATCAAGACAGGGAGGGAAAGGACGGGACAAAAAGACAAGGGCTCGCAGGGCTGGGAGCGCGAGTGTTAGCACAAATAACTCACTGCTCCAGGTGGGGACAGGTCTAACAATCTTGACACAAAGTCGGATTCCGATTTCAAAGAGCAGCCACGGACGCCAGGGATCACGGGAGCATAGCAGTTAGCCAAGCGTCGACTTCTTCTGGTTACGTTGTTTTACGTGCCCTAGGGACCGTAGCAAAATGTCCACTTCCCAATTGCCTCTCGTGGAGTAAGGGGTCATCTCTAAATTCTAGACTTCTTAATGTTCTTTCTTTTACGTGCGTCCTCATAATCCTACCCCTAGCACTAGACAGGTGGCTTGATTTCTGACAGTTCTCCCACCCAAAGGTCTAACTACAGGGCGAGGTTTGGAAGGATGAAGGGCATGAAACCTGCGCACTAAGAAAGGGGCATGAACATGATCAGCAGGTTCCCAGGACCGATCCTCAGGGGAGTATCCTACCCAGTCAATGAGATACTGTAGCTTTCCCCTGTATCTTCGAGAATCTACAATACGGTTTACTTCATATTCTCTTTCCCCATTCACCAGTACAGGAGGAGGGGGTGCTTCTGGTTCTAGGGGGAGTGTACTTTTTTATCAAGGAGCTATGGAATACTGGGTGAATCTTCATTTCAGGGGGAAGTTCTAATCTTATGGTGACGGGTGTTAGTACTTTCTGCACTGTATACGGTCCTATAAAGCGAGGCTGTAACTTTCTAGGGCCCTCTAAGCGTAGGTTTTTGGTTGATAACCAGACTTTTTCTCCTGTCGCATAGTTGGGTTCCAGGCTACGATGTTTATCCGCCTGTTCTTTCATGGCTTCTTTGGCTCTTTGCAATTCTTTTTTTGCGACTTCCCATGTGGCCAGAAGAGAATTATGGTGCTCTTTGACTGCAGGGATATCGTTCAGTACAGGAGGTAATATACAAGGAAGAAAACAAGGGTGATGTGCATTAGAAAAGTAAAAGGGAGAGAAACCAGTAGAGGAGTGTGTAGTGTTGTTATATGCAAACTCCGCTAAAGGAAGCGCTTGCACCCATTCACTGGTTATGGTGGTTAGAAGACAACGCAAGTACTGTTCTAATGTTTGGTTGGTACGCTCTGTTTGCCCATCAGTCTGAGGGTGGTATGAGGTGGACAATCTATGATCGATCTCTAAAGCAGTACACATTCCTTTCCAGAATCTCGACACGAACTGTGAACCTCTGTCAGAAATTATAATAGAAGGAAGTCCGTGTAAGCGCACTATATGGCTAAGGAACACCTGTACTAGTTCGCTAGACGTGGGTAGTTTTTTCAAAGGGATGAAATGGGCCATCTTTGACAGCATGTCTACTACAACGAATATTGTGTTGTGCCCTTGACTGCGAGGGAGATCTGTAATAAAGTCCATGCTGATTGAATGCCAGGGTGCAGGGGGAATAGACGTGGGTCTTAGTAAACCGGCAGGAGGACTATGTAGAGATTTTTGTCTCGCACAAACAGTGCAAGCCTTGACAAAGGCGGTTACCTCTTTACTCATCCCCTCCCACCAAAACCATCTAAGGCAGGTCTGTAGTGTTTTATCACCTCCTGGATGTCCAGCAAGAGCACTGTTATGGCACCATTTCATGACTTGAAGCTGCAACAAAGGAGTAGGTACGTATAATTTGTTTTCATGATAATATAACCCCTGATTAACATGATTCGCAGGATTCTGTTTCCACTGGGATAGAGGAATAGTTGAACAGGCATCCATCAGTTTATTCAAGAATGTCTCCGCTGGAGTGCTTCTGACATCCCCTAATCCAATGATTTTATCGCTGGGTATTATAGGAGGAGGAATATCAGGACCAGCCTTTGTATCAGAACCTAATCTAGATAAGGCATCTGCTTTGCCATGTTGGGGTCCAGGCCGATAAGTGATCAGAAAATCGTACTCGCTAAAAAACGAGACCCATCTCATTTGTCGGGGGTGAGGGCTCGAGCAGATCTAAAAAATTGTAGGTTTCTGTGGTCGGAGTAAATGGTGATGAGATGAGGAGAACCCAGCAAGAAATGCCTCCACTCTTGGAATGCCAGCTTGATTGCCAGTAGTTCCCGTTCTCCAATAGTATAATTTTGTTCTGCTGGTAACAGGGTTTTCGAGAAGTAAGCCACGGGATGTATTCTTCCAGTTTCCGGATCTCTTTGGGATAAAACCCCTCCCACGGCGTGTTGTGACGCATCAGCTTCTACAAAGAAAGGGAGGGTGTTGTCAGCGTGTTTGATGATAGGCGCTGAGGTGAATCTTTCTTTCAGCGTTGTGAACGATCGTTCAGCTTCTTCAGACCAAACAAATGGTACACCCTTGCGGAGGAGTTTGGTGATGGGTGCCAATAGATCAGAAAAATGATCTATAAACCGTCGATAAAAGTTTGCGAATCCAATAAAAGATTGTACTTCTTTTACGGTATTGGGACTAGGCCAGTTCACTATCGTCTTTATCTTCTTCGGATCCATGTGAACTCCTTGTGGAGTGATTACAAAACCAAGAAAGTCTACCTGGGTGGTATGAAAGAAGCTTTTGTCTAGCTTAGCAAACAAGTGGTTCTCTTTCAGTTTCTGTAGTATTTTCTTTACATGCCCCACATGTTCCTGTTCAGTTTTGGAGTATATTAAAATATCGTCTATATACACAATGACGAAAATATCCAGGTATTAACGGAGTATTTCATTCACAAAGAACTGAAATGCCGCAGGGGCATTGCAAAGGCCGAACGGCATCACGCAGTATTCGAAGAGACCGAATTTAGTGCGAAACGCCGTTTTCCATTCATCTCCTTCTTTAACTCTGATCAGATGATAAGCTCCTCTCAGGTCAATCTTGGTGAATATTTTCGCTCCTCGTACTTGATCCAGTAGTACAGAAATGAGAGGAAGGGGATATTTGTTCTTCACAGTCACTTTATTAAGAGCGCGATAATCCAGACAAGCGCGTAATCCACCTTCTCTCTTGGGAATGAAGAATAGAGGCGAGGAGACCGGAGAGCTGGAGTGTCTAATAAATCCTTTTGCCAACATCTCGTCCAAATATTTTCTTAAATATTCAGTTTCAGGTGCGGTCAGTGCATACACACGACTAACCGGTAATTCGGCTCCCGGGCTAAGGTCAATCCGGCAATCATAGCTGCGATGAGGCGGGAGTGCTGTGGCCTTTGCTTCATCGAATACTTCCATAAAGTCGTAATAGCAGGAAGGAAGGTGAGGCGCTTCGGTCGTCGTGTTCAAGGCACAACATACTGGTTGGATCCATTCACTCGTGTCCTTATAACAATGCAGTATGCATTGTTGGGATCTCAACGTCACTGTCCGAGACACCCAATCAATGAGCGGGTTATGTTTTTGCAACCAAGGTACACCTAATATTGCACCGAAGGTAGGTGTATCAATGAGGTCAAAGACAAGTGATTCCGAGTGCCCATTACTACAAACCATAATCAAAGGAGGTGTTTGATATGTGATTACCTGAGGACAGTTCTGTACCGTCGACTGCTCGCACCGGTTCAGGTCGAGCTTTTTGCACAAATTGTATTCCTAGTGCCTGAGCCAGTTGGATGTCAAGGAAGTTCCCTGTGGCACCGGAATCTAGGAGGATTGACAGATGTTTTCTGTTTTGTAATGAGATAACCAATGTGACGGATAAGGTGAAATGTTTGGGTAGAGGAGAGTCGCTAATTGCCCTGGTTTTGGAGACCTTAGTATTCATAACACTTGAAGAACGGGCCTCGTATTTCTCCAAGTGATCTAGTTTCCCGACAAGGCAGCCCCAGATCCGCTGTTGGCATAGCTCTTCGTAGACACACGAGGCTTTACTAGGCACTCTCTCGCATAATGACCTCCCTTCCCGCAATAGAGACAAAGATTATTTTTCTCCTCTTGTCTTTTTCTTCTGTTGATAGAGGTCCTCTTATTCCCCCAATCTGCATAGGTTCACATGTGTCTTTGTTGTCTTTGGTCTCTCTTTTCTCAGAGCGGACCACCAGAAGTCTAGAAGGAACACCCCGATTCTTTTCTCCCTTTCTCTCGCTTAGTCGATGATCCAATTTGACCACTAAGTCGATAAATGCAGGGCAGTCTTCTGGAGGATCCACTATTTGGGATAGCAGATCTTTAAGCTCGTCCCCCAGACCCCTATAAAAAAGAGATGTTCTCTTTTCTTCTGGCCAATGTGTTTCGGCTACTAATCTATTGAAGCTGGTAATGTAGGAAAGTAGATCTCTAGGCCCTTGTTTTAAGCTTAAGAGAGCATTGTCACTGGCTTGCATGAAGGTGTGTTTGGAGAAAAGACTTCGCATCTTATCTTGGAATTGAGAAAAATCATACAACTGGGGATCATTGTTCTCTACTAGAGGGACAGCCCAATCTGCTGCGTTACCAACTAGATAAGAAATGACAAAGGCCACCTTGGCTGCATCATCCGGGAAGGCAGCAGCTTTACATAAAAATTGTAGGTGACACTGATTCATAAAAATACTATATTTGGAGCTATCACCGTTGAACCTCTCAGGCATTGCTAAGGGGACCGGACTAGGGGTATGTACCGTGAAATGTACTGGAGGAATGGTACCTTCTTCTTTCGTGGAAGCCCCAATACTATGGGATGGTACTGAGAAACGGGCAGGCTGGATATAACTCTTCTTACTCTTGGGAGTGGTTCCTGGGTTTCTACTATCTAAAGGATTCTGGGCCTTCATCTGATCTACTTCTGCATGGAGGCGTTGGTTCTCAGATCTTAATCTCCCCACTTCTGTCTGGAGGTCTACTAATGCTGCTGTAAGGTCTGCCATCGAGGGACTACTTAAGTCAGCGTCTAAGGGAGACCTATCGCCCTCAAAGTTCATCTTCGCTCAGGTGGAACACAATTCGTGGGCTTGGCTATCTGTTGCGTCACACCCTTGTTGGTTTTGGTGAGTGTGTCAGGAGTTCCACAGGGGCGAAGATAACGTCCCCACACCCCCGAAGGCAGAGTCTAGCGGAATGAATATACACGCCCGTCACAGACTACTGCCCCCAAAAGGTGAGGAGAATTAATACAGAGTGAACCCCACTCTTCCCCTCTAGTTGGTACAGGACACCCCCGGAGGCTCGTCAACAGACTCAAGGAGCTGCAAGATAAATATAAAGCAGATTAGGATGGCATATAAGGTATTAATGTATTTTATGAGAATGCACGTAAACAAGTCAAGAAACAAGAGTACACCCACTTACCAGCCAGCAAGTGTACCAGGCGAAATCAAGGGTTCTTTAAGGAAGGAGTTGTCGTCACTCCTTATTAGTGCGCTGTCACAATTAAAGCCAAACATCCATAACAACGCCAGTCCAAATAAAAGCTTCTCCAAATGGAACTTAAACTAATTCTTGTCAGTTTAATAAAGTTTAAAGTCCAATTGAAACTGACCGATAACTGACACGAGTTAAGAAATCTCCAAGTCAGGTGTTCAATACAAAAAATAGGAGTGAGGGAGTTTGCTTGGAAGATGAGCGTAGCAGGAAGGTCTGAGAGCTCAATCATATGCACAACGGTACAATATTTAACCAAAGACCTCTAACCACTGAAGGGAACATTGGGGCGGGAGAGGAGTTCACGAAGGTGCGTGAACCGCTGAGCACAACAACGAAGGGTATGCTACACCAGAGTGTAGCGGGATCAAGACAGGGAGGGAAAGGACGGGACAAAAAGACAAGGGCTCGCAGGGCTGGGAGCGCGAGTGTTAGCACAAATAACTAACGGCTCCAGGTGGGGACAGGTCTAACAATCTTGACACGAAGTCGGATTCCGATTTCAAAGAGCAGCCACGGATGCCAGGGATCACGGGAGCATAGCAGTTAGCCAAGCGTCGGCTTCTTCTGGTTACGTTGTTTTACGTGCCCTAGGGACCGTAGCAAAATGTCCACTTCCCGATTGCCTCTCGTGGAGTAAGGGGTCATCTCTAAATTCTAGACTTCTTAATGTTCTTTCTTTTACGTGCGTCCTCATAATCCTACCCCTAGCACTAGACAGGTGGCTTGATTTCTGACACGGAGATTCCGGCCCTGTGGCGGAATTTCCGCCTCCGGGCCGGAATCTCCGCCTCCGGTCCGGAATACCCTCATTTAGGCCGTTTGAGCATTGAAACTGCCTAAATGAGCGTATTCCGGCCCAGAGGCGGAGATTTCGGCCCGGAGGCAGAAATTCCACCACAGGGCCGGAATCTCCGGCCCGAGAGCGGACATAAAGTTAGTTGTGGTAAGTGTATTCTGTGAATACCGAAAAGTACTAACTTTACGTTTTTGATGTAAGTTAGTTCTGTGAATCAGGCCCCTCGTGTGCAGTGACCACATTGAGCCGCTCCACTATTGTGCTGTAGTGCTAATTGGTGACAGGGGGTGGACGCAGCACATCTGTCAGACCTGCTAATGGATAGCCTTGCCATCCTGTTCGATGAAGTCGACAACGACCCCATGTTGGAAATGATTGCCTACGAAGCTGCAATCGCTTTCATGGATGTGTAACTACGTACCTGCAGCCACAACAGTTTGGAACCGATTGCACATGTCCCCACACCTTGTTGCATCTTGGGGTTCTGGTCACATATCCCACGACAACAGTGGACATGGCTGCATTTGCCTGGACCCCGAATACGTGAGCGGACAAGCACGCGGGGTAACACACACCTGTGAAAGGTGAGGCACTCCCCGGAGTGGACAGGGGCACTTGGCAACGTTCCTCATTCTGACATACTGCTGCATTGGTCCGCATGTTGTGGCACTTATCTTGCCCGTACTGACACGCATATGCTAATAAAGTCTACGCACATTCACTTGTATTCAACTGTGATGTGAGTTGTTTTGAATGACGATGTGTGTCTCACTGCCTATCTGGGTCACGGCCATACATGCGCATTGATAGCATTACCCAGGGAGTACCATTCATGTGGAATCACTGTCCCTACATTCATCAATACTTTCATGCTTAATTGATCAGGACCATGACACATCAGTGTGAATTAGAATGTTTTATTCGCATTCAGTGGGGTGTTGAAGCTGGACCAGTACAGGGCCATGCAAACCCCACTTTACATTGTCGCCCCATGGAGGGCCAGCCAGAGTCCTTTAGGGATTGACAGGTTCAACGGAAGAGGAAGACTTCAGTCCGCAGTGTGATTGCTGTGTCATTGGTAACCAATCCAAATATAGCAGTCCATGTTGAGGTCCAAGGTGAGTGTCACTGAGTGTAACGGGGGACAGTGAAATATGTTATTCCAGGGCATGATGCAGAGGGCAGAACCAAGCTGAAACAGGCCATATGGCGGTGATGTATGCTACCACTTCAATCTTACCACCAAGCCAGATTCATCATCATCTTCGTCCTCTGATGTGTCAGGTGCCTCACATGTGGGTGGTGGTGTTTAGTCTGCCGCACTGTGTGGCACTGACACTTCGGGGGCGGAGATGTGGATGGAGTAGTAGCAGCAGCAGTCATCCACGCCAGGCCGTGTGGTGGCAATGCCATGATGAGGATCTGCAGGGCATGGAAGATCCCAGCTACATCTGGCTGGTGTGCAGCCGTGGCAGCCAATCGTTCCGCATGCATCAGCTCCATGTTCTCCATGATCCTCCGCATGTGCCCCAACTCCCAGCTGACATCGCTGGATCCACTCTGACTAGACAGTTGTTCTTGTCTCCGAGACATGACTCCAGCGATGTCAGGCATGGATTGTTGGAGAGCATGGAGCGGACAGTGGGTGTCCGTTAGGGACTGTAAGTGGACCCTGATGGGGCTTAGACACCCACGTATGGCATCTAGTTTGGCTGCCATGAGGTCGAACCCCACCCGCAGCTGATCAGCCATCTTCTCCTGGCACCATAACACATGGCGTTGGAATGCCATGTGTTGGTCGTGGGGGTCCTGGGAGACAGCCGTGGTGGTGGGTGCTTCCTGCTGTGTGGTCTGTGCAGGGGGTGGGGTCTCCTCGATGCAGCTGGGCTGCCCTGCTCCTGGAGGTGGGGTGCCAAAGCTGTCCATGAGCTGCTAGAGGGCGTTGGTGTCGATGTTGGGGAGGTCCTCTTCGTCATCAGTGCTGAGTTGTTGTGTCTGCTCTGCAGGAGGTGTTGATTCTCCCTCTGCAATGTGAAGGGGAGATGCAGATTGACACTGTGTTCACATGTATGTTCACGCAGTGTACAAGTTTACTAACGGATTGCATGACAATGTACATTCTGACTGTTTGTGAAGAGATGCCTATTTGATGCGGGACAGTTGACATTTCTACATCATCAGGGATGTGAGGTTGTACTTGTCCATTGTCATCTCACAGTTTCCTGCTATGCCAAATGCGAATGGCCATTTTCTACACACAAGCGGCAGCAGTTGTGTCCTCTGTTCTGTTGTGAAAGTGCTGCAGTTTGCACCACATTTTTGTCAATGCTGAGGTGCTCTGATTCTTGTGTGTGTGCTGCATTGTGGGTAAGTTGCCCCTTCAGCTCTGATTTGGCTGGCCCTTCTCCCTTTCAGGCGGTGTGCCTTTCACTTCTGTGCTTATACAGTGCTGAGATGTTGCAGACTTGGGTAAATTGGGCTCTTGGTCGGAGTTGTGAGTCTTGAGCATGGTTTGTCCGCAGATGTGCTCTACTTAATTGTGCATGTGTGCCATTGTGCCCATCTCCCCCGTCCCCCAGTCCCTGGTCGTTCCTCACCCTGTTGCTGTTGGCTCAGGTCATGTTGTGCAGTGTCCGGTCCCCCAAATCCTGCCACCGTCTCCCCACTTCCATTTCCTCCATCTCATCCAGCTCCTGGTGTGTCGCTGGACTACCGCCTCCAGTCTGCATTGCTGCTTTCCGGTTGTTAGCGAGTTTCAGCTTGGTTTTGCGTTTGACATCATTCCAGCGCTTCTTGCAGTCATCCACTTCCCTTCTCTTCACTCCAACTGCATTCACCTTGGCCACGATGGACTGCCAAATTGTATTTTTATTTGCCAATGACACAGTGGAGGTGATGAACAGTTGGTGGTGGTGTTCTATCACCTCCGTAATGTGGATCTGGTTTCCCTGCGTACTGAAACGCGGGTTCCTCTTCTTCTTCTCCTTGCCCTTCCCTGGCCCGAGGTCCCAGGCTGGTCCTCCGTGGGGCTTGTGGGGTTCTGGTTGTCCTCTGTACTTGCTCCGGCTGCCTCCATGGTGCTTCGCAGTTGTTTGTATTTTGTTTGTGTTTCTTGTTGCCGCTTTTCTAGTGATTTTTCCCGTCTGACTTGTGGGACTTGCAGGCCTGGCGCTGCTTATCGCTGACTTTTTTATCACAGTTTGGCCCATCGCCACTTTTTTCACATTCGGCTTTAGATTTTTATCACCGTCACGGTGATTTTATCGCGGCCATTTGACGCGTTATCGGGACACTATCGCATGTTACAGCCGTGTTGAGAATACGTCGTTGTCACAGCGTTCTTTTCCCGCGATAGACGGCGATAAGGGAAATTGCGTTAACCTATTTTGGCGATGTTTATCGCACGTTCTTGAGAATATCCCCCTATATATTTCCAAAAGTTCACATTGTGTTAGCGTTTTGGGAGAAAAAAAGGAAATCTGAATTGATCGCGCTTGCAGTGCATAGTAATATCTAACAGTTACTTTTGCAGCCCTTTTGCCTATAAAATTATATACAGTTCCTAAGTTCCCAGTGGCATTACATTATTAATTGAAAAAAGGCTGTCTAAACCTTGTATTTGGGTATGTTAATGAGGAGTATTATAATATAAAGATATGCTGTTTAAGCACAAATAACCATTGAGCAAAGAGACTTCTTTCTCATGATTATAAAACTGCAAAAAGTGTGCATTTTTTGTGCTGTTTTATAAAGTGCAAACTGGACCCAATTGTATCGAAGCACATACATAAATAACAGAAGAACATATTTTTTGAAGCCTGGAAAGATTAACCCATTTGCCTAAAATTAGATGATGTTGAGTCTTCTGGTGAGACTTAAACCCGGTTCACCAACTTTCAAAACGGCCGCTGTTACATTCTCTGTCTTTTGTTTTAAATTTGTGAAACATAAATCCCACATGTAAATAAAGTTGTAAACCAATTTTGGGTTTTGTTTAAACTGCCTATTTATTTGCCTGATTCCCCAACTTTAAAGTGGGCTGCTATAGCTATTACGCTACATCTTCTTTATTTTATTATAATTCTTAAAATATGAAGGAAGTGAAGTCCACACGTTAATAAAGTTACAAAATGAAGGTGAAGTGAAAAGAAACTAGAATGTAAAATCCTATAAAGGGTAGCGTTAAGAAAATGGCGACACACACGTTGTCTTTATGTTTGTAGGAAACACATTTTTGTAGGAAACAAAATATATTAAAAGTGAATACTGAAAAGGGGAGTCTGTCACAGCCAAAACAAAACCTTTTTGAAAGCTCACATCGGGTCAGCGTTTTTTAGTTAGAAATCAAAGAAACAGCTTTCCAAAGGCTACAGACGCTGCCTTGCGATAGAAAGCAAAGCTACCAGCATGGTGTGCCATACTGCCTATATAATAAAAATAAAAAAAGGTTTTAAAAATGCATCCTACCCAGCCGAGCAGCCTTGCAGATACAATTTTAATAAGTGAAAATATTCTTTGAGCGCTTCACCATCGGTGGACGAACAAACGGGAAAAAAATACCTTACAAACCCCACAACAGAGGAGACGAACAAATGAAAAAAAAGCTTTACCAATGACACAACAAAGACACAAATAAAGGAAGCAATACAACACGAAGATGGACAGTGGGCCACAAAGCACTAATGCAGCACCAGTTTAGACAGTCTAACCAATATCTTACAAAAAATATATCAGCATAACTAATGTGTGCAGGTTCCAAAGGCACCCCCTGCCCAAAGGTGCTTCCTTGAAACAGGAACAAAAAAACAAACAATAGATTGGAACTGCGCCACTTTCCTAACATGAATGTAAGAAATCTTAAATGTCCATAATATCCATTAGAACCAGTTAGTACGAGAGAAGTTCATTATCCCAACAGTTGCTTTATAATTTCTTTATTTCCAATCGAAAGCCATCAGCCAACGCGTTTCGTCCTATTCTAGTAGGACTTCTTCAGGGCAATTATTCCTTTTATGTAGCGCCTACGATCTCGACAACAGGATGATTTGTAACCAAATTTCTTTGTAAGCAATGCTTCTCAACCACTTTAAACATTAACACTAGTTGTTTTTCCAAAATTACACCCATGGGCCATTTCCTCAAGGTCCCAGGGCAATCCGGTATGGTAACTGCAGAGAAAGAAATAGTCAGCGTGTGCAAAACCAATATGTTAATACACGTATAGATGGATATTATCCATCCAAAGCAATAGTCTTATAATCTCAGCGCGCCGGGACGTAATTTAACTCTCCATCGTTTCAAAGGACGAACAAAGGGAAAGAAATACGTTACAAACCCCACGACAGAGGAGACGAACAAACGAAAAAAAAAACTTTACCAATGACACAACATAAGATGATGTTTTTAAAATTCACCATCAACACGGGAAAGCCTTCCAAGCAAATAAATAAATGTTTTTAATTACACCTACAACATGGAAAAGCCTTCCAAGCAAATAAATAACATTTTTTAAAAAGCTTTGAAAGCTTCACCAACAATAGACAAACAAATGAAAAAAAGCTTTACCAACCACATCACACAGAAAAAAACCAAATGGTACCTTCTTGAAACGTGTGTGAAAGCTTCACAGACAACAGACAAACAAACAAAAAATGTAGGCAAGCTTCACCGACAACACACAAACAAACAAAAAAAAACATGACAGAGGAAGAAAAGGGTACCTTCCTGAAACACATGCAGAAAAGAATAGTCCACATAAACAACATAAAAGCACAAATGTCTAAGGCTACAAGTAATTGGGGCATGCTCCGTGGGAAGGACAAACACACTAAAAGGAGGGACATTTACAAACGTTTAATCACATGCAAGCAAACATTTTGAAAGGGCACTCACACTAATAAAGAAAAACAATGTGTAAACAACACATCTTGAAGAGACAGCAAATGCGCTGCCTAGGCATGACCTACAAAGGGCCAAAGGGAAAGTCAAAGCAATTATCAAATGACCAGTCTTCTAGCTAGCCTGCAAAGAATCTTTTGCAGACTGATTCTAGATAAAGTGTACAGTTGGATTGACAAGTATGATGTTTTATCAGATGTCCATACAGGACTTTGTAAAAACGTGAGTAACATTGACCATGCCTTTGCGGTTCTTGCTGCTATACTGTAAAACTGTTTTATTGGGCAAGGGCCAGTTACATGTTTTATTTGTAGATTTTAGATCAGCCTTTGAATAGATCCTTCGTGACAAAGTATGTTTAGTTTTGAACGAAATTGGAGTCCTAGGTAACATCTTATTTATTTCAAACTCCACGAAAAAAACTCATGCATAATTAAGATTGGGGACTACAGAGAACTACCTGATCATATTCTGATAAAGGAAAGGGTGCACCAAGAGTGTGTCTTGGCACCAATTTTGATTTCTCTCTTTACAAACGATGTTGTGGACTTCCTTGGTTTATGTGGGAATTATTACTTGGACGTGGGATACTGACCCTTCTGTTTGCAGATGACATGCTATTGATCTCCAAGTCAGCCATGGGCCTAAAAGCCTTACTCGATTATTATTTCGATGAATTCTACAAACAGAGAGCTTGAAGTAAATACCTCCATGACCATATTTATGACATTCACCCTAACCAAGAATTATCTGGGGTCCCCATATTTACAGGGCTGAATTTGAGAAGGTTAAGTAATTTGAATATCTAAACATGAAACTGACAGAAACCATGTCTTGGGATATGCATATAAATAAAAACACACTTAAATTGCAACAATATTGCTCTGGCATTTTGAGAATGCTGAAATCGAGTTTGGTTAAAACTGTCACTCCGGCCCTACTGAAATAAAATGCTGAAGCTCTAGGCATGTCTCTTTATGGTTCAGAGCTCTGGGGAACATGAAAGTGCTGAGGTTGGTTAAAACGGAAAAACATTTTCACAGGTCTCTAGTACAACTCCTGCAGAACACTCCATCATTGCCCCTACAAATTATGTTCATTGGTCAGAGAACAAAAATTAGATGACTATTATATTAGCAGTGAATCTGGGGGACTTATGAATTGGCGTCATATAGAATTGCTCCTGGAGAGGTTATTACCTTTGACTATTCCAGTCAAATACAATGGTTGAAATTTGTCAGATCGTATTTGTATACATTTGGCTTAGAAAAGTTATGGAAAAATTGTAATGAGATTAGCCAGTTTTCAAATGAACATTTAAAGGTGAAACACTGGTTGTATGTTGCAGAGAATTAACTCACAAGTTCCAGATCGAGTGTCCTAACTGATGTTTTCTTGACCTTTGCAGCACATGACCAAATGAACTGAACTGCGAAAAATACCTGGTCTGTGGGAATGAGTCCGTGGCACATGTGCTGTTTTTCTGTGATGACTATACTGTTTTCCATAGGAAATGGCTTGTCCCGATCTGTCTTCAGATTGGAGTTCCTCATTACAAAACTGCCTTCAGAATTCTGAGATCGAACACCAGTGGAAGTGTTATTTATAGTTTGCCAAGATTCCTTACATCCATGTGGTTTTAAAGGAGGGAAATGTGTAAAAGCAATAGCTCTTAACTTCAAAAAGTTAAATATAAGACACTGAAGGCAGCTTTTAAAATCTGGATCGATACAAAAACTTTATGGTATGAGAGCAAGCAGGAATATCAAGACTAGGGGCCAGATGTAGGTAACTTCAATTTAGCGAGTCCTTAATAGCGATTTTTACCGAATCGCTATTAAGGACTCGCTAAATGGAATGTAGGTAGGAATCGCTAAAATATTAGCGATTCCTTAACATTCCTTAATAACGAATCGGTAATTGAGATTCGTTATTAAGGAATACCTAGCCATTCATTCCTATGGGCTAGCAGGCCCATAGGAATGAATGGGAAGATATTCACTATTAGCGATTCGGTATTACCGAATCGCTAATAGCGGAGGTATTTCAAGGGTGCCAGGGTGTCCAAAGGACACCCTGTTGCACTCCTGAAATGTGCATGTGTGCACATGTGGCGCACATACATGCCCTAAGGGCATGGATGTGTGCCACATGGCACATTTGAAAAAGCAAAAAGTGCTTTTTTAAAGGAAATCGCTACTTACCACCAACTTGAAGTTGGTGGTAATTAGCGATTCCTTAAGACTCAAGTGCACTATTTTTAGTGCTACGTACATTGCATTTAAGGAATCGGTATTTCCGATTCCTTAAATGCAAGAGCAAAATAAGGAATCGCTATTTTGCTATTCCTTATTTTGCATGTAGGTATGAACTCACCTACATTGCACTCAGCCAAATACCGGTCGGTAATGCTGAAAATCTCCGAATTTTGGCGTTACCGACCAGTATTTTGCCACCTATATCTGGCCCTAGATGACTTATTTAATTTGGATCGAATTCGCTCTAATGTGGAGATTCAGCAGAAGTTTGGGTCGCCAAAACGCAGTTTCTTCAAGTACTTAAAAATCTGTGAATTTTCTAAAAATGGATAAGTGCAGACTCTCATTAGAGCAGTTCATAACTCTTGAGTCATTTTGGAAGGGGAAGGTTAGGTTAATTTATAAAGTTTTAATGGATTTATCCTGAGATGATCAGAAACGCCTAAGAGAGAATTGGACTAGGAGATTAACAGTTAACCCTAGAAATATATATTTGCCGAAATCATTGCAGCTAGCCCAGGAGATCTAATTATCAGCAGGGATGAAGAATTTACACTATAAAACCATGTATAATCTGCTAAATTGAGTAGTTGGGGGAAAAAGTCTAATTCCAAGTTCCCAAGAAGTGGAGGAAATGAAGCAGACATAGTGCATATGTTTTGTAACTTAGTAAAGCTAGGAGCTCGCAAGGAAGGAATCAGAAGCTTTCCAGAGTATATTTAAAATATACAGATTTTGATCACACCACAACTGATGCTGCTTGGAACAGATGGCCAATTTGTTAACGACAATGGGAAATTAAATGTAAATTCTGAGCTATGGCAGTTGCCCTCACATTTGCATTGTTGCAGCCTGACGGAACGAGGAACCCTCATCTTATCAGCAATGGTTAGCTAGGCTGCTGTCTAAGTATCATCTGGAGGGCAATCTATATCAATGTAAGGGCAGGAGGGTGAGAATGTGGTGAGCCCTGGTCTGGACACCGGTGGCCAACTGGGTAGTTAGAATTAATTCTTGATCATCAAAATGGGAAATGGTCGCATTTCCATTATGTGGTTTGTTCTGGGGAAGAGGGATAAGAGCTAAACAAGGGTGTATGTTAAGGTTGTTCTATAATGCATGAATTAAAGAATTGCATTATCTACAACTAATGAATGTTGGTACTGTATCACATGGTAAGCTGGCAACCCAATAAGCAACTTTAATGATTGATTGAACTGTAAACTGCCACCTTGTGTATGCCTTTAGTATCTCTCTTTAATGCTCCTCAGAATAATAAAATACGTGTTTATATTTTACATATGGATTATTGAGCATGGATTCTATTTATTGTATTATAATGGATTTTATGTAGTGTGTTTTAACATAATGAACTGTTGTATCTTATGTGTTGTTTAATGGGGTTAATCCCTAATAAGCATGTATTTGACTTGACTTGACAACATACCCATCCTTACAAAATATACACCCAAAACACATAGCAAACAATATAAAATACACTTTAGAACTTTACTCAAATCATAAAAATAATTAACTAAAGTAGCTTCACTACACCTAATAGACTAAGGCCTACCTCCCTTGACTACGTAAATACAAAATGCAAGCTAACAGAAAACTACACTATTGCAAAGGCCAATACAGTATTCTACACAAACTGCCACTACCCACACCCCTTCAATCCCAAAACCCAAAATACTAAGACTTACCTTATCGTTAGACAAGCAGCAGGGAACCGCGACTACCAGAAACCGAAATCACATAATAATGATGTTATTAGACTAAAAAATATAGGTAGTGGTAAAAAATAGCTGCTAAATGGAGATAAAAAGACTATGGTAAATTACTATAAAAATATATCAAAGAATATCAAACACGTAACAATATTTCTAAAATATATGATAAACAGTGCTCTGGAATTCGCATATTAAAGTAATAGTACTATTTAAAATGTAATACAAAATATACATTATTATGAAATACTACCATTTTCCTTTCTAATCTAAAGTGTATTTGTGAAAAAATATAAATTGTATATATTCATTACATTAGAAATTACTCTGCAAAGTTTATGAACATCAAACAATAAATATATGAAATCTATTCTACAACAAAAATATGTGAAAAAATTATCTTTCCTATGGTTTATAAATAAACACGTGAAAAATAAAAAACATATCTTTATGTGTGTTAAATAATTTAAAAAGTAAAAATTAAATATATATTGAACTATGCAAGTGTAGTATTAAAAAATCATCAGAACACGCAAACACTACACACCAAGCAACACTACAATTCATACATATTTATGCTAAGCCTATCTGCAATAATTTGTCTATTATTTTACATATTAAAGTTTTGAATTTTAGCACACTCACCAAAACCAAAATCTTTTTTATCAATATAAACCACTTCTAGGATTATGTTGGGCACTAAATGGGCCAAAACAATAAGTTACACTTCAATAAAGACTATTTTGGAGGGAAGTGTTGGACACAGTAAAAGTCACATTTACTAGTGCCACTCCAATCTAATCCACTTTGGGGAATGTGCTGGACACTGAAGGGGTGAAAATGACTTTTCCTATTGCAATCCGAACCATTTTGCAATAGCTGTTGGACACTGAAGGCTTCACATTCACTAATTCCACTCCAAAGTAAGCCACTTTGGGGAATGGGCTGAGCATAAAGATGTCAACATTATTATTCCCACTCAATCTAAACCATTTTGGAGAAGGTGTTGGACCCTGAAGTTATCACAATTTTTATTCTCACTACAATGTCGATCATTTTCGGTAAGATGTTTGACCCTGAAGGTGTCACATTTACTATTACCACTGCAATCTAAACCATTTTGTAGAATGTGTTGGTCAATAAAGGGATCAAAATTAGCATTCCCACTCCAAGCTAAACTATTTTGGGGAAGGTGTTGGACACTGAAGGAGCCACATTTATATTGCCTACTCCAATCTAAAGCACTGTGTGGAGAATATGTTGGGTATTAAAGGAGTCAAAATTATTATTCCCACTACAATCTAAACCACTCAGGGGATGGTGTTGGACCCTGAAGGAGTCACAGTTACTAGTCCCACTCCAAAGTCAATCATTTTGGGCAAGTTGTTAGACACTGAAGGAGTCACAATTTCTATTACCACTCGACTCCACACTATTTGGGGAATGTGTTGGACACTAAATGGGTCAAAATTATTATTCCTAATCCAAGTTAAACAATTTTGGGAAGATATTGGACACTGAATTGGTCAGAGTCAATATATGGCCAGGGAGTTGCCCATGTCCCAGGTATACCTATTCCAACCACCAACCATTAGTATTGATGACCAAGCACACTACCAGCTCTTTTTGGGTTAGGGGCCGTAAGACTCCTGACTGCATTTATTTTACACACACAATAAACATTTTAAAACTTCAAACATTTTGCACAGTAACCACAGTATTTAGACGTTTGTTAACAAGTGAAAACTAGCCTTAACAGAGACTCTAATGCATGTCAGTTTCCTAATTATAACTAGCTTGTTTCTGTGCAACTAAGAAAAATATAACTGTTTGAGTGAGCTTTTGGTGTCCTTTCTTCTTAAACCCCCATCCAGAGGATGGGTCCATTCCTTTTGAGGACCCCAATTTCCCTCGCATGTGCCAGGACCTGTAAAAGGACCTCTCCCTGCCTCTGTAGTTCTTGTGCAGGTGGTTCGTCTGCCCTTAGGATACCAACCTCAGGAACCCCCTACTCACAAGTTCCTTGTCCCACAAGGGCCTGTGCTAGCTCGCTCCAACGGCACCTGTGCGGGTGGTTTACAGGTAAGAACCACTTGTCAGCGACCCCTCCAACCTCTGTGCCACCACCAACTTCTTTTCTGACTTGCTGTCAGCATCCCCTGGAGGATCAAGAGACTCCGATGTTATTTTAGTATGAAAGCAATGCCATGAAGGGACCCAGGACAAGAAGTGGGCCCACCAATCATGACATCACTCACCACAGGCCAGCATAGCTCCCATACTATATGGACCCTCAACATCCTACCATGCGCATTGGTCTAGTGCAGGCCAAAAGGTTCTCCAGCACCAATGCATTATCCTACTTTGGTACGTGCACCCCATCCTGTAAGCAGAACATTCACTCCTGATGCATATGGGAGGTATAGGTGCTAAACAAGCTGTGTTCAACCACTCACCAGTCTCCCTGACCAACTCATTGGGGGCTATTATGGCCCCCTGGAACTTCCTTGAAAGTCAACACATTGTGGAGAACCCCCAATTCAAATAAGTCTATTCCCTGGCTCGGCCATGTCAGTGCCTTCCAATGTAAAATGACCATCCCTGGAGGCCAAAACCTCCAGGGCATGATTTTTCAAATGCAGTTCTTACATTGGCCAAGCGCAGCCCTCCTTGACAACCGGAAGTCAGCCAAAATCCTGCCTTCCTTGCCCGCATGGCGTAGTCACCTGCAGAATAACAAACCTTTGCCCGCCTCACGTACGAGCGGACCAACCACTACCATATCTGTAAAACTTCCTGCTTCCGAGTTGACAGGAGACAATGAAGTATTCAGTAGCTGCATCACCTTATACTGTTCTTGTCGTGCATTGTTGTGCATAGAATAATGTAAAAGATGGGAAAGTTAGTGCCAACACAATTAAATTATGTCCAATCTCACATTGCACTTGTAACAGTCAGGCTTCCATCTGCCTTGTCTTTGAACCGTTAGTCTGGCCAGCCTCATTCCTGCTGCGGTGGCTGGGCAAAAGAATGGAACTGTATTCTGCAGGATCCTGACCAGATGAACAGGAGGGCCCTGAGTGAGTACCCTTGACCCCTGGGCCCGGTGTGCCATAAAGGCTCAAAGTTTCCCCAGCGGACAACTCTCATGCCCTGGGCTCCCCTTCCCCATCTGGTCAATCTTAGAACATGCAATGGTGACCGCCAAGGAGCGATTCAGCCATTGACTACTTGCAAGCTGCAAACCCCCACTTCTGTTCTTCATGTTCTTTGCCACTATCTCTCCAACCCTCAGTGCTCCACAGAACGTCATGGAGAAAGCTACCCTGAACAAGCGAATCTCATCTGGTGACCAATATAACCCTTCTAAGCTAGCCATTATCCTTTCCAGCTTCAACGTATCTATGGAGCACGTGGCATCCCATCTGTACCTCTTTAAACTCTGCCCGCCCTTCGAACAGGAATGCTATTTTGTCCCATCAGCGTACCCTTGCATTTTATGTGAACAAGGAAACCTCTCAGGGCCTCAAAGAATGTGATTATAGGTGCTGGTGCAAACCCTTCACCAACCCCTTTGCTTTCTTGAAACTTGTAATAAGTGTAATAAGCCCCTTCACAGGCACGCCTCTTTCGGGGCGCTAAGCCACCAGCCACGACTAGGGTACCAAGCAGCCATATTTCATCCAGGAAAGGTGCAGGGAACTGCTTCTGGGTGGTGGTAACCAAAGGCCTGCATCTGAAAACAAGAAAAATAATCTGTAGCATTGCCCAGTACACCAGGCAACATTTTTTGAATTAAAGGTGACATTGAGCGTCAAACATAGCAGTATGATTTCCTTCCACCCTCTCAAGATCATTTTACTGTTGACTGCTAGCCACCTAATGCATTTCAACACAGACATGTCGGCTGGCCAGAATACTATTGATTATTTGTGGAACTGTTCTGGCCATACCGTTAGGGCCATCAGAATGGGAAACATCTCTAAGGAACCAATGTTTGTGACTAACGCAAGACTCCACCCGCTCTCCTGGTCACCTCTGAGTACACCAACATGTATATAAAATGGCACCAATGCCCACATTGCCTACAAAATCTGCAAACTAGACTAACTCCACATTGATCTTAGCTAGGCTTGGCCATACCACAGTCCCATTAAAAATCTCTCAAAAACAGCCTCCCAGATTCTCGTATCCTGCCGGTTCTCCTATACAACCTAGAATGATGGTGTCTCAACTTCAGGCCAGATATGGGCCTCCGTGATTGACCCAGACAATGGGTAGCCATTGGTATGATGAGGAGAGCGAGATTCAACTGCACCACAACCATCTGTGCAACTTTTCCATTAGCAAAAATTCCTCCAACGCCCCACTGAATACATTGACTTTTCCTGGGGAAGCCTAAACATGCCTGCCTCGTAATACAATTCTATCCCTAGAAACACAATTGCTGCTGTTGGCCTCCGGACTTAGCCTGTGCCAGAGGTACTCCAAGTATGCCATCAATTCCTGGAAAGACTGAAGCCTTCTCACACTCCTCCATCCAAGTACTAGCATCCCAATTGGCACCCTGCACTCTGCCTGAAAACTAACTCCAGGAAAGTAATAAACCTCTCAAAGTAAGCACCGGAGACCAAACCGCCCATGGGCACACACTTGTCGAAATAGAAGGCACCCTCAAATTGGAAAATTCACTAAATGAAAATCGTCTGGGTGCACCGGTAGCAGCCTAAAGGCGGATTCAGTAACTGCCTTTGCAAAAAACGTCCCAGGACCCTGCTTGTGCAGTATTGTAAGTGCCTGTTCTAGCGTGGAGCACTTGATGAGGCATAATGCTCTGACCATGACCTCATTAACAGATTGGCCCTTAGGCACTCTAAGCCTCATTTTATGGGTCACTCACTCCACTATGAGGCACAGGTGGGTGACCCAACTACTGAGGATGGCAGTGGCAGGGTTTGTTTCATAGGGAGAGGGGTTACCTGGGGAGGTGGAGTGTGCCACACCTTCAGATAGTCTTTGAGATGAGGCCTGTGCTTTGCAAAGCTGCGCAGGTGCCCAGGAAGTTGCAGGTGTTTGTAGGAATACTACCTGCGGCTAAGGAATGCACTAGAGTCTGCAATAAGTCACACTCTCTACTCCTTGCGCCTACTTGAACATAAATCTGCTCGCTCAGTGAGGTTCACGAGTGCTGCACAAGTAAGGTGACGTGGGCCAGTAGTAAATCTTACTGAGTTTGGAATATGGAGAGCAGGGTTATAATCCCAGGTGTGGCTTCGGCCACCAAAATTGTCTCAAGGAAAGCTTTATTCAGCTGCTTTTTAAAAACAGACATAAAAGCACATAAAAGAATAGTAAACATTTCATATTATATTACAAATATTAAAAAAGCAATAGTCACATCACAAGTTATACGATATAAAAATATTTTCAGCAAATTTTCTGAGACAAGAGCACATGCCCGCAGAAAGAGGGTGCCCAAATTACAACTCATCAGTTACACAGCATTTTCTCTTTTGAAGCACCTTCTTTAAAAACATAGCTAATCTCCATGCTGTGTGCTCGTCTTCCAGTAGCTGTAGTAAAATAAATGCTGGGCGACACTGCCTCAACCTCGGTTTAATAAAAGTGGAATTATCCAAACTTTCCTTGGCTCAATATAAAATGTACAAAACAGGACTAAGTGGATAGTGGATTGTTCAGAGCTTTTATCACAGGGACACAGTGGTAACACATGGGACCAGTCATTCAATTTTGGAAATGACACTAATCTATGGACATTACCCAGTCTAAGTTAAAAGGAATCTATTGAAGGCCCCGGGTACAAAAGTTAGGTAAGGCTCCATCCCTGGGGTAGTGCGCAACAGCTGGTGTTGCCTCACACTTATTTTGGAAATTTCCCCTGCCATTCTGATAGAATCCAGTAATTGGAGGCCCTCTTTCTTTAAAATCTTTCTGGGTATCGCCAACATAGAACTTGGTTTTGAAAAATATCCCGGATGACCCAGATCGTACATGAAATCACGAACGAATCTAATCCAAGGAATCTTAAAAGCCCCTTCCAGCCTTAAGCTGTCTTGCAGGATCTCCCTATTTAACTTTGTCTGGTCTTTACACCAAATCCTGTGCCACAGGAGTATAGGTTCTAGTTTAATGAGATCAGCAATGTAGGGAAGGCCCAGTTCCTCATGGCAGACATAAGAGGAGGTACTAGGAGGTAAAGAGAGAATATACCTCAAAAAAGCATTTTCTACGGTTTGTAAGGGAAGAGTATTTACAAAACCCCACACCCCTGCCCCATAAGTCGCCATGGTGATACACTTGGCCTTATATATCTGCACAAGTTCTAAGGGTGGTTTCCTACCTAGCTTTTTAGCGAAGGTTGCTAGGGCTGTTGTTGATCTAATAAATGCCAGTTTGTTGGCGGAGATAGTTTGAGCCCATGAGTCCTGCTGATTAAATAAAATGCCTAGGTAGGAAAAATTTCTAGTTGCGGCTAACTTCTTCCCATCAACAAACATTTCACGTGTCCTCTGTGTCCCTTGCCCGCATCTCAAGACGAAGGTCTTGGAGATATTTATGTTAAGACCAAGATCCTTCATAAAGTCATTAAAGATCTCCAAAACCCTCTGAAGGCCGTTTTGAGTGCGTGCCATTAGCACGGCATTGTCCGCATAAAGGAGTCCGGGAATCGGACGACCTCCAGCTTGGGGAAGATCTTTGCACTTCAAGAGTAGCGTTTCCCCATGTCCATTAATATAAAGGTAAAAAGGAAGGGGGCCAGCACACAACCTTGTCTGACCCCTCTCCTGATGGGAAAAGCCTTTGTGCACTCCCCCAGGCCATACCACACGCTTGCAGTAGCACAAGCGTCTTAAGAAAGCATTAATATGGGGGTCAACCCCAACTACTTCGAGGACCTCCCACAGCCTATCATGTCTTACAGAATCAAAGGCCGCGGTGAGGTCCACAAATGCCAGGAACAGACTACCTTTTTTTGCTCTTATATATTTGCCTACCAAGATGGCTAAATTTAGGCTTTGTTCTATTGTACCAAGCCCGGCACGGAAGCCGTACTGTAAGTCAGATAAGATCTGGGTATCCTCTGCCCAGTCTTGTAGGCGCTCCAGGATAACCCGCCCTGCCACTTTGACCAGGGAGTCCAACAAGGAGATTGGTCTGTAACATCCCGGATCAGGCCGGTCCCCCTTTTTAAAAATTGGAATAATAATTGATTCCACCCAAGTCTTGGGGAAGGTTGACTTGACACTGGCATTAATGACTTGGGTTAGTATGGGCCCCCATAAAGAAATGTTGGATTTAAACAAGTCAACTGGAACGCCATCGGGTCCTGGAGCCTTGCCACCCAGGCTGAGTGTTACTGCTCTGGTCACCTCTTCTAGAATGATTTGCAGATTGGGCTGATCGTTGTTACTTAAGAGAGTGTCAGTCAGTTGCAGCCCCGGGTTACCATGATCATTATACACCTTAGCAAAGTGATTGGTCCAGGTTTCTTCAGGTATGGCTATTTCTATAGAGGGGCCATCACTAGATGATAAAAAAGGGGCCCTCAGGACCTTCCAGAATGCAATACTATCTTTTGCCTGGGCCGCAGAGTGGAGAGAGTCCCATGCTTCATTTCGCAGTGTACGCTTCCTCTCTGTGACAGCCCCTCTATATTCCAATCTGGCCTGTCTGACTCTGGTTGGGGATCTGGGCTGCCTATTCAGTTCTTTTTTTAAGTTGGAGTGTGCGTTCGTGCATTTCTTATCAAACCACCCTGATTTTTGGTTTTATTACGTTGATGAACCGTCAGCAAGTTCTTAACCTCCCTTGAGATATCCTGAAAGGAGTGCACAATACTAGCATCAGAAGCTGAGTCGCTCAAGCAGATATCAAGAGCAGATTTACAGTTCATAATCACTTGTTTAGTCAATACATCAGTGTTAGATTTGGGGGTCTCTAGTTGGCAGAGGTAGGTACCTTTGTCCAAATAGGGACCCTTGAGTCTAGTCAGGGAAAGTAGGTACACTCCTGAAATAACCCCTGCTCACCCTCTTGGTAGCTTGGCACGAGCAGACAGGCTTAGTTCAGAGGCAGTGTGTGAAGCATTTGTGACACATACAGTAATCAAGTGATAACACTACAAATGGGCACCACACAGGTTGTATATTTATAAAAATAAGTATCTTTTATATAGATTTATCACAAGACCATAAACGACAAAAATAATCCACAGTACTGTCAAGAATGCTTAGTTCTGATCAAAAAGGCTTAATTCAAGGTTCTGTGCGAGTCGGTAGTCTCCTCCGGCTACGGCGATGTCAAGAACAAACAGAGTCTAACAAATCCAGCTGACCACGTCGAGACGGGCCAACACAGCGTAGACAGACTCGGTCACAGTACCTTTTACTTGAAGCGGCAGGCACTGGCGTGCGAGCCGGATGGCTGTTCGTCGCGGTCGCGATGCAAAGATGGAAGCGTTGCAGGACGCGTTGTCCCTCGATGCGGTGCAGGCAGCAGCTCGTTGACGTCATCGAGACGGAGTCGGTGAGACCAGGACCGGGCGTTGCAGGGCAAGACGGTGCTTCGATGCGGTGCGGGCAGGTTGCGGTGCGGCGACGGAGCCGGATTCGGGGGCTGGCGTCGATCAGTCCGGACAGCGGTGCGAGTCGGGCGGTGCGTCGCGAAGCGTGTGAGCGGTGCCCAACTCCGGTGCGGTCACAAGACTTGAACTCAGCAGCAGTGACCGTGTCGGTCGGTCCACTTCGTTTCGGCGTAGCGAAGCGTTGCAGGACGCGTTGTCCCTCGATGCGGTGCAGGCAGCGGCTCGTTGACAGAGTCGGTGAGACCAGGGCCGTGCGTTGCAGGGCGAGACGGTGCTTCGATGCAGTGCTTACAGGACACCGAGCCGGTCGTCAGAGTCGGTCACAGCTCCCTAACCCTGTAGCCACTGAAACAGCGTTTCCAGCAGCAATTCACAAGGCTGGTGAAGTCCACTGGTCCTGGGACTTCGGTCAGGGGGCAAGCTCTCTCTCAAGCCCTTGGAGATCCTTCACAAGTTGATGAAAGTCACAGCAAAGCAAAAGTTCCTTTCTCCTTTCTTTGGCAGTCAGGCAAACCACTGCAGGCCAATCCCCCAAGCAGCACTTCAGGCTTAGGGATAGTCTCTCCTCAGTTTCTTCTTGGTTCCGCTCCTCAGCAAAGGTTTCTTCTTGTTCCCAAAAGTGATCTAATTTTCCTGGGGTCTGGGTGCCCCTCTTATACCCTGATTCTCTTTGTTCTCTGGAGGCAGAGAGGCCTTTGCCTAGCTTAAACCAGTTATGTGCAGCTTTGGAGCACTCTGTGTACATGACTCCTTCTTTCCTTTCACAATGTGGGGCAGGGTACTCAGACGCCCGGCAGGGGTGGAGCCAGCATTGTGGCAGGCAGGCACAGCCCTATTCAGACCCAGATGCAACTCCTCCCTCCACTCTGGATGCAGATCTCTCTATTCAGCCCTGGGCTGCCTCACCCTGTCTCCTGTGGCCACCCCAGCCCCTGTCACGCACAAACCAGACACATAATACACAAGCTGGCAGAGGCAGGCTGGATAGTTAGGTAAGAAAATACCCACTTTCTAAAAGTGGTATTTTCAAACACAGAATGTTAAAACCAACTTCACAAAAAGATGTATTTTATCATTCTGAGTTCAGGAATACTAAACTCGAATTTCTACCTAGTTCCCTGAGTCAGTTTAGGATTATAAGATGTTATAATCAAACTGCCCATTCTGGCCTATGGGGAACAGGTAACCTTGCAATAGTGAAAAACGAAAGTGGCTGTAATTCACTATTAGGACATGCCACACACACCAGGCATGTCCCACCTTATCCTTACAATGCACCCTGCCCGTAGGCCTACCATAGGGGTGTCTGATATGAAGAAAAGGGAAGGTTTGGGGACTGGTAGGTGGGTGCACTTACCAAGTCGACATGGCAGTCACAGACTGCACACAGGCTCTGCAATGGCAGGCCTGAGACACACTTTACAAGCTACTTCTGTGGGTGGCACAACCAGTGCTGCAAGCCCACCAGCAGCATTTGATTTACAAGCCCTGGGCACACTCAGTGCACTGTACTAGGGTCTGACAGTAATTCAAATAAGCCAAACATGGAGTCACTAATTCACATCACAATTTACAATAGGGAGCACTTGCATTTTGGTACTGATTAGCAGTGGCAAAGTGCCCATGAGCATCTAGTCCAGCAAAAACATATCGACAACAGTGGAGGCATTATGAAAAAATGGAAGTGAGACCCACGCCAAGGATGCCAGGTCTAACACGTGTCCCCTCCAGCTGAAATGTGGGGAGAACTATCCTACCTCTAGGGAGTTCTCATCACTAAGGCGGAAGAATCTGGACAGACCATCAGCATTGGCGTGTTCTGTACCAGGGCGGTGTTCCACCGTAAAGTCCATTCCCTGTAGGGAAATGGACCACCTCAACAGCTTTGGATTCTCACCCCTCATCTGCATCAACCATCTGAGGGGCCTGTGGTCTGTCTGAACCCGGAAGTGAGTCCCAAACAGGTATGGTCTCAGCTTCTTCAGTGCCCAGACCACAGCAAATGCCTCACGCTCAATAGCACTCCATCTCTGTTCCCGGGGAAGTAACCTCCTACTGATGAAGGCTACAGGTTGGTCTAGGCCCTCCTCATTGATCTGTGATAGAACAGCCCCTACACCATGCTCTGAAGCATCCGTCTGAACAATGAACTCATTGGAGAAGTTGGGTGCCTGGAGCACAGGCGCCGTGCACATGTCAGTCTTCAAGGTGTCAAAAGCTTTTTGACAGGTGTCAGTCCAAATCACTTTCCTGGGCTGCTTCTTGGAAGTCAGCTCTGTCAAGGGGGCAACAATGCTGCCATACCCCTTGACGAATCTCCTGGTGAGTCCTAGGAAGGCTCTCACCTCTGTCTGGGTTTTGGGGGCTCCCAAGCCAGAATGGTATCAATTTTCGGTTGGAGGGGTGCCACCTGGCCGCTCCCAACCTGGTGTCCCAAGTACACCACAGAACCCTGCCCAATCTGGCACTTACTTGCCTTGATTGTGAGGCCTGCCCTCCGCAGCGCCATCAACACTTCCCAGAGGTGGCGCAGATGTTCTTCCCAACTGGCACTGAACACTGCGATGTCATCCAGGTAGGCGGCACTGAAATCCTCCAGTCCAACCAACACCTGGTTGACCAACCTCTGAAAGGTGGCAGGGGCATTCTTCATCCCAAAGGGCATCACCCGGAACTGGTAGTGCCCATCTGGTGTGGAGAATGCTGACCTCTCCTTTGCCCCATCAGTCAAGGCGATCTGCCAGTACCCAGACGTTAAGTCAAACGTGCTGAGGTACCGCGCAGCCCCTAACCGATCTATGAGCTCATCAGCTCTGGGGATGGGGTGGGCGTCAGTCCTGGTGACGGAATTGAGTCCCCTGTAGTCCACACAGAACCGGAGTTCTGGTGTGGCACCAGGCGCGGCAGCCTTCGGAACCAAGACCACTGGGCTGGCCCAAGGGCTGTTAGAGGACTCAATCACCCCTAGCGCAAACATCTTGGAGACCTCCTCCTTGATGCAGGCTCTGACCCTGTCAGTCACCCTGTAAGCCTTGTGCTTCACAGGAAGACTGTCCCCAGTGTCCACATCATGGACGCACCAATGAGTGACACTGGGAACCAGGGAGAACAGGTCAGGGAACTGTCCCAACAGCTGGCGACAGTCACCCTGCTGCTCAGGTGTGAGGGAGGTAGAGAGGTTTACTCCCTCCACTGATCCATCTTGCTCTCAGGCTGACAGGAGGTCAGGAAGAGGCTCGGTCACCTCCTCCATACCATCATCTGTAGCTAAGAGCATGCCCACTTGGGACCTCTCCAAGTGGGGCTTTAGGCGGTTCACATGCAGGACCCGCAAGGGGTCACCAAGTAGGTAACTGGACTCTTGCGCTCCACCACCGTGAAAGGGCCGGTCCACCTGTCCTGGATTGCACAAGGCTCCACAGGGGCCATGACCCACACTTTCTGACCAGGCTGAAGCTCGACCAGAGTGGCATTCTGGTCGTACCACTGCTTCATCTCCTCCTGGCTGGCTTCCAGATTTGCCTCAGCAAGCTCTCTGAAACGCCTAGTCTGGTTCCTGAAGGCCAGCATGTAACTGTATACATCCTGGGGAGGTTTCCTGGGAGATTGCTCCCAGCCTTCCTTGACCAAACTCAGAGGTCCTCTCACCGGGTGTCCATAGAGGAGCTCAAAGGGGCTGAACCCTAGAGACTTCTGTGGCACCTCCCGGTATGCAAACAACAGGCAAGGTAAGAGGACGTCCCATTTACGCCTCATGGGTTCTTCCAGACCCATAATCATGCCCTTGAGGGTCTTGTTGAATCTCTCAACCAGCCCATTTCCTTGAGGGTGGTAAGGAGTGGTGAACTTGTAAGTTACACCGCACTCCTGCCACAGGGACTTCATGTACTTGGACACGAAGTTGGTACCTCTGTCAGACACCACCTCTTGAGGGAATCCCACACGTGAGAAAATTCCCATCAGTGCCCGTCCCACCACGGGGCCGTCACTGTCCTCAGAGGAATGGCTTCAGGGTACCGGGTGGCATGGTCCACCAAGACCAGGATAAACCTGTTGCCCATGGCTGTCTTGGGGTCCAGTGGCCCCACAATGTCAATACCCACCCGTTCAAAGGGGGTGCTGACCACAGGGAATGGCTGGAGAGGAGCCTTCTGCTTCCTCCCACTCTTTCCACTTGCCTGGCAAGTCTGGCATGTCCTGCAGTGAGTGGCGGCACTCCTGTGCATCTGGGGCCAATAGAAATGGGTGACAAGCCTTTCAAAGGTCTTGTCCTGCCCCAGATGTCCTGCTAACGGTACATCATGAGCCAACCCCAGTAGGAAGGCTCTGAAGCGCTGGGGTACCACCAGCACATGGGCTGACCCAGGCTCAGCAACCTTAGGCTCTGAATACAGGAGACCATTCTCCCAGTAAATCCAATGTGATCCAGACTGATCACCTGCTGCCTGGTCTGTGGCCTGTTGCCTCAGACCCACGAGAGAAGGGCATATGTCCTGCTCCTCACATAACTCTTCCCTGGAGGGTCCTCCTTCTTGCTGCCAATGGGTCAGCTCAGGTAGGTCCCCCAGTTCAGCTACCTGTTCCCCTGTAGGCTCCAGGGCATCCCCCTCAGGGTCTGCCTCCTCCTGGACCGTGGGAACTTCGGGGGCTGGTTTCCCGCGCCCCCTGCCTCCTCTCTCTCCAGCAGGCACCTGGGCCTCCCTTTCAGGCTCCAGGTCCTCTTGAACACCTTTAGCTGCCATTGACCGGGTGGTCACACATGCCCAATCAGGCAAGCCCAACATTTCTAAATGCGCACTCCGCTCCACCTTAGCCCAAGGTGAGCTCTCCAAATCGTTCCCTAACAAACAGTCAACAGGCATGGCTGGCCTCACAGCTACTTGAAGAGTACCCGAGACCCCCTCCCACTCAAAGGGAACCTGAGCCACCTTGCAGTGACTCTCTGTGTTGTCAGCGGCAACAACCGGATAGAATGCATCAGGGACAACCTGCTGTTTAGACACCAGGTGACACTTGACAGCTGTCACACTGGCTCCTGTGTCTCTCAGAGCCTCCACCCTATGGCCATTGATGGTCACCCACTGCCTGTATTTTTTAGTGTTATTGTGAGAAGTTGGCCTGGCATATGCTGTCCACTAATTATAGTGGGCACCTTGCACCAGTCCAAATCGACTCTTATGGTAGGTAGGTTAAAGACAACCTTATTGAAAGCTATCCTAGTGGTAGCTGTGGAGAGCAGCCTTCAGGCTAAGTCTTGAAGGAATGTAAAGCAGCTTGTTTTACCAGTCTATAATCTCTTGAGTGACCAAATGAAAGAGCACCACACCAGGTATATATTCAAAATATATGTATTTATTACTAAACACACCCCTCTAGTCTCTTTATGAGGCTAGAGTTCGAAGTACATCGGTTATAAGATCTTAAATCACAGTAATAGCACAAATACACGTTTGAGCCCTAGGGGCGTACCAAACCATATACCAATAAAATGGTATGCGAACCACGACTGAACTAGACACTAGGCCTAGAGCCTCTAGAAGTGCTTGGACCACAAGGAACCACCCAAGGTAGTGACACAGGGGACCCACGGGAGACGCGTGCAGTGTAAATACACAACCGCGATACGCCGTTAACTTCTATGGAGAAAGTCGGGATCGGGAAAATAGAGGAAAGGGACACTTAAAAGAGGACTAGGACAAAACCCTTTGAGATCTAGGACTTTGAAGAGTCTCTACCCACGGGAGCACCGGAGTACTCGTGTTACCTCACCCAGGGAAGCCGGGTGCATAGGTGCCTTTCGGGGTCGGGTTTCGTCGTCGTTTCTTATGGCGATCTGCTGCAAAGTGCTGCTGGCGACCAGGAGAAAAGTGTCCGGGTGGATCCAAGAGTGGATCGGAGTTCTGAAGAACCTGAAAGCAGAGGGGACAGAGTCTGGGTCACTAGCCAGTGACCAGGAGGGCGATGGACAGATGCCCACCGATGTCGAGTGCTTCAAGTTCGTTGACGGTCGTCTTGACTCTTCAGCCACGAGGTCCGGGAGGCGTTGTCGGCGACCAGGAGCAGGATTCGGGCTGTTGCTCGATGTCTGTCGAGTGCAGAGGTGTCGGCAACCAGATTGGACCCAACAGGCCTTGGCAACGGCAAGTCTCGAGTAAGATGTAGATCGTCGATGATGCAGACCAGCAAGGTCTGGGGAACTCACCCAGCAAGGGTAAGTGAGGGCAGGTCTGGAGCAACCAGACTGCCAAGTAAAGAAAAGATTGGCCTTCGGTAAGGGCTACTAGCCAACGGGCTAGCGACCGCGAAGGAGCCTCGTGACGCCGCACGTGGAGCTGGCTTACAGGACACTCGTGGAGTGGGGGCCAGTGATCTTCGGTGCAGGTGGTGCTGGAGGCTAGGGCTACTCGGAGCCCAAAGCACGACTTCTTGGGAGACCCAGAAGATGGTGCACTTGCAAGTGTGCTCGGTGTCCAGGGGTCACGGTCTCACGTTACCCACGATAGCCACGGGCCTCAGCTTTGCTGGGGACTCAGGGTAGCCTCGGGGAAGTCTGAGAATCCACCTCTGGTGATGCGATGACTTCGGCGTCCGACTGGAGCTTCAGTGATGCGAACCGGACAGATGCTTCTTTGGTGCCTGCCAAGCAGGGGAGTCACTCCTTGACCCCAAGGGAGATTCTTCAGTCCTCTAATCGTGAGTAGAGCGTCGAAGGTCCAGGATTCTGTTTCAGAGTTTCGTCCAGGTATAATCTGCTTTGCAATGGCAAGGTTCCCCCTCTTATACTAAAAGAGGGGATGGACTAGCTCTATGACCCCACCTATGGGAGGGTCAAGGGAGGGGTGGCTACACCCACTTCCCTTTGTCCAGTTTCGCGCCAGAGCAGGGGCAGGTAGCCCCTGAGCTGGTTTGAACTGGCATATGCACAGAGGAGCCTTTTGCTCCCCCAGTGCAGGACTTCAAAGCACTCTAAGAGTGCACCCACCCAGCCCCAATACACATTATCCTGTCTGGGGAGGTGGTCACACCTCCCTGCAACAGGAAACCTATTGTCCAGGCCTCCCCTGCCGGAGTTTCGTCCAGCAGCAGGAGGCCAGACTTGTGTCTGTGGCAGCAGCATCCATTTTGTGATGCCAGGGCTTCAGAAAGAAGTTACCGGGTAAGCCAGAGTTAACATGTCTTTCCCTATAGAAGGGTGGAATGCTACCCCCGCCGCCAGGATTGGCGGGGGGGTAGTATTCCAAGATGTTTGACACCAAACACGACATGTTTAGGTGCAGCCATTCCAAAGTTAGCATTTTACCGCGAGGATATAATGCGCTTAAGAGTATATGGTCAGGCTGCACTACAAACAGCATCAGAGATGGTCTCCGAACGCTGCAGAGGGGCCCTGCTCATGCAGGGCACCCTCTCACATAGGAACCATGCACTCTGCCTTTAGGATTGATAAGGCCTGCCTTAGGAGTGACTTATAGGTTTATATGTGTGTATGTATTTAGTGATATAGGTAACCTATATCACAGTAAGGGGTGCATGCACCACCCTACCCAGGCTGCAGTAGCAGACCTGTGGTGTCAGTTTGGAGGGCCTACCAGGGGTGGCATAATACATGCTGCAGCCCCTGGCAGGCCTCTGAGGTACCTATGCCCTTGGTACATAGTATACCATATACTAGGGACTTACAAGGGCCCTCCAGATCCCAATCAGTGATGTGCCTAAGGCACATGGAGACCCTTTTAAAGAGGAAACAGCTAGGCTGGGGTTCTGAATAGCAGGGCCCCAGCCAGACTAATGTCGAAAACCAGTGAAGTATCAGCAAAAAGTGGGGGTACCCCTGTGAAGCAGATCCTACTCTCCTACACAACCCCCCCCCCAAACGTAGGGACATTAAACTAACCTTGCCCAGTTAAGTCTTCATGTTCTAAGTGGAAATACCTAGAGAGTCCATCTGCATTCGCATGGTTACTCCCAGGCCTATGTTCCACTGTAAAGTCCATCCCCTGTAGGGAAATGGACCACCTAAGCCGTTTGGGGTTTTCACCCTTCATTTGTTTTAGCCATAAGAGGGGCTTATGGTCTGTCTGAACCAGGAAGTGTGTACCAAACAAGTATGGCCTCAACTTCTTCAGAGCCCAGACCACAGCAAAGGCCTCCTCTCTATGGCTGACCAACGTTTCTCTCTAGGGGTCAGCCTTCTGCTAATAAAAGCTACTGGCTGATCCTGACCTTCTTCATTCAATTGTGACAGTACAGCCCCTACCCCCAATTCAGATGCATCTGTTTGGACAATGAACTTCTTGGAGTAATCAGGACTCTGCAGAATTGGAGCAGTGCACATGGCCTGCTTGAGGTCATCAAATGCCTTTTGACAGCTAACTGTCCACTGAACCTTTTTGGGCATTTTCTTAGAAGTTAAGTCATTCAAGGGTGTCACTATTGATCCATACCCCTTGACAAATCTCCTATAGTACCCAGTCAGGCCTAAGAAGGCTCTCACCTGAGTCTGGGTAGTTGGAGCAGTCCAGTCCATGATGGTCTGGATCTTGCTCTGCAAAGGTTGAACCTGGCCTCCACCCACAAGGTGGCCCAGGTACACAACCTGACTCTGCCCTATCTGGCACTTAGTGGCCTTGATAGTCAGGCCTGCCTTTTGCAGGGCCTGTAAAACATTCCTGAGGTGGACCAGGTGATCCTCCCAGGTGGAGCTAAAGACAGCAATATCATCTAGATAAGCTGCACTATAGGCCTCCAGTCCTGTGAGAACTGTGTTCACCAACCTCTGGAAAGTGGCAGGTGCATTTTTCAGACCAAAGGGCATCACCACAAATTGATAATGCCCACTAGGGGTTGAAAATACTGTTTTGGGCTTTGCAGCATCAGCTAGTCTGATCTGCCAGTAGCCAGCTGTTAGGTCAAATGTGCTGAGATATTTGGCAGAGGCCAAAGTATCTATGAGCTCATCTGCCCTTGGTATTGGATGGGCATCAGTCCTAGTGACTGCATTGAGGCCCCTGTAGTCTACACAAAACCTCATCTCTCTTTTCCCACCACTGGTGTGAGGTTTAGGTACTAGGACTACTGGACTAGCCCAAGGGCTATCTGAGGGCTCAATCACTCCCAATTCCAACATCTTCTGGACTTCAGTCCTGATACAGTCCCTGACATGGTCAGGTTGCCTATAAATCTTGTTTTTAATAGGCAGACTGTCCCCAGTGTCCACTTCATGAGTGCACCAGGTGGTCTGACTGGGTGTCAGAGAAAACATATGTCTAAACTGATTGAGGACTTGCCTGCAATCAGTTTGTTGCTGGGTAGTGAGGCTGCCTGCCAAGGCTACACCATCAACTGACCCATCGTCAGGGTTCTGTGAGAGCAGGTCAGGGAGTGGGTCACTCTCTTCCTCCTGCCCTTCATCAGTAGCCATGAGCAAGCCCATGTCTGCCCTGTCCACATATGGCTTAAGTCTGTTGACATGGAGAACCCTGTGGGGACTCCTGGGTGTTCCCAGGTCTACTAAGTAAGTGACCTCACCCTTCTGCTCAACAATAGTGTGGGGTCCACTCCATTTGTCTTGGAGAGCTGCTGGGGCCACTGGCTCCAACACCCACACCTTCTGTCCTGGCTGGTAAACAGTTAGGACAGCCTTTTGGTCATGCCAGGCCTTTTGAAGTTCCTGGCTAGCCTCAAGGTTTTTGGTTGCCTTTTTCATGTACTCAGCCATCCTGGAGCGGAGACCAAGTACATAGTCCACTATATCTTGCTTTGGGGGCTTGAGAGGTAACTCCCATCCTTCCTTCACCAAGCACAGTGGACCCCTCACAGGGTGGCCAAACAGAAGTTCAAAAGGGCTGTAACCAACCCCCTTCTGAGGCACCTCCCTATATGCAAATAAAAGGCAGGGCAAGAGTATGTCCCATCTACGCCTAAGCTTTTCTGGGAGCCCTTTAATCATGCCCTTCAAGGTTTTGTTGAATCTCTCAACTAAACCATTGCATTGTGGGTGATAGGGTGTGGTGAACTTATAAGTAACTCCACACTCCTTCCACATTGCCTTTAAGTACCCAGACATGAAGTTTGCACCCCTGTCTGATACCACCTCCTTAGGAAAGCCCACTCTTGAGAAAATTCCCAGGAGGGCCCTTGCCACCACAGGTGCTGTAGTGGTCCTAAGGGGTATAGCCTCTGGATACCTGGTGGCATGATCCACTACCACCAGTATAAATCTGTGCCCAGATGCTGTTTGGGGATCCATGGGACCAACAATGTCAATCCCCACCCTCTCAAAGGGCACCCCCACCACAGGTAGTGGTATCAGGGGGCCTTTGTAGTGCCACCTGCTTTGCCACTGGCTTGGCAGGTTACACAGGAGCGACACAACTCCTTACTGTCTTCAGACATGTGGGGCCAGTGAAAGTGAGGGACAATTCTGTCCCAAGTCTTGTTCTGGCCCAGGTGTCCTGCTAAGGGAATATCATGGGCTAGGGTCAATAGGAAGCCCCTGAACTTCAAAGGTATTACCAACCTCCTGGTAGCACCAGGCTTGGGGTCTCTACTCTCTGAGTACAGGAGTCCATCATCCCAATACACTGTATGGGGACCACTAGCTTTCCCAGCAGCCTCAGCAGCAGCTTGCTGTCTGAGGGGTTCAAGGGAGGGGCAGCTCTGCTGTTCCTGGCTCAGATCTGCCCTAGAAGGTCCCCCTGTCCCCAAGAACTCAACCTGGTCAGGCTCAAGTTCCTCTGGGACAGTTCCTTCTTCAGGGCTGAGATCATCCCCCTCAAGGGACTGATCTTCCTCCTGAGCCAAGGGGAAGGCACTGCCTTAACCCTACTACTCCTCCTCTTGGAAGGCACTTGGTCCATTCTTCCAGAATCCAAGGCCTGTTCAGTTTTAGACAGTTTAGCTTGTGACCTGGTCACAGCAAACACATCTGCAGGGATCCCCAGCATTTCTGCATGGGTCCTGAGCTCCACTTCTGCCCAAGCAGAAGTCTCTAAGTCATTGCCAAGCAAGCATTCGACTGGTAGGTTTGCACTTACCACAACCTTCTTAAGGCCAGTTACCCCTCCCCAGGAGAAGTTAACAACTGCCAGAGTATGGTCTGTTCTGACATTGCTAGCATTGGTCACTTGGTACATTTCACCAAGTATAACTTGCCCAGGTAGCACAAGGTCTTGTGTCACCATTGTGACACTTGCCCCTGTGTCCCTAAATGCCAAAGCCTCTCGTCCATTGATTAAAGGCTGTTGTCTGTACTTGCCCAGATTACTGGGACTCACAGTGGAGGTCACATCCATGCCTCCATCACAGACTAACACAGCCTGAGTCAGCTCCCTGACTAAGTCAGAGCCCAACTCAGTTCCCAGGGTGAACCCTACTAAACCCTTTGCTGGAGCACTTCCACCAACTGTACTAGGGGGAACAGGTGCCTTAGGGGCATTGGTGGATGCTGGACTGGAGTCTTTGGACTTGGTGCAATCACTGGTCCAGTGGGTCTTTGCTTACAGACCTTGCACCATGGTTTTCTTTGGCCTTTACCCTTGGTAGACTGGGAATCCCCACCAGAAGAAGATTTTTGGGGGCCTGATGAAGACTTTTGATCTTTACCCTTCTCCCCACCCTTGTCAGAGTTCTTAGCATCTTGCTTCTTGGTTTCCCCACCTTGGTTCTGTACCTTCTGCTTCACCCTGGTTCTGACCCATTTGTCTGCCTTCTTTCCCAATTCTTGGGGAGAGGTCAGATCAGAGTCAACCAGGTACTGATGCAACAGCTGGTTTTGAC
The DNA here is from genome assembly GCA_963921515.1 of Calotriton arnoldi. Classification (NCBI taxonomy): domain Eukaryota; kingdom Metazoa; phylum Chordata; class Amphibia; order Caudata; family Salamandridae; genus Calotriton; species Calotriton arnoldi. The sequence continues at coordinate 1,706,310 of CAWUFW010003047.1, forward strand.
AGTTATTAAGAATCTGCTCCCTCATTATCAGATTATACAATCCTGAGAAGTCACACACCTTACTGCCCATCAACCAGCCTTCCAGAGCCTTGGCAGAACAATCCACATAGTCTACCCAGTCTTGAGTCTGTGCTTTTTGGGTGTCTCTGAACTTCAACCTGTACTGTTCAGTGGTTAGGCCAAACCCATCAATAAGAGCACTCTTCAAGACCTTGTAATTGTCAGCATCCTCCTCTCTAACAGTGAGGAGCTTGTCTCTACCTTTGTCAGCAAAGGAGAGCCACAAGATTGCTGCCCACTGCTCCTGAGGGACCTTCTGTACTTTACAGGCCCTCTCTAAAGCAGTCATCCATTTGTGGATATCATCCCCACTCTGGTAGGGAGGGACAATCTTGCTCAGGTTCCTATGGTCATAGGACCTTTCCCTATCTCTAGGGACATGGCTGCCACCATGGGACTCTAGTCCCAACTTTCTTCTCTCCCTAAGGAGATCTAGGGATTCTCTATCTAAAGCCAATTGCTTCTTCCTGATCTCCAGTTGAGTTTCCTCATACTGGACCAGTCTCTTTCTTCTCTCATGAGAGGATTCCCTCCTGTGAGAAGAAACAGAGCTCCCTATTGAGGTGCCAGAGTGGTTAGACTCCTGAGAAGGAGACCTAGACTTTCTGAGCACACTCATAATCCTTCCTGGGGGACGAAGGTGTGGTTCTCCAGATCCTCATCTTCATCTTCCCCAGAAGGGATTGGGTTTTCCAGGTCAGGGTCATTGTCACCCTCCTGGTCAGTTTCAGAGGGGGCTGGGGGTAGTAGTACCCCTGGCCCCTTCCTCATCTGCTGGCCCACCCTCTGCTCCTACCCCTTCAGTCTCTGAGGACTTACTAAGATCATAAGCCACCAACATCTCCTGGAGGTGTTGGGTGGTGGGACTTTGGCCTGTCCTTAATTTCCTCACGTTATACAAAGCTCTCAGTTCCAAGAATGGGAGTGTGTCATACTTGGAGGGGAAGCTCAATGGCTTCCTGCAGGGCATCTCTAGATCCTGCTTTTAAAGACATCACTAGTGTGGTGTGGTGTATGCACTACCTACTCTAGTGTGGCCTACTAAACTCTCTTGAGTTGTAGAAAGGGTTGTGCTATCCCTTAACACACAACTCTAAGTTCAGTAGAACTTACTGATATTCTAAGCTTAAATTATATGTACCTTAGGTACCTTTAGTGGTTTTCAGTTGATCAATTCAATTGAGATTATCTGGTAAAACAATAGCAAGCTGGAATCCCACCGCTGCCACCAATGTGAGAAGTTGGCCTGGCATATGCTGTCCACTAATTATAGTGGGCACCTTGCACCAGTCCAAATCGACTCTTATGGTAGGTAGGTTAAAGACAACCTTATTGAAAGCTATCCTAGTGGTAGCTGTGGAGAGCAGCCTTCAGGCTAAGTCTTGAAGGAATGTAAAGCAGCTTGTTTTACCAGTCTATAATCTCTTGAGTGACCAAATGAAAGAGCACCACACCAGGTATATATTCAAAATATATGTATTTATTACTAAACACACCCCTCTAGTCTCTTTATGAGGCTAGAGTTCGAAGTACATAGGTTATAAGATCTTAAATCACAGTAATAGCACAAATACACGTTTGAGCCCTAGGGGCGTACCAAACCATATACCAATAAAATGGTATGCGAACCACGACTGAACTAGACACTAGGCCTAGAGCCTCTAGAAGTGCTTGGACCACAAGGAACCACCCAAGGTAGTGACACAGGGGACCCACGGGAGACAGCGTGCAGTGTAAATACACAACCGCAATACGCCGTTAACTTCTATGGAGAAAGTCGGGATCGGGAAAATAGAGGAAAGGGACACTTAAAAGAGGACTAGGACAAAACCCTTTGAGATCTAGGACTTTGAAGAGTCTCTACCCATGGGAGCACCGGAGTACTCGTGTTACCTCACCCAGGGAAGCCGGGTGCATAGGTGCCTTTCGGGGTCGGGTTTCGTCGTCGTTTCTTATGGCGATCTGCTGCAAAGTGCTGCTGGCGACCAGGAGAAAAGTGTCCGGGTGGATCCAAGAGTGGATCGGAGTTCTGAAGAACCTGAAAGCAGAGGGGACAGAGTCTGGGTCACTAGCCAGTGACCAGGAGGGCGATGGACAGATGCCCACCGATGTCGAGTGCTTCAAGTTCGTTGACGGTCGTCTTGACTCTTCAGCCACGAGGTCCGGGAGGCGTTGTCGGCGACCAGGAGCAGGATTCGGGCTGTTGCTCGATGTCTGTCGAGTGCAGAGGTGTCGGCGACCAGATTGGACCCAACAGGCCTTGGCAACGGCAAGTCTCGAGTAAGATGTAGATCGTCGATGATGCAGACCAGCAAGGTCTGGGGAACTCACCCAGCAAGGGTAAGTGAGGGCAGGCCTGGAGCAACCAGACTGCCAAGTAAAGAAAAGATTGGCCTTCGGTAAGGGCTACTAGCCAACGGGCTAGCGACCGCGAAGGAGCCTCGTGACGCCACACGTGGAGCTGGCTTACAGGACACTCGTGGAGTGGGGGCCAGTGATCTTCGGTGCAGGTGGTGCTGGAGGCTAGGGCTACTCGGAGCCCAAAGCACGACTTCTTGGGAGACCCAGAAGATGGTGCACTTGCAAGTGTGCTCGGTGTCCAGGGGTCACGGTCTCACGTTACCCACGATAGCCACGGGCCTCAGCTTTACTGGGGACTCAGGGTAGCCTCGGGGAAGTCTGAGAATCCACCTCTGGTGATGCGATGACTTCGGCGTCCGACGGGAGCTTCAGTGATGCGAACCGGACAGATGCTTCTTTGGTGCCTGCCAAGCAGGGGAGTCACTCCTTGACCCCAAGGGAGATTCTTCAGTCCTCTAATCGTGAGTAGAGCGTCGAAGGTCCAGGATTCTGTTTCAGAGTTTCGTCCAGGTATAATCTGCTTTGCAATGGCAAGGTTCCCCCTCTTATACTAAAAAGAGGGGATGGACTAGCTCTATGACCCCACCTATGGGAGGGTCAAGGGAGGGGTGGCTACACCCACTTCCCTTTGTCCAGTTTCGCGCCAGAGCAGGGGCAGGTAGCCCCTGAGCTGGTTTGAACTGGCATATGCACAGAGGAGCCTTTTGCTCCCCCAGTGCAGGACTTCAAAGCACTCTAAGAGTGCACCCACCCAGCCCCAATACACATTATCCTGTCTGGGGAGGTGGTCACACCTCCCTGCAACAGGAAACCTATTGTCCAGGCCTCCCCTGCCGGAGTTTCGTCCAGCAGCAGGAGGCTAGACTTGTGTCTGTGGCAGCAGCATCCATTTTGTGATGCCAGGGCTTCAGAAAGAAGTTACCGGGTAAGCCAGAGTTAACATGTCTTTCCCTCTAGAAGGGTGGAATGCTACCCCCGCCGCCAGGATTGGCGGGGGGTAGTATTCCAAGATGTTTGACACCAAACACGACATGTTTAGGTGCAGCCATTCCAAAGTTAGCATTTTACCGCGAGGATATAATGCGCTTAAGAGTATATGGTCAGGCTGCACTACAAACAGCATCAGAGATGGTCTCCGAACACTGCAGAGGGGCCCTGCTCATGCAGGGGCACCCTCTCACATAGGAACCATGCACTCTGCCTTTAGGATTGATAAGGCCTGCCTTAGGAGTGACTTATAGGTTTATATGTGTGTATGTATTTAGTGATATAGGTAACCTATATCACAGTAAGGGGTGCATGCACCACCCTACCCAGGCTGCAGTAGCAGACCTGTGGTGTCAGTTTGGAGGGCCTACCAGGGGTGGCATAATACATGCTGCAGCCCCTGGCAGGTCCTCTGAGGTACCTATGCCCTTGGTACATAGTATACCATATACTAGGGACTTACAAGGGCCCTCCAGATCCCAATCAGTGATGTGCCTAAGGCACATGGAGACCCTTTTAAAGAGGAAACAGCTAGGCTGGGGTTCTGAATAGCAGGGCCCCAGCCAGACTAATGTCGAAAACCAGTGAAGTATCAGCAAAAAGTGGGGGTACCCCTGTGAAGCAGATCCTACTCTCCTACAGTTATCAGGCAGCTGGGTCCTAGGGACCATCTCAGAGTCTCCTAATGAGACAAGGGAAAACACTGTGGGATCCCCCCCACCTTGGGCACCCCACTCCTCCCCCAGGGCTACACTAGCCAACTGCCGGGGGACTGCACCAGTGGGTGCTGATTTTCCATGCAAAGGGCAACGAGGATTGTTTGCCTTGTGGCCAGGGGCGCCACACTTGTAACACACCAGTGGTCCCTGGTGAACAGGGGGCCTGTCAGGGCCACTGGCTTCTTCTCAGGGGGAGGCTGGGAACCTTTCCCTTGGTTCCCTTGGGGTCTACTTTGGGGCCCTTTATGGAACTCCCTCTGTTTACCCTTGTCCCCCCACTCTTCTGCTGGGGACCATGCCCACCCTTGGCGGAGTCTCCCACGTGACCCTTGTGGACCTGGGTACTCACCCAGCGGTCTGCCTCCTCAGCAAGCTGCCTAGGGTTAGTCAGCTTACTATCAATCAGGTGCTGGCGTAGCTCAGGAAAACAATTACTGGACAAGTGCTCCCAGGCAATCAAATCAAAGAGCGCCTGAAAATCAGTCGCTTTGCTACCCTTTACCCAACCATCCAAGGCTCTGCAAAAGAAGGTCACATATTCAACCCAGGTACTGCCTTCAATCTTCTTACAGTTCCTGAACCTCTGCCTATAAAGCTCAGGGATTAAACCATAACTAGTCATCAATGCATCTTTCATGTGGCTATATGAATTATAGACTTCAGAGGGCAAATCCAACAAGGTGTCCCGCCCCTCACTAAGGAACCGTCCCCACAACCCCTCTCCCCAATCCTTCTCAGGGACCCGGTGGGAAGACATGGCTACCTCATAGGCTTTGAACCACTGCCCAATGTCATCATTTTAAAAAAAACTCCTTCACCACATCTTTGGGAATATACACCCTAGCTTCAACAGGCACAGGCGGTCACACTGCCACCAGAGGGAGTAATCTCTAAGCTTTTGGCCTTCAATTCCAACTCCCTCAAAACCTTCTCATGTTCAAACTGCATTTTCTTTTCTTCTAGGGCTAATTTCCTAGTTTGCATTTCAAATTCTAACTGCCCATTCAGCTTGAGCTTGGTCAGCTCCATTTCGTGCATCCTACTCTCTTTCCTGTCCTCCAACTCTTCTGGAGACAGACCTCTGGCAGAAACACTGCTACCTACTGGGGAAGGTGGTCTTCCAGCCCCTAGACCCAATAGCCCCTCCAGCTGCCCTTCTGCATTCTCTGCCCCCTCCACAGGGGCACTCCTTGATTCGACCCAGGCCCTCAGCGCCTTTTGGAGGTCCTCCTTCCTGGAAAGCCCGGTCATGGACACTTTAAACTTTTTGCAGAAATGCTTGAGCTGCTTGAGGGTGTAGCATTCTAGCCTCTCCTCTTCCCAATCACACTCAACAGAGGCTACTGATGCTGGTTTCTCCATGGTGATTAAACTTGGCAGTTGCAAAAATAGAAAATCCCAGAAAAAATGCTATCAAAGAGTATGTGGTTGCGTTTTGGTCTGCACTCACTAGGTAGTTTTCACTAATTACTGTACATGAGTCACAAATGCAAGTCCAAAATCCTCACCGCTGACCACCAATGTTAGATTTGGGGGTCTCTAGTTGGCAGAGGTAGGTACCTTTGTCCAAATAGGGACCCTTGAGTCTAGTCAGGAAAGTAGGTACACTCCTGAAATAACCCCTGCTCACCCTCTTGGTAGCTTGGCACGAGCAGACAGGCTTAGTTCAGAGGCAGTGTGTGAAGCATTTGTGAACACATACAGTAATCAAGTGACAACACTACAAATGGACACCACACAGGTTGTATATTTATAAAAATAAGTATCTTTTATATAGATTTATCACAAGACCATAAACGATAAAAATAATCCACAGTACTGTCAAGAATGCTTAGTTCTGATCAAAAAGGCTTAATTCAAGGTTCTGTGCGAGTCGGTAGCCTCCTCCGGCTACGGCGATGTCAAGAACAAACAGAGTCTAACAAATCCAGCTGACCGCGTCGAGACGGGCCAACACAGCGTAGACAGACTCGGTCACAGTACCTTTTACTTGAAGCGGCAGGCACGGGCGTGCGAGCCGGATGGCTGTTCGTCGCGGTCGCGATGCAAAGATGGAAGCGTTGCAGGACGCGTTGTCCCTCGATGCGGTGCAGGCAGCGGCTCGTTGACTTTGTCGAGACAGAGTCAGTGAGACCAGGGCCGGGCGTTGCAGGGCGAGACGGTGCTTCGATGCGGTGCAGGCAGGTTGCGGTGCGGCGACGGAGCCGGATTCGGGGGCTTGCGTTAATCAGTCCGGACAGCGGTGCGAGTCGGGCGGTGCGTCGCGAAGCGTGCGAGCGGTGCCCAACTCCGGTGCGGTCACAAGACTTGAACTCAGCAGCAGTGACCGTGTCGGTCGGACCAGTTCGTTTCGGCGTAGCGAAGCATTGCAGGATGCGTTGTCCCTCGATGCGGTGCAGGCAGCGGCTCGTTGACAGAGTCGGTGAGACCAGGGCCGTGCGTTGCAGGGCGAGACGGTGCTTCGATGCGGTGCTTACAGGACACCGAGCCGGTCGTCAGAGTCAGTCACAGCTCCCTAACCCTGTAGCCACTGAAACAGCGTTTCCAGCAGCAATTCACAAGGCTGGTGAAGTCCACTGGTCCTGGGACTTCGGTCAGGGGGCAAGCTCTCTCTCAAGCCCTTGGAGATCCTTCACAAGTTGATGAAAGTCACAGCAAAGCAAAAGTTCCTTTCTCCTTTCTTTGGCAGTCAGGCAAACCACTGCAGGCCAATCCCCCAAGCAGCACTTCAGGCTTAGGGATAGTCTCTCCTCAGTTTCTTCTTGGTTCCGCTCCTCAGCAAAGGTTTCTTCTAGTTCCCAAAAGTGATCTAATTTTCCTGGGGTCTGGGTGCCCCTCTTATACCCTGATTCTCTTTGTTCTCTGGAGGCAGAGAGGCCTTTGCCTAGCTTAAACGAGTTCTGTGCAGCTTTGGAGCACTCTGTGTACATGACTCCTTCTTTCCTTTCACAATGTGGGGCAGGGTACTCAGACGCCCGGCAGGGGGTGGAGCCAGCATTGTGGCAGGCAGGCACAGCCCTATTTAGACCCAGATGCAACTCCTCCCTCCACTCTGGATGCAGATCTCTATATTCAGCCCTGGGCTGCCTCACCCTGTCTCCTGTGGCCACCCCCAGCCCCTGTCACGCACAAACCAGACACATAATACACAAGCTGGCAGAGGCAGGCTGGATAGTTAGGCAAGAAAATACCCACTTTCTAAAAGTGGTATTTTCAAACACAGAATGTTAAAACCAACTTCACAAAAAGATGAATTTTATCATTCTGAGTTCAGGCATACTAAACTCGAATTTCTATCTAGTTCCCTGAGTCAGTTTAGGATTATAAGATGTTATAATCAAACTGCCCATTCTGGCCTATGGGGAACAGGTAACCTTGCAATAGTGAAAAACGAAAGTGGCTGTAATTCACTATTAGGACATGCCACACACACCAGGCATGTCCCACCTTATCCTTACAATGCACCCTGCCCGTAGGCCTACCATAGGGGTGTCTGATATGAAGAATAGGGAAGGTTTGGGGACTGGTAGGTGGGTGCACTTACCAAGTCGACATGGCAGTCACAGACTGCACACAGGCTCTGCAATGGCAGGCCTGAGACACACTTTACAAGCTACTTCTGTGGGTGGCACAACCAGTGCTGCAAGCCCACCAGCAGCATTTGATTTACAAGCCCTGGGCACACTCAGTGCACTGTACTAGGGTCTGACAGTAATTCAAATAAGCCAAACATGGAGTCACTAATTCACATCACAATTTACAATAGGGAGCACTTGCACTTTGGTACTGATTAGCAGTGGCAAAGTGCCCATGAGCATCTAGTCCAGCAAAAACATATCGACAACAGTGGAGGCATTATGAAAAAATGGAAGGGAGACCCACGCCAAGGATGCCAGGTCTAACAATCAGGGTCCACATTAGCCCACCTTAGGGTATAGCCATTCGTTTTGTTCAAGAAAAGATTCCCATGGGCAACTTAAACAGTAAACATAAAGGAAAATGATCACTCATACAGTTGTCCCCCACCGTGAAGGAAAGCACCCTGTGTACATATGTGCGTGAAACTAGTATAAAATCTATGGTGGAGGCTATCCCTCTCCCATTAAACGTATGAGGCATGGGTACCGGGGTAGCTAACAGATCGTTAACAAAACCAAGTTCACTGGTGAAAGTGAGCTCGTTAAACAAAGCTCCTACCCTTGTATGACAGAAGTGGGTACTATGCTCTCCTTCATTAGCCAAACCGCACATTCTATTATCTGCATAATTACATAGGGCGCAATTAAAATCCCCCATCAGCATTATCATTGTATCCTTTGTACCCCCATTGCAAATAGCATTCAGAGTCCCACTTAGATTCTTTACCACTGTTCCAAGTTCATCAAAGGGAACATTGTTATATAGGTTTATCAATATGATGCGATGAGATGTTTTTAATGTCAATTCAATTAGATGATAGTAACAATCCCCCCATGGAAACCTATTTTTTTAGCTGTTAGTTTATTTGAAATGTAAGTACAGATACCATCCTTCGGTCTGCCCCCCAGACCCTTCACTGCCTGTGTATTAAAGGTCAAAAAAACGTTTATGTGGAGTGGTTCTATTGCCCAGGTTTCCTGTAAACATAGAATGTCAATATTCACTATAAGTTCACACCAGACTGGGTTCTGTATCTTAGAACGTAACCCTGAGATGTTCCATGACATAACATAACAGGTGGAACTATCCAAATTAAGCAAGGGCCCCGTTGGTGTCCGCGTTGGAGTGATAGAGTGATCCGTACTAGATGGCACAGGGGATCTAATAGTGCACTGAGGTAGTACCAGCAAGGGGGTCGAACTCTCGGTGCAACCTCCCCTCACCTCAAATTACTTTGTACACAGCAAGGGTAGAACCCTTTCCTTCTCTTTCATTGAATATACACCATTAATCAAAGGCGGGTCTAGTGGGTTTGTGGCATTACCATCTCCCAGCCCTCCATCCCTATCAGTAGGGAACGTCAGTCAGTCGACCTCTTCTAAAGAATAGAGAGGGTCGAAAAAATGATGTACTGGAACATCAAATCTATGCTGTAATAGGCCCATGGTATTTACTTCAGGAAAAAGCTGTGGTGCCCTAGTTGGTTGATAGAAAAAGCCCAGGGGAACTTCACTTATCCCTCTGCTTCTTATTGGCCAATTACCCACCCTGTCCAATATGGTTTTAACCAGGCCTGGAGACCTAAACGATAGCACAACACAGTCTCCAGGCAACGACTTACTAGAGCTTCCAACTCAGGGGATTCGGCGCGCCATCTTGAACTCAGTGAACAACATGTTAGTTATCCCTGTCTTGGTGCTAAAATAGTGTAGCGACTTATTTTTCAGGGTTGACCAGTGTTCATGCTCTCCACTAGACAGTAAGGGTACGTTGGACAAAACCACAGTATATGGGGTAGCTTCCGGGGGAAGATGCAACTGTCTTGGTTCCGATGCATTACCCCTATTCAAGTTCTGAGAGGCTGATCTGTCAAGGATCAGCCCCCCAGAGCTTGTTTTATATCTCTCCCCACCTGATGTTAGCTGCCTTGAAGTGTGATCAGCGCGATCCTGCCCTCTGCTCTCACCCTGTCTACAGTGGGAAAATTCAGGTTGGCTCTGCCGAGGTGCCGATATAATTTCACCTGGCAGCCTGGATCGCGCCGAATTGTTAGTTGAGGTTAGTAAATTAGATCCTTGCAAATGGGAAACTCCATTTGTAACTGTCCGCTGTGGATTATTTGGTATTGGATCTCCTCCACTACTTGTAGATCCTGCCACACATCTATTTTGGGCTAAATCTAGTGGAGATGTTGTAATGTTCTTAACCGACCTTTCCATATTGGTTAGTCTCTCCTTTATAGATGATAGCGTGGTTATCAAAGGCCTTAAAAGGACTGATATAATATCCTTAAGCTTGTGCCAAAAGTCCGCATGATCCAATCCCGTGGGCCCTCCAGTTATTACAATATCGCCTTGAGTCAGGGAGTGCTCCTGATTAATCTCTCTATCTCCTGTCTCAGTCACAGACTCTGGGAGAGTGCTCCGGGGACGTGGTTGCTTGTTGTTGCATTGCCCCTTCCTCTTTTTAGATGGAGTGGCAGGACCTCTCCCTTGACTAATCTTCATTGTTTGGCCCCGCGTGATTATGTTCGGTTTATTAATTGTAGTTCTCAATTCATGATCTTCTAATGGGGCTGGCAGGGCAACTACTACAGGAGTCATAGTGGAAGAGTGACCTATAACGGGTGGAGGGGTTTTAACTATACCCATAACTTTACTTGTGGTGACAGAAGTGGCAGTTTGCGACTCTGTAGGTAAAAGCTCAAGTGACAATCTGCGCTCGGTCAGGGCGATATCATGTATCAGGGCAGATTCCGCCCTTAGTAAAAAGGCATCTAACGTCCCAACCACCCCCTGCCCCACTAATGACTTTCGTTTGCTCATACTAAGGCCCCCACCAATGCAATTCTGAGACTATTATATTTGTTAAATTTTTCGAGCTTTAAACCCACTTGCCCACAAGTCAAGCATCAAGCACGCAGTCCTTAAAATCAATCAGAAAATCAAAATGTCAATACCGTGGCCCAGCCCGGCCTCCTTCAGGCGCAGATGAGCCCGCCCGCACACGTCCCGCGCTGCGGGAGCCAGCGGCCGCTTAAGTGCGCCGGCTGACGCACACTAAGCGCGCTGGTGCCTCCTGGCGCGAAGGCTGCTGGGCGTTGTGGTCCGGTTCCTTAGCGCAGCTAAAGTGCGCTGTGCTCTGTGCAGGGTGTATCAACACCGAAGGGCTCCTGCTCCTGCCCCGATAAAGTGCGCTGTGCTTTCTGCCAAGTGAGTAAATCTATCACGAACAGCTAGAGGCATAATGCTCTGACCATGACCTCATTAACAGATTGGCCCTTAGGCACTCTAAGCCTCATTTTATGGGTCACTCACTCCACTATGAGGCACAGGTGGGTGACCCAACTACTGAGGATGGCAGTGGCAGGGTTTGTTTCATAGGGAGAGGGGGTTACCTGGGGAGGTGGAGTGTGCCACACCTTCAGATAGTCTTTGAGATGAGGCCTGTGCTTTGCAAAGCTGCGCAGGTGCCCAGGACGTTGCATGTGTTTGTAGGAATACTACCTGCTGCTAAGGAATGCACTAGAGTCTGCAATAAGTCACACTCTCTACTCCTTGCGCCTACTTGAACATAAATCTGCTCGCTCAGTGTGGTTCACGAGTGCTGCACAAGTAAGGTGACGTGGGCCAGTAGTAAATCTTACTGAGTTTGGAATATGGAGAGCAGGGTTATAATCCCAGGTGTGGCTTCGGCCACCGAAATTGTCTCATTCGGGGTAAATGATTTCATCTGTTGGCACTAAGAACACGTAAGAAGCTGAACTGCTAAAGTAAATATGACTGTAAGTAAAAATGCTATTATGTTTTCACACATGCTTATATTTCAATGAATATATCCATTTACTCACGCACATTTCCTGTCCTATACACATAACATTTACTTTTCTTTGTCCATTGCCATAGTTGCACACGCACAAAGTCACTGTGTGCCTGCGTTTTAGCACACAACAGTAATCTACCTCTGCCTCCTACTTTAACAGGTACACTCACAGATGCTTTTGCACATTCACTTGGGAGCAGGCACACTTCATCACAACATGCTGCCCCCACTCTTCTGTGTGCTGACCTGCTCCTTCATCACGTTCTCTGTTATTTTTCACTCCTCACCACATCTCATCCTGTCTTAGTGTTTGCACATTTATGCACACTTGTGTACACTCTCAGTTCCCGGTTGTGACTGCACACCTGCAGTTACACACTCATTCCCTTTCCGTCGCTCCTATGTCCACCTTACTAATGACCTCTAGTGATGTGTTCACCAGGCACTTTATTTCCTTGGAGAGCTTGAACAATAGTCCAGTGGTCCTAATGTGATCGACCTCGGGAGAATGAAAGGCTGAGGTGTGGTTAGAACTGCAACCTGTGACTTTCAGTTCACCACAATATTCCTGCGCCATGAGTGAGCTCCCTTACACCATCTCTTCCGACTCCTTACCTCAGTCACAAACTGGGATGGTCTTTTACCCGTAGGTAGTTAAAAGTCCTCCCTCTCAAAAATGACAGCCCCTTGAAGTAATTGCCACTTGCTGTTAAGACCAAATTGCCCTACAAAACATGAAAGTGATGGCCCAATATGCCAAGCACCTTGTCTCCATGACTTATTTTAAGCAGTGGGGTGCTCGGCAATGCACGCAGGGCTTTGAAGTTGAAATGCAAGTAGTGCAGGCCTAGCTATATATATAGTAATGTCATATGCAGTGACAAAGCTGCTGAGAGGACTATGGGTGTAGCGACATTTACGGCTGGGCTGGGACACAGCGACACAGAGTGGTTATGTTTTCTGTAATGACCACTACACAGTCCCACTCCCAGAATGGAAGCGGAGGGCTGACTCTAGTGGGAAGAATTACCATAGAACCAATGAAACACCAGGAATTTAACACTTAACCTTCAGAGTCAGAGTCTAAGGCTTTCCCAATAAGCCAAAGTGACTCTTTACTGTGGCATGTGACATGGGGATGTCTCTCCCATATGGACCTCTGCCCCGCGTGATAGCAAAATATTGAGGGAAATATGCAGCTGAAACGATCTGCAAAATGTTGCCTCCAAGGCTCATACACTCGATCCTTCCCATGTAGTGTAAGCACTTAACCCCTAGGCTTCACTCAACGGGCCCCACTGAACCACCTGCATTCTCCTCCATCACCCTACTCACCTTCCCTGCCCTCTGGCCCTCTGGAGCCACCACCAAGAGATGGCGAAACAGTCTCCCAAGTCAGTTGAGAAAAGCTATCGAGCCTGTGTCGATCCCAGGCGGTAGGGCATGAAACAATGGCAGTCATTGAGGTGGTGATGTGAAGTGGAGCTGGAGCATGCAACCATAGTGGTATGGTGAGCAGAAACAAAGAGACCTGCTCGCCACATTGTGGCTCCTTATAAGGGGTGTGTTCCTATCCGCAGCACAATACTGCTTCCAGGTTAGTGTCCACTGCGGCCAATCATCGCCCCTGGCCGACCTTTGACCTGAGGCGTTCAGCACAACCAGGGTGCATCCCCGGGCTCCCTGCCATATTCATAGGCTCTCCCGAGTTGGGAGATCCTTGGTAATTCCCACTCCAACATAAACCACTTTGGGTAATGATTCGGACACTGAAGGTGTAAAAATTATTAATCTCACTCTATTCTAAACCATTTTAGGGAATATGTTGAGCCTGAGGCAGTATGATTTACTATTGCCAGTCCGACCCTAACCACTTTGAAAAATGTTTGGGACACTAAAGGGCTTAGAATTACTATTTCCACTCTATTCTAAACATTTTGGGCAAGGCGTCGGACACTGAAGGGGTCACATTTACTTTTCTCCCTCCAATGTTAACTACGTGGGGGAAAATGTTGGACACTAAATGGGCCAAATTTACTATTCCTGTCTCAATATAAATACATTTTAGGAAAGGTATTATAAAGGAAAAACGCCAAAATCACAATAATAAACCATTCTGTAAACAGTTTAAACAATTATAGTTATCATAGTTACTCTTTCACCCCAAAATAATTAAATGATATATAATTAAAAAATATGACAAATACATATGTATGTATTATTAACACTAAAAAGTACAGTAAATGTCTGGAATTATTATGCTTAAAAAGCAAAACACAGTAAAAAATAAACATCAGAAAAAATATCAATTTTGAAAAAAACATGCAATAGAAAATCAAAACTTTGAACTGAATATTCATTTTTAATTGTAATAATTAAAAATGTATTTAAATATTCAATATAAATGTTATCCAAGTATTTTTGTAATACATTAGTATATTAATATATACAATTAATAACCAACAACAGATTATTTTGTATTATAAAACAAATGTAAAAATATCAAATTAAAACAATGTTACAATAATTATACATATAATATATCAAATGAAAATACAATAGAACAAACATGTACAATTAAAATTAAAAATATCAACTAAATATACCATTAAAATAAAAAAGATTTAAAAATATAGTTAAATGTAATCTAAATAATAAAAATGAATTAAAAAATTCATTTTTAAAAATCAGACTTCAATATATATATTTAAAAAACTTCCCACTCTTTTCCCCTGTAAACTAACCGTGGGCGGAGAACTCCGCTCCACCCGTGGAGTATGCAGAGATTTGCCTACTCCGCGTTCCGCGGAGAACGCGGATTAGGCGAATCTCCACACACTCCACGCAGATCACTGTGAAAACGCTGAGGAAGAGGAGGACGGCAGCCCGGGGATGCCGCAGTCAAGGTAAGTATTTATTATTTTACCTTTAATGTATATTTATTTCATTCTTACTGGGGGGGTGGAGGCGGGCGGCGGAGCAGAGCGAAGTTCCACGGAGTTGGTCCCATTACTGTAAACGCTACATCCCGCAAATAAAAATATGAATACAAATCTAAAGATCCCTAATAATCTTTAAGATACTTAAAAAAACAAAACATTATTCTACATACAAAAAAACAAACTACCAGAAAAATATACACCATTTAAAAATATTACATGAAAACAAACACAAACATTACAAACATTTTAAAAAAGATATTACTTTTAACAATATTTTTGAGAAACAATATTAAAAACAGTTCTAAAAACTATATTTTTAGTTTCAAAATTTTTGTAGATGATATTTTCCACATCACAATAATCTCACAGGGATATTCTTGTATCACAATATTAAAAACTTTTTTTTGTCCAAATGCCCTGGGGAGAGCAGTGTAGAATAAAGTATACCCGCTGCTTCAGGACATCCTTAATACTGCTAGCTAAGGACATGTTAATAAAGAAATGTTGGGCTGCTGAGACAAAACCATTAAAAAGAGGCATCATGAATATTATTCAGATAATTTGAGACATCCATAGGTCAACAATTCTCTCTTCGGGAGCCCACAAATAAGAGGAAAACAAACATGTCACTAAGGGCCCGATTA
Source organism: Calotriton arnoldi (assembly GCA_963921515.1). Classification (NCBI taxonomy): domain Eukaryota; kingdom Metazoa; phylum Chordata; class Amphibia; order Caudata; family Salamandridae; genus Calotriton; species Calotriton arnoldi. Next base: position 1,721,484 of record CAWUFW010003047.1, read on the forward strand.
TGATGGCCGTCATATGAGCATCCGACCGGAATCGTAGCGGGATTGGAACCGACCAACTAGTGGTCGGCGGTCCCACCCACAAAATTATGATGTGACCGCTGTGTAGGCGATTGGAATCACAGCTTTTTCCATTTCTTCTTCTGCTGTGGCCCGGGAAGGGCAGCAGCACAGGATGCAATGGGAAAAGGGATGTTTTTAAACATCCATGCACAGTGTGTCAGGCACCATGTGGTGCCTGGAACACGGGGCATGGATATTCAGGGGGGGCACCTCCAGGCCTCTTAGAAGAGGTGCAAAGTCCCTTTCTGACAGCCTTTCCACCCCTATTGAAGGGAATATGATCCGACCCATGGGCCGATGGGCTCCTGACGTCCTATTCAGGTCCTAAATGGGTATCAGGTTGCACCTGCAAAGTTCAAATTCCAGATGTACCTTGTTAACTTCGCTCAGGTGAAAGTTACTGAGAATGTAATATTATTGATATGTACATGGCAACAGCAGAAACAGAGACAGCTGCCCATGATCTAAACCTTAGATGTTATTAATATATGAATTAGTTTTGTTGCATAGACTTTATTAACTTTTCATGTTAAAAATACCACCAAGATGCATTTTTTCTTGGGAATAGTTGTGTGGGCGAGGAATGTGTGCTGTATCATAGAAATCACACATCCCCAGGGATCAGAGAAACAACATTCTTGCTTAGAGGATGATTGTTAGCTACTTCTGGTGCAAACACTGTTGTGAGAATGGGTGGTTTGTTTGTTTTAAGGAAATAGATGTGGTAAATATGTAACAATTAGTACAATGAAAGAATTTGCAACAGACTAACCATTACTTTTATTTTTCTTGCGCTTTTTTAGGAGGTGAGAGGCACATGTTTACTATTGTGGAAATAATCTAGTTCCCTGTTAATATAAACTTTTATTTGCAATAATCTAAAATGTGTGCTGCAAGACACCACTAAATGATCTTTTTTTCACCCTTAGCATGGGCCATGCATCGGACTCTGGACATAACAATGGAGTAAGAAAACACAGTTAAAACGATAAATAACAGGTTCCAATCCCAGTTAATAAAAAATGGAAATATCGCCGTTCAACGGTTAATGTCTTTTCAGTCTGTGAGTGCCTGTGCTGTTATGGTGAATGGATAATTGTTCCATAAACACAATGATGTAGATTTGTATGGCAAAGTAAAATATTCCAATTTAAGTAGACCAGGCACTTACTTAGAAGAGAATACAATGGAAAAATGTCCTTCACCATTAACCTTTATGCTTTAGAGGAAATTGTACTGGTGAATTGTCTCCAGACAGAGTGCCTAAATCACAAATCACTCATTAGGGGTTTGACTGATTTTTGGTACAGGTACACTGAGGGAATAGAATTTCTGACTCCAGATGATATTCCCACACTAAAATTCAGCAATTATGAATGTTGTCCCCGGAATAGGGAATAAACCAAAAGAACTGGGAATTCCAAATTCAACTTTTGTGTGTTTTTCGGGATCCTGGGACAAATGTGCTGACATTTTGCAGGTGCTCAGAGCAGGTAGAAGATGTCAGCAGAAGAGCTGAGTGTTGTCTGCTCCCCTTTGAAGCTGCAGGTGTTGATGGGAGGTGAGGCTGTGCGTCTGCCAGCAGCTCCTGCCCATTTCTGAGTAAGTGCTTGTTGTCTACTTGTAATGGTCTGGGCTGATATCCCACACCTGGAGTTGTGCTGAATCTTGAAGAGAATCCAATAGCTATACAGGATCCATCATTGGTCATCATATTGAAAAAACATTTTTACACCTGGGTTCTCTACTAGATTTAGGCCTTATTGTTGAATTTGGAGGGGTTTCCACTCTAACCAAGATTCAAGCAGGCATTTAGTAATATTTTTTTATAAAGTTAGCCAAAAGAGAGAATAAAAATACAAAAAGATATGGTGGTGGTGTTCGATACAGATCAGGCGCAGAAGCAGGGCCCACATGTGCATGGAGATAGGCAAGCAATTCATTCTGCTGAACAATCATGTTTAGGCTGAGCTGGAGTGACACCAAAAATCATACCAAATGGCAGAGTGGGTAAGGACCTCCACAGCAGCGGTGAATGTTTAATAGAAAATTGGGAATTTCACCAAAGATTTTACAATCTCTCAATTTTCTGAAATTGACAATACTCAGGAAATTAATTTCTTTCCACTGGACATCTGAGGCAGATGCAACTTTTCTCATTTCAAACAGAGTTTGACATTTGCTCTTGTCCTACGCCATCCTGATCCCACTCCACCTTATGTAATGCAGCTCATCTCACTGTGAGAGGTGTCTATCTCAACAAGATCTCCAGAAGAGGCTCAAACATCATGTGGTCATTTTTTCCGGGAAGCTTCTACCAGCAGAGTAGAATAATATAATAACAGATTTAGAATTTTGGCCAATAAGGTGGCTTTTCAGGAATGCAGGCATATATTCTTGGGAGTCAAAAAAAGAGTGACTATTTATTCTGTTTGTAAAAACTTGCAGGTTTCTGCATTCAACAAATGTTAATACTGAGAAAACATGGTGAATGTTATTTTTCTGTGAATTTTAATTTCATAATTACATATAAACCAGTCTTGAGCCCCCCCTTTCTTTCTTTTTTGGACTGGAGCACCCTTACTACTTCACTACCCCTTACGCCTTACAGTCGGGCAGGCCGTGGATCCAGCGGCAGCTTGTGAAGTAAGTAAGAACACCAGTCACTTGTCGCCCAAAGCACCTGCACTTTCTCCCTGGGGACTTCATCCCCCATCAAGCATAGCGCCAGGAGGCGCCAACGCGTTTGTTACTGTGCCAGGAGGCACATAAAGGCAGCCTCTGGGAGCACTTGCCGTCCAAAAGCACCTGCACTTTTTCCCTGGGGACTCTCATTCCCCCTCAAGCATAGCACCAGGAGGCACCAACACGCTTGTTACCTGCGACAGGAGGCGCATAAAGGCAGCCTCGGGCTCCAGCAGCGCGTGCGTGCCCGTCGGAGCCCGGGGAAGGCTCACCTTCTTGGTTTTTCTCACCTTCACACCGGAATAGAGGCCTTAAGTTACAACCTGGTGAAGTGCTGTGAAGGTAAAAGCTTTAACCTCCCCTAACTGTTTATATAGAAGGCCCTCTTCACTATGGGAAAATGGAAACTCACCCCTGCCGCAAAAACCACTGACGCTACTTTAGATGGCTTCCTCCAAAAGGCGGTAGGGGCAATTAATAAGGAAATAGAACTGGCTGAGAGAAGACTTTCACTAGCCCCACTCCTTGATCCACCTGCCCCGGCCACCGGAGACTCCCACACAGTTACGGCTGAAATAGATTCTGATCAGAGGCCACAATCTCCACTTTCGCCCACTGTTATTATTCTGAGTCAGGGTGACTTATGTGCCATACATGAGAGAGATGAGCTTGTCCGTTTAACCAACTATGGAAAAACTGAGTCCCAGAGCGCAGCAGGAGGGAAGAGGAAGCTCATTGAATTGGCAGGGGTGGACCATAGACTGAAGGGCCAGTCACCAAGAGTGAAGAGAACTAAACAAACCCATTCTCTAGGGACTGCCTGTAGAACTCGCAATGGTGGAGGAAAAACTACTGCACAGGCCGAAATGGACACATTGACTGAGAAAGTCAGCAAAGTAGTAAAAGAGGCTTTGGTACCTATTTCATCTCGCTTAGTTTGCATAGAAGAGCATCTTGCCCGACTATTACAGGATCCAGGGAAATTAATGGCAACTAAAGAACAAAATGATATGGCCACCATATCTAGCCACAAAGATAAAAGGGTAGATGATGCCCCCTAGTGCCTCTCTGGGTGGATTGGCCCCCACTTGTGGATCATATACCACAAATAATCAGGTAACCTTGCAAGACTTCCCCCTTACTAATGTCAATAACAAATTAACAGTCATGACAGCATGGAAACCTGGGCTGGTCCTTAACGGGGAAAATCGAAGGAGGGGGCAGGGGATGGCAGAGCAGTTAAGACCTGGCCCTCTTAGTGGGGGGAGACAGTCACAAGAAAACACAAACATAGTAGGTCCAGGGCATAGTCTCCTAACCGGGCTGGGGGAAAATAACATCTTAAACTTACCCCTTGATTGCACCCCGCACACACGAGAAGAACAAGTTCACAATGTGTCAACCTAGGGAGAGACTCACACGCAGATGGCATTGAAAAAAGACAGCTTATAAATCCACATGGTCCTACTTCGCAAAACACTATCAGCTTTAGTAACAGCATAGACAAACCTGAAAGCCCTTCTCCGCTTCCTATTTCAATCCCCAAAAATAATCTTGGAGGGGAGGGTTCTGGCATAGCAACCCCACCCACCATGCTTGTCATTAACCAGACTGAGGTGGACTCGGTGAGCCAGGATCACACTACTTCTCCATTTAAAATTATTTCCTGGAACATCGCAAGTATATGTCCAAAACTGCCTAATGAGGTATGGTTGGAGTACATTAGGGGTTTTGATATCATCTGCCTCCAGGAAACATGGCATAAGGTTGATACTGTGTTGGACCGTTAGCATTCCTTCACTGTCCATGCAACACCTTCACCAGCTGGGAGGGCAAAAGAGGGCTGGTGACTCTAATTTCAGTCAAATATGGGTCCATACAAGCCCATGTTGTGAAAACCTCACCCTGGTACCAACTAATCCTGATTTCCAACTTGATTCGGGTTAAGTTACTACTGGTAATTTGGTATTATAACATCTTTGACCAAAATAGCTGTTATGTTATCGAAGTGCTACAGGCGGAGATCAATAACATTGCGGGGAAGTGGCAGCCTTTATGTATCCTCTGGGTGGGGGACTTCAACTGTACCACCTGTACGTATAGCACCAAACAAGTCTGCGGGTTGCTGGATATTGAGGGCCAGCCTCAGCCGCATTTTATCCACACATCACAGGGTGAGGCTCTAAACTCCATTAATAATTGAAAATGACCTGGGCCTTATTAATAATATTAATAACTCGAACAGCAGCCCCTTACCACAGTGCCCTACTTATGTTGGAGGAGGCAGAGAAAGTTTGATTGATATTATGTTCATCACGAGAACGTTTCCACCACTTGTCGGCGACTTTGAGGTGGAATCAAATAATGCAAGTGACCATAATCCCCTCATTGTTTCTTTTAGTATAATAGCCCAGGCAGGGATAGGTGATGTTTGCCCCATTCACTACAACCGCAATAAAGGGGTAAGATTAAATTGGGGCAAAATAAACCCTATCCAATTTGAGGAGAAAACTGTCACAGCAAATTTAAAACTTATTATGAGATGCCTCCAAGATGACTGTCCCCCCGACGAGGTAGTTCATGACTTTGAACTGATCTGTGCAGATGTAGCCACAAATCTAACCAGATCAGTCCAGAGAAGGGAACCGCAGGAGACACTGTGGTTTAACATTGAGTGTTCCAGTGCTCAAAAGATCCTTAAAATGGCCCTCCATGCTAACCTCCGTGATAGAATCCTAACTAAAAACTCAAGACAGGCTTATAAAAGCACTATTAAACAAAGGAAAGAAGAACTGAGGAGATTAGCTTGGGAAGATCCGGAGAGAGCCAGTGCACTGAAAGACACTAACAGCTTCTGGGACATTATCAACCGCCCTCTATTTACGGAAGAGGTTAGACGTGTGGATTCACTGATTTTGGGGGAAGCCTGGGAATCACATTTTTCTGCAATATTTAACCCTAACAGTGTCCCGTTAGATAAAGAAAGTGGGGAACCGACACTGGACTTAACCTTGGCCTCCCAACTAAGTGCATCCCTCACAGTGGCCGAGGTTGAGGAGGCTTTAGTGAGGGGAATCTCTATGAAAGCCCCAGGCCCTGATGGGGTTCAACTAGACCTGTTCAAAAGAAACCCCAGCCTGTGGGCACCCCTGCTCACCAATGTTTTCAAGGCTGTGGTCATTGGCCCTATTCCAACAACTTGAAAGGAGGCCACTGTGGTTCCAGTGTATAAAAAGGGCAACAGGAGTGACCCTGCCTGTTACAGGCCAATTTCACTTATCGACGCCACTGCAAAGGTGTTGGGCAGGGTCGTCCTCGCACGCCTTGAGACCTGGGTGAGCAGCACAGGGATCATGTCAAAAATGCAATATGGTTTTAGAAAGGGGGATGGACACCACAGAACAGTGCCTCAATTTGTCGATGATTATGGGCAAGTACATGAAGACCAGGAGGGGCTCCATCCACCCGGCCTTCATGGACTTGTCCAGCGCTTTTGACACCGTTAATCGTGAGAAATTGTGGGGACTAATGGGGAAAATGTGTTTTGAAGAAGCTCTCATTTCCCTCCTGCATAGGCTTCATACTTCTACTACGGTTGCCAAAAGATATGGCTCATGGGGGGAAAAGACTAGGCCCATTGTCTCCACAGAAGATGTTTGGCAGGGGTGCATTTTAGCTCCATTTCTCTTTTTATTGTACACTAATGGCTTAGAGGCATTTTTAATAGAGAAGGAATTTGATTTTCCTAGAATTGGAGGCAACCCGGTCCCTTTGTTGTCTTATGCTGACGATACCGTGCTAATGGCTTTGACAGCTAACAGCCTCCAAAAATCACTCAATGCTTTTTCAGATTTTATGTCAGCACTGGGCCTAAAAGTCAATTTTATTAAATCGTACATTATGGTGTGCGGCTCCAAATCAACTAAAACAAGAAAATTCGCTGTAAGGGGTAAGACCATTGATAAGTTGTCTAATTTTTTCATATTTAGGGAACATTTTTAATAATACTATGAATTGGGATTCCCTCATCACTGCAAGGGTTTAACATACTAGCCGGGTTGTGGAGGGGTTATTCCGCTTTGCCTGCAAGCTATGCCACAAGCCGGTGACAGAGTTGGTCATCCTCTATAAAGCTAAATGCTTATCTGTTGCATCCTATGGGGCATGAGTTTGGGGTTACCACAAAAGCCGACACCTACAGGTCTTGGAAAACAAATTTATAAAAAGGCTATTGATGACCCCAAATAGTGCCCCCACACTATTTGGCATCATGAGCTGGGCTTGAGGATCGAATAGATATTGGCCCGTTGCTCATTTGGGCAAAAATCTGGCTATCTGAGGACTTAATGTTCTCAAGGGAAGTACTTAAGGACTGCATCCACTTAGATAGTGCATTATCGATCCTTTGGCTCCGTTTCGTGAAAGATAAACTCCATGAGATAGGCCTGGGGCACTATTATGACAACCCTGCTAGTATCCACACAAATGCGAAAGCTATTATAAAAGAGGCACATTATTCTGGGGCAACTATGCGCCGCTTACAATTGGTAGCGACAGGTCCCTCATGCTTGTTCCCTGCACAACTACAATTTTACCATCAAAGTACAAGCACGATTCTTTTTGACTAGACTTCGTTTATGTACCTTGCACTTTCTCGTGGCATTCCCCAAGCAATCAGGATGGGTTGATAAATTAACGCTGTGCCCGTGTGACAATTTGGCAGCTCAGAGCACTTTGCACTTTATGTTGTTCTGCCCTCTTTATAAAGACCAGAGGGGAAAATATTTAGCCCCACTTTTGAGGAAAATCTGGCCCTGTACTTATATCGACGGTTTTAATTTTTTGCACTCCTTGTCTATTTACCTATTTGCATTGCAGTTTTTAATTACATTAAAGCTGCAATGTCTATAAGAAAACGCTATGAGTCACAATAGATGAACAGAACTTTTGTAACCTTTTAAATAATAATCATTCATATTTATGAAATTTTATGTTCGAAAATACTGTTGCATTGGGTATTTGGTGTTAGGGATTATGGGCCAGATGTATGTATCTAGCATTTTGCGATTTCCTAATTGCGAATTACAAGGATTCGCAATTAGGAAATCACAAAATGCAATATATGAAGGTGTATAATACACCTTTTGCGATTCCTAGGGGGTCGCAAATGACCTACCTCATGAATATTTATGAGGTAGGTCGCAATTTGCGACCCCCTTAGGAATCACAAAAATCACAGGGATGGTAGCCTGCTGATATCAGCAGACCACCAAGTCTGTGATTGCTTTTCAATAAAGCAATCTTTTTTTTTTGTAGAGTGACCGTTTTCCTTAATGGAAAACGAGATGCTTTGAAAAGCGAAAAATGAAAAGTTTTCTTTTCATTTTTAAGAGCAGGCAGTGGTCCATGGGGCCACTGCCTGCTCTTAAAAATGGTTTTACAATCATTCACAAAGGGGAAGGGGTCCCTTGGGGACCCCTTCCCATTTGCAAATAGGTTACCACCTACTTGAAGTAGGTGGTAAAATCCGAATGTTTTGCGACCAAATTTGCGGTTACAAAACATTCATACATACCGATGCGATTCGGTATTAGGAAGGGATGCTCTTAACACGCGCCTTCCTAATACCGAATCACAAACCCATTTTGCGATTCGGTAACAAGTTACCGAATCGCAAAATTAGGTTTACTGCGAATCTGCCCGTTTGCGAACGCAAAAATGCTTGATACATCTGCCCCTTTATCCCTTATCTATGTGAGTGAATGTTATCTATTGTTTGTTTTTACTGATTTTATTTATGCCACTGCACATAAAAGATATGAAAATTTTAAAGTGTAATGTATGTCTGTGAAACTTTTATGGTCTTTGGAACAGAATAAAGTTACTTTGACTTGACTATAAACCAGGAACCAAGAATGCTAACAGAGAAGGCTTTTCCAGATAAGGAATCCAAAATCAGATAAGAATGATTTGATACCACCTAGTATTCAATTGGGTGGTTCGGTAACTGGACTTATTATCTCACACTCTTTTCAGAATGCAATAATAGAAGTCATTAAGACTGTGGGCCCTGTTCTCTAGTAACAAGATCCCATTCACAGTATAGGAGATAGTATTTTATTTAAAGATAATGCCTTACTTGTACCAACTAAAGAGCTGCACTAACAAGTTTTTACTTGATGTCACTTGTCTGCCTTGATTCATCATCTGGGAGAAGAGTAAACACTCTAAACTAGTAAACAATGGTTCTGGCTAAACACATGATGTGACACTTGTGCCTGGAATAAAAGTACACATTTTGATCCACCTCGTCAGAAGTGTACTACACCATTTTAGTTGTATCAGAAATGCTGACTGAAGAGGTGCATTTTATTCAGTTGAAAAAGGTTTCCAGCACAAAAGAGTTACCAGAGGTGCATATTCAACACATGGGGGGTGTTCATTCTCCATATTGCTTGATTACATGTATTGCTTCCATTCAAGTTACTGGTCGGTGCCCCCGGTTTGTTTCCAAATGCTGGAAAGCATTGTGTGCAGCTTTGAATATCAAAGCTCATCTGACTTTCAAATGTCTTCGGCATACACCCTCAGACCGATGGATACACTCAGACCTATCGACACAGTGAGAGTGTTAATCAAAGCATGTTACTGTGTTTAATGTGGACTCAACAAATCAGAACTACCAAAGTTGCTCCAAGCAATTCCATCAGCTATTTGCACCAGACAATCAATGCTAATTTTGTGCCTGGCATATGAAAGGAGAAAGGTCTTAAGGGCACACCTTTTCTGAACAACAAGCTATGGCATAATCAGCCTCTAATGTTGAGAGCGATGATAATTTCTGTGTGTTTTTGCAGAGACTTGAAAATGTTTCTGTTAGTCAGTACTCTATGTAGTTCTGTGGGAAAATGTTTAGCTTTGCAAAAATTACACATATTTCACTTTGTCATTTAATGAAATTGTTCTTTTTACAATAGATTGTGTTGTACAAACAACAGTTTGGCATAACATAAGGAGTACAGATTTCCTCACACTTTGCGTGGGTTTGTGTCACAAAAGTGATTCAAACTGGCACAAAATGATTATATTAAATTTACTTTCCAGCACAAGACATGTTTCGTGCTGGAGAATTGTATGAAAGTACTGCTTTGCATTACTTTGTGTCAAGGAGGTCTTTCCATGGATGGTACATGGGAGTTCCCATGCATCACACTTGGACTTGCCTTTACTTCTCCAAACACTTCTGAATTTACATGTGTGCTGCACTGTAAAGCACACATCCAAAGTGGGAAAAGTTTTAAAGTTTGTCTTGGCATAGTAGTTTTTGTAGTGAAAGAGTGCCCTTCCCGTACAAAATCTATGTAAAACATGACACAGACACTTTGGCACTATGGTGCCAAGGTGCAAAGGTGTATGATTGATGCTAGGCAGTCTGATTGTGCACCAGTGCTAGTGAGAGAACAGAACAGTGGCACATTTTAGTAGATATGGTGCCATCCTGCTCGCTCCCTCTCATGCAAGAGAGTGCAGGAACTGCTGCACTATGTTGTGTGACATCCTTGTAAATCTGGGCCGTAGTTTGCAAGGATGTGTTTTCATGTTCAATTTCCATTGTCACTAGAAATCTTGTACAAAAATAAATTTACTGAACTATACTGCGCAAAACATTAGCTTTCAGAGAAATATTGTGACAAATATTTCCTAGATTGACTGGGTTCTATTTGAGTGACAACTATCTTGCTGTGCAGTGAATACTATTTGGCAAACAGGAAAAAAACTGTTCAGTCGAAGGTAACCAGAAATATTTTGCTGTTGGAAAACCAAATTTCCTGTACTCCTGCTTCTCTTCCATATATAATTAGTGCATAGCTTATGTTCGATTTTTCTAACTTTTGTCAATAACTAAGTTAAATGATATGGTATTTAAAGACTGTAGACAAATAACACTAGGCTAGGTTAACTTTGTTGTCTAGAGTAAACATTGTGGCCTGCAGTACCTAAAGCGATGTCAGCAGTGAGCACTGATGTCACTAAGCAACTTTGCTTGAAAGGGGAGATTTTAACATATCAGATTATTGTCTGGGGTTGGTGACAACCAACCTCAAGAAATAATTACAATTCCTGTCAGAGTGAACCCTTAATGTCACTAAATTAACCTGAGCTCATCCACCTGGCAGCTATGGCACATAGCAGACCTGCTTAACATAGGGGATGTGAGAAGTAATTATGCTGTACCAAAACAGTAATAAAATCAAAACACCAAGCAATGAAAATCCCTAACTAAATTAGAAAAAACTAGAATAAAATGTAATAAGCAAAATTACAAAAATCCAATAAGGAGAACCAGAGATATGAATGTTAAAAGTTGAGTAGAAATAGCCCAAAAAAACACAAAGCACCAATGAGAGACTATGGGTGCAGTAGACCAAGATGTAGGTGTAATGTCAGGCTGCCCACAATGGAGCACAGGTTGAATACACCAATCATGCTCATCTCGGTCATAGATTTTACCTTCTGTTTTAATCTTTTTAGAACAACTCCTCTGGGTCACTTCTAAGGTTCCCAGGACCTCAGGATTAGCATTTAGGGGCAATGACAGCTATGTCTCACTCCAGCAGTGGCCACCAGTTGCTACTAGTCAGCTGGGCACTAAAGGGAAAAGACATCTTGCAGCTTGTTGTCTCCCTTTCTCCACAATGGATGTCAGCCAACTGACCCTTGGCATCCACCTCTTTGTCCTGGGTGCAAGGGGGAGCAGGTCCAGTCCTTCAGGGCTCCTCACAGGTCACAGACAGAAGGTTAGGTCCTCTTTTTTTTCTGCAGGTCCAGAAAGTGTTCCAAAGTTGGTGCCTTGATTTTCAAGCTGGCAAATGTTTCAGCCACACTAAACGTGGACTCTGAGGGATGCTGGTGTGTGTGGGAGTGCCACAGGGAGTTAGTGTCCAACCACATCTAACATGAAAATCCAATTTGAAGCAGGCACTTTACCTGCAACACACTCAAAGACAGATGTCTAGTAGTAGAAAAGCAGGGCCTTTCACCTACTAGATGGGATACACAAGAAATGCCTTTGCATCCTGTTTGTGCCCTTTCAAGTGTGCCACAAGTGTTACATGTGGCTCAAAAGACATGTCAAGCTGGATTTGACCCTGTGGTGTCACAGGATACCTACAGACCCCATTCAGAAGATTCTGTGGTGCTTAGAGAAAGGAGCAATCGCTGGTCATTCAGGTCAGCCTATTGTTTGCTGCAAGAAGGCGTTTCACATCTCATTCACCCTTTATTTAGGCCACATACAGGCTAGGAGAAGCTGGATACCTAATGCAAATTGCCATCCGGGAACTTCAGGCAGTCAAAAGTTAGTTTTCCATAATTTACATTATGACTATTACTTACCATTGAATTCGAATTTATTAACTTATAAACATACTGGTCTAATTATTTTTCTAGCTCATCCCATTCCGGACGTATAGTATTAGTATTTTACTATGCACTCTGGGTTTCTACGTAGGGCAGCTAGGGCGGCCACAGAGAAACTTGCTTTTTTAGGCCTTGTCACAGTAGGTACATGATAAAATTATTTTTCTACATGCCATACTTTTAAATACCATTCACTCAGCTTTGTGGGCTAAAGAGCGTACATAGCGGTAACTTGGTAGTATGTGAAGGGGAGGTTTTTACCTTAAAAAAGAGTTACTTTAACAGCAGTTAGGCTATACTGGGTAGGCCTGAATCCATACTTGTCCTGCCACTATAGTGGATGGTACTAAAGGTGCTGCAGTCCCCAAGTGGCATTTAACTTCCAGGCCTGGGGTGTACTTTCTACTCCATAGATTCGGGAACTAGGCAAGTTAAAAGTGCCATTTATGAATAACCCATTTTAACTATATTTAAAGGGAGAGCACAGGCAATTTGGCTTCTGGTTAGTTACTGGTAGTAATAACTTCCTTAAATTATTAAAACAAATATTAGATGCTTTTAAATTATAGTGCATCTTTCATAAACAGGTATCTTATTTGATACCTGAGTGTTGAACTTTCCACTTGTTACCCGTATATTCCTTACATTCCGCTCCTAAAAGTTTATTTACATATTTTTAAAATAATTTACTTACATTATTTTGAAAATATATAATGCTTTTACATTATATTAAGTATCTTAGTTGATATCTGAGTATTAATACACTTCCCCACCCACTGTCATATGTCCCAGCTAGGCCTAGAGGGAAACATTGCCACTTCTACATGAACACAGGTTTCTTCCTAACATTGCCTTCACTTTCACACAATGACTTTTGACAAACATTTCCATTCATGACAGCTTGAACCTGTTTAATGGTAAACTATATTTGCTTACAAAAACAACTTCGCAACACCACTATCATGCCACTTTGACACCATGTACAAGGTTTAGACAAACCTTGTTCAAATGTACTGATTGTTTTCTTACATATGGCAACACAGCTATCTATAGCACATAAACAAAGGCAGCCTGATGGAGATCTTGGCCCAAGGCAAGGATGCCTTTTGTTATAAATAAACATCTGTTTACGGGTGTTGGCAGAGAAGCACTTCTGCTGTGTTTTGCAAGGTCCCTACACGTAGATGCCTCACCCAAGCATTTTGCTGATATCTCCTTGAGGAATGCCCAGTACGGGGATTCCTGGCAGAACACACACATATGCCCTAGATGCTTAGGCTTGGTAATGCATCATAGGAGTATGCAAGATTGTTATATTGTTTATATGCCTGCATATATACATTGTCACAGCATAATGGTGGAACTTTTAATTTTATTCTCTGTTCTGATACTTCCAACAACTTTTCTGTGCTTCTGTCTATTGATAATCACAGCACATATATTCTATACAAGAATGACATTGGTTCAATAAACATTGAAAAGAGTCCCTCTGTATATTCCTTGTATCTATCTCTGAGTAAACGAGAGCACAAGTAACTGAGCATAAAGGGTTCTAAATCTGATACAATGATTCCTGGGGGATCAGGGTGGTTATGTGTAGAGACTGCCAGAACCATTTGGTACCTGTCTAAGTTTAGGGGGTCTTATGGTGGCACTGTGAGCTAGCTGCTCTATAGGACATCATATCTTGAGGGGGTGCTTGGAATCAGTTTGGTACCATCCCATCATTTTTGCTGTTCACAAACACACAGTTCCTACTGAAGAGTGGAAACTACATGACATAGCCCCGGCAGTGTTGGTTGGATGCTTATTTTATGGATCGCCTGAATAGCTCTATCGTGCATTCTCAGAGACCCCTACTTACCTGCCAACCGGAGACGTCCATGGTGGTTGGGAATATCCTCCTCAGCTGAGTAGGTAACTCCTATGTATTGGCTGTTGGTAGTTCAAGCTTGAAAGGATCTAATTCCCACTCTGTTACCCTATCTGAAATTCTTTTTCTTAATTATGTCTGGAGGCATTGGAATCGGGCATTAAACATTGCAGAGTTTTGCAGATAAGCGGTTACTCAAACTACAACAACATGGTCTCACACTGTGTGGAGACATTACTTTCGTGGTTGAGGCACACAAAGCATTTAGGACAGAGGTGTTCTATTCTTGGGTTACATTCCCGACTGCAATCAATGCAAAACAACTATTTCACACCTACGCTGAGGATGAAATACCAGATAACTATGCTCCATATGAGAATAAGGAGATACCATTAACCAAGAACACATACATTGGTTTAAAGGTGCCCTCCCCCATACAACAGAAAATGTAAGACTGGGAGCTCTCAGCAATGTCTTAACCAGATACACACCCAATCCGAATATTGACAATTTGTCAGCAGCCCAGATGCGGACATTATACAAACATTCAGTGACAATGTACAGATGTTTGACATGGCTCTTCATGCAATCAAAAACACTACAACTTGCGAGGGCTGCTCAAACTGCGCTACCAAAATTGGCTACAATGGGCATCAGACCACAAACCATGAAATGGGTAGAAATTCTATTTTGCATTGCACAAAAAACGAGTTAGCTTGATGCAGTGTTCCCCTATAGGGGCCTGCAGGAAAAACACAGAATACTAACAAGTTGCTTGCCAATAGAGATGGCTTACCCAATTGAAGACTGTGCAACTTGGGGTGCGGTCTCAGCTGCAGTATATACCAGAACACATGGTACCCCTTCACTGGCTGTTCTGTCTGATGTGCTGAAACAAATCCAGAATGAGTATGGGGCAGCATCTGCCCTGGACTTGGAGATGAAACTGATGGGCAATTCTTCTGCAGTATCCGCCATTATGTTTATTGACATAAAAGTAGTAGCAGCTGCTTTAGCTATACACCAACGTTTAAGGGATTTGGCACCTGCACAGCATGAGCATGAGTTACCTAAAATTATTGAAGAAGCCTATACTATGCAAGGAAGAGGTAATTTGGGAGAAAGACCTGGTAAACTACAACTAAAGAGTAATTCTGAAAAGGATAACTCTAAGCAAGGGCCCAACTCCTCGACAAAGAAGAAGTGGGATGAAAAGAATAGTAAAGGCAAAATTAAATCATGGGGTGGTTCTCCTCAACAGGAAGCCACTGAAAAATGTTATAACCTGTGAAGCCATGATAACATACAACAACCTGAAAGGTATCAGGATACTGATACACGTTCGTCCCATTCATTTCAGGAGTCATCCGATTTTCAAAGAGAGGTGGACGGTGAGAATGAAGATAAGAAGAGCCCGTGAAACTGAAGGACTCACAATCCTGTTTTGACTACATTATTAACAGGAAGACAGACCTAAATCATCAAAATCTCAATTAAAAAAGAAGAAGGTAGCCAGACTTAAGGTCAGGCATGCCCATGATATTGAGGACTCTGCTTCTGAGTGGGGAATGGGCAGTGACGATGCTGGATAGTGCAGCAGCAGTCACAATAGTTCACCAGAACTTGATGGGATTGTCTGGTGGGAGTAGCGCTGAGTAAACACATCATGATGGAAACACCGGACACTAGGGTATGTGCCCCTCATCGTTTATATGAAATACAGCTCCAACCTGGGAGGGATATACCCAGGAACATTAATGTTCGCTTTTGGGAGGACTTGATTCAGGGTTATGTTATTCTTTTGGCTGAGAAGGATTATCCACCTTATTTCATAATGGATTGCCCAAACGGGGAAATGGTGATCTTACCTGCTTTTTCTGACCTTGTTCAGGAATCAGTTAAACATTCACATGCCAAGGAGTGGGTGTTAGCACTAGCTCCTGCGTTATACCGCAACCATGTGGGGTGGGATGATGGTTCACCTTATCATGAAATACTATTGAAGACATTCCCCACAACTTCAAAGACAATATTCAATTAAGCATGAAGCTAAACAACAAGTTAGAGAAATCCTAGTACAACTTGAATATCAAGGCTTAATAGAAAGTTGCACCTCTTCTATGAATAATCCTTTGTTTCCTATAATTAAACCAGACCATTCATATCTTCTAGTATTAGACTGCAGACATTTAAACAAAGCCACTCACACTTCTGCAGTACAGAATGCACACAGTGCTGCACTAATGAATAACGTGCAGAAAAAATAAAAAAAATCACTTGATATCTCAAATGGATTTTTCTTCCAAAATTATTAGGATTCTTGAATTTTGGCAGAACATACATCCAAGATTACGCAGAACGGGTAAAACCATTCTACAACTTAATACCTCTAGACTTCTCAAGCACACTTTGGACACAGGAACACACAAAGATTTTACATTCCGTACAAGCTGACATGATAGCTTCCAAACATTTACACATGTGTGAACACAACAAACTGAGTGATCCGTGTCAATGGGGGGGCATCGGGATACACATTTGTCACATTCAATGAAGGTGACACAGTACCATTTGCATATAACTCACATTTATAGAACAATGCTGAAATGCGTTTTGCACATACTGAAAAGATACTGACAGCAGTACAGACTGCTGGGTGAGATGGCAAGCCCTGGTTCAGGGTAAACGCATAATTGTCATGAGCCCGGTGCGGACGTTAGCGGCAGTCACCAGAGCAATCATTCCAAACGTGAAAGCATTACATCCACGATGGCTACAATGGGCTAACTCACTCACCCCAACAGATGTAGATTACAGATTTGATTCTACACTACAAACACAAGCCTTCCTGCAGTATCACAAGAATATCCTCGGCCTAATGAAATATTGCCTCTAGATCGCTGTGATCTACACTGATGGTTCTGCTGAGTCGGCTGTAGGGACAATGCAGCAATACTGAGCGGCTGGCACTATAGTGAAAGGACACATGGACAATGGAGAATTCCATCCTGAGAAAACCTACACACAATCACTTGGTGATTGCACGGTGCAGCTGGCAAAACTAAAGGCTCTAGTACTGCCACTGGAAAATACATGTGATTCGTATTACTGTGTCAAGCAATTAATCAATCAGTGGGTCTTGAAGAGCGTGGCTTGTCACTCTTGGGGATCTCCAGACGTGGTCGTAGTTCAAACCTCAGTTGAAGAGTGATGGTGGTTTGAGTTGCTTCCTGAAGTCCTTCAGAGATGGGGAGGTGCCCCGGTGGAGAGGAGGTCATTCCAGGACTTGGGGGCGAAGTAGGACAAGGGTTGGCCTCCACAACAGCTACAATGGATGCGGGGGCTGTGGGACAAGGCAAGGGTGGAGAATCGGAGTTCTTGTCAGTTGGTTGAATGTCAGGCGGTTGTTGATGTAGATGGGTCTGGATTTTTGGAGAGCTTTGTAGGTGTGCGTGAGGAGTTTAAAGAGGCATCTTTGCAGGACAGGGAGCAAGTGGAGAGCTCTGAGGTGTGAGTTAATGCTGGTTCTTCTGTGGAGGTCAAGGATGATTCTTGCTGCCGGGTTCTGGATGGTTTGGAGGAAGTTCAGGGGTCTGTTTGGTGGTTCCAGCATAGAGATGGAGGCAACTGGAGATGAGGGCTTGGGTGACTGTCTTTCTGGTTGAGACGGGGATCCATCAGAAGATCTTGTGGCTCATGCGGAGGGTGTGGAAGCAGGCAGAGGAGATGGCCTTGATCTGTTGCTTCATGGACAGATGGGTGTCCAGGACAATTCTAAGGTTGCTTGCCTAATAAGTGGGGGAGGGCGCAGGACAATTGTGGAGGGGCACCAGGTGTCGTCTCAGATTGAGGGCTTCTGAAGATGATGACCTTCGTTGTGTCCGAGTTGAGTTTCAGGCCGTTGGTCTTCATCCAGGTGGCGATGCCGGTCATGGTGTTTTAGAAATTCTCTCATGTGGTTTCGGCATCTTCTGTGAGGGATAGGATGAGCTAGGTGTCGTCGGCATAAGAGGCGATGTTGAGCCCGTGGGTTCAGACGAAGTCTGCCAGTGGCGTCATGTAGGTGTTGAAGATGGTAGGGCTGAGGGAGGATCCCTGGGGGACTCCGCATATGATGTCTTTGGGTGTGGAGGAGAAGGGTGGTAGGTGGATCCTCTGTGTTCAGTTGGAGAGGAAGGAGGTGATCCAGTCAAGTGCATTGCCCTGGATGTCGATGTGGTGGAGTCTCGTCATAAGGGTGTGGCGGGAGATGGTGTTGAAGGCTATCGATAGGTCGAGGAAGATGAGGGTGGCTGTTCCACCTAGATCAAGGAGGCGTCTGATTTCGTCCATTGCTGTGATCAGGATAGTCTTGGTGCTGTGGTTGAGCCAGAAGCCCAATTGGGATGGGTCGAGCAGGTTGTTTTCCTCGATAGAGTCCATGAGCAGTTGGTTGATGGCTTTTTCCAAGACTTTGGCGGAGAACGGGAGAAGCGAGATGGGGCAGGAGTATTTGACTTTGTTGGGGTTGGCTGATGGTTTCTTCAGGAGGAGCTTGACCTCAGCGTGCTTCCAGGCATTGGGGACAGTGGCTGTGGTGATGGATGTGTTGAGGAGTTCTGTGAGGAAGCCTCCAATTACTTCTCTTCCCAAGTTGTAGATGTGGTGCAGGCAGGGGTCCAAGGGGGATCCGGAATGAATGGAGTTCATGATGAAGATGGTGTCTTCAATAGAGAGTTGCTTCCAGTCGGAGATCCGGTGAGGCTGGAAGCCGTTGGTTTGGGGTGCAGTTGTAGTCGAGGATGGTGGGTTGGGGGTCGAAGTTGCTGTATATGTTGGAGATCTTGTGGTGAAAATAGTCTGCTAGTGTGTCACAGAGGGCTTAAAAGTGGAGAATAGCATTCTCAGTGGCGGAGGGGCAGGTAACTTCTCTGACAATGCTGAAAAGTTCATTGGTGTGGTTGGTGCTCACCTCGATGCAGGTGGTGAGGGATTCTTTCTTGGTCTCTCTGAGATGATGGTGATTTCTGTTGAGGGCAGACCTGAAGGAATCAAGGTTGGCAGGGGTCTTGTTGGAGTGCTGGTGTCTATCCAGCTTCTTATAATGGTGTTTGAGGGTCAGTTGCTCTGGGGTGAACCAACTGATTTGCTTGGCGGGTAGGCTTTTGGTGGTGTTTTTCTGGGGGGCAATGGTGTCAGTGGCAGCGCAGATCCAGTTGGAGATGTTTTGGCCTCTGAGTTTGAGGGTCTCCGCGGAGATGGGTTTTGCTTCTTGTAGGGAGGTGGTACAGAGGGGCTCTGTGACTTTGCCCCAGTGGAGGCGAGGGAGGGTGGTGTGTTTCATCTGAGCTTCTCGCGGGCCATCGACTATGAAGTAGACAAAGCTGTGGTCTGTCCAGGTCAGCTCTGTGGTTTGTGAGAATTTGGCTCTGCCTTTGGTAGAGAAGATGGGGTGTTGTGTGTGTTCTGCGTTATTTGTGGGGGCGGAGACCAGTTGAGAGAGACCGATGATGCCCATGTTTCCAAGAAGCGCAGTGTTGTTAATGTCCTTAGGGTCTTCATGGTGGAAGTTCAAGTCTCCAGGAAGATGCAGTGGTTGGACTCTATTGCCAGGGAGACAATGCAGTCTGGGATGGCGCTTCAGAAGCTGGGGCAGGGGCCAGGAGGTCCGTAGGTGAGGGTTCCTCTGATGGTGGTTTTTGCATCTGGTTTGATCCAGAAGTTGAAGTGTTCCATGATAGGTGCAGTGTCATCATCTGAGGCAGTGCAGTTGTGGGAGTCCTTGTGGATGATGGCAATGCCTCCACTGTGTTATTTTGGGCAGTTGCAGTGGATCATCTTGTATCCAGGCATTGTAGCAGTGGCGATGTTGGTTGCTGACGCGGGGGTGAGCCAGGTTTTGATGATGAACATTACGTCAGGTGCGAGGGTAGTTATAGTGTCCCAGATTTCCATGTCTGCAGAGGGTAATGACATTGAGTAGCACACAGTGAAGCTGTGGTGTATGGTTGGGTGTATACTGGGTGGTGGTTGTGAGGGAACTTACGTTTCAAGTGAAGTGGTAGTTGAGGTAGGTGAAGGGTCCTTGCGTGAAGTGTGGTGAGGCAATGCTGCAGCTGGTGTCTTGGGTCTTGGGATTGAGGCTCCAAATATTGCTGGCTGAATACCAGTGGCAGGCCGGAGATCTAGAGGTCCTGGTGTTTGGCACGGTCCAGGCTCGGATGGGGGCAGATGTGCTTGCCTTTAGTACGCCGTTGGCGCACTGGTGGCGTGCCCACTGCACGGTTGCACAGCAGCCTTCATTAAGTAGTCCTGGGAGGTGGGCAAGGCAGTCTGGGTGGTGAGAGGACAGGGGCTGAGCAGGGAAGTGGGGACTGGAGCGAAACGGTTAGTGGCGGGGAAAAGAGTGCAGCGTGGAGCAAGAGAGGAGAGAGCAGAGAGGCAGGGGGCAAGAAGCAAAAGAGAAACAAAGACACTGAGAGATAAAAGAAACAGAAAAAGTCAAAGTGAAGGACACAAAGAGAAAGCAAAGAAGCAGAAGAACGATTGGGAAGATAGGAAGAAAAGAAAAAGACAACTGGAAGTCAGAGGAAAGGGGATAGTGAGGCACGAGAGAAAGGCGCAGAGCACAGCAAAGGATTGGCAAGGACTGGGCTTGAACTGCTGCTGCTCAGCTGGAGGGCTGGGAGCAGTCCCTCTGTGCTGTGGCAGTGGTGGATGAGTGGCTAACCAGACCAGGTAAGAAGTCTAGGACTACTCCTACACTACTGTGTGCAGTCATATAATGAATACCTACATTATTGGAGCCAGAACAGGTTCAGAGATACAAAGTAAAGCACAGGCTGCTTTGGGAACAGGTGGCAAAGCTGAAAGATTGCTTGCCATGGAATCATGTCATACACACATTGATTCGTCAATGTTTTGGCATTCACATTGCATGGAATTCCTTGGCTAATAAAGCTGCAAAAGCAACAGTACGCAGTGCTGCGGTTGCTGCAACTACTCTATCTAGTACAAGGATAGACAGAAATATCATGGTGGCTGTCAACGTTGAACACGATGGCAACCACCTGCCAAAAGGCTTTCCACTTAAGTACTCCTACAAATTAGATGTACAAAACATACCATATGATCATATTCCAGGAGTAGGGGATAGAGTAATAAGAAACACAGATTGCAGGATGGGTTTAATTCTAGGTACGCAAAAGGGCCTCAAATCTGCACATGCAGGGGAGGCTGCTACAATTTCGTTATTACAGCAACATTACTGGTGGCCAGGCCTTTACAGACAGACCAGGGAATTTATCCCCAAATTAGACACCTGCCAGGAGATGAAGGGCTCCACCGTAGCAAGTCCACCACAGACACCTCTATTAATTTCAAATAAGCCATTGGCTTGTGTCTATTTGGACCATTGCGGCCCTCTGTCATCAGACAGGGGTTACAAGTATATCCTGGTAGCAGTGGAATCTTGCCCTTGATTCCTGTGGGTCTGGCCATAGTGATCGGCTGACGCCCAAACTGTTATAAAGGATCTGCAAGTCTTTATTGGGACATATGCAGCTGGCACATTACATTCCAACCAGGGTCTGGCATTTAACTCTAGGGCTTACAAAGAGGCCTTGGAACATTATGGTGCGACTCTGCATTTCTCCCTTCTATACCATCCCGAGGGAAATGCAGTCATGGAGAGGAAATACCATGACTTAAAGCAGTCTTTAACAGCAAGGGTCTTAGGCTCAGGTTGCAGTTGGGTCAATCACCTATATGGGGTCCAGAAGGCACTAAACAACATGCCAAGAAAATCCCTGGGTGGTCGGACTCCCTATGAAATCCTGTTTGGGGTGAAAATGTAGGACCCAGACCTTGATAATCCCAGCACAGTGGCGGCAGAAACACCATTTGATATCAATTAATGTTTGGCTGTTTTACAGGAACTGAATGATTTCCAGGACGAGCAAAGCAACATCCAAGTAAAATGCACCACCACTGGAGAAGTGAAGGTAGCTCTGGAAAGGCATGGCTGGTTTCCGAAGGTCTGAGATCTGATCAGGGAGAAAACTGTGGACAAGAAAGAATTTGGGCCATCCTAGTGAGTGCCTGTACCTGTTCTGGCTGTTGAAGGTACAAGAACTGTACTTCATCTGCTCCATAACGGTCACAGAGACCAAAGGTTTGTCTCCATTGATCTGATCAAAGCACACTATGTGGCTGATTCTCAACAGTAAGCCACATGGTCTCTGTGTAGCTACCGCCCTCCTCTTGTTACCGTGCAGGAAGTTCAGATGGAAGCATTAATAATGAATGA
Organism: Calotriton arnoldi; assembly: GCA_963921515.1. Lineage (NCBI taxonomy): Eukaryota > Metazoa > Chordata > Amphibia > Caudata > Salamandridae > Calotriton > Calotriton arnoldi. Next base: position 1,743,809 of record CAWUFW010003047.1, read on the forward strand.
AGAATCCTACAAGAGACAATAATAAACAACAACGAAGAATGTATTCTACATGTTGCTACAACTACAACTGTACAGTCAACTAGTACAGAAACTCAGATTTTGATTCGGAAACCTGACAAGAATACGGTCTACGTCAATACACTTCAGATCGAGTCAGCTCCCAGTTCTACTAAACCTGCTGAGATGCCAAAAATAGATTGGCTGGCCTCTGGCTGCTCCATCGATTTTGATGACTTCTCCTCTGATGCATTGGAACAAAACTCTGCCACCACCGCCCTTCCTTTCAGGCTGAAGGTGCGTGTTTTCTATCTTTGGCTAAAAATAACATACTTTGTTTCTCCATGTCTACATCTTTGTATTACAATTGTGTTACTTTTCATGGTAATTTGGATTGGTTTTGTCACAGTCTTTTTCCTACTTCTGAATGGATGTTTCATCCCAGAATGCTCTGCAGTGCAAATGGTGAACTTGGTTCTCAAACCACGCTCACCATCGCACCATGAGCAAAGAGACCTTTCTTTGTTGAACATTTTAGCTGTTCCGGTAATTGAAGGTATTGTCTGGGACAGGGTATCGAATGATCTTTATGGTCACACTGAACCGTTGCAAATTCCACATGTGTTCAAAATATCTTTAAATTATGTCATTGTCCCTAGTACTGTTTCTGATGATTGGGACATTGATACAGAGCATGAAATGCTAGAAGACCTAGAGCACTCTACTGCATTTTCTTCTGATGTGTTATATGATGGTACAGCTAATTACAAGGAAATGTTTTGTTTTTCAACATTACGGTCATCATTTCCTGCATAAAGCTAGTATACCTAGTGCTGTTTATAATTATACACAATGATAACATTGCCCTACACCACCAAAGGGTAGTTCAAAAGCATTTGCACAGACGTTTGCTTATTTTTCTGGCTAGGACACATCTTATTATAAGCTTGCACCGTCACCTGCAAAGAAAATTATGCTGACAGACACCAAATTATATATTCTGTTTCTTTTCTGTCCCAACTCTCTGAACAGGGTTTTGACTTCTGGAGGCACACTGTAGATGTAAAGTCTATTTGGGGGGAAAAAGACTGGCAAGCTCCGGGAACTGGAGCATGCTTGATACCACAACAAATGATTTTCCTGAACAAGACTGTGCAACAAACAGCATGTCTTGGGCTCACCAAGATAAAAGACTTGAACACACCACAAATTCCAAATTTACTCATTTTGACAATTGGCAACAATTGAATTTATGCAGAACAGTGAGTAAACAGTAGACACCCTATTACACCATCGTACATATAAATCTTCAGACCTCAATTGGAAGAGATAGTTGGTTTGTTCCTTACAGTTGTCAGGATCGAGTCTTGGGTAATGCTGATCGATTTACAACACGCAGGCCTGACATTAAATACGTGCAAAGCAAACACAAGGAGATGATGGACAGAGCGCTGAAACTTTTCAGACACTCACCCCCAGTCACAGGTCTGGGTTGAATCCGTCATCGTACTTTTGCTCACTTCGCCACCCCAGATCAGACCCAGCCATATGCAAATCAGTCTTGACCCTGTTCCTCATGGGAACAGTCCAGCTCAAACTGCCAAGCCAGGTCTTCCCTGGACTGGAAACAAGCCTCCTGGGACCGGTTTCGGGGTAACACCCCTCATCAGCCAGGCTAGCTTGAATCCAGTGGCAAAGTGAGCAAGGGACCCACATCTGGGCATACCCTGCCAACTTAGGGCAAACAAAGCAAACACAAGGAAATTAAAGATGGAGAGCTGGAACTTTTTCAGACACTCACCCCCAGACACAGATGTGGGTTGAATCCATCATCGTTCTTTAGCTCACTTCACCACCACAGTTCAGACCCAGCCATATGCAAATCAGTGTTGACGCTGTTCCTCATGGGAACAGTCCAGCCCGAACTGCCAAGCCAGATCTTCCCTGGATCGTAAACAAGCCTCCTGGGACCAGTTTTGGGGTAACACCACTCATCAGCCTTGCTAGCTTGAATCCAGTGGCAAAGTGAGCTAGGGACCCACATTTGGGCATACCCTGCCAACTTAGGGCAAACAAAGCAAACACAAGGAGATGATAGACAGAGCACTGCAATTTGTCAGACACTCACCCCGAATCACAGATCTGGTTTGAATCCATCATCGTTCTTTTGCTCACCTCCCCACCCCAGTTCAGACACAGCCATATACAAATCAGTCTTGACCCTGTTCCTCATGGGAACAGTTCAGCCCGAACTGCCAAGCCAGGTCTTCCCTGGACCGAAACAAGCATCCCGGGACTGGTTTCGTGTAGCACCCCTCATCAGCCAGGATAGCTTGAATCCAGTGGCAAAGTGAGCAAGTGACCCACGTCTGGGCATATCCTGCCAACTTAGGGTGAACAAAGCAAAACAAGGAAATGATGGATGGAGCGCTGAATCTTTTAAGACACTGACCCCCAGTCACAGATCTGGGTTGAATCCATCATTGTTCTTTAGCTCACTTCGCCACCCCAGTTCAGACCCAGCTATATGCTAATCAGTCTTGACCCTGTTCCTCATGGGACCAGTCCAGCCCGAAAAGCCAAGCCAGGTCTTCCCTGGACCCGAAACAAGCATCCTGGGACCAGTTTCGGGGTAACACCCCTCATCCACCAAGCTAGCTTGAATCCAGTGGCAAAGTGAGCAAGGGACCCACGTCTGGTATCCCCTGACAACTTAGGGTGAACAATGCAAACACAAGGGGATGATGGATGGAGCGCTGAAACTTTTCAGACACTCACCCCCCAGTCACAGATCGGGGTTGAATACATCATCATTCTTTAGCTCACTTCGCTACCCCAGTTCAGACCCAGCCATATGCAAATCAGTCTTGACCCTTTTCCTCATGGGAACAGTCCAGCCCGAACTGCCAAGCCAGGTCTTCCCTGGACTGGAAATAAAACATCCCGGAACTGGTTTCGGGGTAGCACCCCTCATCAGCCAGGATAGCTTGAATCCAGTGGCAAAGTGAGCAAGTGACCCATGTCTAGGCATACCCTGCCAACGTAGGGCAAACAAAACAAACACAAGGAGATGATGGTTAAATACGTGCAATCTAACAACTTAATCAGTGGTGGTGACAACTTATAATGTTGGGAAGTTACGCCTTGATTGGCTAAAGACTTCAACACTATCTCAGGTGAAACAACATTTGTCTCTTTTATATGATGACCTGGAGCCCAAGGACTTTGTATTAGGTCCTCGAAAACCACATCAAAAATGCTTCTTATATGCTATATACAATGAGCTATGGAAAGTCTTTCAGCAGGAGGCTGCTGAAAGATTGCGCAAAATTGCAGGGCTAACTTAGAACAGGCTCTTGCAGTGGTAGACAATGGTATGACCACTCTATCAGCTAGGATTTACTATTTGAGTAATATAGTATCCTCAACAATAGACATTGTTTAACAAGGCATGTCGGCATTACAACATGAGCAGTCACAGCTTAGGTCTACTATGCTAATGAGCTGGACATTGCAGATACTACTTTCTGTCCATGTGCTGTGAGGCACACATTATTATCACAAACCAATTTTCTCCTTACCATCTTACAGAACAAGAGACAATTATGGCATGTAAAGAAGAAAAAAAACACACTATGTTGCACATAGGAAACCTAGAGAAGATACCTTTCACCGTTGCTGAAATGGCATCCCGGGATTGGATATCCATGGGTATATTACACTGCCAATTTTGACTTTTCATTTTCAGGTGGGCAGATGTGAATCATTGGGAGAAGGGTTTGTACATGAGTACTGGGAACTTTCTTTCAAATTCCAGTGTCTGAATAAGGGTACTGAAATTTTTCTCAGCGGTTCTGACTGAGAGAATACTGTAGGTGGATCCTTAGTTTGCAAGGATGCATCATTGCACGGGGCATGTACTGCTTCAGTGGCAAACTTATTTTGTAACTTGAAAGGCTCCCTGGCAGCTGTGATGCATCCAACTTTCATATTACTCTCAAATTGGGGTTACCTGATGTTGAACAATAAAGGTTGCTGTGGATGGAACCTGGGGTTGCCTTTCTGGTGACCGTTTTCTCCATGGTTACTTGTTGTACCCAAGTCCTGTTTCCACCAGCCCATTCAGTTAGGGAGGATACACTATGGCCATCAATTAATTTTACTAATATGTGCTTTGACGTCTTGAACAAACTGAAAGTACTTACTTTTGCAAAACTGTGGCCTTATTTTCTGCTAAGGTAGCGTTTGATATCCAGGTGGCAAGGTCCTCTTCAGAGACACAGATGTGACTCCGCACTAACTCCCCACTACATTTTGGAGAACTGGTGCATCATGTTTTTAACATGTCTAGTACAACAGGAATAGCACACTTTTTTAAAAGTATAGGCTCTGTGTTGGTTAGCACCTTCCAGACAGTCTTTGGAGTCATTTTATGTTTTACTCACTCCGTCCTCTGGAGCATCTTTGGAGGTCTGCCGTTGGGCATGTTCCTAATTGCCAGGACAGTGGTTTTAATATTTTTGCTCTGCAGTGGATGTCCCATTTCAAGATCAAATGGAACTGGTACTGCCTCATGTCCTACTATGCCGTGAATGCATGGTGCATTGCATTGGCACACCCTTGCAGCGATAACTAGATGAGAATTGGTTCTTGTTGTTTCGGCCTGTATGGCTCCACTGCGTGCAGCCTGTGTTACACTGCCTATTGTTAACCTTCAAATGTGCCTAGGATTTGTGCTTGGGATCGCAATTGGTTGAACCTTCGGACATGAATGTACTAGTTGATCTGTTGAATGTCCATTTGTATAGCTGTCCCCTGCAGATTCCATTGCTCCTGGCCACTTTCTATGAGATTCCCTGGGTTGCTTCTGCCCCTGGTGGATTGGATCTTGGCTCTGGTTTGGCTGAACCCTGACTGGCTGTTCTTGCTCCAGCAGCAGCTGCTGTGGGGGTGGATGGGAACATATTTGCTCTATCAACCTGCTCCAAGGTGCGCCTTTGGGATCATCATCTGCGGATGCTGGGAACAGAAATGTTTTATCCACCACTCAGAACACATAAACATCTGGCTGTTCCATTTGGTAGGAACTTTTATTCGGCCTGATTTTAACATCCTAAATTTATTTTTATATTGACCTTTTTACTATTTTATATTTTTAAAGTTGTCTTTCTTTGTGCTTTGGGCTTCTGAATCGCATGATGGCCTTTTTATCAGCTTTTACTATCAGCCTTACCAGCTTTTTATTAAGTATGATTTTTAGATTGCTTTATGCTGCTGCGTTTTAGCTTTTTTTTTGGGGGGGGGGTAGCTTTTAGTTGACTTATGTCTCAGGAGTGTGTGTTATTTACCCCAGTTAGGCCTAGATGAAAACACTGCCATTTCTACATTAACATGGGTTTCTTCCCAATGCAGCCTTTACTTTCACAAAGTGACTTTTGACACACGTCTGCATTTGTGACAGCCTGAACATGTTTCCTGGTAAACTATGTTTGCCTACAGAAAGAACTTCGTACGACCACTATCATGCCACCTTGACACCATGTCCAAGTTTATACATACATTGTGCAGATGTGCTTATTGTTTTCGTACATATGTCTACACAGCTATCTATAACACACAAACAATGGCAGCCTGCTCGAGATGTCAGCCCATTGCAAGGATGCCTTTTGTTATAAATAAACATCTGTTTCTGGGTGATGGCAGAGGAGCACTTTTGCTGTCATTTGCGAGGTCCCTACACGCTGCTTCGGCCCAGCAGATTGCTGACATCTCCATGATGGGTGTCCAGCTCATGCCCAAGACGGGGTCCTACATTCATTCCCATCAGGTAATGGAGCTGGATCATCCAGTGCGGGGATTCCTGGCAGAACACACACATACACCATAGACACAGGTTAGGTAACGCATCGTAGGAGTAGGCAAGATTGTTATATTGTTCATATGTCTGCATATATACATTGTCTCAGCACGATGGTGGAACTTTTTTTTTGTTCACTGTCCTGATACTTCTAACAACTTTAATCTGCTTTTTTCTTTTGATCATCACAATATACATATATTCTATACAAGAATCATGGTGGTTCAATAAACTTTGAGTATTCCTTGTAACTTTCTCTGAGCAAATGAGAGTACGAGTAACTGAGCAAAAATGGTTCTAGATCTGTTGTCACAATTCCTGAGGGATCAGGGTTATCATGTTCAGTGGTTGCCAGAACTATTTGCTAACTGTCTATATTTAGGGGGGCTTATGGTGGTACTGTGAGCTAGCTGGTATCTTAAACAACATATCCTGAGGGGGTGCTTGGAATTAGTCTGGCAGCATCCCAATGTTTATGCTGTCTACAAATGTGCAGTTCCTGCAGAAGAGTGGAAACTACATGACACCCCTACCCTTACATTCCGCTCCTAAATCTTGACAGTGTGGGGTCACAGAATGTCCACAACACTACACTTAATATTCAGTGGAGTTCAGAGGAGTTATTTCTACCCATTTAAGTCAGCCTATTGTTTGCTTCACAAAGGAATATCACACCTTATACATACCTTACTCAGGCCAAGTACAGGCTGGGGGAATCTGGAGAGCTCATTCAAATTACCCTCCAGGAACTTCTGCATAGGACAGGCTATAGCTGCCACAGTAAATTAGCCTTTTTGGTCCTTGTCACTGTAGGGACACAGTAAAATAATGTTTCTACTTATCACATTTTCAAATATGATGCAACCCTTGTGGCCTACAAAGCTTGAATTGTGGTGGCTTACTAGTATTTAAAAGGGAGTTTTTTTAAAGGTGCTACTGAGGATTAAGCTAACTTAACCACAATTAGAGGATGAAGACATGCACTTTTACTCTGGGTTAGCAGGAGTAAGGTTCTAAAGCCAGAAAAGCAAATAAGGCAAAACACTGGCGTGATCATGACAGAATAGCAGCTTTTATACAGTTAGTTGTTTGGTAAAAAGTTGAAGACCATCAAGGGGGCCTATATTTTATTCCTATGAATTCTTCTAGGGATTTCAAGAATATTATTAACCATGTAAGAAACATTGTCAAAAATATTACAGGGTAATCTCACAATGCAAGGCAATTGTGTTGACACAATTTTCAGGCAAATGCATCTGTCATTATAAAACGAGTACTTGATTTACCAAGAATACACTGAACATTAATTTCTTAACTTACAGCTATACCAACAGAAAGTTTCAGAAGTGTTTAAAAACATTGCATATTTCCCGTAGTTATTTAAAATAGTGTAGGAATTTTTAAGTAGGCATGGCTACACTTGACAATGAATCAAGGTGCACATTTATATCCATTTTGCTGTAGGACAATTAGAATCATATTTAGCGGGACTACTTTTGTAGAGAAAAAAAGTATTTGGCATTGTTATATTTGTTATGTGTATGTGCTGTATTCAACACGTAAACGTTTTCATTCTCTGTTGTTTAATATTGTGAAATATCCTATCAACATTATAAATTACCGAGCACCAGGTTATTTCTTAAATGGACACACAAAATCAAAATATATTGCATTGATTTCTTGAACGATTCTAACAGAATTATACATGCAGAGGTATCAAGATCACTTTACAAGGGAGCCTCGCTACACTGTCCTTTTGCTTCCTACTGATGTAACTTAACACTGATCCTATTAAAAGGGCAGTAGAAATGCAGGCTCCACAAGGAAGCTGAAATCATAGATATTGACTAAATGTACTTCCACACGAAGCAGACTTTCAGACTCTTTGGTTTTAATTTTTGATTAATTTTCTTGATAATGCAGCACAAAAACAGAGCATGTCTCCCACAGAAAGGGAACAACAAAGAAAGAAAACCATTAGGACTATAGTATTTGATTGACATTTCCATGTCGTTCATGTTAGGATTTTATTTGCATTTCAGAGTATAATGTAAGGTCAGTTTTATACAATATAAATGAAGTGGTGAGTAATCGCCATCAAAAATGCAGTACTGTGTAATAGAAAACGAAATATCAACCTCTCTTTATGCGTCTGGCTCTACTTAAAGGAACCCATCTTCATTATGTCCCTGCTCATTGATATTTTCATGTTATGCCTTTTCTGCTTCACTATACTGAAAACATTGGGGGATATTCTCAAGAACGTGCGATAATCATCGCCAAAATAGGTTAACGCAATTTTTCACATCGCCGTCTATCACGGGAAAATAACTCTGTGTTAACGTCTCATTCTCAACACGGCGGTAACATGCGATAGTTACCCGATAACGCGTCAAATGTCCACGATAAAATTACCGGGACGGCGATAAAAATCTAAAGCCTAACGTGAAAAAACATGCGATGGGCCCAACTGTGCTAAAAAATCCAGCGATAAGCAGCGCCAGGCCTGCAAGTCCCACAAGTCAGGCGGGAAAAACCACTATAAAAGTGGCAACAAAAAACACAAACAAAACACAAACAACTACGAAGCACCATGGAGGTAGCCGGAGCAAGTACAGAGTAGAACCAGAACCCCACAAGCCCCACCGAGGACCAGCCTGGGACCTCGGGGTCAGGGAAGGGCAAGGAGAAGAAGAAGAGGAACCCGCCTTTCAGTACACAGGAAAACCAGATCCTCATTACGGAGGTGATAGAACACCACCACCAACTGTTCATCACCTCCACTGTGTCATTGGCAACTAAAAATACTATATGGCAGTCCATCTTGGCCAAGGTGAATGCAGTCGGAGTGAAGAGAAGGGAAGTGGACGACTGCAAGAAGCGCTGGACTGATGTGAAGCGCAAAACCAAGCTGAAGCTCGCAGCCACCCTGAAAGCAGCAATACAGACTGGAGGTGGGAGTCCAGCGACACACCAGGAGCTGGATGAGATGGAGGAAATGGTGACCCGAGTCATCATTGGAGATACGGTGGCAGGAGTTGGGGGACCGGACACTGCACAACATGACCTGAGCCAACAGCAACAGGCTGAGTAATGACCAGGGACTGGGGGGACGGGGGGAGATGGGCACAATGGCACACATGCACAATTAAGTATAGCAAATCTGCGGACAAACCATGCCCAAGAGTCACAACTCCGACCAAGAGCCCAATTTACCCAAGTCTGCAATATCTCAGCACTGTATAAGCACAGAAGTGAAAGGCACACCGCCTGAAAGGGATAAGGGCCAGCAAAATCAGAGCTGAAGGGGCAACACACCCACAATGCAGCACACACACATAAGAATAAGAGCACCTCAACATTGTCAACAATGTGGTACAAACTGCAACACCTTCACAACAGAACAGAGGGAACAACTGCTGCCGCTTGTGTGTAGAAAATTGGCATAGCAGGAAACTGTGAGATGATAATGTACAAGTACAACCTCACAACCCTGATGGTGTAGAAATGTCAACTGTCCCACATCAAATAGGCATCTCCTCACAAACAGTCACAATGTACATTGTCATGTAGTCTGTAAGTAAACTTGTACAATGCGTGAACATACATGTGAACACAATGTCAATCTGCATCTCCCCTTCACATTGCAGAGGGAGAATCAACACCTCCTGCAGAGCAGACCCAACAACTCAGCACTGATGATGAAGAGAACCTCCCCAACATCGACGCCCGTCAACAGCTCACGGACAGCTTCGGCACCCCACTTCCAGGAGCAGGGCAGCCCAGCTGCATCCAGAAGACCCCACCCCCTGCACAGACCACACAGCAGGAAGCACCCACCACCACGGCTGTCTCCCAGGACCCCCACGACCAACACATGGCATTCCAACGCTGTGTGTTAGGGTGCCTGGAGAAGATGGCTGATCAGCTGCGGGTGGGGTTCGACCTCATGGCAGCCAAACTAGATGCCATACGTGGGTGTCTAAGTCCCATCAGGGACCACTTACAGTCCCTAACGGACACCCACTGTGCGCTCCATGCTCTCCAACAATCCATGGCTGACATCGCTGGAGTCATGACTCTGAGCCAAGAACAACTGTCTAGTCAGAGTGGCTCCAGCGATGTCAGCCGGGAGTTGGGACACATAAGGAGAATGATGGAGAGCTTGGAGCGGATGCAGGCGGAAATAATGTTTGCCACGGCTGCACACCAGCGAGATGTAGCTGTGATCTTCCATGCCCTGCAGATCCTCGTCATGGCATTGCCGCCACAAGTCCTGGCGCGGAGAATACTGCTGCTATTACTCCATCCACATCTCCGCCCCTGAAGTGTCAGTGACACACAGTGCAGCAGACATTCCACCTCCGGCCCCTGATGTGTCAGTGCCACACAGTGATGCAGACTAAACACCACCACCCACATGTGAGGCACCTGACACATCAGAGGACGAAGATGATGATGAATCTGGCTTTGTGGTAAGAATGAAGTGGTAGCATTCATCTCCGCCATATGGCCTGTTTCAGCTTGGTTCTGCCCTCTGCATCATGCCCTGGAATAACACCTTCCACTGTCCCCCGATACACCCAGCGACACTCACCTTGGACCTCGACATGGACTGCCACATATTGTTTGGTTACCAATGACACAGCAAACACACTGCGGACTGAAGTCTTCCTCCTCCGCTGAACTTGTCAATCCCTAAAGGACTCTGACTGGCCCTCCACGGGGCAACAATGTAAAGTGGGGTTTGCATGGCCCTGTACTGCTCCAGCTTCAACACTCCACTGAATGCAAATAAAACATTCTAATTCACACAGATGTGTCATGGCTATGATCAATCAAGTATGAAAGTATGGATGAATGTAGGGACAGTGATTCCACAAAAAAGGTACTCCCTGGGTAATGATATCAATGCGCATGTATGGCCGTGACCCAGATCGGCAGTGAGACACACATTGTCATTCAAATCAACACTCATCACAGTTGAATACAAGTGAAGGTGCGTAGACTTTATTAGCGTATGCGTGTCAGTACGGGCAAGATAAGTGCCACAACATGCAGACCAATGCAGCAGTATGTCAGAATTTTGGAACATTGCCAAGCGCCGCAGTCCACTCCGGGGGAGTGCCTCACCTTTCACAGGTGTGTGTTAACCCGAGTTGTTGTCCGCTCATGTATTCGGAGTCCAGGCAAATGCAGCCATGTCCACTGTTGTCGTGGGATATGTGACCAGATCTCCAAGATGCACCAAGGTGTTGGGACATGTGCAATGGGTTCCAATCTGTTGTGGCTGCAGGTACGTAGTTTCTCGTCCATGAAAGCGATTGCAGCTTCGTAGGCTATAATTTCCAACATGAGGTCGTTGTCAACTTCATCAAACAGGACGGCGAGGAAATCCATTAGCAGGTCCGGACAGATGTGCTGCGTCCACCCCCTTTCACCAATTAGCACTACAGCCCAATAGGGGAGCGGCTCAATGTGGTCACTGCACACGAGGAGTTGTGCAATCTCCCAGGTCCAGCAGCCAGCATGTATGCCAAGTATCAAGGCATGTTAACCACAAAAAGCTGCTCCTAACTTAGTGACCACTGTAAGGTTTGGGTTATATTGTGAGTGAAGACATCTCACAAAATGTAACGGACTGGTCTCACACACCACCTGGTGTCATGCTTCATCATTGACCAGTCCTCGCCCTCTAAAACCTTGGTTTGATAGAGGGCGGCCATACACCTGACGACAGGGATGGACTTCTAAACTAAGTGGGGGCCCATAAACAAGTGAGTGTGGTTAAAAATCATTATAGTTATCCTTGTCGTGTTTTTAATGTGAAAGGTAACTATATGATATTAAAATCAGATGACGGTATATGGGGGGATTAACGTCCCCTAACCGTTACGTGAAAAGTCAACATGTTTCTGCTGTGTTGGCCCAGTTGGGTCCAGGGCATTCATCAGGACCTAATTAGAACACGAAGGGCTCCGTTCTTACCAGCTAGTGGCAAGAGTATACCACTGAGTGGGTGTGATCAATGTCACTCTCCACAGTTTGAGGGCTTCTAAATTCAAGCCTGTAAAAGAAAATATTGAAAACACATATAAACCAACAAACCTTCGTTGTGGTGGAATACTGAACACAATACATGCACTGTTTCAGTAAAGCGTTAGTGACTACTTGTGTGACATGTGACACTCTATTTGTGTACACGAATCCAGAGAAACAAAAAGTGAGAACGTGAGTCTCACTGTTCTTACCCTAAATACCAAAGCTACTTGCCCCATGGAAGGAGGGGAGGGGAAACCCCTGTTGTCAAACCCTGTTGAAAGAAACACAAATCACAATTGGCGTGAAAATTGTGGTCTGTGACGGGAAAAAATCCACATCGCATTCAACCACATTTATACATGGAGTGGTAAAATTATCATACATTCACTCAGCCCTCATTCAAACCCCTGTTGTCAAACCCTGATGAGAGAAACACAAATCACAATTGGCGTGAAAATTGTGGTCTGTGATGGGAGAAAGTCCAGATCGCATTCAACCACATTTATACATGGAGTGGTAAAATTACCATACATTCACTCAGCCCTCATTCAAACCCTTACTGCTTCAAGGGAAGTTTCCCATGTGGTTCCAAGGGGTCTGCTCCCATTCCTCCCCGATGTAGAAATGAGGAGGAAGTCATCACGCTATATATAGTGCGTCCTCTCATGTTAATTGGTGTCAAGCGGTTCACAGGTGATGTTAAGTATCATCAGGTGAATGGTTTCCTGTGTCCCTGTAAAGAGAAGCCTGGTCTAATCATGGCGGTCAAGTGCACATGCTCAGAGTGAGCTATGACTAAGCTCTGGAAGTAATGAATCAGGTACGTGACTTCCTGTGTCCTATGTGCGAGTGCCTGATTCAAAGATGACCAGTGTTCGCGCATGCTCTATGATGTGAAGTGCAGAGCGTGCATGGAGAATTAACGGAGGGTATCCTCAGGTACGCACTTGCCTGTGTAAATTCATGCGAGTGCCTGATTAGAGAATGGCCGGTGGCCGCGCATGCTCAATGTGGCGGATTGTGGCGCGTGAGAAAGTGAGGTATCACTGATGTATCAGCTGGTTAAGGGCGGGGGAGTGGCAGGTGTCTGCGTATGCTCAATGTAGCGGAGTGTAGCGCATGAATGAAAAAGTTCCACTGATGTATCAGCTGATCAAGGGTGGGTCACTCGGAACTAGTGGGCCTTAGAAAAAGATCTATGTACTTCCAGGGGCTGCCCATCAAGGGGGGGCATAGCTGTGCATATGCCCAAGGAACTAGTTGGAATCTGTTTGTGCGTAAATAATGCCACCATGTTGACAGCCACGCCTTCAAAAAAATTATTATATAATAGCCCTAATAAAGTTAAAGGGACACAACAAAAACAAAATGAAGTGCTTTGATGTGCAAAAAGAAAGCCACAGTTTGTAATAGTTATCATAAAGGGTTGTCTGCATATCAAGGTACCAATCCTGAAGTTTGTAATCAGCCCGGGTCACTGACCGATGGGTAAATATTCACTTATCATAAATCAGTCTAGGCTGAAGGGGCACGACACACCATGTGATGGTGGATTCAAATCACTCAATGATTATATAGCAGATATGCCCAAAATGTATAGATAGTGTATAGTAATGCGTGTTTATCTGCAGGTGGTGGTTTGGAGGTTCCTATTGTCCCATCTGGAGCCATGGTATTTCGTCATTGAGACCTTGCTGCCAGGACCATAGGCGGAATACCCATCATTGTTCCCTCATATGTAAGGCTTTTGTCAGATCAAACTTGCGTTTTTTCATTACTTCCAGAATTGACCATCTCAGGTCTGTGTCTTTATGGTTTTTTTCAGTGAAGTGGCGTGTCAGTTTTGTGTTAGTCTTTTTACACCGGATGGTGCTCCGGTGTTCACTGATACGCACCTTGATTTTTCTGGTGGTCATGCCTACATATCTGAGGCCGCAGGGAGAGGTTAGGAGGTACACAACGTTCTCCGTGTTACAGTTACTAAATTCTCGTAACTGCCAAGGTTTTCCGGTCCCTATATCTACCTCCTTGGTGTTGGTGGTAAGATTGCAGGATGTGCAGTTTCCACATGAGAAGTGACCCACGGGCCGTGGGTGGGTCCACAAAGTCTGTTGATCTTCTCCATCAGTTGTTTGTGTCCTCGCGTGTACCAATTCGTCACGGAGGCTCCTGTTCCGTCGGAAGGCGAACAGAGGTGGTTGCCACTGATTGCCTGCACTATTTAGAATGTGCCAGTTTTTTCTCATGATTTTCTGTACTGTATTGGAAGTTGGGATGTATGTGGTAACACATACCAGTCTTTTGGTGTCTTCTTTTATCACGTCCTCTAATAGTGCTTCTCTTGGATTATTCCTGGCTCGCTTCATTGCTCTTCTCACCATTTTCTTCGGATAGTGGCGTTCCAGAAGTTTGTTCTCCAGCTGTCCTGCCTGTTCCTCAAAGGTTGTTATGTTTGAACAGTTCCGTCGTATTCGGAGGAACTGGCCTACCGGGAGATTTTGTCTCAGGGCCCTGGGTGGTAGCTCTCAAAGAGAAGTAAACTATTTCTATCTGTAGTTTTGTTATGAACTTTTGTCGTAAACCCTTCTTGAGTTATGGTGATGTCCAAATCCAGAAAGATTGCGTGGTTCTTGTCAATAGTGTGTGTGAATCTGAGATGGTTATCTTTGGAATTGACCCATTGGACAAATTCTGTTGCTTCCTCCTCTGTCCCGTGCCATACAATCAACACGTCGTCAATGTAGCGCTTCCAAATTTTTAGGTATTTCAGAAATGGGTTGTTTGGGTTGAGGATGTGGTCTTCCTCAAATTGCTGGACATAAAGGCATGCCATACTTGGGGCAAAAGTACTACCCATCGATGTCCCAGTGATCTGGTGGTAGATGGAGTCCTCAAATTCAAAAAAATTCTCCGTTAGTGCTAGTTCGGCACATTCCATCACAGAATGTTGGGGGGTCATGAAATTCCAATCCATGTTCAGGATGATGTGTTCCACCACTTCCAAGGTTCTTCTCTGTGGAATGCTTGTATAAAGAGCTTCTATGTCCATTGTTATAAGTAGGTTCTCAGTTGGATCTACTTCCAGATCTCGAAGAAGGCAAAGGACATCTTTAGTGTCTCTAAGGTAGGAATGAGATTTCTTCACAATCCGTCTGAGGAACCAATCGCAAAACTGCGATAGAGGTTCCAGAACTGATCCAATACCGGATACGATGGGTCTGCCAGGTGGAGGGGTCCGGTTCTTGTGGATCTTGGGAAGCGTGTAGAACCTGGGCATCCTGGGGTTCTCATTAATAAGGAACCTTGCCTCCTGTCTAGTAATCCAATCGTTGGTAAAGGCCTCCTCTACCATGTTTTTAATTCTTGTCATCAGGGGGCCTGTTGGGTCATTTATGTGTATGGCATAGCTGGCTGTGTCTGAGAGAAGTCTTTTACACTCCTCTTGATACATCTCCTGGTCCATAATCACAATTGCTCCCCCTTTGTCCGCAGGTTTTATCACGAGATCGTGATTGTTCTTCAGGCTCCGCAGTGCCGTATATTCATTTTTTGTGAGGTTTTGAAATCCCTTGGTACTCTGGAAGTCGATACCCTCGATCTCATTGAGTACTGCTTCCTCAAAGGCTAGTACTTGGCAGGAGGTGTTCTGGGCAGGTGGTTGAAAGGTTGACTTTTTCCTAAGTCCCGTCGTCATTTTTTCTTCTGTTTTATCTTCATCAGCACCGAAATAGTCGCGCAGCTTGATTTTTCTGAAGAACTGTGCCAGTTCTGTGTGAAGTACAAAGGGATCATTCCTGGGTGTGGGGACAAAACCCAATCCTTTAGAGAGGACCATCTCCTCATCGATAGTCAATGTGTGCTTACTGAGGTTAACAATGTTCGTTATTCCCTGCTTGTCGAGGGCATGTTCGCCCTCCCTTTGCTCCTGGTAACCACTGCAGTGGGTTGTTGGTCTTCCCACTGTACCCTTGTGTTCCTTCTTTTTTGTCGGCCTCTGCCTGTGCCCCCGCCCCGGTATAAAAAAGGCTGGGGGCCTTGTGGGAAGCCAAATCCTGGCGGGAAATAAGGTTGTTGCCAATATCCAAAAGGGTGGGGTGGTTGCTGGGCCATAGTTTGGCGATAGCCCTGTTGTCTGCTCTGCTGTTGTCCTGAGCTATCGTCACTGCTGCTGTCACTCCTTTCGTCCCCCGAACTGAAAGTCCAATTCAGTGGGGTGGGTCTGAACCGTTGTTTTCTACCTGTTTGTTGTTGTATAGGTTTGTCATAATGTTCATCTGTAATGTATGGGTACACTGTTTCTCTGCTAAACTTCTGCACATCTTTTCTGAGTTTTATTAATTTTGATTATGTGAGATAGTCTTTATACTCAGTATGGTCGTTGTTGATTTCTTCGAGCTTTTTCTTAAAGACAGATAACTGTACTGTTGTTTTCAATCTGCACTCGCTTTGTTGAATTTCAACAAGGAGGGCATCTGCCAGCTGCCTGGCGGTGTTGATGATCAAAATGAGCCAATCTTTGGTACACTTCCAGGCAATGCACGACCAATTTGTGCGGAACTCCTTATTGTTGAGAAACAGCCTTGGTTCATTGGTGACTATGAGTCCTCTCGGTGCGGTGTTTTTTCTGAGGTACTCCGTCATAAATGCCCCATGGAGGAGGGCTGTGCGTATCTGTTCCTTTTTCTTTGCTGACAATGTTTCCCATTCGTCAGAGTTTTTTACTGCTTGAGCTACCACAGTTTCGGCTAACAGGGATGGGGCGTTGAGGATCTCGGCTAAGACCTCATCCCCAAACGAGAGTTCTGTATCCATGGTTAAAGTAGGGTAAATGGGTGGGTGGGCTGGATCAATTTGTGATCCGCTCCTCTCAATTTACTTGAGTGGGACTGAGAATTCACTATATCAGTCCATTCTTAGAGTCTGATCCCCGAGTAATCAGTACTTCTTCCTAATATTTGGAAAAGGTCACCCCTAATGATGTTCCCACAGACATCAGCTGTACAAAATCAGGAAAAATACATAAGCTCCACACTGTGTGGAGAAGGGAACAAGAGGCGCGGGGTTTTAGGAGCTAGCAGCCTCCAACAATAAATGTTAACCACAAAAAGCTGCTCCTAACTTAGTGACCACTGTGAGGTTTGGGTTATATTGTGAGTGAAGACATCTCACAAAATGTAACGGACTGGTCTCACACACCACCTGGTGTCATGCTTCATTATTGACCAGTCCTCGCCCTCTAAAACCTTGGTTTGATAGAGGGCGGGCATACACCTGACGACAGGGATGCACTTCTAAACTAAGTGGGGGCCCATAAACAAGTGAGTGTGGTTAAAAATCATTATAGTTATCCTTGTTGTGTTTTTAATGTGAAAGGTAACTATATGATATTAAAATCAGATGACGGTATATGGGGGGATTAATGTCCCCTAACCGTTATGTGAAAGGTCAACATGTTTCTGCTGTGTTGGCCTAGTTGGGTCCAGGGCATTCATCAGGACCTAATTAGAACACGAAGGGCTCCGTTCTTACCAGCTAGTGGCAAGAATATACCACTGAGTGGGCGTGATCAATGTCACTCTCCACAGTTTGATGGCTTCTAAATTCAAGCCTGTAAAAGAAAATATTGAAAACACATATAAACCAACAAACCTTCATTGTGGTGGAATACTGAACACAATACATGCACTGTTTCAGTAAAGCGTGAGTGACTACTTGTGTGATATGTGACACTCTATTTGTGTACACGAATCCAGAGAAACAAAATGTGAGAACGCGAGTCTCACTGTTCTTACCCTAAATACCAAAGCTACTTGCCCCATGGAAGGAGGGGAGGGGAAACCCCTGTTGTCAAACCCTGTTGAAAGAAACACAAATCACAATTGGCGTGAAAATTGTGGTCTGTGACGGGAGAAAGTCCACATCGCATTCAACCACATTTATACATGGAGTGGTAAAATTACCATACATTCACTCGGCCCTCATTCAAACCCTTACTGCTTCAAGGGAAGTTTCCCATGTGGTTCCTAGGCGTCTGCTCCCATTCCTCTCTGATGTAGAAATGAGGAGGAAGTCATCGCGCTATATATAGTGCGTCCTCTCATGTTAATTGGTGTCAAGCGGTTCACAGGTGATGTTAAGTATCATCAGGTGAATGGTTTCCTGTGTCCCTGTAAAGAGAAGCCTGGTCTAATCATGGCGGTCAAGTGCACATGCTCAGAGTGAGCTATGACTAAGCTCTGGAAGTAATGAATCAGGTGCGTGACTTCCTGTGTCCTACGTGCGAGTGCCTGATTCAAAGATGGCCAGTGTTCACGCATGCTCTATGATGTGAAGTGCAGCGCGTGCATGGAGAATTAACGGATGGTATCCTCGGGTACGCACTTGCCTGTGTAAATTCATGCGAGTGCCTGATTAGAGAATGGCCGGTGTCCGCGCATGCTCAATGTGGCGGATTGTGGCGCGTGAGATCAAGTATCAAGGCATCCCATAAACGGGTATCACGGTGACACTCCTGGTCATGGGCCAACAGGGGGCGCACACACATGTCAAAATCCAGTTCAGCTACCATCCTGTTGGATAGGCAGACATCCATGGACCACTCGAATATGCACGATCGACAATGCAACACAGGCTGAACGCAGGTGACATTGGCAAGGCGGAAGCTTAGGCGGTAACTGATCCGCAGCACTGGCAATGGCAGTGCCCCCAGTAAATGCAGCATTCGTGCACGGTACAGTTCCACGTGACTGGGGTTGTGCATGTGTCCGGGATGTTCTGCCATTGCGTTAGTGGCTCTGGTTGAAGCGGCACTGTTCTGACCTGCGCCAGTTCTGTGGATGAAATGCCACAGCTCAGATCAATGAGTTGTTTTAGTGTGCAACGGTTGTACGCCTGGGATGGTGTGGGAGTAAGTGTGAAGGCCATTCCATGCAAGATAACTTCGAGCAAGGACTTCTGTGTGTGGGGTGTGTGGGGTGTGTTGGGCTGTGCTTAGTGTGGGAGTCGTCATTAGCTGCTATAGTATCTGTCCGGGGGTGCCGGGCACATGCAATTCCGAGGTCAGAGGTGCAGATGTGCTTCCGCCTGATAGCTCAGACAAAGGAGCTTTCATCCCTAATGTTAGTTTGTCATCTGCTTGCATTCAGGAAATGTGATGTGGCTTGTTGGGGGTGGGGTGGGATGTGTACGACTTTGGGATTCATGTTTGACATGTCTTGCATGTGGCAAATGAGCGGCATCACTGTGTGTTACGTTGCCTCACAGCTGCTCCTCCTTCCCCCCGAGCCTATTTACTTGTGTGCGCTGCGCGGTTGCATCACTTGCACTCCTACGGCACACCATTGTCATGCCTGGCTGCGCATGTCCACAAGCCTGACAACGACACTGTGATGTTGGCCGTTGAAGGTGGGCGGCCACGTGAGTGTAGGCCTATGGTGAGGATAGGGCGGACACAGATGTAGAGTTCGTGCCTGGCTGTACTCGCGCTGCGATTAATGCTAGGCATTTGGCTCATGCTGCGGCAATACAGATACACACAACACTTGGCATGTATGAGCCAAGACCCCGAGCGGTCTTGCGCTCCTTCCTTTCTCCGTTCCTGCGAGCCCGCCCTCTGGGTGCATGCTACATTTCAACATTGTCGATTGCGGGCCTTGTGGCGCCGACACTACAACAGAGACACACGCATTAGTCACTTCCTTGTCCAGGCCAGCACTGAACCACGCCCAGAGCCCCAGGCAAATTCTTCACACCCCTACGCTGGACTGGCGTACGCCGGCCCAGCCCACTCCGCTCTCGCTTACAGGGGGGACAACAAAGCTACGTGTCCAAGGTCTTACCCACTGTCTGAGGTGACATGGTTGCGTCCGCTGTCCACAGCACAATGCAATGTGGTAGGGCCCTGGGCCATCATGCATACATAATGACCACACGGACACACTTAGATAGATAGTGGAACTGGCTATGGGCACGTGCGCCCGGCCCATTTTATTACCAGGGTCACATGTCCATTGACGCCTGTACTGGATGGGTATGGGGTGAGTGTAAGCCAGCCCTCAGGGAGTAGTTGGTGCTGGCAACATCTAGAACAGTGATCATCGGATCACACACACAGATTCAATCATAAAGGGTCCATGACTTGCAGTGCACTGAGGTAGGGGCACCAGAACTGGACTCACACACAAAAGATTACATCATAAAGGGTCCATGACTTGAGCTGCACTGAGTACATGGCACCGGAAGAGCTTGGCGGGTGCGCGGCCTACGATGATGCGTCATCCGGGCGGGCCGCCCTGGAAGCAATGTCTGTTGCCTACTGAACTGCGCCATCCATAAATGAAGACTCTATTTGTGTTGGGGGACCTGCTGACCGCAGTGTAGGCCAGATGCAGCAGTCAGCAAGGGCCCACAGCCACGTGGTGTTGACTTGTGCTGCACAGAGTTAGTGGCACCTGGAGCGCTCGGCGGGTGCGCGGCCTGCGATGATGCGTCGTTTGACTTGGGGGACCTGCTGACCGCAGTGTAGGCCGGAGGCAGCAGTCAGAAAGGGCCCACAGCCACGTGGCGATGACTTGTAGTGCACTGAGTTAGTGGCACCTGAAGCGCTCAGCGGGTGTGCAGCCTGCGATGATGCGTCGTCCGGGCGGGCCGCCCTGGAAGCAATGTCTGTTGCCTACTGGACTGCGCCATAAATAAATCAAGACTCAATTTGAATTGAGAGCCCTGCTGACCGCAGTGTAGGCTGGAGGCAGCGGTCAGAAAGGGCCCACAGCCTCGTGGCGATGACTTGTGGTGCACCGAGTTAGTGGCACCAGAAGCGCTCAGAGGGTGCGCGGCCTGTGATGATGCGTCGTTTGACTTGGGGGACCTGCTGACCGCAGTGTAGGCCGAAGGCAGTAGTCAGCACACACATTACTCCGCGGTGCTGTGCCGCTGGGTGCACTGGGGGCCTGTGTCGCAGAAGGCAGCAATCAGCTGAGGAGGCTGGCGGTCACGCGGCGGACTCGTTGCAGGGTGAGGGGCGCTTCCCTGGCCGACGCGTTGGACATCCCGGAAGTGAACCACGCCCAGAGCCCCGGTCTATTTATTCACACTCCTACGCTGGTGTGGCGTACGCCGGACCAGCCCACTCCGCTTCCGCGTACAGGGGGGGACGACACAGCTACATGAGCGAGGTCTTCCCCACTGCCTGAGGTAAGATGGTTGCATCCACTGTCCACAACACTGCACACACCAGCAGTATATGTCCACAGGGACATGTCTGTGCTCTGCATACTGGAGTCTGTCCAGCACATCACCGCCACACTTGGCATTGTGGACATTCTTATTCAGGGGTGACTTGCCTCCTTCACACATACTTGGTTCCCACCTCTCCCCACATTCTGCAATTGTGTGGCTGAGGGGCCATGCCGTTTTTGGAAGGTCAGCTGTCTTGTTCTGCGCTGCCTCGGTGGTAGTCCGGGGGGGAGTGAGAGGGGGGGGCCTGGGGGTGGTGGCGGTGGGTGTTGTGGACCTCTTGGGTCTCTGAGCTGCATAATCATTAGCTCCATGACATGTGTTGGTCTTCAGATGTGGCTCTGGGCTGGGCTCCCTTTCATACTGCAGGTTGTCGTCCTGCTTAATACCAGTAAAAGGCAGGTGTTAAATCCCTGCTGCTAACACGCCTCATCGCCTGTTTTCTGGTCGCATCGCAGATCTGGCTGCTCGTTGTGAATATCGCGAAGTGGTGTTTTCGTGTGTTTTTGCGCGGGAAAGCCAACTCTGCATATTATTAGCGTTAATTGTCGCTCTCATCCGTGGCGATGTGTTTTGCGGCAGCTATCACAGGAAAACTGGCGATGTCGGCAGTTTGCACCAGCTTGTGAATAGGGCGATAAGTCTATCGCCACTTTTGCGGCGCTAAAGTGCCGATAAATCGGCGATGACTCCTTGAGAAGATGCCCCATTGAGTATAAAGAGACATGTCAATGGACTAAAAAAAGAGGCAAGAGAGAAAGCAAGCCATAAAAGCGTAATATATGCTGAGTTCTGCTCACTGAGGCACAAAAAGGTTTGTCTCAATGTTGCCCTGTCGTATTGACCGAAGGAATGGGCTTCTTGTTGTTTTAGAGTTGGGTTAAATGCTACAGTGAAAACATAATTTTAAACTTAGGCATATTGTTTGTTCCTCTCCTGGTGCAATGTACAATGGGATCCTGTGAATGGCACAACTTACCATGTCAAGCCTCTGGATGCTTTTATCGCAGTGCTTGAGCAAAAACCATTAATATATGTGAATTGGAAAACTTTCCTACATACCCACAGCCGTTTTTGAAAATGACCATTAACCAGCTATTAAAGAAGCTTCTATTATATCCTCATGGAGCCATGTAGAAGTAGGAAAAACATCAGTGTGAGTACCTACTGAAAACAGTAAACTGCAAACAGATATAATGGAGGAAAGACACTTTCTGACAAGAAAGATATCCTCTCAAGTGAATCACTTGGCCCTGTATGAGGTTATAGTCAATTGTCTACCCAGGCAATGCTAAAGATGCTTGCTTGGACGAATGCTACTAAACACTGAACAATTATTTTAATGCTTACAAGCAGCATTATATGGTAAGATAAATAAATAGATAGTTGTAGAAAATAACTCACTTTTGGCAAATCAGTCTGACCTTGCCACAGCGGAATAGTTCTGCTTTTAAATGTTAACCAATGTCCTTTCACTTTCACAAGACCAACATCAACCCGAATCTGCACAATGTCGCCGTAACATTTATGAATTTTAACATCCCCTTTCATTCATTTCTTACAGTCAAGAACACAAGCACTAAGGGTAAATACTTCCAAAGTACATTGCAACTTTTGAGAACCAGTTTTCAATGACTTTGCTTCATACAAACCACAATCTATTCGACAAGTGTAATGACATCTTACCGTCCATTTTGAAATTGTACAATCCTCAATATCTTTCACCTTAGCTGCAGAATGCCTTTAGCCCAGGATCACAATCAGCAACAGAAAACTGAAATATGCACGCGCCTTCACAGGTGGTATAAAATGCAAATCAACAAACACGTGGATGCTCTTGGTGCCCTTAACACTGGAAACTGCCAAAACATTCTACTTTAAATGACTCTTCAAGTGCCATCACGTCTAGATTCAACAAATTGCTTGTACCTCAACCTTTACCTTTTACTTCTCATGTAAATTTTCACTTATCAGAACTTCTCTGGACACATTTTTTCTGACTTCATTTCAATTTCGTCCAACCCACTTTACTCTGTTCTCTGCCTTTGCTATTACTTATTCTGCTGATCAAATACCTATCATTAAATCTAGAAATCCATCCTATTTCTTAGCCAATCCTTTTAGCCCCAAACCATCAAACCCCCGGCCCTACCCGCCTGCATCTTCCCTTTATGTACTCACATTTAATCACAATCTCAACTAAGGACTCTACAAAAAATGTTTTAAGTCTGGAGTAGTACGACCATTTATTAAAAGAACCCGTGCTGATGCTTCATTCCCGCCTAATTACTCACCTTCTTCTCAAATCCACTTGAGTCTTATATTCAACTATCTGTCTCTGTTCTTACTAAATTATCTACAATAACAATGATTCTTGTGATCGTGGTAGGCACGTGATAGGTGCTCATGGTAGGAGGTGGGCCATCATCTTGCAAGCATCAGGCTGGTTGTTCTATGGCAAGTATCTCAAGCATGGGGGGCAGTGCTGGTGAAAACAGGGTATGTTGAACTAGACCTGTTGTAGCACAGTTGTGTGGTAGAATTTTATATTTTCCAATAAAAGCACCTGTTAGAAATGGGCTACCTGGTTGAATTAGGTTTGCACCAAAGCCAGGCAGGAAGCACCACTCTAGTCAGGGTAAGCTAGATGCACAATAAAAGATAACATACGCTCACCTTCTGATAGCTTGGCACAGAGCAGCCAAGCTTATCCAAAGAGGCCGTGTGCAAAGTATTTGTGCAACACACACACACACACCACACACACCTTTAACACAATTACTACCCCACAAAAAGACTCCAGACAGGTTTAGAAAAATAGATTATTATATTCTGAACAAAACAAGATCAAAACTACAAAAATCCAAAGTATAGAATTTGTGATATTGAATTTTAAAAGAATATAAGCAGTAAAGCGCTCAGAAGCAAGTAGCACTAAAAAGGTTACTTTAGGTCATGCTGTACCAGGGCAAAATCAAAGTTCGGGTTCACCACAATGGAGTGCTGGCCGGCTACGGGACCCATGCAGGCCCTGGGGATCAAAGTACCTTTCCTCGTCACAAGCTGCGAGAAGTGTCAATGTTGAGGCCTACAGGTGCAGGATACGTCAATCTTCTCCACACAGTGAAGGCAATGCGTCAGTTCCAAAGATGGGTGTCGGAGTTAAGAGGCATCGAGTGAGGCACCTGATTCCACCATGGAGTTGAGGGAATATGTTGATCTCACCAAGTTGCAGCGTCAGTGATACACTGTGAGATGCGTCGATCTCTGAAAGCAAAGCACTGGTTCCGATGCAATGCACCGATTTTACTCCCGCAACCGGGTCAAAGCACCAATTCTGCTACACGCAGACAGGAGATGCATCAAAATCTGTGTTGTAAGTATCTGGGCCACTTTCAGTGAGCTTGACATAGGAGCAGGGGGAGAGAATTTAATATCCCTGAGTCACGAGCAACAGGAGACAAGCCAAGAAGCCCTTGAAGATCACTTGGATTGAAGGCAGAGTCCAACTCTCCTTCAGCAGAGTCAATGAGCAGCAGGTAGCCGGGCATCAAACAGAAAAGCAGGCCTTCCAGATCAACAGTCCAGTTGAGTCTTTTAAGCATCACAACAGCTTTTCTGGCAGTACTTCAGTTACAAGTCCAGCAGTGTTTGATATTAGGGGGTTAGAGACACAGTCCTTAAGCCCCAAAAGTGCCTTTGATGTGGGGGGTGACTTTATAACAGCTCTCAGAAGTGCACAAGAATCCCTTTCAACCCAGTCCTGTCTGCCAGGCTATCTGTGAGGGGTAATCAGTCCTTTGTGTGGGGATAGGACACAGCCTGTTCAAGTGAACTGTTAGCCTTTCCCTTCCATCCTTCCCAGGCAAGGCCATCAGAATGCAGATACATGTAGATGGGTACTCAGACACACCTATGCTTCCTGTGCTGTGACTATATAGAGGGAATGCACAAAGTGTAGCTGTCACTCACTCCAGACATGTATTGGAGACAGGCTGTCAGGCACACAGAGCAGCAAGTGCAGCAAGTGCAGTATTTAATTCGCCTGTGTGCTCGGCCGCATAACGATTGGTGACAGCGTGCCGATAGGCATTTTATTTCAAAAGGATTTTATCTGTGTTTTAGTGGGGGGTTAAACGTTGTTTTAAAGCTGCTTTTACTTATGAGGAAATACAGTTGAAGATTAGACTTCACTTACTGGGCTGTTCTTGCACATTTTCACGAAGCACTCGCACTTTCCCCGCTCCCGGTCCCTGTTCCACCGCAGCTGTGTGCTGTTTGAGTGGAGGGACGCGGCTCCACCCACTGGTCTCGCTCTCCCTGCACCGCGAGCAGTATTTCACTCACATGTGTGCTCGGCCGCGTAGCGGACGCGCGCAGCGGGCGCGCCGCCGGCCGCCAAAGGCAAGCCCGTCTGCGCCCGTCCGCGATCGGATCGCGGCCAGCGCCAGCCATGCTGCCCAGTTGCCGAGGTTGGAAAAAATCATTAGACAAGAAGTGAGCTCTTATCCTTCAATGTCAATAAGTGTGTGATGCGCAACTGCTGTAATTTAGCCACTGGGGCGCTCCCTAGCTCGTGTCCTGCATGCAGTTGGGCCCCGGGGGGCCTGACAATCAGGAAGTAAAGGATAGTTAAAAAAAAAGGAAGATTAATCACGCTACTCAGATTAGAGCATGCCTAATCAATTGTAGATCTCTGGTAAAACACGCTGAGGATATATGGGTACTCCTGGGAGAAAATGAATGTGAGGTTGTGTTTCTGACTGAAACATGGCTAAAGGAAGATTCCATGGCAGTGCTGGCATTAGCCATTCCCCAGGGTTTTAAAATTTGCTGCGCTAATAGAGATGGTGAGAAAAGAGGAGGAGGAGTCGCTATTATTTTTAAGGACTCCTGGGAATTAAGCTCCTCAGTGCTAGTTAATATGGATAAGATCGAAGGGCTCAATTTTTGTATTAAGGTGAGCCCAACCTCCTCTTTCAACGGCCTATTGGTTTACAGACCGCCTGATTGCAGTCCTGGTATATTGTGGGATTTTAGTAATTTTGTGGTACAAAAATCAATTTTGTTCTCTAATTATACAGTTTTGGGGGATTTTAACCTTCATATAGATGATGGTAATTGTACCCAGGCTCGGCAACTTGTGTCCTCTCTTACAGGGGCTAATTTAATTCAACATGTCATAGCTCCCACACATAAAGTAGGACATATCCTCGATCTGGTATTCTCCAATATCCAGAACTTAAACTTGGACACCCCAAAGCAGCTGGCCTGGACAGACCACTGCCTTAAATCCTTCTCCTTTAGCTTAGGAAGAACATTGGCACATGCTAATGCCCATTCCTTTCTAAAACGAAACTGGAAATATATGACTGAGGAATTTTTAGGCCTATTTTGCAGACTAGCCAACCTGAACTATCGGAGAATCCCAATGCTGATGCCCTGGTCTTTCATAAGTGGATTGCGGCGGCTGTCGAGTCCACTGCTCCGGCCAGACTTGCCAAATCACTGAGAAACTCACCTTCCGCCCCATGGTTTTCAGAGTCCCTCAGGTCTCTGAAAGGCAGTTGTAAACGCCTGGAGCATCAGTGGAGGGTGGATTACTCGGTTGCTGCTAAGCTGGCGTATAAAGCTTCCTTGAAAGAGCTGCATAGAGCAATTAAGGTGGCCAGAAAAGATTACATAGCTGCACGGATTAATAACTCGGATAAACCAGGCAAAGAACTTTTTAAGTGGGCTAACTCCTTTCTTAAACCCCGCGTATTAGCTATTGACACTCAGCCATCACGCTTACTATGTGAGGAACTCTCCGAGTTCTTTGACAATAAAATTTGTGTGGTCTATAACTCCTTTATAGATGGAGTAGAAACAGTTAAATCAGATGTTAGTGAGAGGAGTAACCCGAAATCCTTTTATCCTGTTTTGTCCCTATTTCTCAGCAGGAGGCACTGGCTGAGATGCTAAAGTGCAGGTCAGGTGCCCCAGGGGACCCCTGTCCCCCAAAAATTTGGAAGGAAGTAGCTCACGCCGCCGGACAGGTGTTACTTCACATATGGAATTCCTCTCTTGGCTCTGGCACCTTCCCTGATCCATGGAAGCATGCCACACTTCTGCCTCTGAAGAAAAAACCCAATGTTGATGCTGGGGTTTTGTCTAATTATAGACCTATTTCCTTACTGCCGGCATCTGCCAAGATGCTGGAGAAGGTGGTCCAGCGTCAATTGGC
The DNA here is from genome assembly GCA_963921515.1 of Calotriton arnoldi. Classification (NCBI taxonomy): domain Eukaryota; kingdom Metazoa; phylum Chordata; class Amphibia; order Caudata; family Salamandridae; genus Calotriton; species Calotriton arnoldi. The sequence goes on from CAWUFW010003047.1 coordinate 1,771,165, forward strand.
CAAATTCTCGGAGAGCAATAACATTTTACATGACACTCAATCTGGCTTTCGTGCAGGCTTTAGCACAGAGACGGCCCTGATAGAGGTGGCGGAATCAGTAAGGGCAGCAGTAGATTCGGGGGCATCAGCTATGCTGGTGCTCCTGGATCTATCTGCTGCATTTGATACAGTAGATCATGATATTTTGGTTCAACGCCTTCATGACTTCGGCATTAGGGGAACCGCCCTTGAGTGGGTGAGGTCTTTCCTCCACAAGCGAACTCAAAGAGTGGCTTTACAACCTTATCAGTCTGAGCAGAAGCGCTTGTGGTGTGGGGTGCCCCAAGGATCTGCTCTAAGCCCACTGCTGTTTAACATCTACTTGGCCCCCCTGTTTTCACTCACTGCCAACTGGGGGGTCAAGGCAATATCTTATGCCGATGACACCCAGTTGGTGTTCCCTTTTAAAGATCAGTCGGCTGACTCCTTTAAAAGTTTTAAGAGCTGTCTCACTGATGTTGCAGCTTGGCAAGGGTGGCCACAGGTAATGGGGGTGCCACCCACCCCAACAGGCACGGCGAAAAATCTAGGAGTTCAATGGGAGGTTGATTTGTCTTTTTCCTCTCAAATTCAACAAGTAACATCTTCCTGTTTTGGAAAATTGAGGTATATGAGGAAATTTTTACACCTGCTTCCAGAAAATTGCCGTCGAACCGTAGTTCATGCAACTGTGATGTCCAGGCTGGACTATGCGAATGGCCTTTACTTGGGCCTACCTGCCTATATGGTGAAGAGACTGCAATTGGTTCAAAACGCGGCAGCACGATTGATTAGACGTGTACCTATGCGACAGCATATCTCTCCACATATCAAGGAACTTCACTGGCTACCGGTGGCCAACAGAATTAAATGTAATGCCTTAACTTTAGCTTTTCGGTCCTTCCATGGTCTTTGTCCCAGATATTTGAAACAACGACTATCTGCCTACAAACAAACCCGCCTATTGCGGTCCAACAATCTGAATCTGCTGGCTACCCCACGAGTTAGGAAAGAGCGCTGGGGCGGCAGATCCTTTGTGGCAAGCGTGGCTAAACTTTGGAATTCCTTGCCGCCTGCCATGCGGCAAATTGATTCAGAATGTCTATTCAGGAAAGCAATTAAGACATGGCTTTTTAACATGGATTAATTCCGTAGATTGGCTGATGTCTGACCTTTTATGCTGCTGTCACTTGTTGTTATAGCGCCGGGACACCTCCTTTGGGAGGTAGCTGTTTTGCGCTCTATAAATGGTCGTATTATTATTATTATTAAATACCCACTTTCTAAAAGTGGCATTTCTAAAACAGCAAGGTAAAATCCAACTTCACCGGTTAGGAGTATTTATCATTACCATTCCAAACATATGAAGCATGAAAAATCTACTCCTCACTGATTAGGAATTACTGCTTAAAAGTGTATTAAGTAATTCCCAATGCTAGCCTATGAGAGGAGTAGGCCTCACAGTAGTGAAAGCAAAATAGGCTGTTTGTCACTACTAGGACATGCAAAACCACAAAGTACATGTCCTACCTTTTACTTACATAGCACCCTGTCCTTAGGGTTACTTAGGGCCTACCTTAGGGGTGACTTATATGAAATAAAAGGGGTGTTAAAAGATTGGCAAGAAGTTTTAAATGGCAAGTTAAAGTGGCAGTGAACTGCACACATAGGCACTGCAGTGGCAGGCCTGAGACAGGTTTGAAAGGCTACATCTGTGGGTGGCACAATGAGTGTTGCAGCCCACTAGTAGCATTTGAAGTACAGGCCCTGGGTATATGATATACCACTTTACAAGGGACTTAGTAGTACATCAAATATGCCAATCAGGTACACATCAATATTATCCTGTTTAAAGGAGAAGCACATGCACTGTAGCACTGGTTATCAGTGGTAAAGTGGTCAGAGTCCTAAGGCCAACAAATAGAATCAGAAGGCTTGGAGGCAAAAGGCAAAAGGTTAATGCAAAGACCCCCCTAAGGATGACAGGTCTAACAGCACCCCACCAGTTTAGGTACCCCAGTGCAGTTTGTTGCACTGAGGAATATAGAATTTGTCATATTTCAGAGGGAGTTTCTTGCTTTCTGGGTGTTACCTGATTAGTCACTCTCCTCAATCCAGCCTGAAATTGATATGATTGTACTGACTGCATTCACAAGTGCTTTTTAGTGTTCTAGAATGATTCTATTAACAAAAGAGCTCTGGAATAAAAAAAAATCCCTTTAAAACTCCCTTGGTAGATGCTGACCCGGTTGACCTAATGGATGAACAATGCAATGAACAATGCAACAATCGAGAACATTTAAGAAGGTTGATTTCCACACCTAAAAACAGACTATCCACCATACAGGGAGACAGCAAATCTAGCGGGAAGAATAGGCCCTGCACATGTTCAAGATTCAGATACTGCCATTACTCATATTTTAAGGTCTTCTTCATTAGAAAGAAAAGTATTAAATAAAATGAGTCCTCAGGAAAGTGTGAGAAAGCAAAACACTCCCATGGTTGTATGACAGAAGCACGCATGGCAAAACCATGCATGCTTAAACAACGCTGTCACAACTACGAATGTGTCTTAACCATGCATTCATTTACTACACATTACCTTACCACGCATGCCTGTACAACGCATTTCCTTGTAAAGGCTTGCTTGGTACAATTAGATGCGTAGTAAAGTTCACACCCCAACCCCCTGCCCTGACACCTTAATACCGTCCCCCAGTACTGCTATTCTCCCAACTCAGCCCTAAACACTACCCCGTTTCCCCCACCCTGAGCCCTAAAAACCATCCCCCAGCCCTGCTATGCACCCCACCCCTTAAAACTGCCCGACCTTCCACCCTAAAACCTGGCCCCAGCCCAAAAAATACCCCAACCCCTGCCCCCCACCCTGAGTCCTACAACAGCCCTCCGCTACAAAAAATACCCTGATCCCAGCCCCCCACCCTGAGCTCTAAAACGGCCCCCACCCCAAAAAACGACCCCAACCCCAGCCCCCTGCCCTGATCTCTAAAATGGCCCGTAACCCTTAAAACTTCCCCTTTCCCCATCCCCTGAGCCCTAACCCCCCTGCTAAAAACGACCCCTCCCCCCTGATAATTACCCACTCCCCCCAAGCCCTACCTACCAAGTCACGATCTCCTCCTAAGTCCCATCCTTCCTCTCTCTGGTCTTCCTTCCGGTCTCTGAAACTAGACCACATATATGTGTGGGTAAGGCATATGGGTGGTTAAGGCGAGCAGTGTTCAGCTTGCATGGAAACAGCATGCATGGCTTAGCCAGCTTGGTTAATTCTGTTTCCCGACTCCCATTACCGGGTCACTGCCATATTTTAATGCCTCTCAATCTCTTGACTCGAATTATAAACCAGGAATCAGGTAATTTCAGTAGGGTGAACAGCAGGATGACTCAGAGAATACAGAGCAGCTACCAATGAAGTATGCTTCTGTAACGGAATGAAGAGCCTCATTTGCGAGTCTCGGAGAAAATATCCCGCGGCTTCAATTAGCTGCTGTTCCCATTTCATCAATAATGACTTTCCTGCACTCAGTCCCGTTGTCAATACTAAATCTTACTAATAATAAAATCCACTTTCAACCTGCAAATTACAACTTTCTCCTTGACATTGTTAGAAATGGGGGGTCTCTAGTTGGGAACGGTTTGCACCTTTGTCCAAGTAGCGACCATTTTCCCGAGTCAGGGTAAGGGGGATACACTTCTAAAATAAGCCCTGCTCACCCCTTGGTAGATTGGCATGAGCAGACAGGCTTATCTCAGAGGCAGTGTGTAAAGGATGTGTGCATGCATACAGTAACACAGTGAAAATACTACAAATGGACACCAAACCAGTTTAGAAAAATAAGCAAAACTTTATCTAAACCAACAAGACCAAAAACAACAAAAATCCAACATGCAAGATAACCTTCAATTTGCAAGAATAGCTGAAAAACACAGTTCTTATGAGTCGTGAGCTTCGTCTAGGGCTACTGCGATGCTGAAAATGACAGAGTCTAACAGTTCCAGCCGACCGCATTGGTACGGGCCAGCCAAAGCGCCGCCAGACTCATAGACAGTACCTTTCTTATTGCGGTCACTCCCGTTGGTACGATTCGGTAGGGGCAACCGTCACAGTTGCAATGTGAAGTGGAAGAAGTGCAGCGTGTGGTGCCCTCCCGGCGCGGTGCAGGCAGAGGCTCGGTGACAGTAATCCAACAGCATCGGTGAGGCCAAGGCTTATGATGTGGAGGGAGGCAGTGCTTGATGCGGTTCTGGCAGGTCACGCTGCAGGAGACAGAGCCGGTCGATGTTCGGGTCAGGCAGCGATGGTGTTGGTGACGTCCAGGCAGACTGAAGCAAGGTGTTGTGAAGTGCGGTGCCCACAGGATGTGATGCAAGCAATGGCTCAGTGATGGTCGCCCAGCGGCATTGGTGAGACCAAGGATGTGGTGCGAAGTGAAGCGGTGCCTTCTGCGGTGCCTTTAAGACACAGACCAGTGACAGACTCGGCGACAGTCAGCTGCTCTTTTCTTCTGTGGCGACTGAAACCAGCAGTTCCAGAGACGGTGTCCAGAAGGATGGTGTAGTCTTTGCTGTTCCTGAGACTTCTTGAACAGGGGGCAAGCTCTAAATCAAGCCCTTGGAGATAGTTTGTCAAGCAGTATACACACATAGTTCCTCTCCTTAGCAGAAACAGCTACTGCAGGCCAATCCCAGACAACACACAGCAAAGGGGCAGTACTTCTCCTCCAGCTTCTTCCAGCTCTTCTCCATGGCAAAGGTTCCACTTAAAAATCAAAAGTGATCTGAAGTTCAGGGGTCTGGGCCCCAACATTTACAGTTCATTTCTCTTTGTTTTCTGGTGTCAGAGAGGCTCTGTGCTCAGTCAAAACCAGTTCTGTCCTCTCTGGTGCAGCTTACCAGCAGGAGGTGGAGACAGCATTGTCCAAGGCAGACCAGGCCCATTCAGGTGTCAAGGAAATCACATCCCCCCTACTCTAAATGCAACCCAGGTCTATTCATCCCAGCCCTGACTCACCCTGGAAAGGCAGGACACGCCTCACCCCGCCAAGTGGCTGTCTGAACAGAATGCACATCCCCAGCCCCTGTCACTCCAAAGCCAGACAGTCAATCCACAAACCTAGCAGATGCCTACTGGATGGCTAAGCAAGAAAATACCTACTTTCTAAAAGTGGTATTTTGAAACCCAGCATATAACAAGCATTTGCAATGCAATCGGTCTCGCCATTGGGACCTTGTAAGTGTTTAGCCAGAGCTATTGGCTCTGCCAATGTGTTTAAGTTATGTTATTAAAAATTACTTAATTTAACGACAGCCCACAAACCACTCTGTACAGACTTCCCATTGTAAGGGCTACTAGAATTATGTGGCAAATGTATGTAAATAATCTGACACAGTGAATGTACCTTTTTAGTGCCGACTGCCGGCTTATTAACATCTAGATTTGGTCTATTCTTTTAGTTACACTGGAATTTCCGCATTAGGCATGTCCACAGAGTGTTAGAATATGGAGGAAGGGTGTGAAGATGGATATACCTGCACCGCTGGCAGTCAGGGAGCTAGGCACCTCTCCACATATTGTGGCATTAGTGCTACATGCACATGAAGGTTATTTGCGTCCATTTATATCAGCAACCATGAAAACCTTTTTCAACCCAACAGTGCTGCAAAGGAGTTTGTGATGTGGTTGGGTGGGGGCGAGCGGGGAGAATGGCTGCACCGCAGAATAATGTTGCTTCCTAGGGTATATCTGTTGAAAGCAGGGCACAGGTGGCATCTATGTTATAGATTTCTGAAACAGATAATATGTGTACATCTGCCAGGTCTTGAGCAGCCGCAGATGCTGAGAAAAGAGTTACTTAACAGGAATCTTCAAGTCACAAATGATCCAGTACATTAATCTGAGAAAATTTTCATTTTTCTAGCCAACCAGGAGCCTACTCAAAATAAGTACACATTTTTATTTAATTCCAAGTGTACTAAATGTGATTTAATACTACACCCCCCAGCAGCCTTCATGGGTAAGGCAATCCAGAGGAGATCACTAGCTGCCTGTGTCTGAGGAATCTACAATAAGACTTTTAGGCTCTGGCGTACTGCACCATTCTTTTTAGATCTTTACTATTTTTCAAGTACATCAAAACACATACAAAGGAAACACAGTGCATAAAAGCGAGCAATACAACAAAACAAGCAATACCTTCAGAGTGCATAACTGGTCTTTAGGTACAGCCATAGCACACGGCAGAATAATCAGCAAAATAAGTTATAGAACACAGCAGCGGGAGGGAGAACGTTCATTTCCATATTATAATTAAGTGCACTATCTCATAAGAGATGCATACATCAAGACACCATAATAGCACTGAATCACTCCCAACGTAACCACACAAATTACTGATTTCCTTCATATTTATCTAACAATTTGGAGTCACCGGCCACAGGAGTCAAATTAATATGGTAACCAGTCTAATATGCTTTGACCTCTGCCATGGTTGAGCAAAAGAACGATGAATTAAACCCAAATCTTTGTGACTGGGGGTGAATGTTTGCATTGGTCAGCATTCCGTCTATTATTTGTTCCTTTTGCCCACTTCGGGACGACAAAGATGAGGGGCAGAGGTAGCAATTTTCTACCTCTATAGAGAATCAATTTTTTTAGGTTATTTTAGTTTTAGATGCTACCTTGGAGCCTGGGTTCAGGAGATCTCTCATTACCTATGAGTACCACAATTCTAGTGTATTTGTTTCTAAAGGTTTAGGTAGAAGCTCACTGCTCCTGCTTTACATGGGCCCATCTTGGGCTGCACCTGCTGTGCACATCCTCCATGTGAATGCGCCAATGCAGGTTTTCTTGAGAGCACATGATTAATTGCAATAACCAAAAATACCCCACTAGATTAAACACTAACCTTGGGTTTTGGAGTAGTATGCTACTTGCCATAAAGCACTTCAACGCTTTATCATGGGTAGTAAGAATTATATAAATCCAAATACAATTACAATTACCACACTGCTTAATTGTCCTTTGCTAAGATTCCTATATTTGCTCACCCTCAAATGTAATTTCTTACTACAAATTAAAGTCAACATGTTTGGAAGGAAGGGCAAAGAGGATTTCAGGACCTACAAGAGTCATCAAGATCTAAAATACAAGCCTGGAACTGAATGACTAGAGCTCGCCTAAATGGAGATTGTCCACCTTTTGGAGCATTCAGAAAATGAGAGGGGCCTGAGGCCTAAACCCTGCTCATGACACCATCTTTGATTGCTGTTCCAGTTGTAATCATGCGGCGTTAATGTAGAGCAGTAGGCTGTATCCCAAACCTGAAAAATACAGTACAGGTGTCTGTTCATGTCATCATCTGGATTCATAGGTGCTCTTTTAGTGCAAATATACACAGCACTATGCTGTCCATTTGGCTTGGTTTGTACTTTATAGGCAAACCTGATAGGAGCTCCCGTTACTAGGTGATCTGTTCCCGAATAGTACATTATTGACTCTGGAGGACTTTCTGTCCCTGACACCAGCCTCACTGATAGACGGGCTGGGTCACCTCAACCTGAAACATGCATTATGAAGCCTCATCCCATCGTTTCCTCAGGCCCCTCCGGATTGGGAATTATTATTCCCACTGCAGACCCCATCCCCAACACATCTGATTACCTGTCTGTATCACACTGTCCTCGAGGCCACCTCCGAACCAGAGTAGAAGGCCTGACTGCAGCGGTCATCAGATCTAGGCATAAAAGTTACAGGCAATAAATGGGCGTTCTGCTGCGCACAGACCAAAGAGATCTCCTCCAATGGGAAACTTAGGCTACTACATTACAGATAACTTCATCAGGCATACCACACCCCTGATATCATGGTCAAGCATGATCAAGCATGGCCTCTCGAAGGACCCCAGCTGCTGCTGATGCTCAGCCCCATGAGTGGATTTCTTTCACTTAGCATGGGGCTGCTCAGCACTAATGCATTTTGGTCTCGGGTGCTGCAGGCCTTGGATGTCATGGTGAATTCAGTGGTAACAGTCACCCCGATAATGGCATTGCTAGGTTATGTGAAGAAGGCCCCCTAAACCTAATAGGAAGCTCCTAAGAATGGCGACTCTGCCGGGATGCCGTAGGGTGGGATTGACATGGGAAGGTAAAGGCATAGCCCAATTCAAGCCCTGGCTGAAAGACGTGATCATATATGTGAGGAACTGCTGAGCTATATATAGAGACTCTACCACAAACATCGAGACCACGGTATTTCTGGGGTCCGCTCAGGGAATATGGGGCTAATTTGGAGCCCAGTGATCATTCAGACCAATTATCAGAGCCTAGGGGCTTATTATGAGTTACCGAAGGGAACCCTATTCATGGTCAATAACTGCTTCATAGCAGAACTCATCACAGCTTGTCTAGTTGTGGAGCAGATGAGGGGGGGATCTGGCCGAACACTATTTGTGGTGTATCTCCTTTGCAATCGCATTGACTCGCTGATGTATGCTCTTTTGTAATCGGACTACAGTCCGTGTTGTTGTGTATGCTGAAAACACCTAATAAAGAGAACAAAAAAGAAACCTGACAGAAGAAATCCAAACACTCTGCTAGAAAATCACACATCCTACAGTGAATATTTAGACCCAATATCCATGTACATCCCACAGCGCCAACACAATGCCAGTTGATGGTATATCATGGTGCCCTCAACACAGACACCTATACAGTCAGCAACACTAGAACTAGCCTACTTCTAACTGCGGCACAAAGGGAAAGCTACTTGCCTGGGAGACAGCTGATCATGACACTGAGACCTACCAAAGATGGACCAGAACACAGTACCCAGAACATATTATCAACATAATATCACAGGAAGACTCAGAGTCCGGTTTGCAAAGGAAGCCCCGGAATGGAATGCTAAGGCGCCATCTAACAGACGGCGAGCTATAAGTACATACTAATGGCAGACGGTGCACTATACAAATTCCCAAAAGCATAATACAGTACTTCCCTGGAGGTGCTATGGAAGAAAATTGTGATGCCCTTATGTACCATGTCTGCTGCTATGTAGTCCGCACTTGCATGAGTGCTATTTAAGGAACCCATTAAATACAATTAAAAAAAATCACATTTGAAGCGCAGATGCTTCCAGTGAGATGTTTCTCTCTTGTATGGATCACTTAACCAAATCACACGTACAATTGAGTAGATTTAATAATTTGTTTAATTCCATGTTCGTTTTATTGAAGCCCAAAAATATGGTATTTTTTCGACGAAGTGGAACCTTACAATCTTTTGCACTTCATCCTGAGCTTTAGCGTTTTAACTCAATGACAACTCGCGCGCAAACAGAAAGCAGTAGCTGAATGGAAAAGTTTTAACAATCCTTACACGGGAGAGAATAATAATGAGAAAATAAAATGCAAATATGTCAGCTCAATCAAGGTGCTATCTCTCTTTTTTCGTTTTAACACTGGATTACTCATATCCACCTATGTATGCAAACACACAGTTATTTACTGATATGCTAATATAAGAAACATACGAACCCGAGAGGAGTTGAGGGTGTTGTGGCGCTGTGATGACGTGAGTAGTAGTATGTCGAAGGCGGCCGGTTTCTCTTGTGCTCACTCCAGCTTGTGTAACCAGAGGTTTCATAACACATATTTTGCTGGCATCCTCTACCAGTTATCTGCTGCCTTCAACTGGTTGCTCGGTGATTTCATAAGTTCCACGAAGGATTGTCTTGGGCTGGACAAAGAGCCGGCGTCATGGCAAACAAGGATGCTGCGAATGGTGGCAGGTCGAAGGTAACACGACCCGGAGACCTCAGGTGGGCATGCTTGTGACTGCGCACTACTTTAAAACAAGCATTTGCAATGCAATACGGCTCGCATTTACGCGAGACGTATTGCATTACAAATGGGAGTGCATGCGTTTAAGAAGGCACGAACGGGAGTGGATGGGGTGATGGGGGCGAGAAGTGACGAACTGAGGGAGGGGGCGGGGGGACACAGGGCAGAAAATAGTATTGGAGTAAAGGGGCCAATAGCCAGGGAAGGATACAAATGACAAGATGGCCGTCAGGAGGAAGGACTAACAAGCCTAAAACCAATCATAAGGCAGCATTTAAGATGTAAGCTAATCAAAAAGATGGGCAGAGAGTGGGCAGAGCTTCCAGAAAGCTTCCACGCTATAGTATATACTGCATGTCTCAACGAGACAGCGCAAGCGCTGCCTAGGCGAGACCTAAAAAGCATCCTTACTGAAAGATGCATCATTATATTCTGAGTTCAGGCATACAAACCTCCAATGTCCTATCTTGTTCCCATGGGCAGTTATACTTATAAGATGTTAGAAGTAAACTCCCCATTCAATCCTATGGGACAGATAGCCTTTCAATAGTGAAAAACTCAATTGGCAGTATATCACTATCAGGACATGACACACACATCAGGGCATGGCCTACCTTTCACATACACTGCACCCTACCCACATGTGTACCTTGGGTCTACCTTAGGGGTGACTACACATGTAAGAAAAGGGAAGGTTAGGGTCTGGCAAGTGGGTGCATTTGCCAGGTCGATATTGCAGTCCTAAACTGCACACAGACACTGCAATGACAGGCCTGAGACCCTTTTGCAAGGCTGCTTGTGTGGGTGGCACAATCAGTGCTGCAAGTACACTAGATTTGTGTACCGAAATTAAGGAAACCCGAATATGAGGTGGAATCCATGCTAACCGAAGCAGAACGCTCAAAGAAATGCTTCAACAGATGAATGTAGAAGTTAACCTATAACACATCACGCAAGTCTAATACGGCACCCTATGTCCTACCAGATCCAAGCCTCGCCCTGATGAAGACCTTCATATGAAACATTTACCTTGTCCCACCCACTGAAGGTCGAAACGCGTTGGCTCCCACCCAAGAGAGGCTCAGAGCAACCGACTAAAAATAGCTTTCCCCATAATAGGTGCACTCGAGCTAAACTAGAGAAGCTCGCGACTGGAGTTTGAGAACAATTCCCTGACCTCTCTAGGACCTGTATAACAAAGCATATTGAGGGCAAAATAAAATAAAAGTCCCAATATTGTCTGTAAAGCAGTAGGACTTATTTAAGCTGGAAAGTTTACTTCTTGGATATTAATGCAAGAATTATTACAACTAGGTTTTGTGCACGATTTGTATGTTTTTTTGTGGTCATTAGTCACACACTTATATGTCATGTAAAGAGTATTCATGTTATTCGTTTTTGCTAATTGTTTTAACAGAAATCACTGATGTATATATAAAAAATAGAGGTGTATGTTTCAATGTGTAAAGTGACAGGAACCTCATTTTTGATAATTAAAAAATGAAGAATGAATTTACAAATAAATGTAGCCAAGGGTTAACTACCACTGAGGCACAAGAAAAACTTAATGGATGGTGTCAGAGGTATTTTGTTTTTGTTGATTTAATTATTGATTGCAGCCTCTGAACTCCCTGAACTGAATCACTTCCCCTGTTTGTAATTGCAAGTACACTAGAAGCATTTGGTTTACAGGCCCTGGGTACACTCATTTCACTGTACTAGGGACTTAACAGTAAACCAAATACGCCAATTATGGAAACACTAATCCATGACAACAATTTACAGAGGGAGCACTTGCACTTTGGCACTGAACAGCAGTCGCAAAGTGCCCAAAGCATTTACACCAGCAAAAGTTAACACACAGTAAAAACACAGGAGGTAGAGGCAAAAATACAGGGGAAACCACGCCAAAGGATGCCAGGTCTAACAGGCATCATAACTGAAGCAAATACTCCTGGATTTAACATTTACAGGGAACTCTTTCTTGAATGATTCCCCTTCTCAATTGTCCCAGTGCTCTATAGCTTTTATAAATCTTTTCCTACTCATGAGGTGGGACAATTTTTTGATCCGTCATAATATTTTACAATCGATCTATAATATCTATAAACAGAGACTAATGTCATCAAGAGACATTAACTTGGTTAAAATATCTTCTAAATGTATAACCGGCCAAGTATATCATAACACAACTGTATTCTTCTCTTCAAATACCGTAGTTACACACATTTTAAAATTTAGCAAGCCATTTACAAAATGGGTATTGATATATCTTTACTTCCATGTTGTCTAAGAAATTCATTAAATGATCGTGAGCAATGACCCATGTCCCGATATTTTTTACCATCACAGTTAAAAACTCAAGCAGGAAATTATATTGTCAGCAAAATTGGTGCAAGACACGTTTTTGAAAAATCTTCCAGTCCAAGAGAAAGAAGGAGATGATGCTTCCTGTTCATGGCTCTCCAGGGTCCTAAATTCCACCTAATGTTATTAAAGACAGTTGATCATTCTGTAGTTGAAATATAGGAGGCTAGCCTACCCAAATTTGAATCACCTCTGGACTCCTTCTTGATTATTTCCTTGCAGGAAACTTGGCCATGGGGAATTTTGAAATGAATGATTTTAAGGTTTTCTCGGTTCCAGCCATTCCCTCTTTTACAGATCATGTTATAGGGGGGTCTATGCATTTTTCTGCAAATTTTGCTTTGATGATTTATTGTTCAATCATTGATGTGTATGGTAGCTTATTAGAATATCTCATTTGAAATTTCTATCTATGGCCCTCTTGTATTTTTATTAACGCTGTGTTATTCCTCTAGGAAGTTCTTTTAAATGTGAAGATATTGTTTCCAAGTGCTATTGTTTTAGTTGTTGGGGGTTTTAACACCAAACTCTCTTCAAGTACCTCTAACGAGTGTTTTTAGGCACATTATGGGATATACAACCTGATTCTCCCAAAAAAAGGAATGACGAGCACGCTCCACTGTTATTAAAATGGGAATTGGAACTACATTTGGCATTAATTAATGGCAGATTCAATGACCTCTAGATAACTTTTCATGGCAACGTGGAACTACAAAATTGTATGGAATTATTCTTTTATACATTATTGTGATTTCAAATTAGTGTCTAGCATTAAGCTAAGTGATAACTTATTAACATCAGCTAATTATTGGCATTTGCACAAAAGATGCCTTATTAAAAGCTGATACTAATTGTAGTGGTGAAATAAGGTCTCACACAAATTGAATTTATATTATAAGGAAAGTCGCCGACGAGGAGATAAGGCTACAAATACAATTTGTTGTGGATTTCTTATTAGGAACTATACATATGCCTTCATTTGAAAGTCTTGTTTCTTGTATGCAACAGATATTATTAAAGCCAAGCACTATAAGAAAATCATCTTCCATATTTAATAAAATGTCCCGAAAGAAAATCTGGTGTGCTAAAGTGATAACAAAGCAACACAAATAATCTAAATTGCTAAATATAGTGGTCAATTCAAAGTGTCCTTACTACTAAAAATGCAAGTACATTCTGGTATATTATTGAAAAAAACATTCCACTTGATGAAGAGCACTGGCAGGTGCACATGAAAAAGTTACACAGTTACCAGTGAGTTGAATGGCCCGCTTCTTACCCCAGTGGAGGGTCATAGAGTGTAAGAAAATGAGTACAGGAAGAAAGATAAGCAAAATATCTAACAACAAACAGGGAGAAATGCGAGAAACTATAAAGAAAATTAGGAGAAAGGAAAGAGAATAAACGGATCAAACCATTAATAAGTACTATCCACTGAAACGTATAAAATTCTGCAATGCTTTTTAAATAAACACTGTTATATTACGAGAAATAAATGTATAAATGAACGTCACTGAGAAAAAGCATTTGAGAAAATCAGTAAGATCTCGCACAATCACAGCAAAGACAACATTAGGTTATTCTGGATGAGGAATAAAATTATATTGAAAAAACTATTTGCAAACAACATTTATTTTTAGGTACCTGTCTTGCCTCAAAGACATTGTGCTCATTTACAAGGTTTGTGCGCCCTCAGAATTTCACTTTTAATGACTCTCCGGCGGCGCACACTGCAGAGCCATATCCACGAGGCCACATAAAGCCACCCTGCTTGATTTTTCATGACATTGTAGATATGGTGTGAGGCATCGCCGCACAAGGCATGCCATGGGAGTTACAGTGGGTGTTCCCGCATAACACCCATGGCATTTGACACATTCCAAGATTTACAACATGCTGTAAACCTGGGAATGCGTCAAAAAGCTACGTCTACCCCAGGGGTGGTGTAACACTTGTTTTTGTGAAGGAAGGTGTCCCTTCCTGCACAAAAGCAACCTGATTTAAATTGCAGGCATCCTTGCATCATGGTGCCTGTGTTGGCACTAGGCAGCCATTTGTGCCCTGCATCAAATTGTTGTATATAAGCCCTATAATGTATTACTGAAGACCATATACAACTTTAGCCTAGATAACATCTTCATTTTAATCAGAAATTATCTGTAGGATCATTAATATTACTGAAATCTATGCAATATTTTCTTCATCGAATTTAAGTAAAATAAAGCTGATTACCTGCTTGATATGAAAAGGAAGAAACAAGCAAATAGGATATGCCTCTTGTATGTTTTGTTTCAAGGGTCACACCCATCTTTGCAATTAGGAGTAAGGTATATAGTTCTACTCTTGATGGCATAATCTGTAGCTGAAAATATAAATTTAAACAGGCCTGCCATTGAAGACTGTATGGAAACAATGAGTTCATCGGAAGGATTGGGTGACCTTCAACAAAATTTGTGTCAGACTGCAGGCCATGAAAGTCAGATCCATGGCATATTTAAAAGATATATTCTAATTCTTCATACAATAACAGTAAATGGGAATAATAAAGTAAGTTTATTTTTCCTCAAAAATTTACAGCAATCCTAGACCCGTTTAGGTCAATTATGGATATTCTCTGGCTCTGAAGCGCTCTTCAACATTGTTGCTCCCTTACTAAATCTTTGCTATACAAGCACTATTACATAAATACATACATTAGCTGCTCTGCTGTAAGGAAGACGTTCTCTCATCTAATAGGAGTAAATAATAATAATGATAATAATAATAATAATAATAACCATTGATTAGATTGATTCAGCTCTTGCAAAAACATTAATACACATAAAAATATTAACAATTTGAAATAAAACAACGTTAAACAACTTCATATCAATTAAAACTATGGCATTTCAAAACTATGACCTCCAAGCAGCAGCTGCGGTTTAACAGGGTGTCACATATCATAAAAATGGGAGTCAAACCAATAGATTTTCCTTAGCCCTTAAGATCGTTAGCAAACCTTGTGACTCTGTGGAGCTAAGAAAAAGGACAAAATATGGCCTTTGGGAAATACTCATTGGATAGAATCATATAGAGATGCAACAAAACTGCTAGAGCCACATGTGTTTATTGTACACTACTTAAAATGACCATTGTTAGGGCACCAAATCCTCTAAATACAGCCTAAGTTAATAAATGTTACATTATCTGGCAAAATGTAGAACCTTTAACTGGATATCTTTTAAGTTATGCCATCTGCTCACATTCGTGGGGTTGTTGCTTAACAGCATGAATGCCCTTTGGAACATGTTACCTGTAACATGAGCCCATATCACTGCGCTCAACATCAGAGACATTGTTATCCTATCAGTGCCTTAATGAAAAAAAAAGTGCAAATAGAAACTGCTACTTCCAGCTAAAGTTACATGGGAATAGGATATTATTGGAAGGTCACACATGAGAAGTAATAACGAGAATTACCGGTAGAAAGAGACAATACAACAAGCATTAGATCATCATATATGGCTATAGTACAAAAACAGGAGACATGTGAAAGCACCGCAAATAACAAATATAGCCAACAATTTCTTGATGTAGTTACATAACAACAAGAATCATTAAAACACATAATAGTAAGGTAGTTAGTAAAGGATAAATGCAAAGGGTAAAAGATCATAGATGAAAGTGTGAATAAGCCCCCCCTGATATGTGTCAAATGGACAATAAAATCCAGGTCTTCCTCCTTCCTTATGACCTCACATATTACATCACTCATGACATTATCAGTGACATCACTCATGACATAACTGATGACATCTCAAATGACATCACTGATGACATCATCTACAGAATTTCTGACACACCCACTGACATTCCCTTGTAAACTTTCATACACCCACTCCAACTTCCACACTACCAATCTCAAACCCATTTACACACCTATACCAGTACTTACACAGCCACTCATTGATTTCTAGATTAACACACACATCCACTCACTTACCCATATAGCCACTCATACACCCACTCACTCACTAATACAGCCACTGGCATATCCACTCATACACCCATACAGCCACTCTCACACTGAGTCAGTCACCCATAGAGCTACTCACACACCTACTCACTCACCCATACATTCAATCAAAAAGCCACGTACCCAGCCATACAGTTGCAAACACACTCACTCACTTAATCATACAGATACTAACACGTACTCAATCACCTATACAGTCGCTGACACAAGCACACACTCACCCATACAGCCTCCCTCACCTGCATTATTGTATAATAGTGTGCATGTATAGATTTGTAAGTATTTGATTATATATGTTAATGAAATCGTTTTAATATTTTTTTGTAATTTAATGCATTAATTTAAGTGTTTCAGTAATAAGTTTATATGTTTTTAAGGAACATTTTATTGTTGGTTGTATACAGTTTTTTAAAAGAAAATACGATTTACGAGAAATTATAAACCTGGGAATGCGTCAGTATCTAACGGAGGGAGGGACAACGAGGAGAAATTTTTAATTTCTCCTCGTGTTCTCCTTTGTCTATATGTACTGCTTTATGCAGCACACATACAAAAAGGTAACCGCCTGAATTGATTGATTTTGTGCAGGAAGGTGTCCTTTCCTGCACAAAATAAATCAGCCCTGCAACGTAGGCACTCTTGCTCTATGGTGCTAGGATGTCTGTGTTCATGCATGGCAGCCCATTGTGAGCCAGTGCAGGGGACAATTACAGGAATGCACTGTATCTCATAGATATAGTGTATTTTTGCTCTTTTGTTTTGATGTAGGGCAGCACAGCCAGATTTCTTGTGGTGCTGCCCTATGTCAAAATCTCATAATTGAGACCTTGGGTGTTAAATAGGTGCAACAAGGAGAAATGACTCATTTCTTCTTGTTTTTGCTGTTTCTATGTATGCTGCATTTTGCAGTATACAAAGAAACAGCAAATTTCCATTAGTGATTGTTCATGTGCAAGATGGTATTCTTTCCTGGCCATGAAAGATCATTCCCTGCAACACAGGCACCCTTGTACTATATTGCAAAGGTGTCTGTGTTCTCGCTAGTCAGCTAAATTTAGTACCAGCACTAGGGGTAACGCAGAGATAAGATGGTGCAAGTAAATTAGCCTCTAGGTTGTAGGCTACCTCGGTTTCAGAACGTATGCTCTGTAAATGTGTATAAAAGAAGTTGCATGGATCACTTTCTGGTTATTATACACGACAGCAGGGTATGAAGCTGTGTGTTTTAGTGCTTTCACGAGGCCTGCGTAGCAAACATATCAGTTTTTCTGTAACTAAAAGGATATTTGTCCAAGGGTATGATAGAAGGTATAGCTATTAAGATAGGGTCATCAGCTGCAGCACACATGTAATAATACATGTAGAAGTACCGACATACCTGAAATATGGCAGCAGTCAGATATTCACACTTGACAGCATAAGCTTTCAGTTTCAAGCAAACACATCACTAACTACAGCCTATTTGCAGTATATCTTTGCAGAGACCTATATGGACTGGGATAGAGGTTTAATCCTTGGCTCATATTTTAAATCTCACATTCTCACTATCTTTAAAGAGAGATGTCGCTGTGCCAGGCATAACGTAAAATGAAAGGGCAAGTCCTATCATATCACTCATATTACTGTCAGCATCTTCTTAGAGACGTCAACAAGAGTGTATGTGCGTTTTATGGGTAAGATGAACATGTAAAGTAGGGTATAGGTAAAAGACTACCTTTGTTTTACACCACATGCTCTGTAAATGTGTGTAGAAGAAGCTGAATACATCAATTTCTGCTTATTATACAGGGAAGCTGGTTATGAAGCTCTGTGTTCAAGTGCTTCCATGAGGCCTGCCTAGCAAACTGATCTGTGCTTGTGGGACTGAAAGGTGAAGTAGCTGTGACAATATTTGTCCAGGAGAATGATATACCAAATCATTTTTAAGTTAGGGTCATCATCTGTACCACGCATGTCACACTTCACATAGAAATAGCTGAGACATGGTAGTAGTCACGTATTCAAGCTTGACAGAATACAGAAGCACACACATCACTATGTATGGCCTACTTGCAGTATACCTTTGCATAGAGTTATATGGACAAGGATAGAGGTTAATACATTTGTCAACATGTTTTAAACCTCATTTTTCTACCAGTTTCATTAGAGTGCCACAGTTCGCAATGCCAGGCCTAACCCAAATTGAAAGGCCAACTCCTGTCATTCCACTCTTATGAGCGTCACCATCTTTCAAAAGACCTAAATGAGTGTGTCAGTGCCTTTTAGGGTAAGACAACACATCTTATGAAGACTAGTAGTACTAGACTACCTTTGTTTCACACCACATGCTCTCTAAATGTGTGTATAAGAAGCTGTATGGATCAATTTCTGTTTATTATACAGGGCAGGTGCGTAGTGTGATGTGTGTTCAAGTGTTTCCATGAGGTTTGCCTAGCAAACAGATCTGTGTTTCTGGGACTGAAAGGTGAAGTAGCTCTGACAATATTTGTCCAAGTGAATAATACACCATATAGTTTTTCAGTTAGGGTCATCCGCTCTACCACACATGTCAGACTGCATGTAGAAGTACAGACATACCTGAAATATGGTAACAGTCAGATATTCAAAACTGACAGAATATGCTTTTAGGTTCAAGCACACACATCACTATGTATGGCCTATTTGAAGTGGACCTTTACAGAGACTTATATGGACTAGGATAGAGGTTATAACAGATGGCACCATATTTTAAATCTCACATTTCTCTACCACTTTCTTTAAATAGAGATCTCACTGTGCCAGGCCTAACGCAAAATTAAAAGTCAAATCCTGTCATGTCACTCTTATTAATGTTAGCATCTTTGCAGAGATATCAATGAGAGAGTCTGTGCCTTTTATGAGTAAGATGACCCATGTATAGTAGGGTATACGTACTAGACTACCTCTGTTTCACACAGCATGCTTTTTAAATGTGTGTAGAAGAAGCTGCATGGATCACTTTCTGCTTATTATACAGGGCAGCCGGGTATGAACCTGTGTGGTTAAGTGCTTCCATGAGTCCTGCCTAGGAAACAGATCTGTGCTTCCTGGACTGAAAGGCAAAGTAGCTCTGACAATATTTCATCAGGGATATGATAGACTGTATAGCTTTTAAGTTAGGGTCATCAGATGCAGCACATGTGTCAGACTACACGTACAAGTAGAGACACACCTGAGAAATAGTAGCAGTCAGACATTCAAACTTAACACAGTACGCTTTCAGTTTAATCACACACCTCACTATCTACGGCCTTCTTGCACTGTACCTTTACAGAGACACATATGGACTCGGATAGAGGTTAATGCATCTGGCAACATGTTATAAACCTCACTTTCCTGTACGAGTTTCATTAGAGAGGCAGAACTCGCAATGGTGGGTCTCAGCCAAAATGAAAGGCTGATTCCCATCATGCCACTCTTCTAAGTGTCAGCATCTTTCTAGAGACCTCAATGAGTGAGTTAGTGCCTTTTTAGTGGCAAAATGACAAATGTAAAGAAGCCTGTAGGTACTAGACTTCCTCTGTTTCACACTGCCTGCTCTCTAAATGTATGTAGAAGAAACTGCATTGGTCACTTTCTGCTCATTATACAGGGCATCCGGGTATGAAGCTGTGTGTTCAAGTGCTTCCATGAGGTCTGCCTAAAAAAAATATTTTAAAAAAGGGAGGGGGCCTGGCTTGTAGTATGGGTGCCCTGGTCCCATCCCCCGCTGTCCCTGCCAGCTCCCTCCCTCCTGCGGGAGTCGGCATTGTTTTTGGACCTGGGGATCTGCTAACATGCATCTCCCTGGGTCCTAAAGTAATGTCTGTTTCCCTGCTTGCTTCACAGTGAGCAGGGAAACAGACACTGCTGCTCTACTTTCGACAAGCGAGGGCATGTTTTCATCTTGCTTGTTAAAAGCAGAGATTTTGTTTGCTTCGGCTTGACAGGACTGATGCTCCTTCCAAGCCAGAGCAAACTGCAATGTCCCAGGGTGGGCAACCCGGGACATTGCTGGAGCCAGCCCTGGGGGTGGCGGTACACAGGGCTATGTAGGCTCCCCTCCTTTGTGAATTAAGCCTTGGGCGGTGGTGGTCCCCAGGGCTGGGGGTCTGCTATGGTCCCCCTTAATTATTATATTTGTTTCCAGAGGAGGTGGTGGTCCCTTGGGCTGCATTTCAGTAGTAAGTAGCAGTTGCTAGAGCATTAGGGGAGGCCGTAGGGCCTCCTCCGCATTTCTTTTTTAATAATATATGTGCCCGAGGAGGTGGCGGTCCCCAGGGCAGCGGGGGGCGGAACGCCCCTGTATTTTCATTATTCACTGGATGTGGTGTTAACCGGGGCTTTGCATAAGCCTAGGAGGGGGGCCCCATGAGCCCTCATCCTTCATGCCCCCAGGATTTGGCCCACCCGGGGGCTTTAAAAAAGACATACGGGAGCCCGCCCATCATGTAAAAAAACAATTGCCACAGATTCGGGGAATAATAAAAAAATAATGCTTTTTACCCGCAGAGGGGTCCCTCAGGGACCCATCATGTCTGGTGGGGTCAGGCTATTCCTACCCTGTCCCCCTTTTTTTTTTACTTTGTTTCTGGGACTCGACTTTAAGCTGCGTCCAAAGATGGTGTTGTTCCTGGTTGAAGTGTTGTCAGCCAATCAAATTTTAGTAGGATTTGCAAGTCCACTGCGAGGACTCACGTCCCCAGATATCTATATTTTTTAAAGATAGATATCTCAAAAACTACTGAAAAGATTTACACCAAATCACAAAAAGCACGCATTCTGGACCAACATCTACATTTCTACCAAATTTGGTGTAATTCCATTAAGCAGTTGGGGCTGTAGTTGTGTTAAAAACAAGAAAAATCCCTAGAAACTTAACATGGGGAAAACTTGTTTTGGGCCTCCCTTTTGTGGAGCTTCGGCAAGCGAATATATATATATATATATATATATATATATATATTCACTGAAAAAACATAGGTTTCAGGGACGCTATAGTTAGAAATTAGCATTTAAAAAACCTTAGAAATTCACTGAAAAAACCACAGGTTTCAGGGATGTTATAGTTAGTTGGACATTTTACTCATACAAAACCAGAGAAATTCGCCCGTTATAGTTAGTTGAGCTAACTATAACTCACGCCCCCGCAATGCACTGCTGATGACATCACATATAAACATCACTCATGACATGGTCAGTGACATCTCAAATGACATCACTGATGACATCACTGATGACATAAAATAAGACAAAAAGGAGGGACTACGGGCCACTTGAATAGGTCCAGCATACAGGCCCACGGAACTACAACAAGAAGAGGTATGCTGTTCCTAAAGAGATCCTACAGAACATTGGATACGTGAAAAACAATAAGGTGGGTGTTCATAAAGATCGAAGAAAATCTTTTCTCCTTTCAGAAAAAGACCCTCACACACCCAGCCAGCTAAGTGTCATGCTTCATCACTGGGTCTGCTCCTTATCGGGTCGGCGCTGCAATACCCGATCGGCACCCGTGATGGGGCCTTCTTTGCGGAGATCTTTTTCTTAGCCGTTGGGTGAAGTGCGAGTGAGGGCCCTAATGAGTGTAGATGTGAAAAGTGTGTAGTATGTGCTGTCTAAAACAGGAATTAGTGATCCATCCAAAACTATTTTAATGACAATGGTCACTAACCTGATTAAAAACCAGTAAGAGACGCACGCGTCTGCTCAAGGATTGCAGAGTTGTGTGCTCAAACTCAGGTCAACATGTTTCTTGCCTTTTGTTAAGTTAACGGCAATTCTTCAGGACCGAATCTTAAATAATCTACACTTTATGGTCGGTGGTCTGTTCAATACACAATATAATGACCACCCATACAGCACCCTATAAAGTGGTACCTGTTGATCCAATTCAATGCCTGCAGGATAGAAAAATTGTAAAGTTTTAAAAACATTTAAAAACATCATTCAACAAGGTCATAGTCTGTAATTCAAACTCCGTACCAGGTTTTTGAGTATAACCAAGTTGTCGCAACACTGGAAAAACATTTGTGAATGATGAGCATGCTTCACACATAGTGATGTATGTGATCATGCCAGTGGCGAATATAAACAAAATCTAAAGAAGAAATATTTTTAAAGTAGCAAGGAATATGCACAAGATCGTTATAAAACAGCACACTCACCCAAATAGGGTCATGTCAAAGCCTCAAGGTGTCACAGCAGGCGTAAACACTGTCGGGTTCAGTGTCCTAATAAGGTATGAAGAAGGACATCAATATAGGCTAGGTAGAAGATTGCCAAAGCGGAGCCCGAAAGGGGAGCATCCCTATGAGAAAACAATGGCTCTCACCTGGAATACACAGTTTTATCCCACTTAATGAATGCAGGCGAGCCTCAGGGAATGAAGTGTGCCGAGCACTCCAGTCATAAATCCCACCAAAGGTCAAGGGAAATGCACTGGCGGGCGACAACCACAACCCCATGGTCTCTCCAGCAAACAAGGAGGGCAAAGGAGACAGTAAAGTGTGCTCAGAGAGGAGCGCGCGATGCATAGGAAACACGACCATAAAGTATCGCCATACGCTCCTTAGGCTATCCGAGAGGTAATACTCTCTCGGCTCACCTCTCTAATTCCCAAACTCACAGAGAGTAAGACCTCAAGGAGAGTGAAAACGGAGGATACGGGACACAGAAGAAGCCGGTCCCGCTTCACGGACACTCCTGGCAAAGCGGAGCACTTCCGTGTAATAAAATCAAAGTGGCAGCCAAACGAACCCACATTACCATGCTCAGTGATCACTACTCACGTGTATCGCTCCGTCTGCTCGCGGTAGACCTACCCCACACTCTGCCGGAACCGGGTGAATGTACAAACTCACTCATGTGCGAGTGATATTACCCGGCCGGTCAGCAGAGGAGGCGGGACTTCCGGTTGTGCGAGTAGAACAAAGACTAGAGCGTCAACACATACTTCCGGGTACCAATTTTGGAATCCCCATTGGATGTAAATTGATAAGGATGTCCCCAAAGTCTCTGTAATCAAAAAGCTGTATAATGGTTGGTAACTGGTCACTCAAATTACATATAGATGTATTTAATGAACCTAAAAAGTAGAGAAAGTAAGGGAATGACAAGAACTCGTGTACTAGGCAACCAATATAGTGAGGAGTCTGATAACCAACAGCTCGATGTCTAGGAGTAAATAAGACCCCATGTGGATTGAGTGTAAAAGGTAAAAATCAATAAGTCGTCAAGTACAGGACAAGTATCCAGTTATCAATGGGTAACAGTTCTACCACTAAGTAACCGTTCCACCTCTATTAGAAAGGCACGTGGTGGAGACAGAGTTATGATGTCACACACACCCGGGGAAGAGGTCATGATAAAGAGGTGTCCCTGGCAAATGGGAGAGGTATCGTCTAACGTGTGATCTAAATAAATGTCAGTATAGCTCATATCGATAAAAATACACTCAAGAATATGGCAGAACATCATCTAATTTGTTACAACAGCAATATCCAAAGTATATATGCACAACTCATGCTGTGTTATGTCAACAGACTCCAAGGTATGTCATCATTGAGTCCCTCCTTGTCAGAGGACAACCTCAGGACCCACCTCTGTTCTAGTCGGAACAGCATGTTATTGGGCATACCGGGGTGGGCTTCCAAAACCACCCATCGAAAGGAGTCAGGGGGGTGCTTGTGATCTGCAAAATGCATAGTCATTTTTGTGTTAGTTCTATGACATCTGAAATTACTCCTGTGTTCAGTCATGCGGATTTTAACCGGTCTTGTCGTCATCCCTATATATAGGAGTTCGCACGGACAGGTCAGAGCATAGATGCAGTTATTGGTGTTGCAGTTGGTGTGTTTCTTCATGACCCATTTTACCCCATTAGTAAATGTCATTTCTTTAGTAGTCTTGGTAAGAGGACAAACCGAGCAAGACCCACAAGAATAATGTCCAACTACGGGAGGGAGATCCCATAAACCTCTCTGAGCATTAGTTGTAAGGGTTTTGGGACGTGTGTGTATGAGCATATCCTTCAAATTGCTTGTGCGTTTAAACGCAAATCTGGGCTCGGGGAGATCTAAAATGCCTGTGTTCAGAATGCCCCAGTGTTTCTTAATAATGCTCCTCACTCGATTTGAGTCAGGAGTGAAAGTGGTTACACATGTAATCGTGGTGTCAGGTTCCCTGTGTCTATTCTCTAGCAGACTTTCACGATTGTTATTTCTCGCTCTTTTACGAGCGAGTGACACAGTATGTTGTGGATAATCCCTCTGTCGCAAGGCTTGAGCCAAGGTATCAGATTCGATATAGTAGTCAGCCAATGAGCTACAATTCCTTCTTATCCGAAGGAATTGACCGAATGGGAGGTTCAGTTTGAGTGCTCTGGGGTGATGACTACTAAATAGAAGCAAGCTGTTTTTATCAGTTGGTTTACGATAAAGTGTTGTAGTAATGCAGTCATGACCCAACCTGACCAGTAGGTCAAGAAAGGGTACACTGGTCTCAGAAATGGTACTCGTAAATTTCAGGAAGGGATTAAGAGTATTAATCCAACCGCAGAATTCA
The DNA here is from genome assembly GCA_963921515.1 of Calotriton arnoldi. Classification (NCBI taxonomy): domain Eukaryota; kingdom Metazoa; phylum Chordata; class Amphibia; order Caudata; family Salamandridae; genus Calotriton; species Calotriton arnoldi. The sequence continues at coordinate 1,795,987 of CAWUFW010003047.1, forward strand.
TCACATGTTGTGCGATCCCTTTCCACAGGACTAAGATGTCGTCGATATACCTTTTCCATACAAGGACATTTGCTAAGTATGGGTTGTTGTGATGATGGATCTCCCTTTCCTCAAATGCTGCCATATACAGACAGGCCAGACTGGGCGCAAAGGTACTCCCCATCGAAGTGCCTTGCGTTTGATGGTATAGTTGTTTGTTGTATTCGAAAAAAATTTCAGTAAGTGCCAAAGTGGCACACTCCAGTATAAATGCTACCGGAGTTGGAGAAGTCCAGTCCTCTCGGTACAGCAAGTCCTCCACAACTTCTAACGTTGCCCTTTGAGGGATATTAGTATAAGGGCCTCAACATCCAGTGTCAACAAAAATTGATATCCTCTGGATGTTGGACCCCCTCAAGTATTCGTATGACATCAGTTGTATCTTTAACAAACGAGGGGGTATCCCTAACTAGGGGTTGGAGAAAGTGATCGCAAAATCTCGACAGAGGTTCCAAAATGGACCCGATACCCGAGACGATGGGTCTACCTGGGACCGGGGTAACCCCTTTGTGGATTTTGGGGAGGGTATAGAAGTATGGGATCTTCGGGTCGGTAGTCACCAGAAATTCTGCCTCTTTTTTGTTGATCCAGCCTTCTGACTCGGCTGAAAATACCATAGAGGAGATGATGGTATTCAATCGAGGGGTAGGGTCTTCTCTTACCGGAGAGTAATATCTCCGATTGCTCAACTGTCGCTGGCATTCTATATCATAGTCCACAGCCGACATAATGACCGTGGCTCCGCCCTTGTCCGCCTGTTTGATGGTGATACTAGGATCATCCGCCAAAGACCTGACGGCTGATATTTCAATAGATGACAAGTTATGAAATGGGGTAGAAGAAATGCCCCTATTGAAATCTTTCAAAACGGCCTGTTCGAAGGTCAACACTTCAGGAGGGACCATTCCATTATGAGGAGTAAAGGTAGAGGGTTTGTGTAATCCTGCGCCATCCTTTTCAGGAGAAGGTTTATCTTCAAAGAAGGCTTTTAACCGTACCTTGCGGAAAAGCCTTGTAACTCGCATATATCGCGAAATTTGTCAGTTTTGGGGGTTGGAACAAAGCCTAGCCCTTTCTGTAGAACACCTTCTTCTGTTGAAGTCAAGACCCTCTGGGAGAGATTGATGATCAATTTCTCTTCCCCTTGTCTGGCTCCTCGTCTCTACTGGACGTGTCGGTTGTTCCTTCCACTGTACTCTTTTTTGGTACCCTCTTCTGTGCCCTCTTCCTCTGCCCCAACCTCTGTCTAAAAAAGGGGGTTCATTGATTGGTTGAAAAAAGGAGGGGGCGGGGGCCCTGTTGGTACATAGGATATTGCCAGAATTGAGGTCCCTGATAGTGTGGCATATTATACGATTGATACATAGGGCGTGTATTGTGTCTTAAGTTCTTATTATTCCAACTACCACCACTAGAATCACTATTGGATGATGAACCTCTCCGTGACTGGTTCGAGTTATCATCTGACGAGTAGCCTTCACCAGATGCGGTGTAATCTGCCTTTAAGTAAGGATAAACCTTTTCCTTATCAAACCTTTGAATGTCCTTTTGAAGTTTGCCAATCTTTTGTTTCATGAGGTATTCTCTATTGTCTGCAATCTCTGCATTAATTTCTGCTAATTTACTTTTATACACAGTTGTTTGGACAATTACTTTGATAGCTCCCTCTGCAGTCTGTATCCGAATCAAGAGGGCATCTGCTATCCTTTTAGCAGTGTTTATAATGAGAATGAGCCAGTCCCTAGTGCATTTCCACGCTACTAGGGACCACTCTTTTAAAAACCACGTCCTCCAAGAAGAGGCGGGGAAAATTGCTGACAATCAAGCCATTGGGAGCTATATTAGCCCGTAAATATTCGGTCATCATGGCTCCATGAAGAGTTATCTTGAGCCACTCGCGTTTCAAGGTGGACAGGGCGCTCCAGTCATCTGACTGGCTGCCGGAGGCGGCATAGCCATCAGTCCCTAGCAGAGATGGTGTCCTAAGAATATCTGTTGCTACTTCATCGCCAAAGGAAAGTCCCTGGTAATCATCCATACCAAAGTTTAGGAAGGGCAGGGATGTAGAGAGAAACCAAGAATACACTAATTCTAAAGTTTCTGATCTGGGCCAGGGGTACCAATAGTAACCTCCTGGTAACCTGAAGATACAGTCCCATGGGAAAAAAACCCGTGCAAACAATAAGACAAAAAGGAGGGACTACGGGCCACTTGAATAGGTCCAGCATACAGGCCCACGGAACTACAACAAGAAGAGGTATGCTGTTCCTAAAGAGATCCTACAGAACATTGGATACGTGAAAAACAATAAGGTGGGTGTTCATAAAGATCGAAGAAAATCTTTTCTCCTTTCAGAAAAGACCCTCACACACCCAGCCAGCTAAGTGTCATGCTTCATCACTGGGTCTGCTCCTTATCGGGTCGGCGCTGCAATACCCGATCGGCACCCGTGATGGGGCCTTCTTTGCGGAGATCTTTTTCTTAGCCGTTGGGTGAAGTGCGAGTGAGGGCCCTAATGAGTGTAGATGTGAAAAGTGTGTAGTATGTGCTGTCTAAAACAGGAATTAGTGATCCATCCAAAACTATTTTAATGACAATGGTCACTAACCTGATTAAAAACCAGTAAGAGACGCACGCGTCTGCTCAAGGATTGCAGTGTTGTGTGCTCAAACTCAGGTCAACATGTTTCTTGCCTTTTGTTAAGTTAACGGCAATTCTTCAGGACCGAATCTTAAATAATCTACACTTTATGGTCGGTGGTCTGTTCAATACACAATATAATGACCACCCATACAGCACCCTATAAAGTGGTACCTGTTGATCCAATTCAATGCCTGCAGGATAGAAAAATTGTAAAGTTTTAAAAACATTTAAAAACATCATTCAACAAGGTCATAGTCTGTAATTCAAACTCCGTACCAGGTTTTTGAGTATAACCAAGTTGTCGCAACACTGGAAAAACATTTGTGAATGATGAGCATGCTTCACACATAGTGATGTATGTGATCATGCCAGTGGCGAATATAAACAAAATCTAAAGAAGAAATATTTTTAAAGTAGCAAGGAATATGCACAAGATCGTTATAAAACAGCACACTCACCCAAATAGGGTCATGTCAAAGCCTCAAGGTGTCACAGCAGGCGTAAACACTGTCGGGTTCAGTGTCCTAATAAGGTATGAAGAAGGACATCAATATAGGCTAGGTAGAAGATTGCCAAAGCGGAGCCTGAAAGGGGAGCATCCCTATGAGAAAACAATGGCTCTCACCTGGAATACACAGTTTTATCCCACTTAATGAATGCAGGCGAGCCTCAGGGAATGAAGTGTGCCGAGCACTCCAGTCATAAATCCCACCAAAGGTCAAGGGAAATGCACTGGCGGGCGACAACCACAACCCCATGGTCTCTCCAGCAAACAAGGAGGGCAAAGGAGACAGTAAAGTGTGCTCAGAGAGGAGCGCGCGATGCATAGGAAACACGACCATAAAGTATCGCCATACGCTCCTTAGGCTATCCGAGAGGTAATACTCTCTCGGCTCACCTCTCTAATTCCCAAACTCACAGAGAGTAAGACCTCAAGGAGAGTGAAAACGGAGGATACGGGACACAGAAGAAGCCGGTCCCGCTTCACGGACACTCCTGGCAAAGCGGAGCACTTCCGTGTAATAAAATCAAAGTGGCAGCCAAACGAACCCACATTACCATGCTCAGTGATCACTACTCACGTGTATCGCTCCGTCCGCTCGCGGTAGACCTACCCCACACTCTGCCGGAACCGGGTGAATGTACAAACTCACTCATGTGCGAGTGATATTACCCGGCCGGTCAGCAGAGGAGGCGGGACTTCCGGTTGTGCGAGTAGAACAAAGACTAGAGCGTCAACACATACTTCCGGGTACCAATTTTGGAATCCCCATTGGATGTAAATTGATAAGGATGTCCCCAAAGTCTCTGTAATCAAAAAGCTGTATAATG